>CM060931.1:616578211-617778211 GCA_030765085.1 Allium cepa
AAGTGTAAACCAAGTATAGGGTTATAAAATAAGTCTGAATACATAAACTTAAGGAATTGTGATATTAACATAAGGTTAAGAAATAATAAGTAAATAAAGTAATGAACCAAACAAATGACCAAAACAATTTTTATAATATGTATGTAAAATACAAAGTCATGTAATCATGTCTGTAAAATAGTTATGTTGGCAAATAAACAAAATAAAATAAATGCTGATAGCTTGTAGGTAAAGACTCAGGCAAGAAGAAGGAATAAAATGCAAAAGCATAAGAAATATACAAGTAGCTTGTAAATTAAGATTCAGACAAGTATGAACATCAAGTATAAAACAAAACAAAAAAATGAGTATAAGATCATAAATTACATAAGACAAAATAAAGCAAGAAAAAAATATGATGCAGGCAAGAAAAGAATGCAAAGCAAAGTTACAAGACAAAGTAAAAATATGTGCTTGTAAAAGAAATGCAAAAGTTAACAAAGAAAAGTAAAGTAAAAATAAAAAGAGAGGTAGCCTGTAGATTTTAAATGGAAAAGTCAAGTTAACAAAGCAAAGTGAAAGAAATCAAGGCAGATAAGAGTAATGTACAAAGTAAAAGCAAAATATCTAAATATAAAATATGGTATGTAGGAGACATAAAGTACTTAAACAATAAATGCCTTCACCTTAGCAGCAAAACATGGTCAACTTGAGTTGCATTTCAAGCCTCCAAAATAAAATATCTTGCCTGATACAAACAAGAACATAATTGTACCAGCATTTGCAAAACCCAGTTATCACCTTCCCCTGAAACTCCTTTATATACATGCCATCTTCTTTAGTTCGTTCAACATAGTCATGGTAAACCCAAAAATATACAAGTAGCATTTTTATTTTGTTTACAACTGAAGCATCAACAACAAAGGCAAGATTAAGTTTCATGTTTTCTGGAATCAAACAAACAGTTTCTAGTTTCAAATTATTCTCTGTTATTGTAAAGTGAGTAACTTCTTTTCTAAAATACCTAAGTACATTCATTTATGGTTGTATGCTAGTTTATCTGAGATGAAGTTTAAAGTATGTGTATATATATTTGAGAATGCATGTGTATATATGGGTGGATAGATGGATTGATGTTGTTAAATTTGTTCTGCCTGTTCTTAATTCAGACTTAGCTTCTAAACAAAAGAATCCAATTCCTTTGATCTGATTGCTGTTAGTATATCGAATTTAAACAAGACTTGTTTGTTTAACTTTAAGATTTAGGTTTAAAATTTATTTAACTAAAAATACAAGAGAAATTTATCTGGAAACCGAAATCTAACTGGATAATTTGAAAACGTGTAAAACTCAAATATGTTAGTTTAACAATTCTGTAATATAAACTGAAACCCTAAACTAAACCATGATTTTTAAGATCTAAATCATAATTTTTAAATTAAATTTGATTTAGCATTTCTGGATTGACTAGAAAAGGGGTTTTGGGCCTTATCTGTTGATCTAGTTGATTGCAGTGGCTGTAATTCTTCATGGAGGTAGAGAAGTGACGGTAGGGGATCGGAAAAATAAGTGATGGATGATCAGAGCAGGGTGGCGTTGGTGGTTGAGTTTTGGAATTTGTAAACCTAATTTTTGACTGGGTTGTAGTTTGGGTCTGTTCGTTTTCGCTGGTGCATCGAGTTCAATGGGGGTTTGGGGATTGGTAGAGGGGTGAAAGGAGAAGCCGTTGCCAGTGGTGGTGGTTCTCTGGAGGTCGGAGGAGGAGGGGCGAAGCGTTGACAGGTTTCGAGAGGGGGACATGCTCATTGTTCCAGGTTTGAGAGTGGAAGCTTGTTTTTGTCACGAGCAAGTGGTGTAGCTTTGGGCGGTCTGGTCGTATCTGGTGATGCTCGGCGGCGTGTTGGAGTGCCAGTGGGTGGTCGGAGGTGGCTGGGGCCATGGTGCACGTGCACCGTGCCCATTGCAGTGCTACAATGTTTTGGTTGGGTGCAGAGTTTTTGGCCTCGGGACGTACTCGGATTATTCGAACATGAGACTCGAAGCGGGGGAAGGATTGACCCGAAGCACTTTGCTTTGGTCTCGGGTGGAGTTGGGTTTCTACAGGTTGAATAAACTACCTGTAGTTTAAATTTAAACCCAATTTAGAATAAATTAAATTGTGAGCTAGTTGTAACCAAAGGTTAAAACTAGTGTGATGATTAGATTCAAATGAAAGTTAAACCCAGTTTTGAAGTTTGAATTCAAATTTATATTTCTAAATTCATATTTGAAATGAGCTAAAAGTTAAAAAATTGAAGTTGGGTTTCAGGTTTAAACCTGACAGTTTCCTAGAATTTAAAACCTGAAATATATGATTTAAACAGCGATTTAAATCCTAAGGTTAAGTTCAGTTTTGTATAACTTTGAATCTTAAGGCTTTAAAATAGATTTGGATTTGAAAAAAATCAAGATTTTAATTCAAGTTGTTAAAGGGAAGTTTAAATCAAAGTTTTTAAATCAAAGATAAATTGATGGATTCGAGTTTACTTCGAATTCAAATCTGAAAGATTAAATCAATTTCTAAGCATGATTGTTTTAAAAATAAGTTCAAATAAAATAGTTTTGAAAGTAAATTTGTTGAGAAAAGTTTTTAAATGGAAAGTAAATAAATTGTTTTAACTTGAACTTGCAAGTTAAAACATTAATGTATTTTGGAAGTTTTAAATTTAAATAAAAGTTAGATAGTTGAATTTAAAAAGGGCTTTCTTATATAAGTTTCATATGTACGTAATTAATGTTATTTACAAGATTATAAATTAAATTTAAATTTGATTAATGTTTAAATAAATAATCCTTTTGAATCTTAAAATTCAGAATGGGATTTGAATTTAAATTTAAAAGTGTAATGTTCTAATACACTTTAATATTGTTAAATCATTAAATAAGAAATAAATTATCTTAAGAATAATTAAGGCATTAAATGATTTAATTAATAAGATAATAAGGGAATGGTGTATTTATTAAATTTATAAATTAATAATTTAGATTAATTTGTAAATAAAGATAAATTAAGAAGTAAATTAAGAGATGGTATTAGTTAATAAAGATAATTAACTAGGGATTATTAATTAATTAATTAATGTGATTAATTTTGATAATTAATCAGATTAATTAGATAATCATTTGTAAAGTGGTTAAGTGTAATTACTTAATAAAAGTAATTAAGAGATTAATTACTTATTGTAATTAATTTTGATAAAATGATTAATTTAAGTTAATTAATTTAGTTTAATTAATTTAAGAAAATCATTTGATAATTGATAAGTATAATTACTTAGTGTATTTAATGGAGCATAATTACTTAAGGAAGTAATTAATGTTAATTACTGAATGTAATTATAAAACATGATGTGTTAATGAAGTAATTTGGATAATTACTTTTGTAATTAATCAAAAGATTAACTAATGGAGATAATTAATTATGGGATAAACAATGTATTAATATAAGTAATTAATGATAATTAATTACTGGGATGTTATTAATCAAGGGTGATTAATAATTGAGTTAAATTAAAGATGAATCATTTAATGTAAATTAATTTAGCCAAAGAAATTTAATTTAAATCTAAATTAAAGATCATAAATTAATAATTAATGATGTAACTAAGAATTGGTTAATTAAGGAATAATCAATAATGGGGTGATTAATTTATGTAATTAATTAAGAATAAATGTAATTAAGTAAATGAAGTAATTAAATGTTAATTACTATAAATGATTTAGGATAATTAATTTGGGAAATTAAATAAAGACTAATTACTTATTGTAATTAGAAATGATAAACCAAAGGTGTTTAATCAATATGAATATCTATAGATTAATTAATTAATTAGATTTACAATTAATTAATTCTTTGTATAAGCAGGATTTATGGAATGAAGTAATTAATTTAATTTACTTTAAATTAATTAGTGATAGAAGTAGTTAATTTAATTCATTTTAAATTAATTTTAGATTGTGATTCATAAATCATTGCTTATGGATGAATGATATTGATATTTCATTTGATTGATTGTGATCTCAGATATGACATGAATAATATCTATGTGATATGGATGCTTAGTTTAAGTATGATAATTTTTAATTATCTGTTTGGATGATAATATTGATTATCTGTTTATGAGATGATGTGGTTATCTATTGTGATATTATGAATTATCTATCTGTGTGTATATTGATAATATTTAATTAAACTGTTAAGACTAAATAGACAACTTGGCCTTAAAAGACACATTTTGGATTTCAATGAGACCGGGATCAGTTTTCCTTATTTGGAACATCCGAAAACCACATCGATTCCAAATTAACGATAGGTCGTGAATCTGAATTGAAGATGAAGATTCAGAATGCAAGGGTTATCGTCGTTAACTCTGAGGGTGATTCCAAAATGAGTGTAACGAGATAATGCCTTCAGTTTCGTTCGAACCCGGAACAAACTTGTATGGATTGAATGCTTTTAACACATCGTCAGGTGGGCGATAAGCATTCTAAGAAATGTATTCTCTAAAGGTAATCGCAGCCTCAAGCCTCATCAACCGGGAATGGCTAAAACAGGGGAGGTGCAGCAAGGTTAGGTAGGTCATGCCCAAGCAGGACGAGGATATTCCCCTGTCTAGATGTCCCTTTTTATTCGGCTATGTGGGCAGTTGGTTGCAAACAACTGCAGGGTTATCTTGTTCGGGACTGTTCAGTAAGGAATGGTTCCGACCTTGTGTTGCAGGGGGTCGGGAGTGATGCTCGGTACGTTGATCTAGGCCACGTACTGTGACGAGCAGTGCCACAGTAGCCCTGCCATTTTATGGAATCCACAATCCAATAAGTGCCAACGGTTTTGATTGTATTACCCACTTTTGTGGCTAGCAGTTGGAATTTAATAGATGTAACAATTTCGGCTATTTTCTATTTACTTGAAAACTCTAGACCTATTATAATATCATTGAATTTCCTATCAAATGTTTTGGTTAGCGTAAGGTAAAAACTTACCCATGTTTATTTGTGGGAAGACTTACGTGATACCTTTTGTTTTCAAAGGTTTTCAAAAATTAAGCAACTTTAACCTGTTACTCATACCAGACCCATGTCTGACCCGGAGTTTATTTTTGTTTTTCATAAACTCTCGGGTACCCAAATTTTTATGGGTAGCCAAGGGATTCAGGTTAGCTTTGACGAATTCTGGAGGAGCAATGGAGCAGGAGGCTTCAGCGTTGTAGATACATATAGTTCCGCTGTGTTGGTATCTCTGAGTTATTTGCTTGAGTTGTATCGAGTTGTATTAACAAGACAGGTGTTTATAACTGTCTAGTATGTGATGTAGTATCAGTATAACTCTGATTGATGTCGTATACTATGTAAATACTTATGTGATTGTTATAATTTATTCGTTCCGCTGTGAGATTCTGATGTTGTTGTTCTTTCTTCTCTATCTTTTCTACTTTCTCACCCCTTTCTTTCTTCAAAACGAAACGGTTTTCTGGGCGTAGAAATCCGGGTCGTCACAGTAGCTTAGAACAGAATTATCAACATGCACAGGAAAAACATAATTTATTCAAATTTTTGTTGCATGCAAACCATTTTTTCCAACTTGCATATATCAAGTATTTAATCAATCAGATAAAAATCAAATTCCTTGAAAGATTTACTCACCAATTTGGGACTGAAAACAGAAGTGGAACAGAGGGAAGCTCTGGAAAATTTTGAACTGCAATTTTTTTTTTCTTTTTTTCTACTTAGCTTGATTTCTTTTGAATTGTTATCTGCGGTAAATTTTGTATAAACTTGTTTAAACTTTGATGTATCAACTCACCTGTTCTTTTTAATCAACAAAATAAAATAATTAAATTTACTTACACTTTAATCTTAGTTGAAACAAAAGTGAAATTCCGGCCTGCACCTTCAAACTTTTGTATTTGCCAGTTTTTTTCTTTTCCTTTTTAAGTTGACCCCTGAATCTCTTTAAATCTTTTAAGTTCTTGTTTGATGTTTTTGTAGTGTTTGTTGAAGGTTGGAATTATCCTTGAATCCTTCTTCTTACAGCTTGAGAAACTGAAAGGAATTTGTACAGATTTTTTTCTCTGGATATGGTTTCTTGATTTCAATTTGTTGAGACAAAGTAGGTTTGTTTTTCTTTTGATAATGATATTTTTTTTCTTAAATACAAGATTGCATAGATTTTTCTTTGAAATGAATAAAAGTAAGGAGAGAAGATATTATATAAGTTTTTTTTAAAAAAAAAAATACTTAAGAAAAGAAATTAATAAAATGACACTTGTTACTTTTTTTCCTTCCTTGAATTACACTTGTCATTCTAGTTATCATTAATTTAACACTCGTAAAAAAAAATTCTTCTTTTATTAACAAAGTATTTTACATTATTTTTCAAATTGTATTTATACTTACATTCTTCCATTAAAGACATTAGCTTTATGTTAATACATATTATTAAAAAGAGAGTGTTTTGAATTTGAATACATATTAAATAAATCTCATAGATATGTATATATAAATGCAAATTATTTTACTAAAAACATTTATTTTAAAATTTAAATTCAAATTAAAAATCAAATTCAATATACATGAATTTCAAATCTACCCACATAGGTACCAATACATATATATTCACATATATGAATCAAAATTTAGATTTAAATGGTTTTAAAACTTTTAGCATCTCAAAAGAAATTTGAAATTCTTATTCATTCAAATTATCATTTATTATTTATCTTTTTTGAAACTTTTCAAATTTTATTATAAAAGTTCAACATTTACCAATTTTAAATTGATGAATTTTGGTATGTTACATAAACACTTTGTCCTAAGAATTTCTACTCATATATTATAATGTACTAATAATATTATGTATATTTCCATGCACTAGAAATAAAAAAAATTACTTCTAAACTATATAATTAAGAAATCAAATTTATATATTTGACTTAACGTGAAATCTTCTTTCACTAAAAAATCATCAAATATGATTTAGTTTAAACTACATTATTCATTATAACATATTAAAAGATCTAGTCTATAGTGTAAGAGGATTTTGTTTTTTCTTCTAAAATTTGTCTATTGTACCCCCACTGCCTGGTGCACCTGACCTAAGACTTATAAGAGCCTACATTATGTTATTATGAATAATTGATTAACACATAGGGAACACTATTTAAAAAACTAATCAAATGGGTATCAGTAAAGGGTATTTAATTAAGGAAAAGGTTACTCAAATTAAGGTACGCTTTTATCAATGGATAACCACTCTACTCTTGGCCTTTACATGGCTTGTCGAAGTGGCTTATTTTTAGGTATTTCCTTAATGTAAGATCCAAATGTGTTCTATCTTAGGTTGATTCAAAAAAGCATATTAAATAATATATAAATTTATAATTTAAAATTAGTTTGAGTAAATTTAAAATTTATAAAGGTAATGAATAAATTTGGAATTACTTTAGTTTTGGAATTCATAAAAGTTATATATTAATAAACTAAAAATTCTTTCAAATTTAAATTTACAAAAGGTATAAACCGAAAAACTTTCAAATTATTTTGAATTTAAAATTTTAAAAGCCACAATCAAATAAGATTTAAAATATTTTTAAATTATAGTACGAATTATGTTATAGTCTATAAAAGATAAGAATTGAGTTACGATATTAATTAAAGTGTTATTTAATATGTATTTATGTATGTAAGATTGGATATTATATTATAAATGTTATAATTTAATAATTGAATCTTATGTAATGTATAAAAACTTAAAATACTATGATTTTAAAAGTTAAATCAAAATCAAAATCAAAATCACTATAGTTATAAGGAATGAATAGAAATGTATACATTTTCATATCCATATAAAATGACAAATGATGTTGTTGCGTCAAAAAATGACATAACACCTCAAATAGGAGAAACATGAATATAATTAGTTAAAATGAAATGGAGAACAAGGAAAATCAAGATCTTTAAAGTGGTTCGACTACTATTCGATTGCCTATGTCAACTGCCAGTTTAATATCGGGTGATCCTTGTACAATAAGTATAGCTTAAGAAATTAATTGAATAATAATGGTAGCATTTCGGTCTAAGGCTCAAAAAAGTCCTCCTTTAGCTGTTGAATAATATGTATTTATGTTTAAATCCTTCCTCCAAACTTGGAGTATACTTTGGGTTTGATGATTCATAGAGCGGGAAAGATGAATAAGAGGTGATACGAATAACCTTCTGGTCGAATGCAAATTGGCGACTTAGTTTCTATAAGATGATTCTAAGAAATCATCAAATTGAATGCACTTTGGTGCTTAATAACATTAATTGCTGATACTCAAAGTCAAACAGCACATTCCTGTGGTCCTGCAATGATAAGCTTCATCACTTCGGATATCGGTTTCCTCATCATGGATTCTTCGACTGTGTAGTTAATGCCCCGTTATTACCCCCCTACAACCCCGCTATATCTTATAGCGGATTTCTACCACTAGATTTTTCCATATAGCCCCGAAATATAGCCTTTCCACTTTAATCCCCGCTATTTCCGCTATATCCCGTTATTTCCGCTATTTTCCGCTATTTCCGCTATACTTTTTTAATAAAATGAATTGAAAAATTGCATTTATACATTATAAAATTATGAAATTAATTTATTTGATTTAATTTTTGATATATTTTTAGAAATGAAAATACTATAATATTCTACCGAATTCAATTATGTTATATAATAGTTTTTCGTTTATTTAAAGTATGTTCGCACGTGTTTTTGTTTAAAATTATTTATATATTATTTATAATTCAATTGAATGATAATTTTTCATTTATTTACCATTTATATATTTGTAAAACAATAATTACGAGTTTTATATGCTATTTTAGAGTCATCCGCTATATCCCGCTATATCCTTACTGTATCCCCGCTATAACTTTTTGCACCTCCACCTCTTTGAATCTACCAAGCGCATTAACTTCACAGTTCTTCGATAATGGGTAAAATCTGGCACATTGTTCAATAGCATAGTGAAGCTTGTTTGGAGCACAAGCGGGCTTGCTACACAGAGGGTTCGGTATAATGTGTCATGGGCACTGGCCACACACTATATAGATTGATACATTACACTAACCTGGTTAAATTATAAATTTTGATTGCTCAACACACATCAAAGACTCTCTATATTGGCTATACAAATTTTAATAAAAATTACCGAGTCAAAATAAATCATATCTATCCATATTCGTTTTCAAGTTTTAGTCTAGAATGGGTGACCTGGGATGACCCTTTATTTCCATTCTGGTGCTGGCCTTTCCACACCTTCGAAAGTAGGGTCAACTTCTGCTCTACGTCCACCTTTACGCTGTCAAGAGCAAGCATTCGATCACATAAAAACTTCAACTCTTAGCTTCCTCTCCAGTAGGGCTTCATGGCCCTTCTGTTCTAAAGGATGACTAGCCTATTCTTATGATTCTATATAACCCTCCTAATGGCATGCCCCCAAAGTTTACCATGGCAGAAGCAAAGAGAGTCTATAATTGGCATAGTATTCTCGAGGATGAGGTTCATCTCGTCGAGCCCTACTAAAGTGCTCAACTACCTCTAGTAGGCTATACTGCATGCAATCGATACATATCTCTTTCTAGAGTCGTGCCTCTGTTTAACGAGTTTCTGATGTTCCTCATCTAATCAGTTAGGCTAGCACTAAGCCAAGTTTGTGTAAATGGCTGTAACCTCGCGAATTATATTTATATCTTCCTAATGCAACTAGGTAGGCCACTAACCTTCAAGAAGTTGTCTTTTTTACTTAACCTCAAGAAAAGGAAGGAGGCTACATCTCCGATTATAATTGAAGCCATTAACCAATGGAAGTTGTCGAAGGGCTTTGTAGAAAAATAAGCTATATCAAGGACCAGTATTACTTCATCTGATTCCTTGAAGGCTTTGGTCGATTCTAGCTATCTAGACATAAGTTCTCTTACCCAACTACTCCATCACTCATAAGCTTCTTCAATTCAAGTAAATAACGCTTTTCTATACCTATATCCATGAAATTCCTACTACCGCTTTAGCGAAGACTCTTCAGTTTCTAAATGGGATCAAATCAAATCTAAAGAAAACCTTATATCTTCAAACCAATGCTTGAATGCATTCATTTCTACTTCTTTACAGTGACAGAGGCATTCAGCTAAATCCATTTCCTCACAGGTTGGCTCGAACTGCTCACAGTCCTCCGGTTCCTGAAGGATTCGTCGTGGAAACTGAAGTCACACGAATTACTCAACCCTCAAGCTAAAGCGACTAACTATCATATCCTCCCATTATGCATCCGAACCATGCTAAGATCCAGTAGAAGAATCAACTACTCCAAGCACACATGATGCTTTATTTGGCTCTCTAGGCTATATCAGGGCTTCCCAAACTTCTCACCCAGAGTGCTAAACTTCAAAGATACCTTGAAATCTATCCTTCTCGATTACAACTTCCTATTAGTGGACGTGCTCCATCCCATTGGTGAAAGAAACTCCATCCTTAAAAACGCAACAAGCACGGTCCATAGGCTACCTAGGACATGACAACACTTCCTGCACTCCTAGGATCACATGCACAGTTAATTTGCACTTGTTCTTAATCCCCTCCTCAATTACTTACTTGATTCTATTCCTTCTCAGGTATAATGGATGTTATGACCACTTCGGTGGTCTTCCCAACAAATCAACTGAAAAACTCGACTGTAATTTTTCTGGCTCTTCATGCTATAGGAACAAATTGTCTTGAGAATCTGATTTTGAGCGGCTCCAAAGGAATGATTAAGAGTAGTAAGACGAGAAGGAGAGAAGATATCACATGGAGCACGATTGGGATTCCCATGACTACTTCGGTTCAACTAGAAGATCCCACCATCCGCACCGTAGTCTCTCCCTACTCCCTCGATTTTAAGATCGATTTTCAAGGTTTGACAGTCCTCCTTCTGCCTTCAAAGTCCACAATGCTCTCTTGTTTGCGCCACCCCTATATTATGCTATATTACCTTCTCGCGATCCCAAAACATTCCTAAACCTATAGGCTTCTCGATATCTAATCCCGTATGTAGAGATCCGGCAAAGAACATGCTTCTATGGCACCCCTCACTCATGCCACAACTGCTTTAGTTATAGTGACAAACCATGGTCTTCTAAAAATGAAAAAATCTTTCCCACATTGGTGATTTATTGTGATTAAGTTATACTATTTCCTAAAGAATACTCCATGTGAGGTAGCCACTCAAAGAGAGGTAGTTGTTCATGACATCATCGAGTAGGACTATATCTAGAAAAGGCTTACCCACTCTATGTTTGATACAAACAAGGCTAATTAATCGATCATCCAATAATACAAAATCGAGAAAAAGGACCACTAGAGAATCTATGAGTTCTATAGAATGGAGATCGATAAGTGGAAAAAGGCATTAGAAGACTCGAAAAAAAACAAGCTATACAAAAGGCCTTCAAGCTTAATTATAAGCTATAGGAAGAGAAACACCAAAAGGCATATCATAAGAGCGTTGAATTGTCTAAGGAGAAGGAAACACAACAAACCACCTCGGCACCCAAGCCCTCACAATTACAAATCTCAAGGTCGTGGTAGAAAAAGGAAATAAAGAAAAGGACAAGGCTCCCATTCTATTTGAGGAGCAAATTATCAAAGTTGTCGACATCTATAAGGAGAAGTAGACTCTGGAGACTCAATCCATTGAGGCCAAGAGAAGGGAAGATTGGCTTCTGAAATCAAAGTCACCTTGGCATGCTTCTACATGTTCGTCATCAAATATAGAAACCTCAAGTGGCTCTATGACAAGTACCCTAAAGCCCTAGTTATATATTGGAACGAGATTCTAAGAAAAGAGAGGAGCATGTAGGTAACGTTGATGAAAAGGAGATCAAAGCTGATCTTCTTGAAAATGAAGACTTGGAGGCCCTTGCTAAGTGTCAAGATGAGCTAGCTCTTGAGGCCTCGACTTCTACCCAGGTATCCACTGAGTTCTCCTTGAATTTGTTTCTAAAGATTTTGAGGAAAACACTATTCCTATTTAATAGGGACCCTAAGTAGAAAACATCACCTTGACAATGGTCATCACTGAGGCCGCCATACCTCCTATATCTAAGTCTTTTGTTTCTATTTCTGCCACTCCATCTCCATCAATAGCAGCAGCAAAAACCACAACAGCCACTTCAGCAACCACCACACACATTGCTGATTTTGGGGACTGCAACCAAAAGGATTTCGCTTTACTTCACCAACAGTCCCTCCAAAACTTTCCATTGCATCAGTAGTTTTTGAGGAAGTGTAGACTAGGAATTATTCCCAAATTCTAGTATCATCTCTAAGAGTTGTATCACCAACCTCTGTTTCATTCAAGAAACTTTGAAATTTTTCTAGAAACTTCATTATCCTTTTCTTTTCTATTTTTCAACTTTTAGGTCAACCATTCATCGCTCCTATAGCTATTACCTCAGGCCTTGAGGCCTCCATTAGTGAGTTTGACATGTCTCTACAGCAATCCCAATTCCTGCCTACTCAACTAGGTTTGCAGGTGGGCCTGATGCAAAAAATATCGCATCTTTCAATGAGGAAGGCACATACGACCCTGAACTTAGGTGATAAGAACATGATCATCGTTGACATGAAAGGGCCTATATGTGTTATCTCTATGGAAGGGTAGAAAGCCTTAGACCTCTTGAAGCTTAAAAGCATTAAAAAGGAAACCGATTTGGAGAAGTTTCTAGTTCCACTTTCCATATCCTTATAGGTCCCACCTTAGTCAATTCCGACTCCATCTCCTCTTGCTACGGGGATATTAGCCAAGTTCCTCGATCCCACACCGGCTCAAACAATGATTACAACTAGAACAAGGACCATAATGGTCATCTTGTATTATCTAAAGATGTCGAATCTTTGAAGAGAAAGACTTCCTTTTCCATGAAGGAAAAGAAGAAAACCAAGTAGAGGAAGCACAAGTAATGGTAGCTCTTTTTATTCTTTTGATGTTTTCATGTATATACACCATTGTATTTTGGGTGTGGCTCCTGCCATTTCATGTACAAAAATTTCTAGCAACAAATTTTTTTTTGTTCAACTTTGTTTCATTTACCTTACTATACTTTGCTATCTTTTCCTATGTACTTACATGCACGCGTGTGTATTTAGTCATTGTTATTTAATTACTTATATATTATACTTGCTTTTATCAATGATCTATATCATGTCATCATCTATTATAGCTTTGCACGTATAAATAAATTCCTACATTAGCTTGGTGTTATTCTGGTTACTTATCATTGTTTATCCTCAGCCAAAAATGTCTCGTTCGGTTCTATAAAACCAGTTTACATAGATCAAACTAGTTTATTGTATACCAAACGGGTCATGTTTAGTCATAACCGAGGTCGCCTTACAAATGTAGTTACGACTACATTGCTCGTTGGCCTATGTCGACACGAACACCGAGATATTTGGACCACGTACCTACAAAATGATTCAATTCCATGCTGATTTCTTTCTCCGGGAATTGATGTCTAGATGTCTAGCTTTGGGCATCAATTCTCGACCTCACTTACCCTCGATATTAGCCAAAGAATAGATGTGTAAGGACGAATCATTTGATTAACCGTTGTATGTTTATACTCCAACTACCTATCCATGGCTCAAAGGAGTTCAATGGTGCCTATCTCTAAGTACTTAGACATATTAGTTTTCTAAACATAGAATGTCTAATTGTTCCATTAATCACACAACACGATGTCAGGCTTTAAGAATACAGTTCCACTGATTTGAAAAGTCAACTTTATTTATGAATAAGAACGATAATCTCTACCTCAGTACATTGAACCCAAATGAAGCCATAAGTGCTTATTATTCCATTCCCACAAAATTGCGATCCCATTAAAAGTCGATAGCTTGAAAGTTCCATTCGTAAAGTTCAATGAAATCATATAGGGACTTTTCCAATTCGATCCAGGTGCCCCTATACCCATAATTATCCATTTAAAAACAAGGTCACCAATCTCAACGGTATGGTTTCTAACTTTGGCATTAAATTAATTTGCTACACTTATCTCATGTGCAATTACCCTTAAATCAACTTTTGCTCATTTTTTATCAACCAAGTTAAGGGACTCTAGCAAGAGTTCCTCATTCGTCTTAGGATCATACTGTAATATTCCATGAGAAGGAACTTTTCTTCAATTGGTACCATGGCCTCAGTTTTATATGCCAAAGTAAATGAAGTATGGTCGGTCATGGACTTATAAGCTATCCTATAAGATCACTGTGCTAGTAATAACTCATCAACCCAATTGCCCTTGGCTCTTCTCAATCTCTTCTTAACGATAGATATAATGGTCCTGTTCAATGCCTCCACCTATCCTTTCGCTTGTGCATGTGCCACTATCGAGAAACCTTCTCCATTCAGTATCTCCCACAGAACTCTTGAACTTGGCGTTCTCGAACTGAATTCGATTATCGATATTTATCTTCTATAGAACTCTGGATTTACGTAAAATATTCTTCAATATAAAGTTGATCAGTTTATTCAAAGTGATCATCATAAGTGGTTCCACTTCAACTAATTTTATGAAGTAATCCATGATCATTATTGCATATTTTGTTTAGTCTCTAGACATTGGTAGAACACAGATAATATCTTATGACAACTCACACCTTAATGAGGTAGAATTTCAACAAAAATCGAAACCCAAGTCCATTGGGGTACAGATCGTTGGTTTTGGTAACCTAATAAATACGACCATATCAAAGATTTATCAAACTAAATTCGCAGTAGAAAAGAAAATATAATAGGATATAAATGCCGACCGAGGCCAAAATCAATGATATTCCTTGGATATCCAATTGTCTGATCGGTACCAAGCATGAGTTAGAAGACTTCTCCATCAATCATTTTGTATTGCTCCAATGACCAGTTCCTCTAAATCTATCCCATGGATTGTAATGAGAGGGGGTCGAAACAACATTCTAGAGAATGGAAAATTGCATAGCTTATCCATAGCACAAACTTATATTGATTTAAATATTATGTCTTATTACTTATGGTTAATCCGTTTAATTTCATATGCACATATGATATGTCTAACTAACCTTTTACACTACTAACATAAGCCTATTCTGCATGCACTACCCAAAACCCAGCCACTTAATACTTCTTGAATTAAGAGGATGCAGACCAGACAACCATTTAATACCTCCTTCTCAGAAGCAGGCGGTTTGCATCATCAATGTTAGTACATTGGTCTTAGCTATAGAGACCGTTGACTTAAATATACGTCTTTATAATATACCATTGTCGCATCTATCACGAATAATATCCTAGATGTGTGAGAGATAGTACCCAAGCCACTTGGTACCTTTCTTATGGAATTAGGCAGACTCTGATCATTTAATACCTTATTTAAGGTAGTTCCCTAGCATTTATACCTAATTCAAGATGGAACCCTCACTAATACTAGCAAACATTGCACGAAAATCTCTTTGTCGCCTTAACACTTCCTGTTGAAGCGGACCTTTCCAGATATCCTTTTTCGTGCCTAATTTATCACCCTGACTATTTAATATTCATATAAGTGAAAGAGGCAGGTTCTCAAAAAACCACTTAATACCTTCAATCCTCGAACCAGGTCCTATGTTTTAGGGTATATCTCCTTTTTCCATGGGTCCTATGAATGGAAATGTACCAAATTAGTAATAAATGCACACAACTACCGGTAGCCTCTAAGTGAAGGGCGGATTTCTATTATGTAACTCTACAGACCTCGAATCCCATCCGATTAAGTCCTATTAATTATTTTAAGCTTTATTATTGGACAACTCCCACTAATATATATATTTGCATATTTAAGGCTATAATTTATGCTAATGGTAGTTGTGTTGCCTTATAAGGTTTAATTGCTACCTAGCATGTTTTATTTATTATCCTCATAAATGTCCCTTTTGTCCATCATAAATGATTATTATCTTAATGGATGTTTCCAAAGACATTTTTTTACTTATTCAAACCTTACCATTATTTCTTCCTCATATTTTCTATGTTCCATCAATTTAGAACTTAATTAAATTATTATACACTCAATTTATTACACAATTATTACCTGTTCATTTTTGGAGTTACAATCCTTCCATCTTTATTTTTCAATTCTACCATTTATCAATTTACATTTAAAGAAAAAATAAACACATAATATGCTACATTAATTATATTCTTAATATGTTGGTGTAGTTATATATGTTTATAAATTTATTTGTATGTCTCTAAGTATTAACCCTTAAAATAGAATATTTCATTCTATATTTATTTGTTAGAATCATCAATCTAAAAAGATCTCCCATTGTAACCTTTCACAAATTAACCTATTTAAGGGATTTTCTTACTTTGAAATTACACGGAATCATTTATTTCCTTTTTATTGAAATAGAGAGTGTAAGCTACGAAAAGAAAATCCATGCTTTACACATCTCTTTCCTATTTGGATATATATTCCTTGTCAAATCAAACATTACATTGTTTTTACGATATTAGGATATTAGACAAATTCATAGAGATTAAACGGACAATACTTCCGATAAATTAAAATATGAACTCACATTCTAAATAGAATTGAAGCAAATATAAATTACACTAATATTTTTACAACCCTTTTGTAGATCTGTTACGAATTCTACATCTTTATCGATATTCACTTTTAATAACTTGGGGACTAGTTTCCATATCTATGTGTAAAATATATTCCTATTTGATTACAGAATATGTAGGCGATATTTTATATGCTTAATTCAACCCTACAAATCTTTAGATCTTTATTAGGCATAAACTTCAAATAAAATTCTAACAAAATAAATTCCAATGTTATAAGTAAATCACATAATTTTCCACTCACCTTTAAAAGCTTTCTAAATCCCTGGATCTGATCTGAATCCTTGAATTGACTCTATTTCCTTTCTAATCCTAAGAAATATGTATAAAAGTGTATACACATACCATAAAATAGGTACAAGAAGAGATTTGAGAAAAAGTGGAATATGAATTAATAATATTGAAATTACTATTTTATTTATGCAACGCCGATCCATTTATTCTCTTCTTCTATTTATTTTCTGTTCTTCTCCAACTTGTATAGATATGAATTATTTTAAAGTTAGGAGGAATAATGGAAAAGAGGAAATTGCAGAGCTTCACTCCCCTAGATCAGAAAATATGAGAAGATAAGGGAGGGAATGGGTATGTATTTATATGCTCTCAAATTATCATATCCGTTAAATTTTAGTTACTAAATCTCGGGTGTTGTTCGAGGTTCAAACCGCAGCCAAAACGCCTCGACCGATCGATACAGCGATCGACCGCTAGTGGTCAACCAACCATATTATAGAGGTCGTGTCAGGATCGGGATTTTTCGACCACGAAGGTCGACATTAATACGTCCATTGTATCAACTGCCGAGCAATCGAAGGCCGAAAAACCAAACCGTTAGGGTTAAAGAAGAGGTATAAGATAGAAGAAGAAAGAAAAAAGAAGCAACAGAAATAATATCAGAATCTCACAATCGCAGCGGAACAACATATAATAGATAAATGAATAATCTTTAAAACAAAGAATCTTATCTGTTATTACATTACATCACATTACATTACATTATCAGAGTTTACAACAACAAACAGTGGAAAAGAAATACTATAGTAGTTAATACGCCAAGCCATCCAGCTCACCTCTTGAGCTCCATAGCACCTTCTGAATTCCAGAATGACCTGATAACCTGACTCTAGACTGCCCATGTTAAAATTGGTGGGCACTCAGAGTTTAGGAAGGAAATAATAAACTCCAGGTCAGTCATGGGACTGGTGTGAGAACTTAAACAGTTTGTCTTTAAAAATAAACAAAGAAATATGTTAAATTAGATTCGCAATGCTTTTTAGAAAATGAGACTACCATAAGGCCTCCCGCACACACGCACACATAATGCAAACGCAGAATCAGAGGAGATTTCTCCTTATAATAGTCAAATATGCTTGATACGCAAATTTTCTATGATATTATTACTATAAGTGCAAAGTGTAGGAAAACATTTCGAAAGTAATGATATAAATCTTAGCCAACATAGGCATTCCGAACTATGCCTACTATAACTACCATCTAAATAGTGGGGAGCCACAATAAGTAAATGGCAGGTTCTACAACTTAAACCGTACAAGGTACGTATTGGAGTTTGGATTTCCAACAAATGGTCAGGCCAAGGAACTTCCCATTGCCACATGGGTACCCCTTTGGAAAGATGCCCCGAGAACCTAACTAGATCTCTGCCAACACAAGGCGGGTTACCCCAAGCTGGGTAACTACTGACACGAATATGCCATCCCCTGGTCGTAACCGACCTAAATCCCAGGATTCACCAACAACCACAAAGTAATAAGTTTGCAGCAACAACATAGGTTAAGTATCAGCGCTCCATACCATAATACCACCTCTATCCAGAAGGAAATGACATACACTAAGGGGGCGCGATCCCCTAATAACCTTCCCGCATCTTTCCTATTTTGACCATTTTCGGGGTATGAGGTTCGACGAAGTCTCATCCACAAAGCTACGCTTTTCATAAAAGCCACGCTTTGATCAACAAATGCTCAACAGCACTTCGTATGCCACATTACCAAATTGGGAATGTATCACTAGTAACCATCAACTACATAACCTCTGAGCTCGTACGTCTCAGAGAAGGGTGTTAAGCTAAGAGAATAAATTCTCCCCCACCAACAGAAATATATTTGATGGAAATCGGCTTTACATCTCAAATTGTAATGTCAGACACACATCCATACAAGTCCATTCTGGGTTCGAACAGAACCAAAGGCACTTCCAAAGAAGCCCTTGCAATCCGGATATTCACTAATCACGACCAGACTTTCCATCACAAAGGGTGATAAAATTTCTATATCGGAGATCAGCCGATGCAGAAACATTCGACGGTAATCCTTCTTTTTTCAAAAATATCTAGTCTTCAACACCGGTCTTCAAATGCTATCCATTTCGACATATCGCTATTCGGAATGGGATTTATGACACAAAGGTCCTCTCCTGGCTAAACCGAATAACGAGCGCTTATTTAAAAATAAGTGTAGCATTCAAATTCAAACAAATCACACAAATACCCATTTAAAGGTAAATATTGATAGTCGGTTAGTTAACTATCAATAGATATGCACAATGTCACAAAATTCCAAATAATTTCCCAAATTATTTATTTTCCAAAGATATCTTTACGAGATATATAATTTCCCGTGCTTCAACCATTTGAAAACAATTTCAAATTACTTTTCAATTTATCTTTAAAAGATATAATCTCAAAACATTTCACTTCATATTGGAAAACATTTCTGTTGAATATGCGCTTATATGATTTTTGTTTGATGATAATAAACATATATACATTCGTTTAAATGTATTTGTTAATGTACTATTTTATTTTTCACAGATTAAATAAATATTTGCTGAATAAATTAAATAACACAGAATTTGAATTCAAACAGAAATTTTGTTCAAACAAATATTTATTACATTTTTGAATAGTACAAATTCAAGCTCTCACTATACATATACAATTTTGATTACAAATACATCACAATTTCATATTTACATTTAACCTCACTACACATCACTCATTCACTCAATTTGTATTTTATCTTCAACTTCATTCCAGTTGGAATCCAGCATCTGAGCAATCTGCAAAAATATTCACTAATGTAGTAAAATTGAAAAAGAAATATTTTTGCAATATAAAATAAAATATGGATTTTTGAAAATAATTATTTGCCTCGGTTATTTGGGTTGTTCGTCATCATTTACATTTGAATTCATCACACACGAACAATGTGACACGCACGGTGTATCACTGTACATGCCACAAGGCCGTGCACACCGATATACACTTGATAATGCTACAGGGATAGGTGAGCACAAGGTCAAACCCAAAATAAAAGGACGGGTTCAACTCAGGTGCAAATATAAATAAAATCACAACACGCGCACAAGGTCAAACCCGAACTATTAGCTGGATTCAACACAGGGCAGGTGTACAGGCAACGACTTCAAGCATGATTCTGGTATGAACAGAGAATAAGGTAACAGGTGAATGTGCAGACCTTAATGAAAAACAAAGAGAAGGTACTGTACAGAAAAACAAATGAGTCAGAATACAAATGCAAGTGAATCTACAAAACTATATACATGTACATTAAGCCAAACTGCAACAAGACCAACTCCAGAATGCATCAGTGTGCAGAGAGCTCGAGCACAAGATATGGCAACTACACAATGCAAAGACTAGTGATGCACCTCAATGCATAAACTAGTGAAGCTACACCGAACAAATAGTCAGAGACCATAATCAAGCGTTGAACCAGAAACATGATCAACACAGCAACAATGGTCAGGCAGTATGCATTAGGCACTAAATCAAGTGAAACAACTCATCAATGAATTTAACCAGGTACAAGAAAAATGCACATGTCAACAGTCTCAAGGCTACAACACCAAGTATACATGGAGCAATACTCAAGTGAAGTTCAGGCCAGACGAACCAGAAAAGGTGCAAACCAAATATGCAGTGCATACTCAAGTACACAAGTGACACAAGTGATACAAGACACAGTGCATATATGAAGTACACAAGTGCAACAAGCATTAGTATGCAAGTGCAGACCACAAAGAAAAATACAACTTTCCTCAAAGACCAGTAAACCAAACTTCACAATAAACATCTCGTGAATATAAGATGTCGAAGCCACAAAATCAAAGCCGAGTGAACTGCAAGTCTCAACCACTTCAACAAGACACGTGAATATGAAGATCATCAAGTATGATACAACTTACAAGCCCAAATGACAACACAGCAACTACAAACTACTTAACATTGCTCAAGTGAAGTTCAGGTCTGACCACACATCAAATTTGCTATCAAGTATGTAGTAGCAAAGAAATACAGACACAAAGAATCAAAGTCGAAGTCAACCAAGAAATTCTTGAAATCAAAGCATGGCCGAAAGTCAAATTCAAATTTTCTTCAACAGAAAAATGATCAGGGCCGAAGCCGTGGCAATCAAGGCGTCGAACAATTCAAGCAGTAATCAAATTCGAAACCGTGTCAACCAAGCAACAAGAATATACGATTATGAACAAGTTAGAATCAATCTCAAACGACCAAGCAAAATCAAGCGGTCAGAGATAAGAATTTGACAAATTCAAATATAATTGTACGAACGCAAATCTAGGGTTACAAACCCTATATAAACAATCATCATCGGCAATCTCAAAACCATCGAGTTCAAGTATTCAATTAGAAAGAAAAAAGAAAAAATTACATACCGAAGCAAGGATAGAACTCGATCAACGAAGCAGCCGATGTGAGCAAAAAATCGATCAAGGCAACACGCAAATCATCAATGATTCGATCGAATTAAAACAGGCGCTTCGAGATACAAAACCCTAAATCTGGAAAAGGGACGAACGCCATTTTTCTTAAGTAAAAGGAACCAGGTCGATATAATAAAAAGGAGAAAAGGGAGACGCAATTTTTATCTAATTATTGGGCCGGTCCTAATAATATTTATTTGGGCTTAGTTTTAAAAATAAGGGTTTTGTTTTATTTGTTTAAATTCTTTTTAAATTTGTAATTTCATATTAAACTGTTTAAATTTCTAGTCATGTGACTAGGGGACAAGCTACGTGGCGTAGCTTGAGAATTCGCAACTTAGTGGCTGAGTTGTGGCAGGGTTTTGAGCTTAGAGTTAGGATTAGTCGATAGTGGCTGAGTTGTGGCAGGGTTTTGAACCATTTGGGTTAAAGAAGAAGAGGTAGAAGAAGAAAATAGAAAACAACATTAGAATCTAACCATCGCAGCGGAATAAAATATAATAGATAATAAATGATCTTTACTCAAAAACCAAATATTTCTATTTATATATTACATCATCAGAGTACATCAACCACAGCTCAACATCCATATCATACAAATGGTTACACAACAACTCAACACAGCGGAATATATGTATATAACAAGTACGGGAGTACGTATCGTCATCCTGCTCGTCTCCTTAGCTCCACAACATCGTATCCTGTATTCTATAATACTCGGTCTGACCCGAGCATTACAGTCAAATAATACCCGAGTCAGTCTGGAAGACCAGCGTGAGAAAATTACACCCAATTTTATTAAAGTTTGAAAATCCTTTGAAAACAAAAGCATCTCGTAAGACCACGCCACAAATAAACATGTCGAGTTTTTACCTTACGATAGCTAAAACATTTTTTATAGAAATCCTCTGATATTATAATAGGGTCTATATACAAATACTTATAAAATAGCCGAAATTGTTACATTCATTAAATTCCAGCTACTAGCCACAGAGTGGGTAATACAAACAAAACTCGTACAAGGCTCGTAGGGAGAATGGATTTCCAACTAATGACTAGGCACTGGGGTACCAGCTGTCATAGTACGGGGCCTAGATCACCGTACCGAGGAGTACGCCCGCTCCCCTGCATCAGAAGGCCGGGACTACCCCTTACTGGATAATCCCGCCCCACGGTTGGGATCAGCAACCGCCCACTAAGCCAAAATAATAAGGGACATCTAGACTGGAATGACCTCACCCTGCTTGGGTGCTACCCACCTAGCCTTGCTGCATAACCCCTGATTTTCAGTCATTCCCATTTGATGAGGCTTGAGGCTAAGCGTTACCTTTTTAGAATATATTCCTTAGAATGCCCATCGTCCACCTGACGATGTTTCACAAGCATTCATCCATACAAGTCCGTTCCGGGTCCGAACGGAACCGCAGGCACTATTCCTACTACATCCATTTTGGAAACATCCTCAGGACTAGTAGCGACTAGCCCTTGCACTTCACTGCTCCATCTTCGAATCCAAAATCGTTTACACGAAACGTACAAACCGGATCAAAGTGGTTTTCGAGAAATAAATCTCGATCCCGGTCTCATCGAAATGATTAACGTATTTGTCTAGTATTGATAGTCGGTGATTTAACTATCAATTAATATTCACAAATAACCATCCAATCAATAAATAATTTCCCAAATTATTTATTAACCTCAAAATATCTTCACAAGATATCTTTCTATTCTCAAAACCTTTTGAAAAAAACTATTTTCAAAACTATCTTCCTTTCTCAGAATAAATTCCAAGTATTTCTATTTCCACTGGAATTATCAAGTACAAAATTTTAGATTTAAAATAATTTAAAAACACTTTATTGCAAAATATATTTAACCTTCAATATAGAGAAATTACTTTAGTACTTAAGTTAAAATAATACTCTAGAAATAACTAAAATAAGGTTACCTTATAACTATACATTAGATTTTCTTCTTTAAACAAAATACCAAATCGTTCTTTAAATAATTATTACGATAATAGATTAACTAAAACACTTACTTTGGGATTTACTTTAAAATACTTAAATTACGACTACTTCAATAATTTACTAAAAATACATACTATATAGACATTGAAAATAAGGTTACTTTAAAAATATAAAACTAGGCTTTCACCTTTCAAACAAACACTAAGTCACTATTTATAAATATTTATTACGGTAATAGATTAAAAAATATATTTACTTAAGAATTTAAATAATAAATTTTCTAAAACGTGATTTTTAAAACAACATTAAAACCTTTAACTTATATCTAGAAGTGTACTTGAACGTACTTGGTTATCCAGAGAAATATACCTCTCTTCACATTCTTCCTTAAAATTTCAATTTCGAACACTTGAATCTATTTCCAAATTGATTTCTCATTTAATCCCTTTTAATTCAAAATCTATTAATTTCAGATTTCATTTCTTAATTATGATTTACAGTACTTTAACTACAAATTCCAATTTTTAGATTTCTCAGTTACTTCTTTATCCTTTTATATAGATTTAAAACTTTTTAAGTTTAAAATAATTCCTTATTCCTTTAATTTAATACCACATAAATTTACAATTCATTAATTACTGTTTATTCAAACTCTTTCCTTTCCATACTCGAAGTTATTTATTATTATTTTCATATTACTTCTATTTCTTTCAACCCATTCTTAATTTTATTCAAATTTCCTATAATTATTTTACTCACAAATTCATTTCTTTTTTCTTTTCTTTTTCCAAAATCCAATCTATATAAATTTGGTAATTCATTTTGCCCAAATAAATCCAATCAACCATAACATTCAATATTCCAATATAACTCATCATAGCATACCAATATTCACAGCAGAGAATATTAAATAATTTAAATAAATGTTGAGGGATCCAGTTGGATCCCTCCAACCTGTTTTCCCTGCATCCACAGACGTTAGCACAATATAGTATACCAATTCAAAAATATCATACTATATCACATCGATCAATTCAACCATCCAAACAATTATTTAAATTTAATCATTTAAATTTAAATTTAAACTGAGTGAGATTAACTCACCTTTGCTTTGCTGTTTGCAATCCATTCCAAACTGGCTTGTTTCCTTGATTTCTTTTTTTTAACCTTGTATAACAGTTTACGGTTTATTATTATTTGAACCAATCAAACATTTATCCACCATTTATCTATTTTGATCACAAATGATTTAAATTTAAACTAACAATTTCCTTTTGATAAATTACTTACAAGTTTCTTTTAATAAAATATCTTTTGGTAACTAAACAAATAACTAAGTTTAACTAACAAATAGTTTTAAGTTTTAAACTAACTTCCCTTTAACAATTACTAAAAAGATTACATAAGTTAGTTAAACGAATAAATCTCCCTAAATACATTATTTGAGAATTTTAAACTAGTGGATTTTAAAATATGTATATGTTTATTTATTTTATTTTAGCATATTAAAACTGAAACTGCATATCATATATATTATTTCCTTTTACCGTCCAACATTAACAGTTTATATTTCCGAACTTATATATAAATATAACCTTTTTTTATATTAAAACAGAAATCTGGTTTCATAAAAAAAAACTTATTCCTTTACTGTGTATGCATACTTTAAATTAAAATTTATTTACTGGAAATTTAAACTGAACTGAAATGTACATATATCATATATAATTTAAATTGAAAATAAATGATAACGAATACCTTACTGCCAAAGCAAAGCCACCCACGCCCTAGCTCGCTCGCCAAACCCACCTCCGGTCACCACGTGCCTGACCTCTCGCGTTCGCCGCATCCATCTCCAGCTCGCGCGCGCGAACTTCGATTGCAACCCTTCCCTTGAATGCACGAGCTTCTCTTCCCCAAAATTCGCAATGCTCTCTTCCTCCACGTGCCCAGAAACCCACGCCTTTGCCTTCGCTAACTCAAACACGACCATCTCCTATCCTAACTGCAACGTGAAGCCGCCGTCACCACTCCTTGCTCGCGCGCACCTGTCCCCATTCGCGACCTCATATGCCATCGCTGGAACCCCAAATTGATTCGATGATGGTGACGCGATGCAGCGCGAGTCCTCCCGTGACCTTACCCCCTTCGATTTCGAATTTATTTTTGAACGATATAAGAATGGGAGAGAGGAACGAACATAAAAGAAGGATCGTGATTTCAATTCAAAGGTTCGACCATTTTATTTCGATTTTCATTCATATTTTTTTTCGAGTGCTATAGGGTTTTAAAAAGGAGGAAGGGGTTCGGCCCCTATTATGTTCAGTGTGTTATTATTATATTCTTTTGTTTTTATATATAATGCGGCTTCCCTTAGAAGCTTTTTCCTTTATTTATTATTTTATTATATTTTTTATTATTATTATTAATATCATTTGTTTTATCTTATTATTATTATTATTATTATTTCTTCAAGCATTTTGATTGTTGATCGAACGGCTTAGAATTCCAGATTAAATACTCTGTCTAACTTCTAATTATTAAATCCTATTATTTAATTATCAAATAAATAGTGATTTGAATTCAAGTTAAAATTGCTCTATTGAATATTTTAAAATCATCTACATATTCCGATTTTAAATGCTTGAAAATTCCGGGTCGTCACAAAAGCTGACTTCCATTCAAGAATCGAAAGATTTAAAATAAATGAAAGTTGAAGAACTCATCGGAAATCTCACCACTTATGAGCTAGAAATGAAATTCAAGGAAGAGCGTGAAAGAAGTGACACTCGAAAGAAATCAATAGCTCTTAAAGGAACAACAGAAAGTGATGGTGATGATGATGATGCAGCAGCAGAATTGGAGCTATTAATAAAGAAATTCAAAAGATGGAATTACAAATATGGAAATTCAGCTCGAATTCAAAAAGCGAAAAGCAGAATAGCCAAAGCACTAGACTACTCTGAAGAACAGAAGATCATCTGTCACAAGTGCAATCAACCCGGACACATCAAGCCCAATTGTCCTCAAAATCAATGCGACTTTAAAAAGAAATCAAAAGGAAAAGGTTTTGCAGCCACGTGGAATACAAGTGATGAAGATAATCAAAGTACTAGCAGTGAGAGTGAGAAAGAAGATATGTGCCTTCAAGGAAATATAACTGATAGCGACGATGACGAGCCAAGCGAGGTATCAAAACTTACTCACTCTAAATTATTTATTTATTTCCACGAAGTAAATGGCTATTTTGAACGACTTAGGAAAAAATATGCCAAACTTGAATCACAAAAAGACACTTTGATAGAAGTAAACGAACAACTTGACCAATTAGTTGAAAACTATCAAAGAAGGATCCCTAAGTGTGATAAGTGTCCAACATTCGAAGAGGAAATTAAAAAATCAAAAATCAATATAAAATCACTTGAAAATGAAATTCTGATTTTAAAAGAGAGTGAAAATACTAGGGGAGAGAATTCTATTAAAAAGTGCACACAATTGTTAAACGAAAATGTATCTCTCAAAACACAAGTCCAACAATTGTCAACGACTTTAGATAAATTTTCAAAAAGTGAAAAATCGTTGAATATGCTATTAGGAAAGCAAACTGTTAATATGGTTAGAAAAGGACTTGGATATAATCAATCTAAAATTGTTGAAAACAAGATTAATCAAGAAAATTCAATGTGCACAATTTGTAGAAAATATAGACACAGTCACAATAATTGTTGGTATAGACCCAAACATGTGAAAACTATACCGATTTGGGTTACAAAAGGCAGAAATATAAAATCTATCAAAGTTAAACAAATTTGGGTGCCGAAGGGAACAATTATAAGTAGTTTTGGGCCTCCACAAAATTTTTTTTCTAAATATTCTGCCACTAACAATCATGGACCTATAAAAACAAACAGGTCACATAAATCTTTTCCCGTGTAGGTGTGGTGGCAGACTAAGGAACAACAACATGTTCTTTGGATTTTGGCCGTTCCAAAAACACAGCGGGCGACAAAACAAAGTTCCTTAGCCTAGTATAAAGGTGACAGAATCACAATGGACAACGACGAAAAATATCGTAAAGGCAAAAGCAGGTAAAGGTATATTTATTTGAACAATATACAAATGTGATAATCTGCACCATATTCTGAATTAAAATCAGCCAATATTGAAATGATGAAAAGATGACGATTTTGACTCTGACTTATTCAGCAGAGTTGGACAATTAGATTCTTATGACAAAAAACACTATAAAATTCTCTAGATTCTTTGAATTACTTCATATATATAAATTTGGATTAAAAATAGTGTTTTGTTGGATGTTAATACAATTGGTTATAATACGACTAACTCTATATTCACGGTTATTGATTGTTTACACGGCTTCAATTCAAATTCAAAAGAATGTCATTTAAATTGCTGTTAAAATTGAGTTTGAAATTTTTGGTGCACACTTCATGTTTTGGTCTATCAAATTCAATTAATGATAATTTTGAATGAAAGAGAAATTCAGATGCAGATTACACTGGTAATCTAGTTGATAGAAAAATTACTAGTTGAACGTGATTTTTGTTGAGACATTAGTAACTGCATCGTTTTTCAAAGAAAATATCTGCATATACTTCATTTCAAATAATTTTCAAATAGCAGAAATTTTTCTCATATAACCCCCTCGAGAAAATCATTTTTGACCATATTTTGAGATTAGTCATTTTGAAAAATTGATTTCATAATTATTTTTGAATTTGATTTTAAATGACTATTTTGACTAATCTGACTCCCTAATAATTTTCTGAAAAGATAAATAGTGATTGAAAAAGTGATGAGTGTTGATATTGATCATATATTTATAACTCGAGAAAGTCTAATTAGAAAATTTCTTTAGAAATTTAAACAAGAGCTATAAAACTTTTTGTTGGTAAAAATTCCATGACCATCTCTATATCTATCATATTTCTAACGACCATCACTCATCAAAATTCTATATAGTTTGTCGATGTGTGGTACTTTAAACAGGAATCGTTCGTTTTTCATTATTACTTTTTTTTAAATAATAAAAAAAATTATATAGTAAAAAAATAATAATAAAAATAAATAAATACCAATGTATTCACTCTCATTTAAAAGTCCTCACCATTATGCATGGGTGAATTCCTTGGAATTTGTTATGTGCTTCCATGCTCATTTAAAAGTCCTCACGGTTATGCATGAATGGGACGCATATCAAAAGTTGGATTTTAAATAATAAACAAGTTGATTCTAATCCCATTTAAAAGTCCTCACGGTTATGCGTGGTTAGAAGAAACTTGAATTCGTTTTTTTTATAAAAAAATTGGAATACTACTAATCTCATTTAAAAGTCCTAACGGTTAAGCATGGTTAGTAGATATTCAAATTCCTGGTATAAATATACCACAAATAGACACAACTGTATGGTTTTATATGATGACATCATTCCCATCATTCTAAAAGTGGAATATGCGCCTAACAAAATATTTATGATTTTTGTTTGATTTTTTAGTGAAATTTAATATTTATATTCAATTGAGTTTTAATGTTGAATTAATATCGATCACTTTATCTCTATTTTCTCTAATTGTATTATTCTTTTGCTGATAACAAAAGGGGGAGAGAAAAGTTAAGATTTTGTCAAATAAAATCAAGCAACGGTAAAATATTTTCCATTTGCATCTAGGCTCATTTGCATATTATTTAATTGTATGCATATTTGTAGGGGGAGCTTTGTGTAGAGAGGAAGCATTTATATAGGGGGAGCAATCAGAGCTTATCAATGACCAAATACATTTAACATATTCAAAATCTTAAATAGATGTTTGTTATCATCAAAAGGAGGAGATTGTTGAATATGCGCTTATATGATTTTTGTTTGATGATAATAAACATATATACATTCGTTTAAATGTATTTGTTAATGTACTATTTTATTTTTCATAGATTAAATAAATATTTGCTAAATAAATTAAATAACACAGAATTTGAATTCAAACAAAAATTTTATTCAAACAAATATTTATTACATTTTTGAATAGTACAAATTCAAGCTCTCACTATACATGTACAATTTTGATTACAAATACATCACAATTTCATATTTACATTTAACCTCACTACACATCACTCATTCACTCAATTCGTATTTTATCTTCAACTTCATTCCAGTTGGAATCCAGCATCTGAGCAATCTGCAAAAATATTCACTAATGTAGTAAAATTGAAAAAGAAATATTTTTGCAATATAAAATAAAATATGGATTTTTGAAAATAATTATTTGCCTCGGTTATTTGGGTTGTTCGTCGTCATTTACATTTGAATTCATCACACACGAATAATGTGACATGCACAGTGTATCACTGTACATGCCACAAGGCCGTGCACACCGATATACACTTGATAATGCTACAGGGACAGGTGAGCACAAGGTCAAACCCAAAATAAAAGGACGGGTTCAACTCAGGTGCAAATATAAATAAAATCACAACACGCGCACAAGGTCAAACCCGAACTACTAGCTGGATTCAACACAGGGCAGGTGTACAGGAAACAACTTCAAGCATGATTCATGTATGAACAGAGAATAAGGTAACAGGTGAATGTGCAGACCTTAATGAAAAACAAAGAGAAGGTGCTGTACAGAAAACAAAATGAATCAGAATACAAATGCAAGTGAAGCTACACAACTATATACATGTACACTAAGCCAAACTGCAACAAGACCAACTCCAGAATGCATCAGTGTGCAGAGAGCTCGAGCACAAGATATGGAAACTACACAACGCAAAGTGTCACGACCCGAACTCGATGTCCAACAAACAACATCAAATTCGTTTCGCGGGAGCTTGCAACACCCTTAAATGATAAATAACACAGCGGAAATAAAAGATGATATCACTGATATAACATGAATACAATATCTGATACATCAATTTGATACAATGATAATCATCAACATCAGAGAATATACAACATAGAATACAGCGGAACACGATACAATATGAAATAAGTCTTCTCAGAATATAATGCTGCAACTCTGATCCAAAAAGCTCCAAAGACAAAGCTCCAAAACTCCTATCTCGATCCACTATCAAGATTGCACCAAGCTAAACAAGTCTCGCCCATATCCAAAGAAAACTGAACTAGCTCCAGATAATCTACTGAATCTAATTATCTGAAAAACCAAACTCTAGACTGTCCGTGTAGAAAAATTTTGAGCACCCAGAGTTTAGGAAATAAACAATAAACTCTGGATCAGTCATGGGACTGGTGTGAGCAACAAAAACAGTTTATCTTTTTAAAACATTCCATAAAAGAATTTCAAAGTCAATTCGCAATGCTTTTTTTTAAAAATGAGACTACCATAAGGCCTCCCGCACACACACACAATGCAAACGCAGAATCGGAGGAGATTTCTCCTTATGATAGTCAAAGATGCTTGATACGCATTAAAAAGAACATTTGATATTATTACTAGTGCATAGTGTAGAGAAAATTCATTTCGAAAATAAAGATATAAATCTTAGCCGACATAGACATTTCGAACTATGCCTACTATAGCTACCATCCAAACAGTGGGGCGCCACCATAAGTGAATGATAGGTTCTACAACTAATACCGTACAAGGTACGTGTTTAAAGAATGGATTTCCAACAAATGGTCAGGCCAAGGAACTTCCCATTGCCACATGGAAACGCCTCTGGAAGGACGCCCCGAGAACCACCGTTCTCTGCTAAACAAAGCCGGGAATCCCTTTTCCCAAGGAATATTACAAACCCTCAGATATGCCACCCCCGGTCCTTTGGGACCTTTAAACGAGAGCGCTCTCTAACCAACATCACACTATAATAATAAGTGTTTCAACATGAGTAAGTATCTGGGCTCCATACCATGATACTACCCTTTTCCAGAAGGAATGGTCATACCCTAGGGAAGTTATCCCTGAAAACCTTGCCGCACAATTCCTGTTTCGACCATTACCGGTTTGTGAGGCTCGACGAAGTCACGTCCACAAAAACACACTTTATACAAAAGCCGTGCTTTGGGTCAACAAATGATCATAGAAATGATCACAAAGATAGACGATCAAACAAATGATCCTATCACAAATAATCAACACAATGATCATTTCACAGCAACACTCAGCATGTCACATTACCAAATTGGGAATACATCGCTGATAACTTCAACTATATAACCTCTGAGCTCGTAAGCTAAAAGAATAAATTCTCCGCCACCAACAGAAATATATTTGAAAGAAATCGGCTTTATATCTCAATTTGTAATGTCAGACATACTATCCATACAAGTCTGTTCCGGGCTCGAACAGAACCGAAGGCACTTACAAAGAAGTCCTTGCAAATCCGGATATCCACAATCCTGATCGGATTCCCCATCACATATGGAGAACTCTATACCGGAGCAACTCGGTGCAGAGTCAATCGACAGGTCATCCTATCGCTCTTGCAAATACCCGGTCTTCAACACCGGTCTTCAAATGCTATCCATAACGACATATCACATATTCGGAATGGGTTATACGACCCAAAGGTCCTTTCCCGGCTAACCCGAATAGTGAGCGCAAAATTTAAAACATATGGATATGGGATTTCGATTAAGTCACAACTTAATAATTCCAAAGTTTCTTTCAAATGGTTTAAACCAATTACCATTTCAAATCTTTTAAACAAAAAGATTTATTTCACAAAGTTTACTTAGTTTCACAAGGATTCATTTACAGGTTTCAAAACAATTTCCATTTGAATTGGATTAATTCATTTAAATCTTTAAATCAAAGATTTATCTCATAGCTTTCAAAAATTGTTTCCAAAGATTCATTCATAACTTGGAAAATCATTTTCGATTCAAACTTGAAATCTCTTTAATATTAATTGGAAGTTCATTACTCATATGAAAGCTTTTTATCACTTAGAAACAATAGTTTTATTTTGGAAAAAACCCCGATTCCATTTATACAAGTTATAATCTTTGGTTTAATTCAAATTTCCAAATCAACGCTTAAACATGGTTTAAACCCGTATAACTTGTAAAGTTCTTTTTAAATCATAAATATTGAATATAGAATTCAATTTCAGATTTCTTTTGAATTTCAATCTAAATCCGATTATTTAAATTCCAAATCTTTATTAGTTATTCAAAAATAACTTTTATTCTTAAAACAGCTTTTCAAAAGCTTTTCCACATTAAAACTTAATTTATTTCCAAAAATATTTGAATTAAAAATTCAAATTCAAACTTATTTAAAAATCTGTGACTTAACCGATTTCCTCGTGAAATCCATATTTGTGTGTGTATAGTGTGGTCTAAGGATTTTACACAATAGTGCACAACAATCATCACAAATATATCAATATCGATAAGCGGTATAACCAATAACGCTTATCTTCCTTTACAGTTTTACAGATAAAATAAATTTATCAATCGCGAAGATTCATCATTACAATTCGATGTGGGTTTCGGATAACCAACTGGAATCCGATTCCCTGTCGCATCGAAGTTTTAAAATGTCGTTTTACAGGCAAAAAGGGGTTTCACATATATACGGAAACAATCACAGCTCACAGTACAGCATAAGGCAAATTCACATCACATAGTATCGTAATCTCAAACAGAAATATCAATCCAGTACACAACATTTGATGACAATCATCTTCTATTTAAGGAGAAGATGATTTAAAAGAATTAACCATATGACTATTTTTATTGGTTTATTTAAATCGATGATTAACTATTGTTAATGATTAATTATAATTTTTATTAATTATTTCTTAATCAATTATCTTAATTAAGTACTAATTGTAAATTGATTTACTTTAGTTACCTAATTAACAATTTGTAATTACAATTAGATTAAACAATTAATCGTGAATTAAAACAAATCTTTAATTTTAATTCGACTAATTTCTAGTCATTTAATTAATTACAATTTTAAATTTAATTACTCATCTTAATTACCTTTTTTTTTAAACAACTAATAACAATTATTATTATTTGTCTTAATTAACCTTTAAAATCTTCTTTAAACGTTCAAATTAATTTATTACAAATTTAAAAACTTTGTGAAATAAAATCGACTAAACTTTTAAAAAAAAAATTATATAATACAACAGTTTAAAGAAAAACCACCCGAAACTGTTTTACTCGAGTACCACCTCGAGATTTCCTCCATCTTTCCCGTGTCATCACCCTCTCCCTCTCGCGTTCGTTCTTCCCCCAACCTTCCTCCTTCTTCCTTTATATTTTATTTTTCCAGTAAATTGATTTGTTTTTTTTTAGCCTATGTTTAAAAGCATCAGTAAATCAACACACGAACACGAGTAAACACACCAGTTCGTATACAAATCTCCTGAGACATTCACCTGGAACGCATCTTCTTCTTCTTGTTTTTTTTTTTATACAAGATTTTAGTTGAGTATCAGGAAACCCACTTACGCACACAACACTGACACCCACTACCACTGCCGTGCACGTGCATGTGAATTCCCGCCACCTCCGGTCGAGTCGCCACCCACCACCAAGTCACAAAACTCTCCTTCGTTCCAAGACAAGGGTCACCATGATGCCAAAACTCGAAAACCAAAATATAGCCATTCGTTCGAACCTGGACCCAAAACCCACGAAACAAAATCACCTCGCGCCACCTCATTACGTCGCCAGAAATTCAACCGCTCCACCCTGAGCATCCCCATCCACTCGAGCTTCGATCCTCGTGGGTCCGGCCACACTCGATTCCCCCACGGCAACAAACAAACCCAAAAAAAATCACCACTGGAAAACGAGTTTCAAACCCTAAATTCAATTCAACTCATCTATCTATTCAATAGAAATTTTTTTTCAGTATTTTTCCCATGATACTTGACATTGAATCCTTCTTCTGACCAAAATTCGAAGAATTTAGTTTCACCAATTGGAGGAATTTGACGAAAAACATTTTTTATTCAACCCGCTCATACTCGAGATTTAGTAACTTAAAAATCATGGGGCTTTCACCTAAAATCATCATTTTGCAATTCAAACATGCTTGTGTGGTCAGAATTTAAAATTAAAATACTCGAATTTACTGGTTCATGATGATTTACTGTAAATGTATATACTTAACATAATATCCACTTAGTATTCTTTCCTGTAACTATTAAAAAAAATTCCCTAACTTTATTATAAATAATTTCCTTTCAGAAATCATGGTAAAAAATCTAAGCATGAAGATATGGATTTATAAACAAGTTTTAAAACCTGTAAAGTAAAAACAGGGGCATGTTTCCTTGCCTGTATACTAATATGCCCACAATCATTAATATTTATAAAAGAATGCAACACATTTACACCATCATCCCAACATAATTCATCTTACACATAAAAGATACAAATCCATGCATCACAGATATAGCAGGGTCAGAGGTTTTGCTCACCTGTGAGATTGAAGAAACAGAGAGTTGTTGCTTTTGAAAACTGCATATGATTTTCTTTTTCTATTTGCAGTTTGCTTTGGTTGAATGATATTGCTTACTATTTTTTCTTCTGGTTTGCTTACTCATGAACAAACTGGAATGAGGGTTTGATGCATATAAAAAGGAAGTATGCAGTATATCATTTGTACAAAAAGCATGTTAAGGATGCTTGCATTTAATGCAAAGGTATGTTGCATTTATTGTTTTGCATTATGGCTGTTTACAGATAAATTACTCTTTGCTTGTACTTGGCTAGTGCTTTTGTATTATGCTGAGATGTTTGCATTTATTACTTTGGTACATTATGTTTTTTTTTTCTTGCTTGCCTATTGTAATTGTATATGCAGTTTTGTTTTCTTATTACTTTGTACTTACTTTTTTTTTTCATTTTAGCTTTATTGGTTTGTTTTGTTTATGTTTGATAGATTTGGATTTTACTCTATAACATTCATTTTTAAAAGTTGTTTTAGTTATGTTTGTTACTTGTATTGTATTACTTTGTATTGCATACTTAAGTTTTTAATATCTTTCTTTCTTTTTCAAGTGTTCACACTTATGTTTGGTCTTACACTTTAACTTTATAATATTACTTATAATATAAATAAATTTCCATTTAAATTTGTTATTAGATTTCATTTTACGTGTTAGTTTATTTTTTTTATTTATCCTATATATATTTGTATTTTATTTTATAGATGTACATTGATTTTAAAACACAACGTAAATTGTTTGTTAAGTTTTACTTTGTTTAGTTTATTTATTTTTTACTTTTATATTTTTATAGTTTACATAACCAAAATTTTAAGGTATTTATTTTATACATATATTTTATTTTAAAAACTTTATTTAAAAATTCAATTCAATGTATTCGCTTTGATTTTTCAAATCAAATTCAAAAACAAATAAGTAAATACATCTTATTAAATTTGAAAAATTCAACCAAATCCGTAATTCAATCTAAAATTAAATTAAATTATAAATTTAAATTCGTCTTTAAAAATCAGGATCGTTACAGACTTCCCCCCTTAAAAAGAATTTCGTCCTCGAAATTTGCCAAGGAGATAACAAGGATAGATGAAAGATAGAGAAATATCTTTCCAGATCAAACTGGATATCTATTCTGCATTTGGCTTACCAAATCAGGATTATCAACAATAGATATGAGAACAAACTCCATCAACTACGAAACAATTGGGTTATTTGATCTACGAAGTATACAGAGGTATTGGTTAGATCGAAGGGATAACTAACCATTCGTAGAATATATCGAAACCCAATGAAATAGATAGAAATAGATTCGATTACGATTTCAGATTCAAGATTTAATTCATTTACGATTTGCTGAAAAATGAAACTAAGGGTAGTTCTAGTGTCGAACAAAATTCGAACAATTTAATCGTAAACGAGAAGATTACCATATAAAATTCATTTCCTTAATCAGATGTTGAGGTTGAAGAATCATCTCTAATTGCATACACTTTCTTTACTAAAGCTTGCTTCTTGGCTGGACAATTGTTAATCCTATGTCCCGGCTTGCGGCATTTATAGCATCCAGTAGATTCCTCATCTGGCCTCATAAATGGCTCTCTCATTCCTGGCTTCCAATCATTCTTACATTTATTCGAGTAGTGGCCTTTTTCCAGGCAATTGAGACAAGTAACATCCCTCTTTTTCTTTGGTATACTCTTCTTTCCTTTATCTTTCTTCGATTTCTTATTGCCAAACTTCCTTTTTCTCCAATTCAATTTATTTGTATCTCCATTCTCCTCCGGATCTTTTTGCTTTTCCAGAGTATCATATCGATAGCCCATATCAATCAATTCAGAAAAAGATTCCTTGACGTGAGTAGTCATTCTTTCCTGAAACTCCTTGTTCATTCCCCTAATAAACTTTTCATTCTTCTTTAACGGTGTATTCACCAATTCTGGACGGAATCGAGATAATTCAATAAATTTGTTCAAGTATTCTTCAAACGATAAATTCCCTTGCTCTAAATCCATAAACTCCTGATACACTCTAGAGATACCAGCAGACGGCATATATCGCTGCTCAAACACTTCCTTGAAATGACTCCAAGTAAATTCATCTGTCGACTCATCCACGGTAACAGTTTCCCACCAAACTAAAGCCTCTTCCTGGAGTTTCCACGAAGCTATCAGTCGCATCTGATCATCTTCTAATTTTAATCCTTTGAAAATCTTTTCGCACGATCGAATCCATGCTTGTGCTTCGATAACGGTTTCTTTGCCTGTGAATGGCTTTCCACCAAGTCTAGAAAACTTTTGATATAAATCGGCCAAATTCAATTGAGATTGAATAGGAATATCTGTCGTTGCAGGGTTTTGACCAGCTAAAGTAGTACTTTCCTGTCTCCTATTTCGTCCTCTTCTTCCGCTCATTCTTACTATCTGTAAATAGTAAGAAATCCGATTTAGGCATTCAGACGAAATGTCTTAGAGAATAACAACAGATAAAGAGAATAGATTAAGAAATTTGTATTTTGGTTCCACAGGTCATACTCATTCTAGGGTATACTTCACCCTATCTCTAATGAGCCATCTAAGGTGTTACACTCCGTAGCTAAAGTTCTTACTCAACCTTCAGCTCTGATACCAATCTGTCACGACCCGAACTCAATGTCCAACAAACAACATCAAATTCGTTTCACGGGAGCTTGCAACACCCTTAAATGATAAATAACACAGCGGAAATAAAAGATGATATCACTGATATAACATGAATACAATATCTGATACATCAATTTGATACAATGATAATCATCAACATCAGAGAATATACAACATAGAATACAGCGGAACACGATACAATATGAAATAAGTCCTCTCAGAATATAATTCTGCAACTCTGATCCAAAAAGCTCCAAAGACAAAGCTCCAAAACTCCTATCTCGATCCACTATCAAGATTGCACCAAGCTAAACAAGTCTCGTCCATATCCAAAGAAAACTGAACTAGCTCCAGATAATCTACTGAATCTAATTATCTGAAAAACCAAACTCTAGACTGCCCGTGTAGAAAAATTTTGAGCACCCAGAGTTTAGGAAATAAACAATAAACTCTGGATCAGTCATGGGACTGGTGTGAGCAACAAAAACAGTTTATCTTTTTAAAACATTCCACAAAAGAATTTCAAAGTCAATTCGCAATGCTTTTTTTAAAAAATGAGACTACCATAAGGCCTCCCGCACACACACACAATGCAAACGCAGAATCGGAGGAGATTTCTCCTTATGATAGTCAAAGATGCTTGATACGCATTAAAAAGAACATTTGATATTATTACTAGTGCATAGTGTAGAGAAAATTCATTTCGAAAATAAAGATATAAATCTTAGCCGACATAGACATTTCGAACTATGCCTACTATAGCTACCATCCAAACAGTGGGGCGCCACCATAAGTGAATGATAGGTTCTACAACTAATACCGTACAAGGTACGTATTTGAAGAATGGATTTCCAATAAATGGTCAGGCCAAGGAACTTCCCATTGCCACATGGAAACGCCTCTGGAAGGACGCCCCGAGAACCACCGTTCTCTGCTAAACAAAGCCGGGAATCCCTTTTCCCAAGGAATATTACAAACCCTCAGATATGCCACCCCCGGTCCTTTGGGACCTTTAAACGAGAGCGCTCTCTAACCAACATCACACTATAATAATAAGTGTTTCAACATGAGTAAGTATCTGGGCTCCATACCACGATACTACCCTTTTCCAGAAGGAATGGTCATACCCTGGGGAAGTTATCCCTGAAAACCTTGCCGCACAATTCCTGTTTCGACCATTACCGGTTTGTGAGACTCGACGAAGTCACGTCCACAAAAACACACTTTATACAAAAGCCGTGCTTTGGGTCAACAAATGATCATAGAAATGATCACAAAGATAGACGATCAAACAAATGATCCTATCACAAATAATCAACACAATGATCATTTCACAGCAACACTCAGCATGTCACATTACCAAATTGGGAATACATCGCTGATAACTTCAACTATATAACCTCTGAGCTCGTACGTCTCAGAGGAGGGTGTTAAGCTAAAAGAATAAATTCTCCGCCACCAACAGAAATATATTTGAAAGAAATCGGCTTTATATCTCAATTTGTAATGTCAGACATACTATCCATACAAGTCTGTTCCGGGCTCGAACAGAACCGAAGGCACTTACAAAGAAGTCCTTGCAAATCCGGATATCCACAATCCTGATCGGATTCCCCATCACATATGGAGAACTCTATACCGGAGCAACTCGGTGCAGAGTCAATCGACAGGTCATCCTATCGCTCTTGCAAATACCCGGTCTTCAACACCGGTCTTCAAATGCTATCCATAACGACATATCACATATTCGGAATGGGTTATATGACCCAAAGGTCCTTCCCCGGCTAACCCGAATAGTGAGCGCAAAATTTAAAACATATGGATATGGGATTTCGATTAAGTCACAACTTAATAATTCCAAAGTTTCTTTCAAATGGTTTAAACCAATTACCATTTCAAATCTTTTAAACAAAAAGATTTATTTCACAAAGTTTACTTAGTTTCACAAGGATTCATTTACAGGTTTCAAAACAATTTCCATTTGAATTGGATTAATTCATTTAAATCTTTAAATCAAAGATTTATCTCATAGCTTTCAAAAATTGTTTCCAAAGATTCATTCATAACTTGAAAAATCATTTTCGATTCAAACTTGAAATCTCTTTAATATTAATTGGAAGTTCATTACTCATATGAAAGCTTTTTATCACTTAGAAACAATAGTTTTATTTTGGAAAAAACCCCGATTCCATTTATAAAAGTTATAATCTTTGGTTTAATTCAAATTTCCAAATCAACGCTTAAACATGGTTTAAACCCGTATAACTTGTAAAGTTCTTTTTAAATCATAAATATTGAATATAGAATTCAATTTCAGATTTCTTTTGAATTTCAATCTAAATCCGATTATTTAAATTCCAAATCTTTATTAGTTATTCAAAAATAACTTTTATTCTTAAAACAGCTTTTCAAAAGCTTTTCCACATTAAAACTTAATTTATTTCCAAAAATATTTGAATTAAAAATTCAAATTCAAACTTATTTAAAAATCTGTGACTTAACCGATTTCCTCGTGAAATCCATATTTGTGTGTGTATAGTGTGGTCTAAGGATTTTACACAATAGTGCACAACAATCATCACAAATATATCAATATCGATAAGCGGTATAACCAATAACGCTTATCTTCCTTCACAGTTTTACAGATAAAATAAATTTATCAATCGCGAAGATTCATCATTACAATTCGATGTGGGTTTCGGATAACCAACTGGAATCCGATTCCCTGTCGCATCGAAGTTTTAAAATGTCGTTTTACAGGCAAAAAGGGGTTTCACATATATACGGAAACAATCACAGCTCACAGTACAGCATAAGGCAAATTCACATCACATAGTATCGTAATCTCAAACAGAAATATCAATCCAGTACACAACATTTGATGACAATCATCTTCTATTTAAGGAGAAGATGATTTAAAAGAATTAACCATATGACTATTTTTATTGGTTTATTTAAATCGATGATTAACTATTGTTAATGATTAATTATAATTTTTATTAATTATTTCTTAATCAATTATCTTAATTAAGTACTAATTGTAAATTGATTTACTTTAGTTACCTAATTAACAATTTGTAATTACAATTAGATTAAACAATTAATCGTGAATTAAAACAAATCTTTAATTTTAATTCGACTAATTTCTAGTCATTTAATTAATTACAATTTTAAATTTAATTACTCATCTTAATTACCTTTTTTTTTTAAACAACTAATAACAATTATTATTATTTGTCTTAATTAACCTTTAAAATCTTCTTTAAACGTTCAAATTAATTTATTACAAATTTAAAAACTTTGTGAAATAAAATCGACTAAACTTTTAAAAAAAAATTATATAATACAACAGTTTAAAGAAAAACCACCCGAAACTGTTTTACTCGAGTACCACCTCGAGATTTCCTCCATCTTTCCCGTGTCATCACCCTCTCCCTCTCGCGTTCGTTCTTCCCCCAACCTTCCTCCTTCTTCCTTTATATTTTATTTTTCCAGTAAATTGATTTGTTTTTTTTAGCCTATGTTTAAAAGCATCAGTAAATCAACACACGAACACGAGTAAACACACCAGTTCGTATACAAATCTCCTGAGACATTCACCTGGAACGCATCTTCTTCTTCTTGTTTTTTTTTTTTTTATACAAGATTTTAGTTGAGTATCAGGAAACCCACTTACGCACACAACACTGACACCCACTACCACTGCCGTGCACGTGCACGTGAATTCCCGCCACCTCCGGTCGAGTTGCCACCCACCACCAAGTCACAAAACTCTCCTTCGTTCCAAGACAAGGGTCACCATGATGCCAAAACTCGAAAACCAAAATATAGCCATTCGTTCGAACCTGGACCCAAAACCCACGAAACAAAATCACCTCGCGCCACCTCATTACGTCGCCAGAAATTCAACCGCTCCACCCTGAGCATCCCCATCCACTCGAGCTTCGATCCCCGTGGGTCCGGCCACACTCGATTCCCCCACGGCAACAAACAAACCCAAAAAAAATCACCACTGGAAAACGAGTTTCAAACCCTAAATTCAATTCAACTCATCTATCTATTCAATAGAAATTTTTTTCAATATTTTTCCCATGATACTTGACATTGAATCCTTCTTCTGACCAAAATTCGAAGAATTTAGTTTCACCAATTGGAGGAATTTGACGAAAAAACATTTTTTATTCAACCCGCTCATACTCGAGATTTAGTAACTTAAAAATCATGGGGCTTTCACCTAAAATCATCATTTTGCAATTCAAACATGCTTGTGTGGTCAGAATTTAAAATTAAAATACTCGAATTTACTGGTTCATGATGATTTACTGTAAATGTATATACTTAACATAATATCCACTTAGTATTCTTTCCTGTAACTATTAAAAAAAATTCCCTAACTTTATTATAAATAATTTCCTTTCAGAAATCATGGTAAAAAATCTAAGCATGAAGATATGGATTTATAAACAAGTTTTAAAACCTGTAAAGTAAAAACAGGGGCATGTTTCCTTGCCTGTATACTAATATGCCCACAATCATTAATATTTATAAAAGAATGCAACACATTTACACCATCATCCCAACATAATTCATCTTATACATAAAAGATACAAATCCAGGCATCACAGATATAGCAGGGTCAGAGGTTTTGCTCACCTGTGAGATTGAAGAAACAGAGAGTTGTTGCTTTTGAAAACTGCATATGATTTTCTTTTTCTATTTGCAGTTTGCTTTGGTTGAATGATATTGCTTACTATTTTTTCTTCTGGTTTGCTTACTCATGAACAAACTGGAATGAGGGTTTGATGCATATAAAAAGGAAGTATGTAGTATATCATTTGTACAAAAAGCATGTTAAGGATGCTTGCATTTAATGCAAAGGTATGTTGCATTTATTGTTTTGCATTATGGCTGTTTACAGATAAATTACTCTTTGCTTGTACTTGGCTAGTGCTTTTGTATTATGCTGAGATGTTTGCATTTATTACTTTGGTACATTATGTTTTTTTTTTCTTTGCTTGCCTATTGTAATTGTATATGCAGTTTTGTTTTCTTATTACTTTGTACTTACTTTTTTTTTCATTTTAGCTTTATTGGTTTGTTTTTTTTATGTTTGATAGATTTGGATTTTACTCTATAACATTCATTTTTAAAAGTTGTTTTAGTTATGTTTGTTACTTGTATTGTATTACTTTGTATTGCATACTTAAGTTTTTAATATCTTTCTTTCTTTTTCAAGTGTTCACACTTATGTTTGGTCTTACACTTTAACTTTATAATATTACTTATAATATAAATAAATTTCCATTTAAATTTGTTATTAGATTTCATTTTACGTGTTAGTTTATTTTTTTTATTTATCCTATATATATTTGTATTTTATTTTATAGATGTACATTGATTTTAAAACACAACGTAAATTATTTGTTAAGTTTTACTTTGTTTAGTTTATTTATTTTTTACTTTTATATTTTTATAGTTTACATAACCAAAATTTTAAGGTATTTATTTTATACATATATTTTATTTTAAAAACTTTATTTAAAAATTCAATTCAATGTATTCGCTTTGATTTTTCAAATCAAATTCAAAAACAAATAAGTAAATACATCTTATTAAATTTGAAAAATTCAACCAAATCCGTAATTCAATCTAAAATTAAATTAAATTATAAATTTCAATTCGTCTTTAAAAATCAGGATCGTTACACAAAGACTAGTGATGCACCTCAATGCATAAACCAGTGAAGCTACACTGAAAAAATAGTCAGAGACCATAATCAAGCATTGAACCAGAAACATGATCAACACAGCAACAATGGTCAGGCAGTATGCATTAGGCACTAAATCAAGTGAAACAACTCAACAATGAACTAGGTACAAGACAAATGCACATGTCAACAGTCTCAAGGCTACAACACCAAGTATACATGGAGCAATACTCAAGTGAAGTTCAGGCCAGACCAACCAGAAAAGGTGCAAACCAAATATACAGTGCATACTCAAGTACACAAGTGACACAAGTGATACAAGACACAGTGCATATATGAAGTACACAAGTGCAACATGCATCAGTATGCAAGTGTAGACCACAAAGAAAAATACAACATGCCTCAAAGACCAGTAAACCAAACTTCACAATAAACATCTCGTGAATATAAGATGTCGAAGCCACAAAATCAAAGCCGAGTGAACTGCAAGTCTCAACCACTTCAACAAGACACGTGAATATGAAGATCATCAAGTATGATACAACTTACAACCCCAAATGACAACACAACAACTACAAACTACTTAACAATGCTCAAGTGAAGTTCAAGTCTGACCACACATCAAATTTGCTATCAAGTATGCAATAGCAAAGAAATACAGACACAAAGAATCAAAGTCGAAGTCAACCAAGAAATTCACAAAATCAAAACATGGCCGAAAGTCAAAGTCAAATTTTCTTCAACAGAAAAATGATCGGGGACGAAGCCGTGGCAATCAAGGCGTCGAAAATTCAAGCAGTAATCAAATTCGAAACCATGTCAACCAAGCAACAAGAATATACGATTACGAACAAGTCAGAATCAATCTCAAACGACCAAGCGAAATCAAGCGGTCAAAGAAAAGAATTTAACAAATTCAAATATAATTGTACGAACGCAAATCTAGGGTTACAAACCCTATATAAACAATCATCATCGGCAATCTCAAAACTATCGAGTTCAAGTATTCAATCAGAAAGCAAAAAGGAAAAATTACATACCGAAGCAAGGATAGAACTCGATCAACGAAGCAGCCGAAGTGAGCAACAAATTGATCAAGGCAACACGTAAATCATCATTGATTCGATCGAATTAAAACAGGCGCTTCAAGATACAAAACCCTAAATCTGGAAAAGGGACGTACGCCATTTTTCTCAAGTAAAAGGAACCAGGCCGATATAATAAGAAGGAGAAAAGGGGGACGCAATTTTTATCTAATTATTGGGCCGGTCCTAATAATATTTATTTGGGCTTAGTTTTAAAAATAAGGGTTTTGTTTTATTTGTTTAAATTCTTTTCAAATTTGTAATTTTGTATTAAACTGTTCAAATTTCTTGTCGTGTGACTAGGGGACAAGCTACGTGGCATAGCTTGAGAATTCGCAACTCAGTGGCTGAGTTGTGGTAGGGTTTTGAGCGTAGAGTTAGGATTAGTCGATAGTGGGTGTCGCGAGTTTATGTGTGTAAGAGTCTGACTATCTAGTTTCTAGTAGAAATCTTGGGGACAGCACGTAGGCAGGGTTTTGCCGAAGCTGGATAATTCTGTATCGTTCTATTTCTGCTTATTATTCTGCTATTTGTCTGTGCTGCTATTATTCTGTGATCTGTGTTAAAATTATTTTATAAGCTTTCGCAGTTAATTTTTATAATTAACACTATCACCCTATTCACCCCCCCACCCCTCTAGGGTGAAATCGATCCTACAATTTCCATACTTATTTAACAATAAGTAATTCACAAATCTATTTATTTTCAATACTTAGAAAATATCCTATATACTTAAAACATGATTAAGAATATATTTTATTCCTTTAAGGAAAACGTTTTCTTTAAACATATTTATTTGGGTCAAAGCGAATGTTGCGTAAAACATCATTACGACAACCCAACAACACTAGTATAGGGATCCGAAATTAAGATAGATATATTAATCCCAATACTATATAAAACATTTTCTCTCGAAAATCATTTACTATAACAACAGTGTTATAGTCCACCATTTCCTTATTTCTCGAAAACGTCTATTTCAACAATGATTGTTGAAATCTATGGTTTCGACACTTAATAAATTTTGAAACATCTTTAGATCGTTTTAATTCTATTTAAAATATCACTTCCCTAAAAAATTTCTTTAATATATTATTCACCGTCCAAAAACGTGAATATAAATCATTTACCAAATTCAACATTTTTACATATTCAATTTAAAGGATTATCCCCTGTCCCAAAATCGTGAATATACTCCTTTAATAAGCTAAAAAAAATTAACTTATCAAATTCAATCAATATTGAATTTATAAATCAATGTTTATAAATTCACATTTATATATTATAAAAACTTCAAGTTATAAAACCATTTATTTACGAATTCTATTATATCTTATTTAGTTGCTAAATCCAAATTATAAGTAAATTTAACTGAAAAAATCTTTTATTTTACAAAATCTATTCATTTTATAACTTCACAATTTATAATCTATAAATTTCATTTACTTATGAAATACATTTATATTTCATTTTAACACAAAAAACTCGTTTTATTATTCAAATTTTTTAATTTATAAATATCAATTTTATAAATCTTTTATATAAACCGTTTATAATAATTTCAAAAATATCAATTTAAACTATTTTATAAAATTCATTTTATAACTTCACAATTTATAAATCTATAAATTTCATTTACTTACGAAATCCATTTATATTTCATTTTAACACAAAAAAAAAACTCATTTTATAATTCCAATATTTTAATTTATAAATTTCAATTTTATAAATCTTTTAAATAAACCGTTTATAATAATTTCAAAAATCTCAATTTAAACTATTTTATAAAATTCATTCACTCCATATTTTAAAAATCACATTTTAACTGTATTTCTCAAAAATCATTGATTTTATAACATTAAAATTATAACGTTTATTTATTTAAAATGAATTAATTCCAAAATTTTATAAAACGTATACTTTCAAAAAATCACTTGAAAATCCTTTTAAATTCAAAATCGTTACTTTAACATTTTTTAAAACTCCAAAAATAGGCCTAATGTTGCAACAGCGCCAAATAAAACAATCACGGCATCCAAACATCGTATATCATATGATAACAGAATATATCACAATATCTGTTAATAAATCAATACGGGTGAGGAATCCAGTCGGATCCCTCCAACCTGTTTTCCTGCATCCACAGATGTTAGGACAATACCAATTCCGTATCAAGACAGAATATCGCGTTACATGGGTTCATATAAAATATTATCCGCTATTATGCGGCGCAATAGGGTCACATCCGCTATATAATGCGGGAAAATCAACTCCAAGTACATATATAATACCAATTCCAATCAAGATGGAATATCGCGGTATATGTTTTTAAATAAATAACATCCGCTTAATATACGGCGCATAGGGTTTATTTCAAAACAATAGATAACAATTTGTCATTCAATCACACAATCATGATTTTAAAACTAACTATTTAAAATTTAAATCGAAACAATTTCGATTGAGTGAGAGTTCTCACCTTGTTTCAAATAACAGCCGCAGTGTTTTATTTCGAATAAAATTAAACGCTCGTTTAATTTTACCCAAAATTTTCACTAGCTCTAATCAACTTCAATCCAGCTCCATCGTGTAGTATTCGTCAATACGAATCCAACGCAATTCGTTTCATGCGTTTTCGACCTCGTATCAAAAAGTTATGTTATTACAAAGTTTATACGTATTTAAATACAAATCAATTACAACTTTTATTTTATATTTTTAACCTATTGAATGAGGGACGCATGATTTTTCACAGCAGATCTAGACCATTCCTACTTTCTTCCTCCATCCCGTTCAAAAACGTGCGCTCGAACCTATGAAGCCGCCGTTGCTTCTCGAATTTACGCGACTCCATATGACGACGAGCCATCGATCAAGCAACTCCATCTCGAAGCCCATCGCAAGTGCTTCCCACGGCCTGAGGTCGGTCGTGCTCGTTCATCCCTATATCTCAAAAAACGTGAGCGAACCGTGCACGTTTAAGCTTGAATTGACGACGATCTACTCGCCTATATTCGATCACAGCCGTTGAATAGATAGATCTCACCTAGCTCTGCAAGTTTGTAGTTGGAGATTTTTTGAATTAAGGTGTGGATTGGAACATAATAGAAGAGGAAGTTTTGAGTTTTTCGGCCATTGATTTATAAGATAACGGCTGGCTTGAAACCCTAGGACTTGAGTGAAGGAAAATAGTTTGTCCTTTTATAGAAAATTCCAAAGCACTATTCATCCCGAAAATTTCCGAAATCGAAACGAAGCATGCCGGCTGGCATTCATAACGTTTTACCCCCATTCCGAACATAATGGAATATATATCGAGAGCCAATCCGATCAAATTTGGAAGATAAGTTTTCGAATCGACTATTTAAATTCAAAATTCACTCGAATCGATTTCTACGCGTTTTAGCTTGCCCCAGACAAACCGTAAATCCGATTGACATGAAATTTGAAACCATACAATAATTTAACATTACGGATCCGATGAAACTGGTTTCGTTGAAATCCGAGACTGTTTTAAAAATGGCTATTTTAACTCGTCAATTAAATATTAAAATATTCAATTTTCACAAAATAACTTTTAATTCAATTTTAAAAGTTCTATAACATCATTATAACTCCAATATGATTTAGTACAACTTATAAATCATTTTCAATCACTTTAAACCCAATTCCCAATTATTTCTGTAATTTCAAATATTAATTATCGATTTAATTATCCAATTAAATCCAGATATTCGAAATAAAAATTTATTCGACCTACAAATTTTACTTGTTAATATTTAAAATCAATTAAATATGCGAATTTCAAATGACAATAATTCTGGGTCGTTACAAACTTTCCCCCCTTAAAAGAATTTCGTCCTCGAAATTATCAAGTAAGAAAAAGTTACAGAATCCATTAATTTTCCAAAACCATTCAACTTAGATTTCAAATTCACTTAAGTGTTTGACTTTCCCAAAATCCAATAGTTAAACTTCTTACTATAACTTTACTAAGTTTTCAAATCATACTTGGTTATTTTTTTTCAGAACCAACTATATCGTTTAACTTTTCAACTCAAGTCAAAATTATAGTTTTCACAAATTTTTCCCAAAATTATCAAAAATATTCTAACGCCTTAAATTTTCAGAAAAATTTGCCATAGTCCCCTTTGCGCGGCTCGATCCAAAAAAAAGGCAATATATATATATATAGATATCACAAATATACATCTCATCGAGTAATGAGGCATCCCGCAGGGAAAAAAGTGTAAAAGAACGATATGTAATCCGAGATATGTACCTTATATATTATTAGCGAGCATATACGGCTAATATAGCGTGAAAGCGAGATCCAAAAGCGAAGCAAGCGCAATCCACACCTACTAAACACTCAACAACAATGAGGAACATGCGTATATGATAGTACTATCAATATACAACATATACCGGTACAACAACTACATATGCCAATATAGCAAATGCAATCAAAAGCAATAAATTCAACCATCAACCAACTAGCATTTAACTAACATCCAACCAATCCATAAACAAATCAATATTCATTCACTTCTCACTAACATTCATTGAATTGATTTTTCAATTAATCACATTTGATTCATTAACATTGGATTTACTAGCATTCATTCATATTCAATTTCAATTAGTTTGCATTCACTAATTTATATTCAAGTTTGTTCACTTTCCAATTAAATCATATTAATTCTATTTAGATTTACTTACTTCCAATTTGAATTCAATGATTTATAGCTTTCGTTTTCATTTATTGAATTTCATATGAATTTTCTATACAATTTACTAACAACCAACGTATAACCAACTTAACCAAATTTATTTAATTCGCTTACATTCAATCAATTTGGTTCATCACTTTTAATTAGCTTTAATGAATTAACACTTACATCGTTATTTCATATCAATTCATTTACATTTAGATTGATTAATATTCAATCCAATAGTTCAATTCAATTGCTAATACTTTTAACCATAAAAGTTGAATTTTGTTACATAACTCAATATTCATTTAATTCACTTTATTATTTTACTTCGATACCAAAATCAACTTAATTCAAAATTACTTAAGTTATATCCCATTCCAAACATCATTGGTTTAACTTAACTTAAATTTCCACTTATAAATCCAATTCAGATCTCAATTCCAATTCTATTTACTTACAAATTTAAAATGGATTTCAATTTCGTTTTCTTGCACTTGCAAATTTTATTTATTCATTCACAGTTTATTTTCCAACTTAATAATTGTATTCCAATCATTTTATATAGCATTCCAGAGTCTTTTCAATCTTCCAAAACCATTTTTGAAACCAACTCAATTATCCTTTGAATTTCGAAACCCAAACCCAAATTTTCCAAACAACTTCCATTTAAAACAACTGGGCAGCAATCCCTCTTTTGGAAACCCAAAAATGAACACCGATGACGTCGCGATCATTATCGAAATTATTTTCCAACAACCGAAAAGAGTTTAGTGCTTTCTTTCCTTCAAAACAATTTTCCAAAACCCTTAAAAATCATTTTCAAACTTCAAAGAATATAATCTTTTCCAAATTGCAAACCCTTTCAAAACATTTCCAAATATTCCTCTAGAATTTTTACTTCAAATTACAAATCATATTATAAATATATTCATATGGTTTCACTTCTTATATATAAGATTATTTCACAATTGTAAATCACATTAATTTTAATTCCATACTCAATAATTCATTTGCTTATACAATTTTTTCTTTTAATTAACTTATATATATATATATATATATTCTTACATTTTCAACGACCAAACAATCAATTTTATATACACTTTTATAATTGCTGAAAATTTTATTCCTTTATATATAAAATATAATCAAGGTAAAATTATTTCATTTACCCGATTGAAAATGATACTATGTTGGTTTATCTCGTTTAAGAGTTTAGAAACACCTATCGAAACAGTTAGCTAGCCTGCGCCGACCAGAATCTATAAACAATCAACCGATAAGTCAATACAATACAAAACAATTTCATATTCATCAACAAATACGCGCTCGTATCTATTATTACTCTCAAACTCATTCTAGAGTACTGCTGACTCTATCTCTAATGAGCAATTCCCAACAGAGCCAAGGTTGTCACTTAACCATATGCTCTGATACCAAATGTCAGGATCAGGATTTTTCAACCACGAAGGTCGACATTAATACGTCCACTGTATCAACTGCCGAGCAATCGAAGGCCGAAAAACCGAACCGTTACGGTTAAAGAAGAGGTAGAAGATAGAAGAAGAAAGAAAAAAGAAGCAACAGAAACAATATCAGAATCTCACAATCGCAGCGGAACAACATATAATAGATAAATGAATAATCTTTAAAACAAAGAATCTTATCTGTTATTACATTACATCACATTACATTACATTATCAGAGTTTACAACAACAAACAGTGGAAAAGAAATACTATACTAGTTAATACGCCAAGCCATCCAGCTTGCCTCTTGAGCTCCATAGCACCTTCTGAATTCCAGAATGACCTGATAACCTGACTCTAGACTGCCCGTGTTAAAATTGGTGGGCACCCAGAGTTTAGGAAGGAAATAATAAACTCCAGGTCAGTCATGGGACTGGTGTGAGAACTTAAACAGTTTGTCTTTAAAAATAAACAAAGAAATATTTTAAATTAGATTCGCAATGCTTTTCAGAAAATGAGACTACCATAAGGGCTCCGGCACACACACACAATGCAAACGCAGAATCGAAGGAGATTTCTCCTTATGATAGTCAAATATGCTTGATACGCAAATTTTCTTTGATATTATTACTATAAGTGCAAAGTGTAGGAAAACATTTCGAAAGTAATGATATAAGTCTTAGCCAACATAGACATTCCGAACTATGCCTACTATAGCTACCATCTAAACAGTGGGGCGCCACCATAAGTAAATGGCAGGTTCTACAACTAAAACCGTACAAGGTACGTATTGGAGTTTGGATTTCCAACAAATGGTCATGACAAAGAACTTCCCATTGCCACATGAGTACGCCTATGGAAAGACGCCCCGAGAACCTAACCGGATCTCTGCCAGCACAAGGCCGGGTTTCCCCTAGCTGGGTAACTACGGGCACGAATATGTCATCCCCTGGTCGTAACCGACCTAAATCCCGGGATTCACCAGCAACCACAAAGTAATAAGTTTGCAGCAACAACATAGGTTAAGTATCAGGGCTCCATACCATAATACCACCTCTATCCAGAAGGAAATTACATACACTAAGGGGGCGCGATCCCCTAATAACCTTCCCGCATCTTTCCTGTTTTGACCATTTCCGAGGTGTGAGGTTCGGCGAAGTCTTGTCCACAAAGCTACGCTTTTCATAAAAGCCACGCTTTGATCAACAAATGCTCAACAACAGTTCGTATGCCACAGTACCAAATTGGGAATGAATCACTAGTAACCATCAACTACATAACCTCTGAGCTCGTACATCTCAGAGAAGGGTGTTAAGCTAAGAGAATAAATTCTCCCCCACCAACAGAAATATATTTGATAGAAATCGGCTTTACATCTCAAATTGTAATGTCAGACACACATCCATACAAGTCCATTCTGGGTTCGAACAGAACCAAAGGCACTTGCAAAGAAGCCCTTGCAATCCGGATATTCACTAATCACGACCAGACTTCCCATCACAAAGGGTGATAAAATTTCTATATCGGAGATCAGCCGATGCAGAAACATTCGACGGTGATCCTTCCGTTTTCAAAAATATCCGGTCTTCAAATGCTATCCGTTTCGACATATCGCTATTCGAAATGGGATTTATGACACAAAGGTCCTCTCCCGGGTAAACCGGATAATGAGTGCTTATTTTAAAAATAAGTATAGCATTCAAATTCAAGCAAATCACACAAATACCCATTTAAAGGTAAATATTGATAGTCGGTTATTTAACTATCAGTAGATATGCACAACATCACCAAATTCCAAATAATTTTCCAAATTATTTATTTTCCAAAGATATCTTTACAAGATATATAATTTCCCATGCTTCAACCATTTGAAAAAACTTCAAATTACTTTTCAATTTATCTTTAAAAGATATAATCACAAAACATTTCACTTCATATTGGAAACATTTCCATACTTATTTAATAATAAGTAATTCACAAATCTATTTATTTTCAATACTTAGAAAGTATCCAATATACTTAAAACACGATTAAGTATATATTTTATTCCTTTAAGGAAAATGTTTTCTTTAAACACATTTATTTGGGTCAAAACGAATGTTGCGTAAAACATCGTTACGACAACCCAACATCACTAGTATAGGGATTCGAAATTAAGATAGATATATAAATCCCAATACTATATAAAACATTTTCTTTCGGAAATCATTTACTATAACAACAGTGTTATAGTCCACCATTTCCTTATTTCTCGAAAACGTCTATTTCAACAATGAATGTTGAAATCTATGGTTTCGACACTTAATAAATTTTAAAACATCTTTAAATCGTTTTAATTCTATTTAAAATATCACTTTCCCAAAACATTTCTTTAATATATTATTCACCGTCCAAAAACGTGAATATAAATCATTTACCAAATTCAACATTTTTACATATTCAATTTAAAGGATTATCCACTGTCCCAAAATCGTGAATATACTCCTTTAATAAGCTAAAAAAATAACTTATCAAATTCAATCAATCTTGAATTTATAAATCAATGTTTATAAATTCACATTTATATAGTATAAAAACTTCAAGTTATAAAATCACTTTATTTACGAATTCTATTATATCTTATTTAGTCGCTAAATCCAAATTATAAGTAAATTTAACTAAAAAATCTTTTATTTTACAAAATCTATTCATTTTATAACTTCACAGTTTATAAATCTATAAATTTCATTTACTTACGAAATCCATTTATATTTCATTTTAATACAAAAAACTCGTTTTATAATTCCAATATTTTAATTTATAAATATCGATTTCATAAATCTTTTATAAAAACCGTTTATAATAATTTCAAAAATCTCAATTTAAACTATTTTATAAAATTCATTTTATAACTTCACAATGTATAAATCTATAAATTTCATTTACTTATGAAATCCATTTATATTTCAATTTTACACAAAAAAATCATTTTATAATTCCAATATTTTAATTTATAAATATCAATTTTATAAATCTTTTATATAAACCGTTTATAATAATTTCAAAAATTTCAATTTAAACTATTTTATAAAATTCATTCACTCCATATTTCAAAAATCACATTTTAACTGTATTTCTCAAAAATCATAAATTTTATAACATTAAAATTATAACGTTTATTTATTTAAAATGAATTAATTCCAAAATTTTATAAAACGTATACTTTCAAAAATCACTTGAAAATCCTTTTAAATTCAAAATCGTTACTTTAACATTTTTTAAAACTCCAAAAATAGGCCTAATGTTGCAACAACGCCAAATAAAACAATCACGGCATCCAAACATCGTATATCATATGATAACAGAATATATCACAATATCTGTAAATAAATCAAATACGGGTGAGGAATCCAGTTGGATACCTCCTACCTGTTTTCCTGCATCCACAGATGTTAGGACAATACCAATTCTGTATCAAGACGGAATATCGCGTTACATAGGTTCATATAAAATATTATCCGCTATTATGCGATGCAATAGGGTCTCATCCGCTATATAATGCGGGAAAATCAACTCCAAGTAAATATATAATACCAATTCCAATCAAGATGGAATATCGCGGTATATGTTTTCAAATAAATAACATCCGATTAATATACGGCGCATAGGGTCTATTTCAAAACAATAGATAACAATTTGTCATTCAATCACACAATCAAGCAATTTTAAATCTAACTATTTAAAATTTAAATTGAAACAATTTCGATTGAGTGAGAGGTTTTCACCTTGTTTCAAATAACAGTCGCAGTGTTTTATTTCGAATAAAATTAAACGCGCGTTTAATTTTACCTAAAATTTTCACTTTCTCCAATCAACTCCAATCCAGCTCCATCGCGTAGTATTCGTCAATACGAATCCAACGCAATTTGTTTCGTGCTTTTTCGACCTCGTATCAAAAAGTTATGTTGTTACAAAGTTTATACGTATTTAAATACAAATCAATTACAACTTTTATTTTATATTTTTAACCTATTGAATCAGGGCCGCACGATTTTTCACAGCAGATCTAGACCGTGCCTAATTTCTTCCTCCATCCCGTTCAAAAACGTGCGCTCGAACCCATGAAGCCGCCGTTGCTTCTCGAATTTACGCGACTCCATATGACGACGAGCCATCGATCAAGCAACGCCATCTCGAAGCCCATCGCAAGTGCTTCCCATGGCCTGAGGCCGGTCGTGCTCGGTCATCCCTATATCTCGAAAAACGTGTGCGAACCGTGCACGTTTGAGCTTGAATTGACGACGATCTACTCGCCTATATTCGATCACAGCCGTTGAATAGCTAGATCTCACCTAGCTCTACAAGTTTGTAGTTGGAGATTTCTTGAATTAAGGTGTGGATTGGTAGATAATAGAAGAGGAATTTTTGAGTTTTTCGGCCATTGATTTATAAGATGGCGGCTGGCTTGAACCCTAGGACTTGAGTGAAGGAAAATAGTTTGTCGTTTTATAGAAAATTCCAAAGCACTATTCATCCCGAAAATTTCCGAACTGAAAAAGAAGTGTGCCAGCTGGCATTTATAATGTTTTACCCCCATTCCGAACGTAATGGAATATATATCGGGAGCCAATTCGATTAAATTTGAAAGATAAGTTTTCGAATCGACTATTTAAATTCAAAATTCACTCGAATCGATTTCTATGCGTTTTAGCTTGCCCCGGACAAACCGTAAATCCGATTGACACGAAATTTGAAACCATATAGTAATTTAACATTACAGATCCGATGAAACTGGTTTCGTCGAAATCTGAGACTGTTTGAAAAATGGTTATTTTAACTCGTCAATAAAATATTAAAATATTCAATTTTCACAAATTAACTTTAATTCAATTTTAAAAGTTCTATTAAATCATTCTAACTCCAATATGATTTAGTACAACTTATAAATCATTTTCAATCACTTTAAACCCAATTCCCAATTATTTCTGTAATTTCAAATATTAATTATCGATTTAATTATCCAATTGAATCCAGATATTCGAAATAAAAATGTATTCGACTTACAAATTTTACTTGTTAATATTTAAAATCAATTAAATATACGAATTTCAAATGACAAGAATTCTGGGTCGTTACAGGTCGACTGGTAGGATACCAGTTTAATTATTATTTATTACTATATTTTTTTTAATTATTTTCATTTCGATTTCTCTAAATGCTAGTAACTTCTTCATTTTAACTCCAATCGCGAAACTCCAAATATGAAATTTGCTCAAAAAATTATCACAAATGCAATCGTGCAAGTTTTGTGGCCAAATTCCACTATTTTCTCAAATTCCATTTTTGGAGCCTAATTAATAATTAAAAAATTATTGTAAATTTACGGGTTGTTACATATCAATTCCTCGTATTGCAAATAGCCTTGGGCTAACAATTTGTGCAAGCTAAGTGGATGGAGTTTTAGTAAAATTTTGAAGATTGTCATCAAGAATAATCAGTCGCATTGTGATTGACTGTTAGTAGAAGTACACATAGCGAAGGACTTTCTTTGCTAACATCTGCTCCCTATATTGATCACGATGACTTCCTTGATGCACATCTACAGAATCTTCATAGCTTCATCTTTGGTGACATACCTCAACATAGGAATTGAGAATCCTCTCCTATAAAATACTCCTTACACTATGAATCAAGGTAATTTACCAAGGAATTTCCGTCGTTCATTCCTTCCATTCAGTAAAGTCCCCTTTAATTAATATTTCTTAATCAGAGTCGTCCATGATTCCTTCTCTTTCTTCACCTCCATGATCTAATCAACATCCATATCGTCAATGCTTGGATAAATGTTGACATTCCTATAGCTGACCGTTTGGCTAGCGAATCAATTTTCGTATTCTCTTACCCAGGGATATGCATTATCATGTAATGCTCGATATCTTTTAATAGCTCTGACACTTTCACCGGGTAAGGGGTAAGTCCCTTAGACTGAAATTATTTCTTCACCTAGTAAACCACCAATAGAGAGTCAGCTGATATATGCAATGTTATGACTCTCAATTACTTTGCTATCATGATTCCCGTAATCAATCTTTGTATTTAGCTTTATTGTTATCGCTTGGAACTATAGCTTTAAAGAATAACATATCCATCATCCTTTCGGAGTAACGAAAATTACTCCTGTCCTAAACTCATGTTCATTAGAGGGTCTTTCCACATACAATTTCCATTGTGATAGTTAAACCGAATCTTCTTCCATTTCACCATCCCAAGGAGTGAACTTGACAATGAAATCTACCGATGCTTATCCATGAATCGCCTTTCTATGATGGTAAGATACATCATACTATCTCAATTCAATGTTCTAATTTGTCAATCTTTATGAATTTTTAGATCGATGTAGCACCTACCTTGATGGTTGATCCGCTAACTCCTATATCGGATAAGCCTAGAAATATGGCCTCAACTTTCTCGCAGTAATGAACAAACAATATGCTAGAGTCTCCAGCTTAGGATAATTCTTTTCTTCTTCAGTAAGTCATTTGCTGATATTGTACACTGGAATATGGATTCCTTCTCCTTACTTACCAAGTTTGCACTCTATGTGTGAGCAAAAAGTGTTAAATAATAAATCTTTACTTTTCAAAGGCTTTGAAAGAATTGGTAGTTTTTATGCATGTTCTAATAGATTTTGGAAGGTTTATGAACATTCCTTCATCTAAACAAACCTTCCATTCTCTATCTTGAGGGCATCATAGAACGGTATGCATTTACGCATTGCTTTCGTAATGGATCGATTTTGTGCGGAAACTTTTCCATTCAACCTCTACATCTTTCTCCTTATATTTGGAGATGGTAACCTATCTTAATGCGTTAATCTGTGCCGAGTTAACAACAATCTCCCTCAAGCTTACAATGAAACCTAAAAACTTGCTTTATGCAACTCTAGAAGAAACTTCAACGGGTTAAGCTTCATTCCAAAGATTCGTAGTACATCGAATAGCTTTGAGAGATCGCCCATGTGATCCATTGATTGCTATGACTCCAAAGCATATTGTCTACATATATCTCCATAGTCCATCCGATCTTATCTTTGAACATTATTTTCATCATTTACTGATAAGTAGCTTCAGCATTCTTCAGACCAAATAGAATGATTTGGTAATGATGCACCCCTAATTTGTGATGAAACTCATATATTTCTGATCTAAGACATGCACTTATGTCTTACTGTTTCTCAATTATTGCTCCAAAAAGAAAGCAATTCATGTGCGACTATTCCATCTACAAATTGGTCGATCCTCGAAAAGGGAAGTAGCATGCATTATTCAAGTCGGAATAGTCAACACATATCTACCATTTTCCATTCACCTTCCTAACTAACACAAAATTTGATGTCCATTCAAAGTATAGAGAATTTAGGATAAAGCCATTTGCCTCTAACTTATCCACTTCTTCTTTCAACATAGCAAATCACTTCGGTTCCATACTACATCTCTTTTGCTTCATAGAAGGGTATCTTGGGTCCACATTCAATGCATGGCACACTATCTCTAGAAAAATTCAATACATATCGGAATATGTCCAAGCAAATATGTCCATGTTTTACTGTAGTAACCCTACCAACTCTTTCCTCATCTTCATGCCGAGTTGAGATCTTATCTTGTGAACCTATGTGGGGTCATCATCGCCAATCGCTATTTTGATCGTCAGCTTGGCGAAAGTCACCCTCACATCCTCTAATTCTTTTTGTGGGTCAATTAGCTTATAGAACTTGCTGCCTTTGATCACCCTACTCCATTCGTAGTCGAAAATTTCATCACCGAACACCATGGATCAAGCATGATCCAAAAACTATCAAGGGCCAGTCAGCCAAGCAAAGTGTTGCATGCTAAAATGCCATCCACAAAAAAAATTTGCACTTGCATAACCTTACAATCACCATGTCCTAACTCAACTGGAAATTCTATGCACCCTACATAATCCTTAGCCTCTTTCGTAAATCCTTGGATGATGTATTTACGGGCTTCAGATCCTTCTTATATAGGCGCATCTTATCAAAGGTTTGTTTGTATAAGATGTTCACCGAGCTCTAATAGTCAACAAGAACTCAGAGCATTATTGCTGATCCAATCGTGACCATAATCACCACAGTGTCGAGCATCGATGCTTGAACCCCATCAGCATCTTGCTTTCAAAACATAATATTATCGGTATTTTTTCCTGTTGCTTTGGTGGAATCCCATCCTCTATAGCAAAACATACTTCTTGAGGCATATGCCTCAACGAGCTGCCATAGCGCTTTATCTTATTCCATCTTTACTCTCCAAGATGAGGACCTCTAGAGATGGCTTATTTTGAAATTCCTCTAACAAGCTGTCTCGATCCCTCTCTACTAAATCTAGCTTGATTCCCTTAGGAACGCTACCCTTTGGTCTATCATTTGTTTACCAGCCAACTTAGGTTCGTTATATATCGTTGTAGTTTCTTCTCATAAATCAAATCTTCAATGACTTCTTTATATTTGTAAACTCATTCATATTGTTCCTATGGGTGCCATGGAAGCGATAATACCACCATGCACATCTTTCTTCTTCACTTTCCTCCCTTGGAGGCTGTATCTTATAATGCTCGGTACCCTACGTAGCAAGGAAGATATTTTTGATGGAATCATTCAGTTCTGTATAATCTCCAAGTCAAGTATATCTAGTGTGCTTCTTGTTGTCCTACTTCTTACCACGAACACTTTGGCTCTTCCTCTTACTATTATTATTACTCTCAATGTTCATCGTAATGTATCCAGCACTATCACCACTCTATCTGACAAAAATGTTACTTTATGTCACACTACTCGATCCCTATTGACCTTCATCAACCAATCCAGCAACCAGATCTACCTCTTCCAAGCACAGAAATTGAGAAGATTTACAGTAAACTCTTCCATAGTAGATGATTGCTTTATAGAGCCATCTACTGAAGTGGATCCTTGAGTGAGCCCCAATTGTTAGTGCCATCAATAAAATTTACTCTTAGGGTTTCTACTTCCACGATTTCCCATTAAATCTCTTCAAAAGGTTCTTTAGAGTCTCTTCGAGACTCTGATGCATGCTTGGTAATGACATGACAACTTTTGATTGCTTAGTGTGGACCTGGAGCTACTTTATAAATTTCTTAGATAGCTAGTCAAATAATGATATGGACCTCGGCATGAGCCAAGTGCATCATATTATTGCTCCTCCATAAAGGATTGTAGGGAAACACCTATATCTAACAGCATACGTTGCTCAAGCACTGTCCATATGTCATCAATATTTTAGTAGTTGCTGCTTTGGATCAGTCGCTCCACTGTAAGTTGAAATAGTTAGCACCACAAACTTCTTTGGATACCTCTCTTTAAGAATGTTTTCAGTGAATAATGTCTGGATCTATGATGAACCCTACTACTCATCCTGTTTATGCTAGCTCTCACTCAACAATCTTTTAACCATATCAGCGATATACTCCTCACTACTTTGGACTATTGGACGGTGATTGTTAGGAACACCTTGAGTGTTTGACTCTGCAAATGTTCTCGATAAATTGTATGATGTCTAGGTTCATTTATATCTAGAGGAAACATTCATCCCAACTATTATTGTTCTTTTCTGGATGGTTCCACAACATTGGCTTGAATTCTATAAGACATGTACTAGTAACTAGTATGTCTTCACTAGCACCACTATCCCGAAATTCCCCCTTGATGTTAGATTTAAGAAAACCACTCAATACAAACTTGATTGGACTACTCAGTACCGAGTTGTTTTAATGCTAGCAAAGTAACTCCAATTTTCAAAACTTTCTTTTGTGCTGCCCTAGCCCCTCTTTATATTGGCCTTTTACTTAGTCTCATGTCCCATTCAATGGATGACAAGCTCTATTCACTGTAGTCAATGGATGACAAATCCATTCTGTTCTTCCTTCGCCGTTGTTATTTAGTTTGTTGCTACGACTATGCCTATGTTGTCAGTTGTTCCTGCATACTTCTCATAAATTCCATCTAAATCTTTTGCTGTTAGCATCTTGCATTCATGTACAGTATCATCTTCTCCATTTTATCTTTTATCACAACTTCAGTTGGCTCAAATGATGATCCTAGTAGAGTAGTTAGTTGGTTGATCTCTTGTTCATGATGAGATCCGTTATTGTCTCTTCAATAATTTCTCCAGATCTAGCACTCTTCTCTATCCAGGGACATCTGCCTTCAGATGTGCTAGTAGATTCTTTTTAAATCTAAAAGAAAAATGATTTACAAAAAAGAACTCTAGGTCTAGATTCTTCAAATCCAAAGTGAAAGCAAAGATCCACACCTGAGATTAATTGCTCTCAATGTGCACACAAAAATGATACAACACAAATCAAGCAAATGAGAATAATCAATCAGTAAGAAATGGAAATCAAGGAAAGGAAAGATTTTTAGAGTGGTTTGACCTTAGTATAATTACATATATCCATTATCAGTTTAATCTTAGGTGATCTAAAAATTACAACCACTTTTACATGTATAGCTCAGGGAACTGAGTAAATAAAAATGATCGCAATTCGGTTTGATGATCCAAAAATCCTTCTTTTGTTGTTGAATCGTGTGTATTTATAGTTGAATCCTTCCTACAAAGTTGCTATCTTTCTTAGAAACATGTAAAAAGTTAGATTTGAACATTCAGGCATGAAGAATGTGTAGAGATTGTCAATCAAAACCTCTCAGTACCGATATGATGTATGATGATGTTAGTATTTTTGTCACCTTGCTTTCTTTACTTTTCTTTGTATTTGCTTAATTCTTCAAGCTTTGGACCTTGGTTGACAAAGCAGCCCCAAAAAATCATGTCGACACTGACATGATGTATCTATTCTAATCATTGACTTTTTCTTCTAAGTACAATGTAACTACATCTACAGTTCAAAGTGGATCCTCTATCCTTAAATAACTTAACACCAACATGATTTTCCTTGTGCATATGTTGGCCAAAATTATGACGCTTCATTTCACCATCACTCCTAAAACATTCTAGGTTTTCTAATCCATTTCTTCATCACCTTGAAGTCCAGATCCATCGAAACATCGTTTGGTTCAAATGCTGGATAACAAAAGTTATTGAGTATTATGAGTATTTATCATTCCTTGTAGATTATTATATTCAATATTGTTATTTTAAGAGTATGAATCTAAAATAATGTTCCACTCTGTTATTTTCAATATTTATGGTTGTTAACCACCCTTAATCCATAATTTATTTAAGTTTATATTGTCTCTAAATTGGACAGACATTTTGGAACTTTACCGATCACCCTTGAGGGAATAATAAATATCCTTGGACAATCAGAAAATGATAGATCACGAGTATCTAATGTACATTGTGATATATGGCTCACATTTAAGGTCATAAAGAAGATTTAGAGCGAAGTTGGTATAGTTAAGAGTTATATATAAGATATAATTAATAACATATTATTTACCATTTTTGGGACTAAAATTTATTGAGAATCACACAAGTTGTTTTAAATGATTATTGTGTACTCAATTTTTAAATTTACAAAATTCTTGCTCTCTTTTAAGGATTTTAAGAGATGCATAGTGTAGTGGGAGGTTTATTAAAAAATATAATAAACAATTCAAATAAATATAAGAACAAATATACTATTAATGCACAACTAATGTAAATGATAATTTTATTTATTTATTTAAACATATTTAGCAAACTAAATAATAGTTTGACTAAGAAATGTAATGATATATTTATCTCTAATAAATTTTGGAAACTTTTTGCTTCAAATCCCATACAAGAGCCGAATGATACGAATTTTTAAATTTTCAAGTCTTGGTCAGTTAATGATAAACCTTTTGGTTACCGTGTGTTGTCTACTATAAGTATGAGCTCTAAATACAATGCAAAAGAATGAATATTTGATCCATCTTCAATCACATACATAAGTTGTATAGTGAACAGTTGCACTCCATAAGATACAAAATTTTGATAAAATTGTTTATTTGAATGAAGCAAATAACATTGCACAAGGTCGTGTGCTATGATTAAGAAGATTGAGATCTTATTACGTTAGGAGAAACATCAAACCAAGGATCATAGATAAACCTAAGAATTGGATTATTGAATGTTAGTTTGTTCTATTTACTTAAATGCAACTTATTCATTCGATCTCCTTAGTATGTTTAGGATGAGTGAATGCATTTCTATAAAGAAATACCATGCAATCTTATAGTAAAGGGTTTCATTTTTGAATGTTTTGATCATTTAAAAAGAGAACGGTGGAAGTGACATAAATGTAGGTGAAATAAAGAGAGATTCAATTATCACCTTTACTTCATAAAGAGACATCAAAAAGATAATTGTATCAAAATATTTGTAGACATTTATTAAGGAAAAAGAAGGTTGATTTTTTTTCCAAATATGTTTTTATTATATAATTTTCCACTGTACTTCAATTTCTCAGAGTTTTAGTTAATAGATCCCAAAATCTAAACTGTTAATTAATTATAACATAAGAAATAAATAACCTATGTCCATTTTGAATGTTATTATTGTAGTACCAAAAATAGTGGAAGCATAACATATAACACTTGCTAATGGATGCATTACGTTTTGAATGTTATTTTATTGTATACCAAATATTATTCATGAAAAATTAACCGTTTTTTGTTTTGATCAAACATAAATAGACTTTATATTGATCTGAATATTATAAACATTCATTATAGAATAAATCTTATTGTTGCTTTTAATGATGGTATTTTTTTTATAAAAATAATAGTGTACTAGCTATAAAAAATACAAAAGCACCTAAAATACTATAGTTACTTTTAAAATTATAGACTACACCATATTTGAGAAATTTTTATTTGATCATATGATTATCAATCATATGGTACTCGTGAGTTATATCTCAAAAGAATAATAGTGAAGCACCATTCAATAAAATAATAAAAGAATTAACACACTCTTAGGATTAATGCACATTCCATTGCATGGAGAAACAAAATTTTGTTTAAAGACATAGCATTTTCTTAACAAAGAAATTTCTTTCTATAAAAATTAGTGGCAGTGCGATGGACTAGGATTAGATCTAGGATTCAAATATGGAAACTGATTATGAAAATGATAAAAATTTAACCAATCCTAAAAGGCCATAACGTATAAAAAAGGTCAAGTAGAAAATATTGCATATTGAAAAGACACCACTGGTCTCTTATTGATGAAGACAAAATGAATTTTTCGTAATGACAATCTCCTCAGTTATCAAGAAGCCATATAGAGTATAAAATCAACTACATGGCATATTGCTTTAAATTCAATATTGGTTATATGCATACCAGTAAATTTTGATTTTGGAAATGTACCGTAAATGATATGATCTATTGCCTACAAGTGAGGCTTCGAGAAGAAGATCAATGCAATTGGAAATGTATAAAACAAGGTTAGTCAAAAAACTTCATAAATTTCAAATATTAAAATTAATGAAGAAGATTTTCTATTCAACATGCTCAAGTCTCTTCAGTTTCTACCTGCAAATTATCACATAATATGATTATGATATTTGGCATATTGTCGCTGAAATAGGCCTTGGCTAAAATATCTCGAAGTCAATATGAGTGGAAACAAAGCTTATATACCTTTTTAAGATCAATATATTATCTCAAAAAAGCATCTAAAGGTTAAGAAGGTATTTTGATAGAGAAACTAAATGTTTCACTTTTAATAATGTTCAAAGGAAGCATGTATTTATAAGAAAGAAAATAAAAGGACTAAAATATTTCTAACGCTATAGGTAAACAACATGGTAAAGATGTTCCCATATGAAAAACAATTACGCTTAGTCGTTCAATATTTGATTAAGGATCTAAAAGACTTATCCTTTATCCTATATATAAGAGGATGTTGATTTTGTCATATTTAATCCACATACATAATACGTTGAAATGTTGACGAGGAGAATATCAGTTGGATTCCTTACACACCAATAGGAACAAATACATATGCTATGTTATGTACTAGACTGAAAATTGCGTAGGAACTTAATGTAGTAAGTGAATATCAAATTGAAATTAAAATCATTTAATGGTTGTTAACAGTAGTCTCAAATATTTATGAAAGAGTTGATGAGAAAGGCAACAAAAAAGTATTCTCGAGTAACATGTGATAAAACAATTTATTCGTGGTAGAGAAAGGTAATAAAAAGCAGATGATAAGAGGAAAATAAGCATAAGGACAAACTTTGGGAACAAATTGGCTGAAGGATTACAAGTTTTTTTTTTTGGGCTGAAGGACAATGCCGATTATAACTAACATTTTGTACTGTGTAAAATTGGATACAATGCTAGTTATAACTAGCACTCTGTGTATAAAAATTGGATATAATGCTGCTTACGACCAGCATCCATCCTTTAGCCCAAAATTAAAATATGATGTCCCTCAGCCTAATTTTTTTCTAAAGTTTGTCCTTCTTCCTACTTCCCTCAAATAATAATATTATAGACCATTCACTAAGGCCTTTTCTAAGTTTAGTCTAGGTGAACTAATTGAGTGTAGGATTATGAAACATCGTTATTAGCCTTAGGTGCAAGTGGGAAATTGATAGAGATAAGGATGTACCCTTGGGATAACAATGTGTTTTGATTATATAACTTAAGTCTTACAGCGAATCTTGTTCAAAATAGAGTAAATTTTTTGTTTTATTTTCTATTATTCATATTGTTACATTGGTATATAAGTAACGTTTTATATATGTTGAATATGCACAAGAAGAAATTCATTATGAAAATTGTTAAATTATTTGCAATTACAATGTGGCCATAACTTTGGTTATTTCAAATAAATATTTGTCCTAAAATTTTCACGGTCTAGATGTGTCGAGAACAGGATGTTGACACATCCATTGGTACCAATCAGACCCGGCTGTGGAACTTGGGTTGCCCTAGGCGACCTATAGGTAAAGTGGAAAAAAAAACTATAAAACTCAATAATGTATCGCCCCTAAGAATTGAACTCCTGACCTCTCAGAATGCATGCAAGGACACTACCAACAGAACCGAAGATCCTTACTATAAATATGTATCGAAATTTATTTTTTAACAACTTATCATTCATTATTGGCATATTTACCTTTAGTTGTTGCCTCCACCGAGGGGGGTTGCCCCAGGTAGCTGCCTGGTCCGACTAGCCCTAGAGCCGGCCATGGTACCAATGCATGTAATATTCCCTATAATATGGATAGTGAATTACGCATAACTAAAGGATATATCAAAAGGTTACACACATGTAATTGTTTGGAATAATTACATAATGTCTCACGGAGAGCCTTCTACATAAATGGAAGATCTCATGTGATGATGCATAGCGGTCTTTTGACTTGAGAATATTATGAGTGTTAATGTTTAGGCTATAGTTTAATTATGCTTAATCATATGATGATAATTGTGGTAATGGTCGTAGTTAGGTATAAGTCGAATCACTTGAAATGAAACACTATTCGAAAGAGGATTCGTCCCTTTTAAATAGAAGGTTACGATCATCATAATTGATAGTCAACGTAAAGTCAAAGTCTTTAGCCAAAGAAAATCGATTAATCGATAAATTTTATGATATTGAACCATAGAATTTGCAATTAACTATGTATATTATTAAAGTTGTTATAACAACCCATTTTTTCCCCTTAACCTTTGCGTTTAATGCCCGAATTGACGTTAATACCTCGAAAGCCAGAAAAGATAAGTCGTTGGATATGATAACAAGCGATAAATTAGTTCTAATTTGTAACGACCCAGAATTTTTGATAATTTAAAATTGGATATTTAATTTAATTTAAATATTAATAAGTGAAATTTGAAGTCAAATAAATTTTATATTGAATATTGGATTTATTAGGGTAATTTAAATCGGTTTATTAATAGTGGCAAATACATGAATAATTGAAAACTGGGTTTAAAATGATTGAAAATGATTTGAAAATTTTTATTTTATCATATTGGAGTTATGGAAATGTTTTATAACTTTTAAAACTGAATTTTGAGATGATTTGTAGAAATTGAATATTTTAATATTTAATTATCGACTGGAAAATAGCTAATTTTTGAACAGTCTCAGAATTGAACGAAACTAGTTTCATTGGATCCGTAATAGTTAATTATTTTCGGATTCAATTTTCGTAGCAATCGGAGTTGTCGTTTGACCGTGGCAGCTCGAAACGCATCGAAATCGTTTTAATATTAATTTAGCGAGTTAAAATAGCCATTTTTCAAACGGTCTCGGATTTCGACGAAACCAGTTTCATCGGATCCGTACTATGATATTATTATAAGATTTCAAATTTCAAGTCGATTGGATTTGCCGTTTGTCCGGTACAAATTAAAACGCATAGAAATCGTTTAAATCGGTTTTAATTTAAATTGATTGTTTATTGCCATAACTCGCACAGATGATCGAATTAGCTTCCGAAACCTATTCCATTGTGTCCGGAACGCGGGATAAACCCTAGGAACGTCAGTTACCGCGCGTAAATCGGAGTTCGGGAACCCCGGATGAATAGTATTGGTTGTTTCCTATAAATAGCCTTTTTTCTCACAACAAAATAAAAAAAAAATTAGGGTTTTGAAATCAATGCCGGCCGCCTATGCTAAAACCAATGGCCGAAAATCTCCCACTTTCTCCCTCTCTTTTCTTCTAATCCACAAATCGAATTGAAAAACTTTCAACTAACAAATTGAAGAGGGCAGTGAGATCTATCATATCTACGGTTAAGATCGTTTAATTCAAGATGGATTGGTGGCTATTGGGGTTTGAACGCGACCGGTTCATGCACGCAAATCGAGGAGGAGGTGGAGCCAAGCTCAGCCCCGCTCTGGCCGGTGGTAGAGGGTGCGAAGGCGGTCCTTATGGTGGTTCTTGATCAGAGCAAAAGCGAGTGTGGTGGCCGAAAGTATAAACCCTAGTTGTGAAGCATTGGGTTCTTGCGTGAATTACAACCTGGAGAGGAGTTCGCGTACGAAGAGAAGCAAGAAGATGCGTTCAAGGGCGTAGATGCATGCGGCCCAGATCCTACGGCCATGATGATTTGGTTTAAGAAAATAAAAATTAAGTTGTAATTAATTGTATTTAAATTTGTATTAACTTGTAAATGTCATAACTTTTTCATACGAGGCCGAAAACGCACGAAACAAATTGCGTTGCGTTCGTTTTGTCAAGCACTACGCGATGGAGCTGGATCGGAGTCGATTGGAGCTTGTTTGAATTTCGGGTAAAATTAAACGTTCGTTTAATTTTATTCGAAACGAACGCTGAAATCAGAAAGAAAATCAAGGTGAGAACTTCTCACTCAAAAGGGTATTTAAATTTTAAATAGTTAGATTTAAAATTTGCTGATTGATTGATTGCTATTGGATTGTGATATTAGATATAATAGGATATATCTATATATATAGCAATATATATATATTGGCATATGTATATATTGCAGTTGATTGATTTCCCGCCTTGTATAGCGGATGAGACCCTATTGCGCTGTTAGTAAGCGGATAATATTTTATAAAATCCCATGTACCACGATATTCCACCTCGAAGTGGAATTGGTATTGTGCTAACGTCTGTGGATGCAGGGAAACAGGTTGGAGGGATCTAACTGGATTCCTCACAAATATTTATATGATTATAGATATTGTATGATTATTGATTATCATATTGATATATGATATTTGTGCCATGATTGACTATTGGATGCTGTTGCATCATCGGATCTATTTTTAAAAGTATTTTTAACGATTTTGAATTATAAAGGATTTGAAATTGATTTTTTCCAAAGTATATGTTTTTATTGAAATTTTGAGTTGATTCATTTTTAATTAAATTAAAATTTTAATTTTCAAAGTTATAGAATTTAAGATTTTTGTGAAATATAACCAAAGGTAGTTTTTAAAAATAAATAGATTTATATAATAATTTAAATTGGATTTCTGAATTATTATAAAGGATGAATATAAAAGATTTTATAAATTGATATTTATAAATAAAAATATTGGAAGTATAAACGAGTTTATTATGTGTTAAAATGAAGTATGAAATGGATCATTGAAAATTATAGATTTATAAATTGTGAAAGTTATAAAATGAATAGATATTGAAAATAAAAGATTCATGAGTCGTTAACTTATAAAATGGATTTTGGGCATTTAAATGAGATATTTATAGAAATTGTAAATAAAGGAATTTTTTTCATACGTTGAAATTGTCATGGAATATAAAAGAATCTTATAAGCAATAAGATTTGGAATTTGTGAAGCTTAAAAAGAACGATTTGGTAAATGAATGAATGAATTATAAGTAATCAACTTATAATATGAACCTTTGGTATATATAATTTGAATTGGATTGATAAAGGAAATTTATAAATCGAAGTTTATAAAAAGGAATAGAATTTAGAAACATTGTTTATAAAATCGTAATCAATTGAATTTGATCAATTGAATATAAAAGTTTATTAAAGGAGTTATATTCACGTTTTTGAACAGTGAATATATCGTTAAATAAAATGGATATCTTTTGGGAAAAGGATGTTTTAAATAGAATTTAAAACGATTTAAAGATGTTTTAAAATGCGTCAAGTATCGAAAACATAGATTTCAACATTCATTGTTGAAATAGACGTTTTCGAGAAATAGAAGGAAAGGAAGTCGTAGATTTCAACATTCATTGTTGAAATAGACGTTTTCGAGAAAATAAGGAAATGATGGACTATAACACTGTTGTTATAGTAAATGGTTTCCGAAAGGAAATATTTTTGTATAGTATTGGGATTTATATATCTATTTTAAATTTTGAATCCCTATACTAGTGATTTTGGGTTGTCGTAACGATGTTTTACGCAACATTCATTTTGACCCAAATAAATGTGAATAAGAGAATGTTTTTCCTTAAAGAATGAAACATATACTTAACTATGGTTTAAGTATATTGAATATTTTCAAATTATTGAAAATAAATAAGATTTATGAAATACTTATTGTTAAATAAGTATGGAAATGCTTTTCCAATATGAAACGAGACGTTTTTGAGAATTTATCTTCTTGAAGATAAATTGGAATTGAATAATTAAAATCTATTGAAATTATAGATCAATGGATATTTTGAAGATATAAATTCACTATGGAATTTATAAATGAGAAAGGAAATTGGTTTTTAAAATAAACATTGTTTATTTTTGAAGTGTGGAAAAGTTTATATCTTGTAAAGATATTTTTGGGAAAATAAATTATTTGGAAAATTATTTGGAATCTGATGATGTTGCTCATCTCTATTGATAGTTAAATAACCGACTATCAATATTTACCCTTAAATGAGTATTTGTTGTGATTGCTTGAATTGAATGCCATACTTATTTTTAAAATAAGCGCTCACTATTCGGGTTAACCGGGAAAGGACCATGGGGTCGTATAACCCACTCTGAATATGTGATACATCGTTATGAATTGCAAATTGAAGACCGGTGTTGAAGACCGGATATTTGTGAAAACATATGGATTACCGTCGAGTTACTCTGCATCGGCTGATCTTCGATATAGAGGTTTTATCACCCTTAGTGACGGGTTGTCCGGACGTGATTAGTGAATATCCGGATTGCAAGGGCTTCTTTGGAAGTGCCTTCGGTTCCTTTCGATCCCGGAACGGACTTGTATGGATTGTATGTATGACGTTACAATTTGAGATGTAAAGCTTGTTTTTATCAAATATATTTCTGTTGGTGGCGGAGAATTTATTCTCTTAGCATAACACCCTTCTCTGAGACGTACGAGCTCAGAGGTTATATAGTTGATGGTTACTAGTGATACATTCCCGAATTGGTAACGTGGCATGCTGAGTGTTGCTATGAAATGATCGTTGAATGATCATTTGTGATAGGATCATTTGTTTGATCGTCTATCTTGATGATCATTGCTTTGTTCATTTGTTGACCCAAAGCACTGCTTTTGTAAAGCATGGCTTTGTGGACGAGACTTCGTCGGGCCTCACACCCCGGAAATGGTCAAAACAGGAAAGATGCAGCAAGGTTATTAGGGGGTAGCGCCCCTTTAGTGTATGTCATTCCTTCTGGATAGAGGTGGTATCATGGTATGGTGCCCAGATACTTAACCTATGTGGTTACTGCAAATTTATTACTTTGTGGTTGTTGGAAATCGGGGATCCTCGGATATAGATCGGTTACGATTGGGGAATGACATATTCGTGTCAGTAGTTACCCAGTTAGGGGTAACCCGGCCTTGTGTTGGCAGAGATCCGGTTAGGTTCTCGGGACGTCATTCCAGAGGCGTTTCCATGTGGCAATGGGAAGTTCCTTGGCCTGACCATTTGTTGGAAATCCAAAGAGACAATACGATCTTGTACGGTTTTAGTTGTATTACCTGCTATGGAATGTGGCGGTAACCTGCTATTGAACATAGTAGCTATAGTAGGCATAAGTGCGGAATGCCTATGCTGGCTAAGATTTATATTCTACTTTCGAAATTGTTTCCTACACTATGCACTAATAATAATATCAAAGATGATTTGATTTTGCGTAGTAAGCATCTTTGACTATCATAAGGAGAAACCTCCTCCAAGTCTGTGTTTGCATTGTGTGTGTGGCGGGAGACCTTATGGTAGTTTCATTTTCAAAAAGCATTGCGAATTTTCATTTAAAATTTCTCCTGTTCTTTGTTTAAAAGATAAATAACTGTTTTTAGTTCTCACACCAGTCACATGACTGACCTGGAGTTTATTGTTCCCTTCCTAAACTCTGGGTGCCCACCAATTTCTACACGGGCAGTCTAGAGTTAGGTTATCAGGTCATTCTGGATTCAGGTGTTGCTACAGATATCTGGAGGCGAGCTGGATGGCGTAGCATATTACCTATTGTATAAAGTATTTCTTTTCCGCTGTTTGTTGTTGTAAACTCTGATAATGAATGTGATGTAATGTATAAAATGTATAGTTCTTTGTTTTAATAAATATTCATTTATCTATTATATGTTGTTCCGCTGCGAATTGTGAGATTCTGATATTGTCTGTTGTTCTTTCCTGTTCTGGTATATGTTGCTTTTCTGTTTTTCTTTCTTTCTCTCTCTTCTTCTACCTCTTTCTTCTTCCTTAACCCTAAAGATTCGGAAGTTTGTCCTCTTTGGCTGGATTGTTGGGGAAAATTCCCAGTTTAAAGGAGTACGGATTTTCGGGCATTTACATAATTATTCATTTTCAAAATCTCACATTGAAAGGAATACGATATCCATGATCATTTCATAGCACATTATATATTCACAATGTCATATATATATATATATATATATATATATATATATATTTGTGTGTTCTAGTTTAACTAAGTTCCTATACAAAATTAAAATCCAAGTCATAATATTTACATTATTTACAACATATGCAAGAAGGTCATCATCTCTAGCACTTTCTTGGCTCAATGCTCCATTAACCTCGTGATATAGATAAAGAGAAAAACTATAGTGGGTCAGACACATGTCTGAGTGACTAAATCCTACCTACTCCACATGTGGTAGAAAGGCAATGCTTTAATGTGATAAGTATCTAACACATTTCGAATTCACCTCGCATATTACTAGTTGCATTACACTGAACATACCGTATACATCCAACCCTGTTGTCAGCATTATAGGATCGTATCACATCAAACTAACGTTGGACTCACTTCGCTAGATTGCCTCCTATTTTACAAGGTCGCCTATCTCCATACCTCGAATAAACTAGAATCGCATCACGAACTTGCCTCATGCACTACAGGATCGCTTAACATCTACTCCCCCACTCCAAATGGCCCAAGCACTATAGGAAATCATCACAATTCCCAGATTACCTACTTGCGTCACAGGTTCGTTTCCTAGGTTTCCAACCTATAATACAAGCTCATATGCATTCATATCAACATCGAATTAATTCTATCATCGAATAAACATACAATCAACTCCATAAAATGTTAAACATCCATATAATCCTCCTATATAAATAGAAGTCACAAAAAATGTCTCCACAAGTCGCTTAAAAGAAAAGAAATGAGATTCAAATTGACAAGGTATGGCCCTTTTTGGTTCTAGGTTTGATTTTGACCTAAATATGGCCACAGGTTGACCGTTATCCGCATTAACAGTCAACTAATCAATATGTATGTTACCAATAAAGCCGTGGAAGGTCGACCACCGGTTGGCCTTGGTTAAAATATTATGCCTTTCTACATAGTTTCTTCCTCTATCCATCGCTGTTCAAACTCCTGTCAATTTCTAGTCACTCCTAAGCCTTAATAAAATGCTTATACATTAATTTTGAGGGTTAACTCATGTGGCTTAGTTTTATATTCATCAGATTGTGAAGACCATTATACTATTAATATCTTTTGTTGTACAATCCATATTTCCCAGATCCTACTAACTTTTTTGTTTAAACTAGTAATTACTTAACTTAAATTTCGGTTTCTAGATAGCATATCAATAGTAAAGTATTAACTTTGTTTTGTATAGTGTTTGGAGATGGAATCACTAATGCTTCAAACTTCACTATTCAGACTATTTCGCCACGAGGCCCCCGATTATGAATGCATAGTATTCTTCATGCTCTTCAATTTGCCATTAGTTTGATGCACATCCATCAAAAATCGGGAAATTTATTGTGATTTGTAGTTTAGAGAAAGAAGAGAGAAATTGAAAAGGATGAAGTGGTGGAGGTTTCTGAAAGGAGATGAGAATAATATACACTCTGATTGGTGTATATAGGCAAAATAAAATCAATGGTATTCCAATGTCAAATTTTGAACTTTTGGTACTCACTAGCTCGACACGTAATCATCCATAAATTCTTTGTATGATCTCTAAATTAGAAAAAATGAATGTACCGCATCAGCTAGAAAAATGAGACAGCCGCAATGGCGTAGGTTTCCTTGTCAAATTCATAAGATGGAAAAATAACATATTTGCCCCTTTATTTCTAATTAATATTATTTATAAATTAAATTCGGTTATTCATAACATTATATTGCAAATATTTTAATTACAATATAGCTCAAATTTTCGAGGTAAATACCCCCATAAAAGAATTTCGTCCCCAAAATCTTTAATGTAACACTCTATAAAATCAACCATAAATAAATTAGATAAATTAACTTAAACAAGAGTGAGATAAAAATGGATATTCTACAAAAGTTGCAATTTGATCACGGAAGTTTTGTCGTTACGTTTGTGGCAAAATTCTAATCAATTTCTATGTATAATATATTGAAAACGGAGCTCAAATAGAAAAGTTATGAACATTTGAAATTTTCAAGTTTAAATAATTTAAATAGAATTGAAATTCAATTGAATTATTAAGTTTCAAATTTGAAATTCAAAAGTTGACAATACATTGACTCAGGATTACAGAAACGTTAAATTTAGTATTAACGCTAAAGTATAGGTAAGAAATATAATAAACAAAAAACAACGACACCAAAATTCATTTCAAAATAAAATGTCACAGTTGACTGCTCCTTGGGACCGTTCGACCAGTAAGGTAAGGCGGTCAACCATTGACAGTGGAATTGCAGTCAGTTTTTGTAAATTTTAAATTCCATATTTCATAATTTCTTACCAATCTTCATTTAATGGCTCAGGTGCGTTCCAACCAATAAAATAACATCCTAGAACCCACATTTTTATTCACAAATATTTTGAAAACACTAGCGAAGCTCTGTCAGTTTGTCTCTTTAAGATTCCAAAAACTTCTTTAAGGTTTTAGGTAAGAAATCCTTTAGATCTATCTTTGTGTATTATTTATCTTCTTAACTTCTTCTCCTCCAAACCTATAATTTTGGAATCTAACATTTTTTCAAATCCCTTGCTATATATACGTATCATAAAGAAGAGATCTAATAAGAGATTATCAGAGGTGTGTCAAATCTACATGAGGCAAAGCTAAGGCTATACTACGAGTGAAAATCTTAGCTTTTCTATTTTAGTAACTGATCGGTATATTTTAGGTTTGAATATGGCTTGAGGAGTTTCGGATTGCGAAAACGTCATATTATAAACCACCAAAACTCCTTCATTGCAAAATGTCAATTTTTTGTTGGAATCTCAATTGTTTGTGGCAAAGTAGTGTAGAATTGTAGTTTGATAATTTTACCTTCTATTTCCCTTCTTAATCTTTTTCTTTGGATTTTGTTAAAGAATTTTAATTAAAGAATAATATATAAGGTACGAATTATTCCACAAATTAAATAGAAATTCATTTATTTATTTTATGTGAAAAAGTGTTGACTAGAGCGTAAACATTGGAATTGTAAGTTTCTAGTACTGATATATTATATTATTTTTGTTTAATAAGTTGAGTTTAAAATTTTTATTGTATACAAGTCTATTGATTGGAATTTTAAGATATGAATATTGGAATTTTGGTAATATTGATAATAAGGGATAAGACTTGTATAATTGTTAAAAGAGTTTATTTTTAAATGCAAGTTTAAGGCATAAATTTTGTATGCTTTGGAATTAAGGCATGTGTGTGTATTAGCATGATTAATATATAATTATAGCATAAGACTGCATAGTTAAATAGTATTAATTTTATTAAAATCTCCCTTAGGAAGGTAATTAACTTTAAATTCAAAATAAGAGCAGTTTCTTATAAGGCCTTAATTATGGAAGCGGTGAAATGTGTGATAATATATATAGAGTGTGATATAAATTATGGCTAAGTAGTAGAAATGTGAAGTCAACCAAAAGCATATAGAAGTCTACCCAGCTAATCTGGCTACTAGCAATGCGACTTTGGGGTTGATATGAGACATCACCTATAATAAGTAACTACGCTTATGTAAGTTTAGTCCCAAATTCTGTGGGGTAAATTTTCCCAGCTAATCTGGCTAATAGGGCTAATGTGAGAAATTACCATGGGGTACGGGTCATAATACGAAGGACCTGTTTCAGAGATTGAAGGTATTAAGTGGTTGTGTGAGGGCTGCCTCTTCTCTATGTAGAAAATAGTAAATGGTAGGTGTTATAGGTCAGGGACAATAGAGAATATCTCGGTTAAAGGAAACAGGAAGTATTGAGTGGCAGAAGAGATTCTTTATAATGTCCGCTACATAGTTATTAGTGAGGGGTTCGCCTTGGAATTACATGTAGTAAATGATGTGGATCTGCCTTAAATACAGTATTAAATGGTTGGAGTCTCATTAATATCCATTAAAAGGTATTAAGTGACTTGAGTACTATCTCTTACATTGATTGGATATTATAAATGATAGATATAGGTTATTGGTATAGATATGGGCTTATATTTGAGAAGCCTTTTATTTAAGTTTGAGTAAAGCCTTTGAGCTTACATTTGAAAATAATTATGTTGTAGGTAGAAACGAAAGACATGCTCCTGTTTAAATTATACTGCCAAAGTACTAATGTAATAAGGCTCGAGATTTTTAATCACTAAGCATATATTTTTCTGATTCCCTCCTCATTACAACACGGGCTAGAAATGATGATGCTGAAGGCGGGGACATTGATGGTGCTTGTGACCGCAGACTATTTATTTACTTGTAATTTTCAACAGTTTTTTATGTACCCATGGAATATTGCTGTTATGTACAGATATTTGTGTTTTGATATAATGACTATTTTGTTATGGTTTTGAATGATATTTTGAAATCTAAATGAAATGGTTTGTTATTATTATATTTTATTCATCCACTGTGACATTCTAAATGTGTAGATAAATAGCGTTGTATTATTATTTTACCAACCAACAATCGGCTTTGAGGTGGTTTAAGTTTTGATGGGACTTTTCTGGATCGAAATTTAGGCCTATTCCAGGGCGGATTGTTCATTTGATATCAGAGCTTAGGTTACCCGATTAATAGGAAAACATGTATAAACGAGACACGTGCTTGTTATATTTGAAAATATTTTCCCAAAAACTCCGGTTATATATGCACTTTATTATGAACACACAAATATACACAAGGTAAATCTTTCTTTGAGCATATAATACTATCTGAGGAAATTATAACTAAAAGTTTAACCTACCAATAGTAGACGATGGCTGAAAATCCTTCTTCTTTTGGGACCGGAACCTCGCTATTGGAATACCCACCATTCTAGGGATGCCCTAATGGTTTAAATAATACCTCTGGTAGGTAGGACAAGGCTTTGTTCTCCAACAGACTACACCGACGACATCCATTTTCCTGCCTACCGTTGCAACACCTTGTCCTATCTATTTTCCTAAAATATGTAAGGATTTATGAGTATGGAAGGAAGAGTATATTCTAGAAAGGAAAGCTTCTTGGAGACTACGGCATGGATAGATGACTGCTAGAAAATATTTTTGAAGATTGGTTGGGGTGCTCAAGTGAAGTAGGGAATGGCAGTGTGGCATCTTAAAGGAGAAGCCTTAGATTGGTGGAATATGGTGGCCGAGGAGGACGATGGTAGGATGTCACTTGGGAAAAGTTCAAGAACTGATTTAGAATTGGTTTTAGGTCAAGAGCAGAAGTGAGCTTACAATTAGAGAAATTTATATAGCTTAGGCAGGGAGACCCCACTCTAAAGGGATATATTGGCAAGTTTACCAAATTAGCTAAATTCAGGATAAGTTTGATTGATACACCCATGAGAACGCCATGAATTTTGTCAAAGGTCCGAGTTCCCCGCTTAGGGAATGGTTGTTGACTCGGATGCCCACTGGAACTAACTAAGCTATGCTTGGTTAGGTGGCTTTACTGTAGTCGATGAATGTTGAGGAGAAAGAAATGGAGAAGAAGAGGAGGGACCCATGCAGAATGAGGGATGGGCCAAGAATGGAAATTTTTGGGAAAACAAGAAATCAAAATAGAAGTTCAAGAAAGAAGGAAAAGTGTGTAATAAAGACCAAAAGAAAGGACACCTCGAAAAGGATTGTAGAGTGAATCTGTTGAAGGAAGATTTTAAGGGGAAGTATTACCACTGCCGTGAGGAAGGGCATTCAAAAATTAATATTCGAAGATGATGAAGGAAGGGAAAAGCGTGCAAGCCTACGCCATTTAGGTTGCCCCTATTTTGAGTAGAGTACACTTGAGAGACTAAGGAAAGACAACTATGGAAGGTATAACTCTCATTTTGGGAAATAAAATTCATACAAATGTTTAACCCTAGAGCATCGCATTCTTTGTAGCTATAAATGTGATGAATTTTTCATACCATCAAACCCAAACTGGCACCCAACCGACAGTAGGTTCAAATCATATAGAAGTGACGACACATCTTTTCTAAATTTGCAAAGACCTAATGTTAGACATATATAACATTGATTTCATATGTAATGCGTACATTCTAAAATTTGAGGGTTATGTACTTATTTAGTGTATGCATTGGTTATCACACGATACAGTTGAGTTAATTATCTACATTCGATGAATCCATCGCAAAATGCACTTTCATCTGTATCTGTAGTTCGAGGACTATAAGATGTCTTTAAGGAAGTTTCAAGGCTTCTACCTCAAAGAGAGATTGAGTTTAGGATTGATCTACAAAAAGATGCTAGACTAGTCACTCTACCATTAAGGCATATTGCCCCAAGGAAAGACGAGAATTAGACAAGCAAACCTCAGAGCTACTTTTGAAAGGATTCCTTTAACAAAGTACCTTGAAATGGGGAGCTCCTATTGTCTTTGCCGCTATGGAAAATGGATCAATAATGATTTGTGTTGATTATAAGGAACTCAATAGGTTGTCGAAGAAGAATAGGTATTCCTTACCTAGGATAGACGGTTTGTTTGGTCAACTTGTGGGAGCTAAAGTCTTCTCTCAGTTAGACTTGGCAATTAGATTTCATCAGTTAAGGATCACAGAGGATAGCAAACGAAAAACTGCATTCCGTACACCATATTGACTCTGAATGGGAAGTGATGCCTTTTAGATTGATAAATGCCCCTACATACTTTGTTGATTTGATGAGTAGAATATTTAGGGGACAGTTAAACAAATTTGTCGAATTTTTTGTAGATGATATCTTGGTATTTTGCAAAAGTGAAAGGGAGCATGAAAGTCACTTAAGGGAGCCATTAAAAACCTTAGGAAGGCACCAACTTAAAGCCAAATTCTCAAAATGCCACTTTTGGAAGAAGGAAGTGAGATTTCTTGGGCATATTGTTTTGAAACATGGATTAGCGGTGGACCCCACAAAAGTGGAAGCAATTCAAAATTGGAAGACTCCAAAGAATGCCGTGGAGGTTAGAGTTTCTACGGTTAGCAGTTTATTATAGGAAATTCCTAAAGGATTTTGCAAAGCTAGTAGTTCCTCTAACCGTTTGACCAAAAAAAAGTTTTAGTCTTCGCTTGGGATGAGAAATGCATGGCAACATTCAAGATGCTAAAGACTATTGACAAGTGTACCAGTACTCGTCATAACCGATGGAATGAAGCCTTTTATAGTTTATACAGACGCATGTGGCATAGAATTGGGAGAATTTCTTATGTAAGAAGGAAGAGTGATAACTAATGTTAGCAGGAAACTAAAGGACCATGAGAAGAGATACCCAGTGCATGACTTGGAACTTATAGCCATTGTTTTTGCCTTGACACAATGGAAGCAATATCTTTAGGGAGAAAGGTTTGAGTTGTTTACTGACCGTAAATCACTCAATCATTGATTTTCCCAAAAAGAATTAAACATTAGGCTGCAGAGGTGGATGAAGTTTATGCATCCTTTGACTTTGGGATACAGCATACCCTTGAAAAAGGGAATGTCATCGCCGATGCCCTAAGCCATAGGCATGCTTCCTTTGGAGCTATACAGAGTGGAGGCAATTAGCGTTCCTCTCAAATTTCAACTTCCAACTGCCAATAGGACCCGCTCAAAACTATTTGACGGCAACAGAAGTTAGACTAATAATAATTGAACGTATTGAACTTAAGCATAATAAGGATGAGGAGAGAATCGATATCTTGGATAAGCTAAGAAGAGGAGAAGAATTTGCTCACGTCGGTAGATGTGTAGTTGACAAGAAGGGATGTTTGTGGAAAGATGGATGCCTCTACATCCCATGGATTGATAGTTTATTGGAGGAAATGCTTATAGAATGTCACCATTCACGAATAACTATTCACTCGGGAGGAGATAAGAAGTACCGCGATATGAAATGGATTTTTTATTGGCTCGGTATAAAGAAGAAGTAGCTGAAATTATTCTGGATTGATATGTCAAAGGACTAAAGATGAGCAAGGAAAGCCTGGAGGATTGTTATTGCTATTAGAAATTCCACCTTGGAAATGGGAACACATAACTATGGACATTTTAGAAGAGTTGCCGAGGAGTCAAGAGGTGATGAGGCAATATGGTTATAGTTGACAAACTCACTAAGAGCGTCCACTTTATCTTGTTAGGAGCAATAGGACTGCAACATTTCTAGCGCAGATTTATGTTAATAAAGTGGTTCGACTTCATGGTATTCCATTCAGCATCGTTAGTGATCAAGACCCCATATTTACCAGCGATTTTTGGAGGATTTTAAAGACAGCTTTAGGAATACCATTGAATCTCTATACTGCTTACCACCTGCAGACACATGGAAAAACGAAAAGAGTAAATAAGATCTTGGAGGACTTTTTAAGAGCATGCATCATGGGCTTCAGAGGACATTTGGAGCAGCACATTCCTTTAGTGGAATTTTCTTGTAATGATAGTTAATAATTGACGAATGTTATGACACACTTTGAAGCGAATCATGGAAGGCTATGCAAATCACCAAATTTTTGGTAGGAAACCACCAACAAAATTTTACTTGGACATGATTTGATTTGCGAAACTTCGATGAAGGTAAAGTTGATTAAGTAGCGAATAAAGGCAGCAGAAGCTCGCTAGAAATCCAACGCAGATAAGAGAAGAAAAGGCTTGGAGTTTGAGGTTGGAGACATGGTGATTGTCAAAGTCTCCATTCTTAGGAAGGTTTAAGATTCAAGAAATCGGGAAAGTTGGCACAAACATTCGGTGGGCCTTTTCGTGTTTTGGAAAGAGTAAGAAGGTTGGTTTACCATGTAGAGCTACCAGATAGATTAGCGGGAATCACGACATTTTCATGTTTCACACTAGAGAAAATACCTTCACGACACAACTATTGTTTGAATGCCAAATCAGATGGGGGATATTAAGATAGAGCTAATGGTATCACATCTGAACGCATGCATTACGGACCAAGGAACTAGGATGCTCCGCAATAAAGAAATTAGGTAGGTTCGAGTACAATGGGAAGATAACCCGTTGAAATCACATGAGAGACTGAAGAAAATATAAGGATCTCTTACCCCGAAACTTTCACTGGTAATTTTTTCTCTCCAAAATTAGAATTTGGTTGCATTGTGGTTGCTGGATTGGATGATAGGAGATGGTTGCTGCACTTATCACTATCATTTTGCACTCATGTAGAAATTTTCATGCATATTTATGGTGTTTGAATAATGTTGATTTTTAAACCAATATAATTCAATAAGAGTTAGAACAACTAAACTGAGGAAAAACTACTCAAGAATCAACCAAGAGGACCACAAGAATAAGCCAAGAAGGACTAAAGAAGAAGCACATAAAAACCAACTAAGGGTATGGATCGCTAGCGATCCATCACCTACAGATTGCTAGCGATCCATAATAACTTCTCATGGGTCATTCGAACCTCTTACGTCATGAGTAAATGAAATGATCCTGACTCGACCTTAGAAAATCGGCACCAAATACATCACCCGTATTTCAATGCCGCAGATTCAGACGTCGAATCTGCTTCGCCGGAGCTTATAACACATTAAGTACAACAACACAGCGGAAGAAAAATGAATGATACTATAGGTATACAATATCTGATACAACATATTGATATAAATGACTATCAATATTATCAGACATACAAGATAACAGCGGAAGAATAATAGCAACAGCAGAAGAGATAACACCAACAGCGGAACAATTTCACCAACATGGTCTTCAAGAGAGAGTGAATCCAACACAATACATCATCACTCCAAAGTTATAAAGACTTTCATATCCAAACCAAAAGCTTAAAGAACTCCCAACCCAACAAGCTCGATCCAACAACAATGGTGAAGTTAAGCAAACTCGATCCACAATGCGATTGCCAAAATCCAAAGATTGAAAGCTATCAACTCTATATCTACTAGCTGACTATCTAAAAATCTGACTCTAGCACTACGCCATAAATGGCCTTCTGCAACACAAAAAAAATGTTGGGTCAGGCCCAAAAAATGTTGCCATAGGTCTATGGAAACACTTTTCTGGTGATGCAATTTTTGCCGTTGCCTTAGACCTCAAAGGCAACATTTTGACTATCTAAGGCAACATAAGTAATATTGTTGCAATAGAACCCTATTTGGGTCTATAGCAATATCCATATGTGTCTGTAGCAACATTCCAAAATGTTGCTATAGATATTAACTTTCTGAATTTGTGGGGCCCACAATGTAGAGCATATTTGATTTTTTAATAGAAATAAATATTTATTTAATAAAATGCTATTGCACAGAATTTGATATTCAAAAAGTAATTTATTTAAATAAATATTTTATTTCAACATTTGAAATAGTACAAATTCATGACTCCACTATTTTACAATTCAATGATATATAACACTGATATTCACATATACAAATATTCCTCACTACATCACTCAGTTCACTCATTACATATGCAGTTTCAATTTATACAGACACCGACACTGACAAATATATGACGAGCCGAGTGCCGAGCCCAAGGCGAGCCGAGTAGCGGGTCCAGTCTTCAAGCTCAAGCACATTTGATTTGACTCTGTCTTCAAGCTTGTATCCAGCTGTCCAGTCTTCAATACCTGTCACATATAATTCAAAAGCAGTAATCTGGAAAATAATATTTAACTCGAACAGAAAATGAAAATATTTTTGTTATATTATTTGCCTCAGGTATTTGGGTTGTTTCTTTTCATATTTTTTTCTGACAGGGACCAAATATTTGCACGGACAACCTGTGAATGCACAAGTCAGTTGTTCACAAGTGCATAAGCCAAACATGAATGCAACACATGGATACAAGACAGTATGGAAGACAGCAAGCAACAATTCAGGCAAAAATGCACAAAGGAGAAGCATTTATGTACTGGAGTTTTAGAAATGTACTGGAGTTGAAGCATTTATAAATTATAGATGTTATTTCTAATTCTGTATTTAAAACCCAAGTTGAAGCATTTATTAATTAAAAAAAATTCTATGAAGTATAATACTTCAAAGACCAAATTGGATTGCTCACTGAAATAATCATGTATATAACATAAAGGAAATTACTTGCTGAAAATAACTAAATAATATTATTAGTTACCTTTGCGTGATGAGAATTTAGGTTTCCGTTTGCGCCATCACAGCATGAGCCGGAGTCCCACACATAGGGTGAAGCAACACATCCAGCCCAGTAAAGACGCTTAACCAAAGTCCACAATCTTCAGATTACCTATGATATTGATAAGGCAAGAGCTAAATAGCATAAAATTTAGGAATCTTCCCAATTTTTATGCTATTCAACTATGCCTCATCAATATCATTTAGACCTTATACCATAGTGACAACATCTATGATTGATGTAAACGCACCTGTGTTAAAACTTATAATTCAGATTTTACCAAATTGGGATTATTTGTCGTAAACGCACCTGTGTTAACATCTATATTCATCCACCAAAAATATCATAGGTGCAGTCTCCATAGTCTAAGCCACTTGAGCACAGCAAACACACAATAGAAAAAAACATATTTTTTATTACTCAACTGTATGGTGAACTGAATAGCAATGTAAAGATTTCTGATGTTAGTATACATATTTTTTAACAATAGCGCAATTGTACAATAGTGATATAATAAAAAACAAGATGGGTTTTATAACAAGTTTTCAAACAAAATGGTGTGTTAGAACTATTTTTTATCATTTTAACAAGTGTTTTGAGAAATAAATCAAATAGCAGTAGATAAAACTTTATCATTCGATTCATCAATTATCTTTACTTTTAGTGGAAATATTTGACAGAAAACAACAGAGTATTCATACTTGTAAACTAGTCCTTCATTTTTGACAGTGTTACACATGCAACCTTCTTTTGTTACTGTATCAGCTGCAGTGGACAAATGATTCATGGCCAAAGATATGGGTTTCAAAAACACAGCCGGCCTACAAAAGCACCAAGCAGTAGCACATGGTAATCCCAGATTTAAAACCATGATAGTAATCAACAAATTTGATTTTCATAAACATTAAAATAAGCTTACATCAAATCCTCGTAGGACATAGTTGCTGTAATACCATGATAGTAATCACAATGAAATCATTAAATAACATTTAAATTCTTTCTTTCGAAATAATATCTGAATTACTTAATCATTAACTCACAATTCAGCACCTTATAGCAAATAAAATTAAAAGGAGAAATAGGAACAGCAAAAGTAGGGAATGAAAATACCTTAGAGAAGTTAGTATGATTTCTAGGCAAAATCGAATCGCGATTCTTCGTTCCCGGTTCGAGCTTCCAGACATCGGTTTATGTTCGAAATTCCTTCCAGGCAAAATCGATTTCGTGCTTTGAATTCGTGAAACCCAGCTTGCAATCGAATCAGTTGAGGAGGAGACTACATCGAGCGGTGGAGGGTGATTTGCGAAGGAGGATGACTTGCGATGGAGCACTGGAGTGAGCCGGAGCCTGGATCGAAGCGAAATCGGGAACCCCTAAATCGAAGCCCTAACCAAAATCGACAGAGAAGAAAGAAAATAAAAGGTTACTTGCGGAGACTTTTTTTCTTCGCGGCTCTAAAAGATCAAGGAGTGGTGTTCGGATTAATGAGGTGTCACGTTCTCCAACGTAGGATTTGCCTTGGTAAATTGACGCGGATCGGTGCGAAAGATATGCAAAGGTCTGCTATAGCAACACTATAAAAAAAATTTGCATCAATTACACTTGTTTAGCTAGAGCAACACATTTTTATGGCTAAGGCAACATCAAAAATTCAACGTTGCATTAGGACCAAAATTGTATAGCTATTGCAACATTTTACCTGGCAACACCTTGCAAAAATGTTGCAGAAGGCCATCTATGGCGTAGTGTAGGCTGCTCGTGTGGAAAACTGTGGGCACCCAGAGTTTAGAAAAGGAACAATAAACTCCAGGCCAATCATGGGACTGGTGTGAGCAAACAAAAACAGTTTTATTTGAAAAAAATAAATGAAAAGAAGTAAAAAGGAAATCCGCAATGCTTTTTGAAAAATGAAACCACCATAAGGCCTCCCCGCACACACACAATGCAAGCGCACAATTGGAGGAGATTTCTCCTTATAATAGTCAAACATGATTGATATGCAAAACCCTTTTTGATATTATTATTAGTGCATAGTGCATAAAACATTTTAAAAGTATAATATTAATCTTAGCTAGCATAGGTACCATTATATTATACATGCTATAGCTACCACCTAAAATGGCAGGTTATGCAACTAAAACTGTACAGGGCTCGTATTGTTTGATTGGATTTCCAACAAATGATCAGGATAAGGAACTTCTTATGCCACATAGGTACGCCACAGGAGGGACTCCCCGAGATCTTAACCAGCTCTTTGCCAACACAGGGTCGGGTTACCTTTGTAACTAGGTAACTACTACACGAGCATTCCATCCCCCGGTCATCACCGACCTTTATCCGAGGTACCTCTACACCAACATCCACAAAATTTTGCAGCAACCACATAAGTTAAGTATCTAGGCTTCATACCATGGTACCACTTTTAAGAAGAAGGAAATGGACATACCCTAAAGGGCGCGACCATCATAACCTTGCTGCAATATTCCTGTTTTGACCATTTTAGGTTTGTGAGGTCCTAATGAGGTCTCGTCCACAAAGCTATGCTTTTCACAAAAGTCATGCTTTGATTAACAAATGATCAGCAGCACTTCGTACGCCACATTACCAAATTGGGAATGTATCACTAGTAACCATCAACTGCATAACCTCTAAGCTCGTATGTCTCAGAGAAGGGTGTTAAGCTAAGAGAATAAATTCTCCGCTACTAAACAGAAATGTATTTGATAGAAACCAGCTTTACATCTCAAAGTGTAACGTCAGACATACATCCATGTAAGTCTGTTCCGGGTTCGAAAAGAACCGAAGGCACTTCAAAGAAGCCCTTACAATACGAGTATTCCCAATCCCGATCGGACTCCCCATCACATATGGAGATCTCTATACCGTAGCTACTCGGTGCAGAGTCATTCGACAGGTAATCCTTTCGTTCTCGAAAATACCCAGTCTTCACCATCGGTCTTCAAATTCTATCCATTTCATCATATCATTATTCGTAATGGGTTTTATGACATAAGGTCCTCTTCCAGCTAAACTGAATAATGAGTGCTTAATTTTAAAACCATATGGATATATCGGGATCTTAGTTAAGTCACAATTATTACCCAAAACCCTTTTTTCAAATCGTTTGAGCAAATTTCCACTTTTAATATTTTAAACAAAAAGATTCACTTCACTTTGAAAACAAGGTTCACCAATCTTTCACAAAGATTCATTCATAGCTTTCAAAAGTATTTACATTTCAAATCACACAGCTTGAAATCCTTTCAGCAGAAACTAGAAATCCTTTCGTTATATGAAAGCCATTATCATTTAAAAACAAATGCTTTTCGTTTGGAAAAATCCGATCGAATATGCACAAGTTATAGCCTTTAAAGAATAAACTTGGGTTAAATTTAAATTCCCAAATAATACAATTAAAATGGTTTAAAACCCATATAAATACATTATATAACTTGTATAACCTTTTTTAAACCATAGTTTCCAAAATTATAACATATATTTATAAAACTCAACTTCAAATCTTGACTTCACATTCAAATCAAACTTTTTAAATTTCAAAACTTTAACAAGTTATTCAAAATAACTTTTATCTTCAAAGCTCCTTTTTCAAAAGCTTTTCATACTAGACCCAATTCCATTTCCAAATTATTTTGGATTCAAAATTCAACTTTTAAACAAAATAATATTTAGATTTCAAAATATCTATGACTTAACTGATTTCCTCATGAAATCCATATTTATATTTGTATAGTGCAGTCCAGGGGTTTTACACAATAGTGCAACATTATCAATCATCACAATCCAAGCACAGCAATATCGATAAGCGGTATAATCCTATAACGCTTATCTTCATTCACAGATTCACGGATAAATAATATAAATGCATCGCAGAGAAATAAATTACAATCATCATAGCTCAAATCAAAATGGAGCATCACACATCAGAGATATCAAACAATTCAAAGCATTCAGTACAATCCAAACATCCCTAAGTAAGATTAACTAATTATCTGATTAATTTAAATCAGATTAATTACTTATGAATAAATTACTAATCCTTGTTAATTAATATTAATTAATTATCCTTTAATCATTTATTAATTATGCTTTAATAAATTAACTAACCTTTGATTATTTATTAATCAACCTTAATTAATAAATCAATCAACCTTTAATCATTAAATAATTAACCTTTAATTATTTAATTATCCTTTAACTTATTATACTTAATTAATTATATTAATTAATTAACCTTTATTTAATAAATCACCCCTTAATTATTTTCACTAAATTAACCTTTAATTAATTAATTATCCTAAAATTAATTACCTTAATTAATTAATTATCCTTAATTAATTACAATAAATGATTATCCTAATCACATATATTAATAAATCACAAATCAATTACACTGAGTAATTATCCTTTAATCACTTGATTAATCAATCTTTAAATCATTAATCAATTACTTTTAATTAAGCAATTATCTTTAACTAATTAATTACCTTTAATTGCTTACATAAATAATTCTTAATTAATTAATTATCCTTAATTACAATTACATAAAGTAATTATACCTTGATTACATTAAGTAATAATCTTTCATTAACTAGTTATACTTGATTAATCTCATTAAGTAATTATACTTTAATTACTCATCATTAATCACTTAACTCAGATTAATTAATCCTTAATTAATACTTAATTAACCTTTAATTAAGTAATCGAGTTTAAAATTAAAATAACCCATTAATTACTTAATTACATTCAAGTTTATTTAATAAACCTTTAAAATCAATTATTATTAACACATGGATTAACTAAAAACATTTATGTTAATCCATAATTGAAAACATTTACTTAATTAATTATATAATTACAATATTAAATTTATTTAAAATAGGCTTTTAAAACAAAGATTATATATGTATGTAAAAACACTTTAAAACTAAATTAATGTGAAATAATTTCTTTAAAAACTTTAACTAATTCTAAAACCAGTGTAATACATTTATTATTAATTAGGAAAATGTTTAAAACTTGATTAAATTTAAAATTTGAAAACTTATTTTATTTTAAAAATTAAAACTACTTTCAACCCAAGACCCAACCCCATTTCCCCGAGCTCCTCCCGGAGCTACTTCTTCCTCTTCCTTTCTTTTTTCTTTTTAAAACTATGTTTTAGTTTAATTTTTTAAAACTGGTATATAGTCCAAACGCTTGTGAGCATCTTCGAGCTATTTCATCACTTACCCGATATCAACTTTGAGACCACCCAACACAGAGACCATCTGACACAAATAGTAACTTGTACACGTGTACGCCTGAACGAGGTGATTCCGACCATTTCTATGCTCCCTGGCAAGTCGACGATGACCCAAACGAACCTTCATACCACCCAGTTCAACGAAAAAAGTAGCAAAACGAAATCGAACGACTCGATCGATACCTGGAATGAACCAGTTCATCCAAAAACTCTTCGACTCGCCACCACAGATTGCGAGAACCCTTGTGACTCCATCCAGAGCTCCGCCATAACCTTACGCATCGCCTTCCCTATTCTAGTCCACCCCGATCCATCATCGACGACGAAATTGACTTGATTATAACACTGAACAAAATGGGTTGCTAAACCCTAAACCCACGCCGTGTCTCCACTCTGATCAGCGGAAAAATATTTGAGCATTTTCCCAGGTGACACAACCCTCCAGCCATCTCTAGTGTCAACCATAACCTCCCTAGTTCACGCGATCGTCGGAATTTGACCCAAATACATTTTCCTTTCAATTCGCACTTTCTTAACAAATACGAACTTAAAAGTCTTGATACTATTATCAAAATTCATTATTTTCAAAGACGAATCATATTATAAAGTCAAAACACGAATTATATACATTCTCTCTTATTTATATACATATTTATATTATTTTAAGAAAATGATTTTAAAACAAATTATACATTAATGAATATATATGTGTGTGTATATATATATATATATATATATTATATAAGTTCTTATAATACAGAATTTAACTTTCAATTAGCTTTTGAAATTATCATGCTAATTTCAAAATAAAATTTTCCAAACTTATACTCATATACAAAATTAGAAAACAAATTTCTATTAATTTAAAATATAGAGTTTTAAATCCAATTTATTTGAAAAATATTTACTTTTGAATTTCAAATTAAAATTTCAATTTAAAATCAATTCATATGCTTACATATCAATAAACAAACAAATATCTTATTTATTTTGGGAAATTTTCAAATAAATTCATAAATAAAACCAAAAATTTATATAAATTACTAATTTAAATTTGACTTAAAACCGGGATCGTTAGAGTAAATATCTTTTGTAGGGTGTATGCCAAATTCCATATCCTTCCAACGGCAATCTAGTTCAAGAAAAAAAGATCTATTTGATTCCGATCATAGTTTAATCCAAACTGTACATGAATCACCATCATAACAAGGCAACTAGCTTCGAAATTACATCGAAAGCAACAACATAGACAAGGAAAGCAACCCAAATAAAACCATCCCAAAATACCTTAAGTACATGGATCGCCAGCGATCCATGCTCTATGGATCGCTAGTTATCCATCATCTTAATTTGCATCACAATGAATTTATAGGAGTACCTTTGTATCATTGACTGTAGGCTTTTGGCAAAGCGGCCTGGCCTAGTAGCTCCCCAGCCCTATGAATACGTCTTACTAGCAACATCAAGAGAATCTTCTGGACTAGCTATTGGAACTCTACAAAGATTATTCTTCATTCTTATCCTCCCACACAATAGTCATCTATGGGTCATTGTGGTTCTCTAGTGAACTTTTATATTTATGACTTGATCTAACTTAGAAGATTCAATCATATTGTAATCTGATTCAAGTTGTAATAGCGGTCAATTAATAGAAAGTTATAAAGTGGATGTAGGCTTCATTAACTGTCAAACCAGCATATTTAGTAAATTTCTTTAAAAATTTAAACAAGATTTGTAATAACTTTTGTTAGTGAAAATTCCATGACCGTCTCTATTTCTATCATATTTATAATGACCATCACTCTTTAAAATCCAATATAGTATGTCTAAATGTGGTATTTTAAACAGAAAATTATTATTTTTTATTTCATTTTTAGCAATAAAAACATCCGAAGTATTCGCTTCAATTTAAATGTCCACACAGTTATGCATGGGTGAATTAAATGGAATATTTGTTTATGTGCTGTCATGCTCATTTAAAAGTCCTCACGATTATGCATGTATTGAACACATATCAAAATTGATTATTATATAGACAAATTGATTCTATTCCATGTAAAAGTCCTCACGGTTATGCGTGGTTAGAAGATGCTTGAAATTCATTTTTTTTATAAAAATTGGGAATACTACCATACTCGTTTAAAAGTCCTAATGGTTATGCATGGTTAGTAAATATTCAAATTCCTGATATAAATATGCCACAAATAGACTCAACTATATGGTTTTATATGCCGACATCATCCCTATCACTCTAAAGTGGAATATGCATCTAGTAGAGTATTTGTGATTTTTGTTTGATTTTTCATTGAAATTTAATATCTATACTCGATTGGGTTTAATGTTGTCTAACATTTTATCTCTACTTTTCTAACACAATTACTCTTTTGTTGATAACAAATGGGGGAGAGAAAAGTTAAGATTTTGGCAAATAAAGGTGAAATATTTTATTTTTTATCTGCATATTCCCATCTAGGTTCATTTGCATATTTTTATTTATTTTCATGCATATATGAAGGGGGGCAAATAGAGTTCATCAATGACCAAGTATATTTAATAAATTCAAAATCTTAATATATGTTTGTTATCATCAAAAGGGGAGAGAATATGCTAGTATATGATTTTTGTTTGATGATAATAAACATATATATATATATTCATTTAAATGTATTTGTTATTGTACTATTTATTTTTCACATAATTAAATAAATATTTGATTAATAAAATAAATAACATAGAATTCATATTCAAAAAAATATTTTATTACAAATTTGAATAGTAAAAACTTCAGCTCTTACTATGTATACACAATTTGAATTACAATTCAGTTTCAATTACATTATAATTTCGACTACATCACAAATTTCAATTTACAATTTTGATCTCCCTACATATCACTCAAACACGCGTATTTGTCTTCAACTCTGTTCCAGACCGAATCCAACATCTGAGTTATCTGAAAAATAAATACTAACACAGCAAAATTGAAAAAAAAATATTTTGCTGTTCAAAATAAAGTTTGTGTTTTGAAAATGATATCTGCCTCAGTTATTTGGGATGTTTGTCATCATTTTCTTTTTAACTAATCATACACGAACAACTTGTGATATGCATAGTGTATCACTGTACATGCCTTAAAGCCATGCACAAAGATATACATTTGCTTGTTAAAACTATGGGGACATGTGAGCACAAGGTCAAACCCAAGCCATTAGCTGAATTCAACTCAATTGCATATAACTTTCGATCAAAAAAAAGTCACAAAGTTTCAGATGCACCATACATATATACATATATATGTATACACATATATCGCAGTCACAGTGGAGACCTATGAAGCCTCATCTAGATAGTCGAGTATAAGTTCATTACCTGTCAAATGTAAGGGAACAAGACCATTCAAACTTAAGGCAAGAACAAGATGAACTTAAATGACCAGACGCCAAGAAGATTGCAACAGAGCATCATACAAGCAAATGGATATGAAACTCGAAGCAACAAGCATCAGTTCTACACATATGAAATAGTGGAATGAACAAATTCAAGTGCATACACGCACACACACACAACAAGAAATGCAATTCAACTCAAATCAAAATAAAACATCATTGAAGAGTTCAAAAATTCGAAAACTGTCAGCACTCAAAAATACAACAGAGGACAGAGGCAATACATAAATAGCCAGACTCAAGAGGAACCACACAACAAGCCTAGACCAACATGAACATGGTAACAAGTTCACATCAACCCAAGTGGATAGGCACAGTAATTATACACATACACACATAAACACACACACACACACACATACATACATACATACATATGTGTGTGTGTATACATGTTAGTATGTGCACAGTTACTAAAAGTAACAACAAGAACAAGGAAGCAGGGTGAACCCAAACCAAAAAACCATTAACCAGAGAACAAAAGTGTGAAGACAAGAACCCATATTTGCACAGGTGACTCGAAGAAATTGCAGTTATCACTCGACCACACATACAACACAAAGTAACATGAGGATGAACGTGTACAACCAGCCAGTGCACTTGAATCAGAAGAAAGCAACAAACATGCTCGGTTCAACATACTCACATGACAAGGTGGTGAACTAGTTACAACATGCACAAAGGGCAGTACACATAAAGTATTAACCTGAACCAGACTCGAACTCTACCCAAAATGTACTCAACACATGCAAGTGAAACAAGACTCGAGAGAACGATGAACCAGACCAGTGTGGATGTGCAATGCTAATGAAAAACATAGGAAGAAACCAGAGAAGACTTTAAAAATAAGTTAAAATCAATTCAAGCATAGTTACATATATACATATGTGTAAGCATGTATGCACATATCAGTTCAGAGCCTCAAAAGTCCAACGGTAGACATGCACAAAGCAACTGGAACAAGACTCAAATCAATATGAACAAATACATATGCAACAGTGAATCCAAAATGATCTAACATGAATACAAAGCAGCAAAAATGACTACAATGGACAAATACAAGTTTATATGCAGTGACAAATATATACAATGTTTCAAAAATCAATGAAGTAGTTTATAATTTTACAAAACAGTGTAGGTAGTAGTTTGATTGTCAATATCTCAAGTCAAAACTACCAGCAGAGATTAAACAACAAGTTCAAACTTAACAAATCAAGTTCCAAAAATCAAGGTATCAGTTTCAAACCAAGGCCGAGATGAACAAATTCAAAAAAAGTGAAAAATATTCGAAATTGGAAAGAGCGTGATCGATAAGCATCACAGATTCTAAAACATAACGCAAGCCATGGTGACCAAGCAAAGTATATCAGAAAAATATTCAAATTGAACTAGTCAAAATATATCACAAGCATTTAAGCAAAATTGAAGGCAAAGCAATAATTATGAATAATTCAAACATATTTATACGAATGAAAATATAGGGTGTTCGATCCCTATAAAACCCCGATCATCATCATCGGCAGTTTATCATTCGAGTTCAAGCGATTACCAGAGCAAGGCATTGAAATAAATCACAAATTAATAACTCAAATCTAAGTCGAGTATAAGTATAAATCAAAAAAGGGAAAACATGAACCAATTCAAAGTATGAATCATTCAAGCTTGACATTTGAAGCCACCGCATATTAATCGAAGCTAGGATCAATTGATGGAGCAAAGCCAAAGTGAATTCATCCCTCAGTCGATTAATTTTTGAATCAATGCTTTAAATTTTACAAAGCCATAATCATTGAAGAAGAACAAATAAAAGAACCGGCTGAAGCCATTTCATAGGGACAAAGAAAAGAAAGGAGACGTCTTCTTTTTAATTACAATTGGGCCGGTCTTCAATTTTAATTGGGCTACAATTTATTAAATAGGGTTTGTTAAATTTGTTTTTATTTTGTAATTTCTTTTTAACTTGTGTAATTGTCCATTCGTGTGACAAGGTGACGAATTACGGTGGTATAATTTGAGAATTCGTAACTCAGTGGCAGGGTTTTGAGCGTAGAGTTAGTTTATTCATTAGCGGGTGTCGCAAGTTTATGTGTGTGAGCGTCTGACTACTTAATTTCTAGTAGAAACATTGGGCGTAGCTCGTAGGCAGGGTTTTGCCGAAGCTAGGTAAATCTTCGTTGTTCTATTACTGTTTTTATTATTCTGCTATTATCCGTGTTGCAATTATTTTATATATTTCCGTATTGATTATTATTATTATTGGTATCGCCCTGTTCACCCGCCTCCAGGGTGAAATCAATCCTAAAAGTGGTATCGGAGCTAGGAACAAAAACCATTTTTTTTAAAAAAATTGATTTTTCAAAAACCAAATTTTGTTTTGAAATTTGATTTTTTAAAATGGCTTCTTTTAATACCGCTTTTGCTGGGGGTCAGTCCATAGTTAGGCCACCAATGTTCAATGGTGAATATGCATACGGAAAAAATAGAAAGAAAATTTTTCTGAAAACCATTGATGCTTGGAATATTGTTGAGACGGGATATAGGACACCAACTATAGTGGTAGATAATCAAGAAATTGGAAAATCGATGGATCAATGGATAGATCTTGAAAATAAATTACAGAATGCTAATGTTAAAGCTATGAATTCTATTATATGTTCATTGGATAAAATTGAATTTAATCGTGCCTCACATTGTCTAACTACGCAGAAAATCTGGCATACACTTGATGTGACTCACGAAGGAACCTCTCAAGTCAAAGAATCTCGCCTTGCCATGCTTAGTAGTGAATACGAGAACTTCACAGTGGCCAAGGATGAGAATGTCAAAGAGATGTATGTACGACTTTCTAATCTAATATACATATCAAAAGCTTTCGGAAAACAATACATAGAATTGAAATGGTCCAAAAAATCCACAAATTTCTACCATGAAATTTTGAAGCCAAAGTCACTGCTACTCAAGAATTGAATGATTTGAAACAGATTAAAGTCGTAGAACTTATCGAAAATCTAACCACTTATGAGCTAGAAATCAAATTCAAGGAATAACGTGAAGGAGGTGATAATCGAAAGAAATCAATAGCTCTCAAAGGAACAACAGAAAGTGAAGATGACGATGGTGATGATGGAGCAACCGAACTGGCACTATTAATAAAGAGATTCAAAAGGTGGAACCACAAATATGGAAATCCAGCTCTAAATCAATAATTGAAAAGAAAAATAGTGAAAGTACTAGACAACTCAGAAGAGCAGGAGATCATATGTCACAAATGCAACAAACCCGGTCATATCAAGCCAAATTATCCTCAGAATCGACTCAGCCAAGGAAAGAAACCGAAAAGGAGAAGTTTTGCAGCTACTTTAGATGAAATTGATGAAGATGATAAAAGCACTAGCAGTAAGAGTGAAAAAGGAAATCTGTATCTTCAAGGAGAAACAACTGACATTGATGTTGATGAGCCAAGCGAGGTATCAAAATTAACTCATTCGGAATTACTTATTTATTTTCATGAAGTAAATGGCTGTTTTGAAAGACTTAGGGAGAAGTACGCAAAAATTGAATCATAAAGAGATAGTTCGATGGAATTAAATAAACAGCTTGATCAATTGGTTAAAAACTATCGAAATAAGAAACCTAAGCATGATAAATGTCCATCACTTGAAGAAGAGATAAAAAAATCAGAAAATTAAATTAAATCACTTGAAAATGAAATTCTGATTTTGTAAGAAAGTGAAAACACTAGGAGAGAAAATTCTATTAAAAAGTGCACCTTTTACTGAATGAATATGAATCACTCAAAACACGAGTCCAACAATATACAACTTTAGGAAAATTCTCCAGAGAAGAAAAATCGCTAAATATGCTAATAGGGAAACAAACAGTCAATATTGTTAGACAAGGACTTGGGTATACTCAACCTAAACGTGCTAGAAGCGAAATTAATCAAGTCAATTCCAAGAGAACAATTTGTGAAAAATTGGACACAATCAAAACAATTGTTGGTATAGGCCCAAATACGTGAAAACCATACCAGTTTGGGTTACAAAAGGCACGAATATAAAATCCCTTAAAGTCAAACAAATTTGGGAGCTAAAAGGAAAAAATATAAATTTTCTTGGGTCTACTCAAACATATTTTTCAAAATATTTTGTCACTATCAATCATGGACCTATAAAAAAAATAGGTCATAAAAATCATTCCTCGTGTAGGTGTGGTGGCAGGCTAAGGAACATCAAAAGTGTTACCTGGATTCTGGCTGTTCCAGTCACACGATGGGCGACAAATCAAAGTTCCTTAGCCAAGTACAATGGTGAAAGAATCACAATGGGCAAAAAATTATCGTAAAGGTAAAATAGGTAACGGTACATTTATCTTGAACGATATATTAAATGTGAAAATCTGTACCATAATCTTATTTAATTCAGCATGTTATGTGACAAGGAAATAAATATAAATTTTGATTCTGATTTGTGCAAAAATGATTGACCAATCATCTTTTCATCCTTGAACTATTTCATATAGATTTATTTTGAACTAATAATATTGCAAGTTTAGGTGATAAGAGATGTTGTTTTTGTCTTGGTTGATGATTACTCTAGATACACATGGATATATTTGTTTATCTTACTGCTTGTAGTTCCGACACTATGCTCACTAGTTGTTTATGTGCGTGTTTTCAATCAAATACTTAAGGAATCACATTTTAAAATCTATAATATGATTATAAGGTATTTGTTGCACACTCCACGATTTGGTCTATGATATCCAATTTATGATAACTTTGATTTAAAGAGGTATTCAGATGCAGATTACGCGGGTAGCCTAGTTGATAGAAAAATTACTAGTGGAACTTGTTATATATTGAGACATTCATTAGTCGCATCATTTTCAAAGAAAATATCTGCATATTTTTCATTTCAACAAATTTTCAATTAGCACGTTTTATATAAAACGCCTTCCAGAAAATAGTTTTTAGTTGACTTTGTTTCAGATTAGTCATTTTAGAAAATTTGATTTTATAATTATTTTTGGATTTGATCTCAAATGACTATATTAACTAATTTGACTACCCACTGATTATTGAAAAGATAAATAGTGATTGAAAAAGTGTTGAGTGTTGATATTAGTCATATATTATGACTTGAGATGGTATATTTAGTAAATTTCTTTAAAAAATTAAACAAGATTTATAATAATTTTTGTTGGTAAAAATTACAAAACTGTTTCTATTTCTATCATATTTCTAACGACCATCACCTATTAAAATCCAATATAGTATGTCAAAATGTGGTATTTTAAACAGGAATTTTTTTTTTTTCAATTTTATCAATATGAACATCCAAAGTATTCACTCTCATTTAAAAGTCCTCGCGGCTATGCATGGGTGGATTACTTGGAATATTTGTTTATGTGTTTTCATGCTCATTTAAAAGTCCTCACGGTTATGCATGTATGGAACACATATCAAAATAGAATATTATATAGACAAATTGATTCTAATCCCATTTAAAATCCTCATGGTTATGCATAGTTAGAAGATGCTTGAAATTTATTTTTTTATAGAAATTGGGAATACTACCGATCTCATTTAAAAGTCCTAAAGGTTATGCATGGTTGGTAGATATTCAAATTCCTGATATAAATATACCACAAACAGACGCAAATGGTTTTATATGCCGACATCATCCCTATCACTCTAAAGTTAGATATGTATCTAACAGAGTATTTATGATTTTTTTTGATTTTTTATTGAAATGTAATATCTATACTCGATTAGTAATGATATTGTCTATCATTTTATCTCTATTTTTCTAACACTATTACTCTTTTGCTGATACAAAGGGGGAGAGAAAAGTTAAGATTTCGGCAAATAAAGGTGAAATATTTTGTTTTTTTATTTGCATATTCCCATCTAGTTTCATTTGCATATTTTTATTTATTTCCATGCATATATGAAGAGGGAGAAAATAGAGTTTATCAATGACTAAATACATTTAATAAATTCAAAATCTTAATATATGTTTGTTATCGTCAAAAGCGGGAGATTGTTGAATATGCTAGTATATGATTTTTGTTTGATGATAATAAACATATATATATATATATATTCATTTAAATGTATTTGATATTGTACTATTTTATTTTTCACATAATTAAATAAATATTTGATAAATAAAATAAATAACATAGAATTCATATTCAAACAAATATTTTACTCAAACAAATATTTTATTACAAATTTAAATAGTACCTATTTCAGCTCTCACTACATATACACAGTTTCAATTACAATTCAATTTCAATTACTTTACAATTTCGATTACATCACAAATTTCAATTTGCAATTTTGACCTCACTACATATCACTCAAACACTCATATTTATCTCAACTCCGTTCTAGCCTAAATCAAGCATCTATGCTATCGGCAAAATAAACACTAACGTAGTAAAATTGAAAAAGAAATATTTTGCAGTTCAAAATGAAGTGTGTGTTTTGAAAATGTTATTTGCCTCAGTTATTTGGGTTGTTCGTCATCATTTTCTTTTGAATTAATCATACATGAACAACTTGTGACATGCACAGTGTATCACTATACATGCCACAAGGCTGTGCACACCGATATACACTTGCTTGTTAAAACTACAGGGACAGGTGAGCATAAGGTCAAACCTAAGCCATTAGCTGGATTCAAATCAAGTGCATATAACTCTCGATCAAAATAAAGTCACAAAGTTTCAAATCACCATACATATATGCATATATACATATACACATATATCACCGTCACAGTGGAGACTCATGAAGCCTCATCTAAACAGTCGAGTACGAGTTCAGTTCTAGTCAAATGCAAGGGTAACAAGACCATTCAAACTTGAGGCAAAAACAAGTTGAACTTAAATGACCAGACACAAAGAAGATCGCAACAGAGCATCATATAAGCAAATGGATATGAAACTCGAAGCAACTAGCATCAATTCTACACATACGAAACAGAGGCATGAACAAATTCAAGTGCATACACACACACAACAAGAAATGCAATTCAACTCAAACCAAAATAAAACATCATTGAAGAGTTCAAAAATTCAAATACTGTTAGCACTCAAAAATACAACAGAGGACAGAGGTAACACATGAATGGCCAGATTCAAGAGGAACCACGCAGCAAGCCTAGACCAACGTGAACATGGTAACAAGTTCACATCAAACCAAGTGGACGGGCACAATAATTATACACATATATACATACATATATATAGGTATATATGTATATACATGTTTGTATGTGCACAGTTACTAACAATAGCAACAAGAACAAGGAAGCAGGGTGAACCCAGACCAATAGAACATCAACCAGAGAATAAAAGTGCGGAGACAAGAACCCACACATGCACAGGTAACTCGAAGAAACTGTAGCTATCACTCGAACACACATACAACACAAAGCAACATGAATACGAACATGTACATCAAGCCAATGCACATGAATCTGAAGAAAGCAACAAACATGCTCAGTTCAACATATTCGCATGATAAGGTGGTAAACTAGTTACAACATGCACAAAGGATAGTACACATGAAGTATTAACTTGAACCAGACTCAAACTCCATTCGAAATGTACTCAGCACATGCAAGTGAAACAAGACTCGAGAGAAAGGTGAACCAGACCGGTGTCGATGTGCAATGCTCATGAACAACAAAGGCGGAAACCAGAGTAGACTTTAAAAACAAGTTCAAAATCAATTCAAGCACAGTTACATATATACATATATGTAATCATGTATGCACATATCAGTTCAGAAGTCCAACAGTAGGTATGTACGAAGCAGCTGGAACAAGACTCAAATCAACATGAACAAATACATATGCAACAGTGAATCCAAAATGATCTAACATGAATACAAAGCAGTAGAAATGACAACAATGGACAAACATAAGTTTATATGCAGTGACAAATACAAGTTTATATGTAAAGAAACCTCGAAATTCCGACTAGCCAACTGGTCCTCATGCTCCTAACACCCAAATAATGGTCCTCATCATTGGCATTGTATTCATTATCATTGCAAGATACTAGCTCATCATCCATAATTCGGTGGTATATTTCTTATTCATCTTTCCCATTGGTTGACCCCTACTCAAAAAATATCAACCATTTCGAATGGTAGCAAAAACCACTTTTCTTATGATTCCAAATTCCTGACTTACTACACTAATCAGTTGCGTACCTTCGACTAACTTTTTAGTGAGCTCATGGGCAATGCACTCAGCATTAGGAGGGTCAAAATGAATAGCAACAACTAATTTCTTATTAAGAAATGAAATAAAGGAACCCATTATAGAAGTAACATGACAGGATGGGCCATCGGGGGGAAGAAATTAGTCAAGTGGGCAAGGTGGCAACACAGTGAGAGGAGATGGCATAAACGATGCAGGGTCAGCATGGAGGATGGTGGGAGGAGAAGAGGAATGGAGGGGGCACATATAAGAGGCAGGTTTGGAGCTCGGCATGGGGGCTTTGACCCGACATTACTTGGATGAAGGTCTGGGGATGGGACTCTTAAGAGGGAGGTTAACTGGCCTTGCTCTGAAAAAATGCAGGATGAAATTATATGACTAAAGGAATGGGAATGATTGCAAATGGGTGGCTCCCACGGTTATGCGACATCTGCAAAGACTACCCCTATTCTGAGCAAGGGGGATAGAAATACGAGTTGAAACTGCCTAGCTGCGGTAATTTTCATCGTAGCCTTGGCAAAGTGGAGGTACTGTTAGTCAAAATATCAAAACATATAAACTGACCAATATGGTTGGCAATCCAATTCATTTATCGAAAGTAAATCCATTTTGGTTTTAAGTGATTGTTCAAAAGTCATATATATAATTTCTGGAAAAGAAGAAGTAATAGACTTAATTAAGAATTTTATATATATATATGACTGATGAGATTTCACTCTGCATTTATGATTTATCATCTTTCCTGCATAGACTTTGATATGGTGAGCGACTCATCATTGATATTGATTTAACTGCTATTTTGGTATGCTACGGTAATGACATCCTTTTATATAATTTCATGATATTTTATTCTATGTGACGCTAATACACAATTATAGTTTATTTGGGATGGGGTATTTGTTAAAATTTCTTTGGTTATTCTTTGGACTCATCATATAGAATATTATAGTCATGAATTACAATTTATAAGCAATGAATTAATGATTGAGTATCATACAATGGCATGGGATGGCATTGTAATATTTATTTAGTTACTCATTGTAAGTAGACAACACTCACGTGATGCGAATAGTGATACATGTGTGTAGTGATACACGTAGTGATGAGCAAGGCTACATGCCTATGTTTAGGGAGTAAGGCTACGTGCCAAACGACGAGTATGGTTTCATGTCCATATTTATTTGTTCCACATGCCACTATCATGATTTACTACTTTTCTTGACATTGAAAGGACGAAATGGCTAGTGTAACGACCCATGTTTTATGTATCTGATGATTGTAAAATATTTTTATTTTATTCATGTTAGGTCGTATGACTCTAAAATTTTAGGAAATAACTCTTAAGAACATTTTTCACATCTAAGATTTTTGTCGATTTTCTATGTGACCATTTTGATCCTAAAAATCTTTTTTGGACTATAAATTTTGATAAGAGCGAAATTAGGATCTCAAACCACTTTCATTGCTTTAGGACGATGGTTTATCATTTCGTAGGGTGATCGTAACAGAAAAACAGACTTATCATTTGAAAGCTATAGCTGTTTTAAGTTTTGGCTACCGCTGGCCTATTTTAGTGGGTAATTTACTAAGCTCGTGCTTAAGCTCACTAAGCCACTTCAAGATATATCTTACGGGGAGGCTGTAGGGACAGATCTAAGTCATTTTCCCAAAAAATAGTTTTAAACCTTTATTAACCCTAATTTCATCAAAAATATATATTTTCCTTACTAATATTAGCCAAATCATTGATTAGAAGGTGATTAATGCATAAAAACTAGAGATTATTATTCTTTCTGATTTGAATCCTTTTCTTTACTATCCACTTCAAATCCAAGAAGGAATATTAATATTTTAGCTATTTGGTGAGTGGTTCTTGACCTCTCACTCTGTTATGCATGTTTATATAGTTAAAAATGGTGTTTTTAATATGATTTTGACCTTAAACATTTTCTAATCTTAATCACACTTTTATATATGTTTAAAAACGAATATTGAAGGGTTTAGATAATTTTTAATGGTTTTGAAATCCCTAAATTCATGTGCATATGTAGTGTAAAAGTTTGATCTAGATTAGCATTAGCTTGATTATCATTTGCTTATGTTTTGTATATATGAATGGTGGTATATGCACGAATAATAATGATTTTATGTTGTGCTTTGATGTTGTTTGCTAGTGCTTAAAGAAAGTTAGGAAATAGATGGTCAAATGAGCGAAACCAGAGCAAAGAAAATCAGAATTCGATGAAACTTAGAGGGCGGACATTGGAGCATAATATGAGTTTGGAGTTCAAGTTGCATTGGGAAATGAGCTAAGTAAACAAGTTGGCATTGAAATGGTTCATGTCAATACCAAGTTGTTTGTATTGGTCAGACAAGTTGGCAATTTTGGGGATCTCTGGAGCATGGCTAGTAGAGGAGGACCATAGTAAGAAATAACAATTTGGTTGTGTATGGGTTGTTATAATGACTTGTTTTTTAAGTTTGAAGATTAAGGCTCATGCATTTGACCATATTGTTTGGGTGAATAGATCAGGATCACGAGCACATGGAGAAAAGTGTACTAGAAGCTAGGGAATGGACTTAACCAAAATTGATCAAGTAAACAAATCAGCACCAGCTTATTTATGTCGGTACCGAGTTATTCCTATTGCTTGGGATGGCACTAATATTCCAAGAGGGGAAGTTGGCACTCTACAGGTCATGCTATAGATGTTTGTCCACTAGCTTCAGGTATGTCGGTGACATAATAGCAGAATGATAGTTCAGGGGCTTTGGTAACAACTCAATGAAGAAATGAGTTAGGTCCTGTTTGCACCAAAAATGATTACAAACACCCAATTGCAAATAAAAGCACCAAATTCATAGTCACATATCACAGATAGAATATATGAAGGGGATATAAATATGAAGAATAATCAAAATTAAAATGAAAGCGGTAAAGAATGAGATTTAAAGTGATTTTGCGAACTCCGGCTTACGTTCACTCTAGAAATTTCCTTTTTATTGACCGAGAATTGATTGCAGTTATAATCTGGAATTTTTGAAACAAGAATGGTGATTAGCCTTTAGGTAGTAGATGAAGGGAAACCAAATGAGAATCCCTTTCTAAAGCCCCGCTTGTTGTATTTATAGACAATGTCCTTGTTACTGGGCTTCCTGAGTGATATGGTCCCACCAAAACCATAGTCGAGCCCATATCCTTCTTCATGACTGATCCCAAGTTGTTAGTATGCCGACGCGGGGTTGTCTCGAAGATGGCCTGAAGCAGATCCATCACTGACCTAAGCAAGATGCCTGATGACACAAAGTAGAAATATATCGACCACAGAAACTTATTGCTGACCTGAGGAAAAGACACAACCAACCCGAAGCATGCCGATCCCAAAACCTATTGCTGACCCCAAGATAAACATATGTCGATCCGAGTCAAGCCTACTCTTGCCGATCCCATCTTGATGTCGACCCCTTGATTCATGACGACTCGAAGTTTAGCACTACCGACCCGAATCATGTCGATCCTTTATATAGTGGCGATCCCATAGTTTTGCAGAACAAGGCTATCATTGCCAACCCAAAGATAGGACTACGCTGACCTGAAGATGGTATAATGCTGACCCGAAGTAGTTGCCGAGCTCATGAAAACAAGTCGATCCCTCTAAAACCTGAGGCTTTCCCTTGTCTGACTTGAAGCGGCCAAGGTGAAAACCTGAAGTAAACCCAAATGTGACTCGAAGCAAACTCCAAGCATCCCGAATCAACTCGACTTTTGTCGAAACCCATATTTCAAGTATCCCGCGCCTTTTGTCCATCGACTATGCTGAAGCCCGACTTCATAATCATGTTTCTTATCTGTGATTGATGTCTATCCATCAAACTGAACCAATACCATCATATTCCAACCTTGATAATCGTGCAGCCGATTGGGTTAAATCCGCCTGTATATTGCCTTGCTAAAAGGCAGGTTAACACTTTGCCCTCTAAAACATGCCTTGCGATAGGAATGTGGGTTTTGTACTGCCACTGGTCCAAAATCCGAAGTCCATAATCCGAAGTCCATAATCCGTTGATCATCATATCATCCAACCTTGAATCCAATCCATTGCCAAATCAATTCCTTGATCTCTCCGGATCATTAGCAAAATCAATGACTGTTCTGAGTCGATATCCAATTCGGCATTCATTCCAAATCCCTTAACCGAGTCCATGATCTCTCTCGATCATTTTATCCAAGTCTGGGACCTCTACGGGTACTGTAATCCAAGTCCAAGACCATGTCGGGTCAAAATCCGAAGCCATGACCCCTCCGTGTTCAAATCCAGATTTGGGACCTCGCCGGGTTCATATCCAAATCCGGGACCTCTCCGGGTCTAAATCTAGAGCCGGGATCTCGCTGGGTCCATATCCAAAGCAGGGACATCGTCGGGTCGAAATCTAGAGCCGGGACCTCGCCAGGTCCATATCCAAGGCCAGTACCTCGCCAGATCCATATCCAAAGCCGAGACCGCGTCGAGTCCAAATCTAGAGCCAGGATCTCGTCGGATCCATATCCAAAGCTGGGACCTCGTCGGGTCCAAATCCAGAGCCGGGACCTCTCCACATCCATATCCATGGACCCTAGCCAGATCATTTTATCCTACTCTAGCTCTGACTTTCCGGTCGAGGGATTATCCCTAGTTTTTCTTCTCCAGCCTCGACTTTTCGATCAAGGACTTAATCCATGGGGAATCTTTCTCTGGCCTCAACTCTCCGGTCGAGAGCCTATATTCTCCGGCGTCCACTCTCTGGTCAAGGAATTTATATCCTCCGGCCTTGACTCTCCGATCGAGGACTTTATATTCTTCGGCCTTGACTCTTCGGTCGATGACTTTTCATTCTCCGACCACGACTCTCCAGTCGAGGAATTTATATTTTCCGGCCTCGACTCTCTGGTCGAGGACTTTGTTGAGGACTTATATTATTCGGCCTTGACTCTTCGGTCGAAGACTTTTTATTCTTCGACCTTCACTCTCCGATCGAGGACTTTTTATTCTCCAACCTCGACTCTTCGATCAAGGACTTTTTATTTTCCAACCTCGACTCTCTAGTGGAGGAATTTTTATTCTGTGCTTAAGTCCATTCCTTCAATCTTCCGCAAAGGGACTCGTAACTCACGGTTATAGCCTCGTCTCTCTGGTTAGGACCGTAACCATGACCCGAAAAACCAAATTTTGCAGTAAACAGAAAAAACACGATTTCATAAACCCAAGCACCATGGTTCATCGTCATCTCAGAGCATGCCAAGGGACCGTCCTCGGTCTTATATATGTGTAAGTAACCTAGCCGCATTACTACGAGGTTTATTACTTATTACATACCATCAAGAGATGACGATCTGTGCCCTAAAGCCAGGCAAGCTCCGATTTATGGCAGATGATAACTACTCATGTTCTATCACCACTATCGTTACCAAACAAATCCATTCGAATCCATGCCCCCAGTTGCATGAGTTGTTGTGCCAATCCATTATCCTTGGTCGGGTTTTGCCTTCGGCTGATCCAATCCATATCCAGGCTTGCTAATTACCACTCCAAGTCCTGAGTTCCAATTTCTAGATGTTCCAGCATCCATAGGTTTTCTTCGATCATCGTTCCTATCCTGCCCCCAAGTACACGAAAGAATCCTTAAAACTGCCCTTTTGAACGAGCGTCCATATATGGTCTTTAATTATCATTTCCATCCTGCCTCCGAGTCCACGAGGGAATCCCAGATCATCCTCTTTCAAATGTGCATCCAAGTTCTATTCCATGCCAAAATCGATAGCTCCAACCCATATTCATCATGCATGCTTCTTTTCCTCAGTCTGACCTTGGGTTTCCTCCTCTATTCCCTTATTTTTGCACTCCAGCTTGTCCAATCTGTCGGAAGGTTATGCATCATAGCCTCCTATCTTTTCCAGCATTCTTTCCTGCATAGCATCTATCGTAATTGTTTCCATCTTGTCGCTACACTTTATCCCCATGTTAATTTCCTAGCCATTGCTTTCTAGATCCAAGTTCCTAAGCTTTCAAATCCAAGATCTCGGCTTCCAAATTCCTAAGTGCTAGCCTTCTCAGTGAAAGCACCAAAATGTTTGCGCCAACAATGGTCGCAAACACACAATCGCAAATGAAAGCACCAATTCACAGTCACATATCACAGATAGAATATATAAAGAGGATATAAATATGAAGAATAATCAAAATTAAAATGAAAGCAGTAAAGAGTGATATTTATAGTGGTTCGGCTAACTCCTGTCTACGTCCACTCCAGAAATTTCCATTTTATTGATCAGAGAATTGATTGTGGTTACAATTTGGAATTTTTAAAATAAGAATGGCAAAGTAGCCATTAGGTAGAAGATGAAGGGAAATAGAATGAGAATCTATTTTCTAAAGCCCTGTGTGTTGTATTTATAGATAAAATCCTAGTTACCGGGTTTCCATAGTGATATAGGCCCACCAAAACTATAATGGAACCCATATCCTTCATCACGACCGATCCTAAGATGTTAGTATGCCGATTTGGGGTTGCCTCGAAGATGACCCAAAGCAGATCCATCAATGACCTAAAGCAAGATGACTGATGGCTCAAAGCAGAAATGTGCGGACCCTAGAACCTTATCTCCAACCTGATTTACCAATACCAACCGGACGAAAAGTGACAACCGACTCGAAGCATGTCGATCCCATGCCCAAGCTTTTATGCCGATCCCAAAACCTATTGCCGACCAGAAGATAAACATGTGCCAACCCGAGTCAAGCTTCCACTTGCCGACCCCATCTTGTTGCCAACCCCTTGATTCATGTCGACCCGAAGTTTAGCCAATACCAAATGGAAGCATGCCGATCCTTTATATTGTGCCGACCCTAGAATTTTAGCGATCGAGGCTATCATTGCCGACCCAAAGTAAGACTATGCCGACCTGAAGATAGTATAATGCTGTCCAAAGCAGTTGCCGAGCTCGTAAAAACATGTCGATCCCTCCAAGACCCGAAGCTTTCCCTTGCCTAACTTGAAGTGACCTAGGTGAAAACCCGAAGTAAACCCTAATGTGACTCGAAGAAAACTCCAAGAATACTGAATCAAATCGACATTTTTTGAAACCAATATTTCAAGTTTTCCAGGCCTTTTGTCCATCGACTATGCTAAATCCGAGCTTCATAATCATGTTTATCACCCATGATGGTCGTCTATCCATCATCTGAACCAATGTCATCATATTCCAGCATCGATAACCATGCGGACGATTGGGTTAAATTCACCTATATGTTTCATAGCCAAAATACGGGTTAACGTATCCTAATAATGGGGGCTCGATGTTGAAGGGAGTCATGGGAAAAGTAACTCATAATATGCGGGATTTAAGAAAGGTGACCTATGGATGGAACGGTTGAATGGTTCTATTAAGGAATGGAGAACTGTGGAATGGTTCCTCGAGAATAATGGAAATTTGATGGAGCAAAGAAAGGGTCAGATACCATGCTAAGAGATCTTCCATACTCGGAGTGTTTTCTTATGTACTCAAAACTGGGGGATTATGAAAATGCTCATGGTTACATTGAAAGGCTACTCCTGATCGATGGGATGGATCCGTGTACCCTAGACCGTTGAATGGGTCTAGTATCAACTTTAGGCTATGCGAGTACACTTAAAAACCGGGATTCCCATTTGTCCTTGACAGTAAAAGGTCATACAAGTTATCATATATCCAGAAAACATTGAGTGATAGTGAGGATTGTTCGATGGATGCTATGTTGTTTTGATCGTTCTTCCATAGTCTGTTACTTTAGGAATGTCATTGGAGATAGGTATTGAAGATAGGAATACCTGGACAACCGTCATCACACTAGGTTTGTAGTGTATGCTTATTGTATTCATAGAGCAGTATGTTATGTTGTTATGTGCTCACTCTGTGGTTTCCATGTACCCTTGGTTCTTAGTATATCGACTTGTATAGTAATTTGAGATTCATTACCGCTCACATCAAACCAAGTTCCGACTTGAGGTTTTATACATTGCTTTTATTATCTCGAGTACTCTTAAATGAGTAGACTAGAGAGCATACCTAGGTGCAAGCAATAGCTGTGTAAAGGATGAGCTAGATGGAGCTATCTAGTATTATATATAGATTTCTATGCTTATTTATCTATGCAATGGTGTGGATCCTTTTCAGTGCTTGCTTATGATTATAACATAGTTATTTGAGTTTATTTCCATTGTATAAACTCCATTACTCATTGTATAACTCTGTGAATTTTTGCTCCGATATTTCAATCACTTTGTTATTATTGTCCCCCATGTTTTATATATATGATTTATATTATATTTTATTGCATACGTGATGAGATATATGCAGCGACCCAGAATTTTAGTCATTCGAAATTTGGATATTTAATTGATTTTAAATATTCAAACGTAAATTTTATAAGTTGAATAGCTTATATTTCAAATATCTCAATTTAATTGGATAATTAAATTGTTAATTTAATATTTGAAATTGTGTAAATAATTGAAATTTGAATTTAATGTGAAGAAAAATGATTTATAAAGTTAAATTAAATTCTATTTGAATTAGAATGATGTTATTGAACTTTTAAAATAAATTTAAAATTTAATTTCAAGAAATTGAATATTTTAATATTTAATTAATGTGCAAAAATATAGTAATTTTTCAAACAGTCTTGGATTTCGACGAAACCAATTTCATTGGATCTATAATGTAATATTATTATAAGATTTCAAATTTCGTGTTAATCGGATATACGGTTTGTCCGTGGCAAGCTGAAACGCGTAGAAATTTGTTTAAGTAAATTTTAATTTTAAATAGTCGATTTGAAAACCTATCTTCCAAATACGATCAAATTGGCTCTCGATATATATTCCATTGTGTTCAGAATAGGGGTAAAACATTATAAACTTCAGGTCGCATGCTTCGTTTGAAGTTCGAAAAAATTTCGAATGAATAGTGTTGCGAATTTTTTTTTAAATGGCCACGTATTTCTCATTTTTCACAAACCCTAGTTTCTAAAGCTCTAGCCGCCACTAATATTCAATGGTCGAAAATAGCCAACATTCTTCCTCAATTTCTACTCGATCCATTCACTTTCATAAAAAACATTCAACTACAAAATTGAAGAGCGTATCGAGATCTTCGTATCCAAAGACTGTGATCGGCTATAACTCGTTCGATCAATGGAAATTCAAGGGTATAGGCCAGCGTTTCATGCACGAATTTTGAGGCATGGATGGCGATCTAGGGGGCGGTCTTTGGTCGTTGATAGAGTAGGTGATGGTCGTTCGAAAGACATTATCTGATCGTGTTCTCGACGTCGTATGGTGGAGCGGCAATTAGGTTTATGCAGCGGCATTGGGTTTGTTGCGTACGAGTTGAATGAGAGGGAGAAGATGGAAATCATGGCCAAATCTCATCAAGCAAATCGCACCGCTAAGACTAAGTGTGGTTTTGATAATAAAATAAAAGTTGTAAATTTATATATATTTCAATTTGTATAAACTTTAGATATCATAACTTCTTCAAACGAGGTCCGTTTTTGACGAAACAAGTTGCATTAGGTCCGTGTTGATGAGCATTACATTTTAGAGCTGGTTTAGAGTTTATTGGATCTAAAGTAAATTTTGAGTAAAATTAAAAGCTTGTTTAATTTTATTCGGAATAAAACGCGGCTACTGCTATTGGAATCAATGTGAGCACAACTCATTCTTTTTGACTTACTGATATTTTTATATAAGTGATAAATAAATTTATTTTTGGATGATTAACGATTTTTTAGATGATATATGATATATTATTTATTTATTTATTGGTATGTGGATATATTCCTGCATATTAGAGCAGTTGAGACTCTGTACGTTCCCGTGTATGAGCGGATAACCCTTTACACACGCGTCTGCCTCGAAGCGGACATTATACATATTTTCTAATATGTATATTTGTTACAGGTGACAGGTTTGAGGGATCCAACTGCATTCCTCACCAGTATTGATTTTATTTATAGATATTATGATATATGTTGTTATCATATGATATATGATGATTTGGACGCCATGATCGATGTATTTAGTGCAGTTGCAGCATTGGGCCTATTTATTATATTTTAAAAATATTAAAGTGATGATTTCAAATTAAAATGGATTTTCAAATGATTTTGAAAATAGATGTTTTATTAAATTTTAAATTGTTAAGTAAATGGATTTACTTTAAATAAATAAAAATAATAATTTTTATGTTATAAAAATTATGATTTTTATGAAATATATTAAAATGTGATTTTTGAAATATGGAGTTAATGATTTTGTAAAATAGTTTGAATTGAGATTTTTGAAATTATTATAAATGGTTTATATATAAGACTTATAAAATTAAAATTTTATAAATCAAAAGTGATGAAATTATAGGATTTTTGTAAATGTTAAAATGAAGTTCTAATTGAATCTTATAAGTGAATAAGATGTATAATTGATGAAGTTATAAAAAGAATGAACTTGGAAATAAATAGATTATGAGTAATTAACTTATATTTGGATTTTGGCATGTAAATGAGATATATGTAGAATTGGTAAATAAAGGGATTTTATAAGTTGAATTTTTATAAAATATAAAAGGAATTTATAAAAATTGTTTTATAAATCCGAATTCAATTGAATTTGATAAGTTAAATATGAAAGTTTATTAATGGAATTATATTCATGATTTTGGACAATGGATAATCCTTTAATAAATATATAGACGTAATGAATTTGGTAAAGGAGATATACTTATGATTTTGGACAGTGGATAATCCTTTAATAAATATGTAAAAGTAATGAATTTGGTAAAGGAGATATATTCATGATTTTGGACAGTGAATTATCCTTTAATAAATGTGTAGAAATATTCGATTTAGTAAATGAACTATATTCACGATCTTGGACAGTGAATAATATATTAAATAAAATGGATTTTGGAAAATGGTCTTTTAAATTTAAAGATAGGTTTTGAAAAGTGATATTTTAAATGGATTTAAATGGTTTGAAGATGTTTTAAAAAAATGTGTTAAGTATCGAATACACAGATTTCAACATTCATTATTGAAATAGACGTTTTCGAGAAGTAAGGAAACGGCTATAACATTGTCATTATAGTAAATGATTTTCGAAAGGAAATATTTTGTATAGTATATGGGATTTATATATCTATCTAATTTTTCGAATCCCTATACTGTGATTTTGGGTTGTCGTAACGATGTTTTACGCAACATTCGTTTTGACCTAAATAAGTATGTTCAAGAGAATATTTCCCTTAAAGAATTAAATATATACTTAATCGTGATTTAAGTATACGTAATATTTTCTAAGTGTTGAAAGTAAAGAGATTTGCGAATATGCTTATACTGCGATAAGTATATGGAAATGTTTTCCAATATTGAAATATAGAATTGGTTTTGAGAATTATATCCCTTTAAAGATAATTTGAAGTGAATATTTGTTAAGTGATTTAATTAATGAAAGATTAATTGAAAAGGGCCTAGTGATTGTTTCTGCTGCTAAATATTTGTTTGTTTGCTTTTATCATTAAATAACCAACTATCAAATTTGGCCATTTTTAGTTCCCCGACTTGACGTGAGAACTATTTAGTCATACACTTAGTGCGTAGCCTTCTGTGTAGGCTTGATTATCATTTGGGTTGAGATGTTAATTCATGTAGTGCGGAGTATTTCTCCAATCTTTGAGCTTCCTTCTTGGCCGAAGGATAGCAAGTTGAAAGTTGGAGACGTGATAAGTCAATGAGACTTAGTTTCTGTGTGAGGTTGAGAAATGCTTTTGCGTTGTTGGTGCGAAGAGACCGGGATTGGTTTATCCGTAAGCCACTTCGGACCAACATATATGCGTTTGATTATGCGTTTATGATGATATTGAAATTTAGGGTTTTTATAGTGGAGGACTGCTTGTTGATTATTTGGGGCTTAAATCCCAATATACATCTAGTGGTAGTAATCTCTTCGTTATGAAATATCCAATGCAAGGGCTATTCACTACTAATCATAGGGATTTTCCGACAGGATGTGGTAGGAAAGTACCTTCAGTTTGTCCTGTTCATGGACAACTTGTATAGATGTTTGTCTGACATTGCATTTCTAAAGATTACGTACATTGGTTTTTACAGGCGTACATCAGTGGTGGTGGAGAAGGCAACTTCTCTTAGCTTAACACCCTCCATGAGACGTTTGAGCTTAAGGGTTACATTTTTGTGGAAGGCAATTGGTAGTCAACGGAAATGGCCATGTGGAATTCAAGGTGATGTGATATGTGATTTGTGAAAGGTAATTGTTACCTCAGGCCTCATCAGTTGGAAATGACCGAAACAGGGTTAGATGCAGCAAGGCTAAGTGGGTCGCTTCTATCAGGATATGATCATCCTCTTCTAGATATATCTTTACATGCTATGACGTTGCGTATCTGATTAATATGGTTAGTATGTTATGAAGGCCCTAGGAAAAGTTCGGTAACGACCGAAGGATGACATATTCGGTCCTATCTAGTTATAGAGGTAGGTCGGTCTTCTATTGGTAGAGGAACTTTGTGATGGTTTCTTGGGACATCCATCTAGAGGTGTACCCATCGAAAGGTAGTCCCTTCACCTAGTTATTTGTATGAAAATCCAAACCCCATTATGAGCTTGCGGCTTTGTTTATAATGTCGTAATGGATAGCCTCGAAATGCTATATGGGTAACGATTTCGGCTATGATTAATATTATTTGTATACTAGACACTAGTATAATATAAGATTATTTAATAAGAAAAGTTTTAGTTATCGTAAGGTAAAAGCAAGTTCGTGTTTATGTGTGGGCGTGTCTTACGTGATACTTTTGTTTGATAAAGGAAAAGTTTGGTAATTTAATAAATTCAGTTGAGTGTGTTTCTCACACTAGTTTACCAAACTGATCTGGGCGTTCTTCCCTTTCAATGCTCGGGTCAGACCATGTATATTTATAGGTTCAGATTTGGTGCTATTGTAGCTTCAGCAGGAGAGGCGGAGATCTTCATTTTCATATACACGTATCAGTTTATTATCCATTGCTTAGTTGTTGTATATTATCGGCAATTGTGAGAAAAGGTCATTATAACTGTCTAGGCTGATGATTATTGATTGATTGTTGAACTCTGATTTATGTATGTATATACATTTTCTGTTTTGTAAAGATCATTGATTTGATATTATATGTTTTCCACTATGATGTAAGATTTTGTATTGTTCCGTTTGGTTTTATCTTCTCTCTTTCTTCTCTTCTCTTATGCTCTCTTCTTTTCTTTCTCATGACTTTCCGTCAGTCTGTGCTTTTGGGGTTGGACATGTGTGGATTACTGTTGATTCAAAGGGTACAGATTTGCGGGTCATCACAATATACGACTGGTTCTATGATATCTTGTTTCATTTTAAAACCTTGATAATCATTCTACATCGGTAGGCACATCGGTATCGCATTGTCTTATGTATATTAGGTGCCGATGGTGTAAGGCAGTTGTCACATTTGGTATCAGAGCTTAGGTTACATGATTAACCTGAGATGATGTCGTGGTCCAGTAGAGATAGTGTGACGCCCCACCTCTATACCCACGCTAGCCAAGGACACTACAGGGTAATGCCGTCAACTAACACGGAGAATAAGGCTGGTTAGGAGCGACCATCTATAGCCTTCCTCTAACTATCTATTGAATACATCGACAATAGACATACCAAGCAAATCGACATATCCAATGAATACTTAAAACAAAACCATAGGTGGTTGGAGGATCTATCAGAACAGAATATAACAACTCAAATGTAATATACATCATAGAACAGTAGATCATCATATACACATATATTGATACATAACAGAGTACACAAAATAATACATGTTAAGTGGTATAGCAAACCACAATATACATACGAGTCAAAAGAATACATATATCAGAGTTACAATAAAAGGACTGCACAAAAAGCTTTAACAAAAAGGAACAAGCTGAATAGTCCATGCGGAAGAAAAATAGGCTGTCCAAAAGCACCTAACCTGAAACATCTCGGTCTGACCCAAGTATAAAATACACGGGTCAGTCTAGCTAAAAAAATCAGTTAGATATACTGAACAACAATAAACATGCAAGGTTACAAGGTATAACAAATATATCTGAAAGAGATAACACAATCATCTAATCAAAAGATGAATCATATGATAACAAAACAAGCCTCATATCATCGGCAACTCATAGAAACAAAGGATAGGAATATCCCAAAACAAGCCATAAAGGCAATAACAAATACCCATAAGGTATACAAGTTCCACAAGGTAAACGCAACGGATCATGCGGCTCAAAAAGACCAACACCAAAGGGCGATACCTAGGGAATATACATATGAATGAAACATCAGAAAATTTGCTCGAGCTCAGTTCTATACAAACAAGGATCCATGAGCCCGAAGACTCCAAACCCAATATCACCCATGCGGCTCATAACGACCAACATCGGAAGCGATACTAAAGGGCAACCCAATATCACCCATGCGGCTCGTAACGACCAACATCGGAAGCGATACTATAGGGCAACAAACCCGAAGTCACAAACCCGAAGGCACAAACCCGAAGGCACAAACCCAAAGGCAACATACCCGAAGGCATCATACCCGAAGGCAACAAACCGTAGTGGTGAAGGTCGAAGACCCAGTACTGGACACCACTAACTGGCGGAATGTGTCATAACTCTCAAAAAGAATCCGAAAAGTGGTAACGTGAGTCCCATAACCACTCATTTGCACTAAACAGTTTACTATCCGTTAGTTATTTTCACACTCAAAGCAGTACAAAGTTCACCTCGTATCATCGATAAACCAAACCCGAAGATCAAAACAATCAATTGAATAGGTCGGGGACTAATCAGAAGGATAAACGCACAGATTCATGGTCCTGTTTTATCTAACCATTTAATCACCCTTCCACTTCGCTCGAAGTGCGAAATTGTGCGTGTGTATTTTAAATAGAATTTATAAATCGGAGAAGCGAACTTTTAATACGATTTGAAGAAATCATTTATAAAAACCCGTGAATGAATTCAAAAAGGAACCATCAAGATCAAATATGCATAAACAACTAATTGGAATCAATATACATCGATTAAATTTGGAAAACTAAACGAACAAGGCAATTTGGCAAAAACAGCATATTCAGACCTCTGAAACAAGGGATTCAGACGTCTGAATCTGAAAATTAATTTGTTTTTCAAAACAGAATTCAGACATCTGAATCCAACCTTCCAGACGTCTGAAATAGACATATTTTGGCCTATTTCCTTTCTGGTTGAAATTTAGCCAATTCAGACGTTTGGACTATAATTTCAGACGTCTGAATCTGGGGTGAAAATGTTCCCCAGAACAATATTCAGACGTCTGGAATAGGAGTTTCAGACATCTGAAACATGATGGTCAGGCATTCCTGAACCTAGGCCATCTATGGCCAACAAATCGAAAGCAATCGGATGCGTGTTGATTATGGGCTTACGTCAAACGACTACCCAACCTTAACGACACACCCAAACACTCCGAACATCATGAACATCAACCATAAAAGGTTTTACATAGATTTGGCTTCAAAAATCAATATTTGGCAATTTCACCAAAGCAATCCAAATCGAAAACAAGTGCATATGAACAAATGCTAGGAATTCATACCCAACATCAATGAAATCAAGAGAAGTAGATGTGAGTTCAAAACTCACCTTCTTACACCCAAACAAAGATGTATACATATATATAAGCATAGATGTGAGATAAGAATCTCACCTTCTATTACAAAACAAAGAAGAAGATGCTCAAACACAAGAAGGAGACTAACTAATCTTCACTTCAACTCAACAAGCTTCAATCAAAGAATAAAACACATATTTCCCAAAGTTAGGTTTAGGAAATTTCTGAAATTGAAGAGAGAAAGAGATAGAGAAGATGAAGAGGAGACTTACTTATAGCTTCTCTTTGATTTTTGGAGTAAGAATCAAGTTTGCAAGTTAAACTAGGGCTTGCAATTTCTATTTCCTCTTCCCTTCCACCATTTTAGTTTTTCTTAAGTTTAAGAAATGAAATAAGGGTGAATGGAGAGGAAATGGCTGAGTTAGGATATTAGTTAGCTAATGGGCTGAACCCAAACCCAAAACCCAATAGAAAAGGAGTCAAAATTCAACTTACTCCAAACATATCAAAGCTTATACTCAAAAAGGTCGCAAACGCCATTTTGGAACTAATGGAAATGGTTTCGAGTCCCAATTCGGCCATTTGCAAAAAGTAACATTTCGGCCCAAAAATCCGACTAACGACGCTATATTCAAATAAAACATTTAAATATGAAATCGTTAAATATGCGGGTTGTTACAGATAGAGAAGGAGTTATCATCGTATACTGGATCAAGAATATGTCTATATATATATATATATACATACGAGTGTGTGCGCGCGCGCGTATGTGTGTATGTATGTATGTATGTATGTATGTATGTATGTATGTAAGTATGTATGTATATGAGAGAGTGCGTGCTTGTTATATATTTGGGCTTTCAAGACTATTTAGTAGTATATATAGAATATAAGTCGCATGCATACACGAGTATCATTGACATACTTTTCTTTTTGAGAGACTAATCATTCTTGTTACAGATCAAGATTGAGTCGGAAAACAAGAAACACTGAGGAACTTCATCTTTGAAATTGAGGAAGGAGATGGATCGAAGGCAATTAACCTTGACTTGCAAACTATGTTCAACGCGATGATGGTGAACATGCTTCAAAATGCCCATTTACGACACTTTGGATGCATTTCGACTTCGTCCTTATATTCAATGGACTTTGACTCACAAGCCTTATTCAATGCAATGATGGTGAACATGCTTCAAAAATCCCACTTACGATGCTTCAAAATGCCCACTTAGGAAGAAGGAGGTTATGAAGGCATATGCTTTGGATACTATTCTGACTTCATCTAGTGCTTCTCAACGAAAGAGAAAGGGAAAAGCATTATTATTCAAGGTATGCTTTCCATTTACGATGTCTCATATATGTTTTATTTATTACTAAGGCTTCACATTCCTTTACATATAGTGATTTGATAGATAGACTAGGAATGAAATCAAAATAGTTTATCGATGATTAATCACGATGAACCCTGTTGGATGCTCCACTAAACTGTGCATCAGTTATCATGGTTTGACTCTATCGAGTCATGGATGCTCTTTTTTGTGACTGTTTTGTTTTCAATTTTGTTGGGTTGGGAATTATCTTAGAAATGGACTAGCCAACGAATTATGCAGTAGTAGTGGATTGCGAGAGGATGTTGGTGATGATTGGGGTTGTGGAGGAGCGGATGATAGTGATGGGCTACCTGTTGGAGGATGGGGTTGTGGTTAGCTTTCTATATTCGCTTCGGATACCACAAATGGATTGTCATCTTTAGCTATCAATAGAGAGTACCGGACGTTTTTGACAAGGTGATCAGATTACCACCGCATAGAGAGATTGAGTATTGAATAGACTCAATAAAGGATGTTAGGCCAATAGTTATACCTTTGAGGCGTATAGCATCCAGAAAGAAAAAGGAGTTAGAGGTGCAAGTAAAGGACCAATTGAAGAAGGGGTTCATTCATAGGAGCATATCTGAGTAGGGCGCACCTATAGTATTCGCCACTAAGCGGATGGATCTCTAAGGTTGTGTTTAGATTACCGTAAGCCAAATAAGGTAACGAAGAAGAACAAGTATCCACTCCCACATATTGATGGCATCTTCGATCAGCTCCATGGTGCGAAGGTGTTCTCTCAGTTGGATTTTGCTATAGGATTTCACCAGTTAAGAGAAATGAAGAAAAGTGTGCCAATCATCGTGTTTCATATGCCGTGTGGTTTCTACAATTGTTGGTTATGTCGTTTGGGCTAACCAATGCTCCGACATGCTTTTGTTGATCTCGCTGCATCTTCGAGAATCATCTAAACAAGTTCATACTAATGTTCATGGATGATATTTTGGTCCACTCTAGGATAGAGCAGGAGAACAAGATGCATCCGAAGATTGTGCTTGAGGTGTTGAGAAGTGTCAAAATGTCACTTCTGAAAAAAGGAAGTTAGATTTTTGGGTCTTGTCGTCTCGAAGCAGAGACCGCGATAGATCTACTAAAGTGGCGGTGGTTCAAGATTGAAACCAACCCAAGAATGCTACAGATGTGAGGAATTTCCTATGATTGGCGGGAAATATAGATGCTTTATTAAGGACTTCTCCAATATAGCAGTATTGTTGACCATTTTGACGAAGAAGAACCAGACTTTTGTTTGGGATGCGAAGTGCGAGCATGCGTTTGTAAGTCTAAAGAGAAGTTAATGTGCACCAATACTGATCATTTTTAGTCGAAATAAGGAGTTGATAGTATAAAAAAGATCTTTGGTACTGGACTGGTCGTGGTGTTGATGTAGAAGGAAAAGGTTGTTTCCTATGCTAGTCGACAGTTAAAACCGCACGAGAAGAAGTATCCAACCTATTATTTTGAGTTGGAGCTATAGTGTTTGCTTTAAAGATTTGCAGGCACTACTTATTAGGGGAAAGGTTCAAATTGTTTACGGAGCATAAATCATTAAATTACCTTTCCTCCCAAAAGGATCTCAACCTTCGCTAGTGCGGATGGTTAAAATTCTTGGCTTTCTATGATTTCAGCATTTCTTACACACTTGGCAAAGGGAATGTGGTCGTCGATGCATTAAGTAGAACATGCCAGATTAGGAGAATTGTTTATAGAGTGGAAACAATTTGAATATATTATTGGCAATGACTTCATACCCCGTTGCGAGTTAGAGCTAGAGATGCTGGCAAGTTTGACTATCAGGCCTACTCAGATTGAGTGGATTGGGGATAACTGGAGGCATGACAGGCAGAGCAAAATAAGCCAAGTGGGTTGTTGCAACTGCTTGAAATTCTTAAATGGAAGTGGGAGAAAGTATCTATAGACTTTATTGATGGACTGTCAAGGACTTAGGCAGGGAAAGATAGCGTCTAGATCATAGTTGATCGATTGACCAAGGATGTTAGATTTATAATGATCAAGTCAAGTAAAACGGTAGCCAAACTGGCTAAGTTGTATGTGAAATAGGTCGTACAATTTCATGGAGTGCCAAAGCGCATTGTGAGCGATTGAGACCCATTGTTCACTAGTGAGTACTCTGATAGTGTTATCATGTTATTATTCCTAGTATACTATGCCATATATATTTATAGATCTTTGATTTAGACTTAGTTTGATCCGTGTGATATTACGATATTTACGTAATACTCGGGTCAGTCCAAGACATTTCAGGTACAGGGATGATGTAATTGGCTTGAGTTTAGTAGGCTAGAGGCTTATATTAGGATTTTTCTGTGATATCTTTTTATCTTTGATTCATTGCATATGTACGATACTGGGTTGTATATTAATTATTCATTGTATTTCACTTTGGGATGTTGGTCATATGATATTTCGTATTCATATCGTTTCGTATACTCATACATATTTCATGATATATCTTGCTGTTGCGATATTAATTCTATGTTCTCTAATATTTGTTGTATATTGTGTATCTGTTCTATCCTCATGGCATACGTGTTTATTATTTTTGCCGATACAGTGTATGCATAAGTGAGTAATTGTCGTTTAAATACATACCAGTGTTAGCCCATGGGAATATTCATGTGTATACCCCTATACAGCCTCAATCTTCATATTATATGGCAATATTACTTAGCAATACTCTTAGGTTAATATGTGTATGGAGGTGGTGTGTTTACATCCGAACCAGATCATTAGAAAACATTACCCTTATTCATTCTACCCTTTATGGTTGAAATTAACTATAGTAATTACTCCTTTTTCCACTCAAATAAGTTTTTCAAGTGTCCCACACTTGATTAATCAAGTTTCACTTTGATAATTCCTTTAAATAAATTGCTTGATTACTATTTAATAAATTCTTATTATTAATTTAATATCATGATGTGACACTCAAAAATATGAGATATAACAGTCTTCCCTCATTAAATGAATTTCATTCCCAAAATTCAAATAAGGTAGAGCAATGGACTTTGGTCATCAATAAAAAGATTACATGCAAGTACGTTAATTACACTAGAACCTTACTAATGTAAATTCATTAATCATCAAAGTGCAATTTTGCAACTAGTAACACATAATTATATCATAAAATAAAATGCACTAGTACCATTAATAATACATATAATAGACAAATAAATCACCTTGCTATAAATCATGAATGTCTTAAACAATTTGGGATAGATATCCCAAATGTTGTCATCAAACTTCAATATGAGTAATCATATAAAACTGGGTATAGCTTTTGAATGAATTGACAGATGAAACAAAAGTGTTTTTACGACAAAGAGTGGCTATTGACACTTAGTAAAGATGCTTGCTAGAATTTATTCAATATGCTTACATTCAACCCTTTAGAAGAGTTGAGATGGCTCTAATCGAAGCGGTTTCTTGGTGGATAATGATTATTTCAAAGGTGAAGCTATCCGAGGAAAATAAATTAGTGATAGATAAACCTAGTACAATAATTACTAAATAAAGTTAAGGATAAATTGTAATATGGTATCTAAATAAGAGACTAGATGATGTTTGTGAATGTGAATGATGACTATATGGCATGGTTCATAAAATGTTGATAAGTATAGGTTATACTTATGACGGAATGGATGAATGTATAACATGGTTAGTAAGTGGATATTAGGTATATGGTATACTTATGTTTAAAGTGATGCTTTATGTTTATGCTCATAATATGAAGTTCCGATATTACATGATAGAACGTAGTTGTTGGTGATTTAGTGAGGGGAAAAACCATTCCAGTTGGAATGCAATTTCAATATATATTATGTGCAACTACCCGATTTTTAGGGTTAACCAATAATAAATATTTAATTAATTAAAAATGGATGTTTTAAGAAGTATGAAAAATTAATTTGGAATTTTTTTTATATTTGGATAAAATATGAATTTTGAGTATTTAAATTTAAATGAATTAAATATAGAAATAAATTCTAGAAATTTTATAATATTAGATAAATAGTTAAGTGTAGTTAATATAATTTTTATTGGGGATTATCCTGATGATATAGAGTATAATAAGTAATGTTTTAATTAAATAGTAAGAATTGTATATAAAAAGAATAGTGATCAAATAATTTAATTATTATGAAAATTAAATTATGAATGAATTATTTTGTAAATAATGATAAATTAAAATTTTATAAAATATAAAGCTATTTTGATGAGAGGATAAATTTATTAACAAGGTTTAAAATTTAATTAGTAAATGATTCAAATAAAATAATTAATCAAAATAGTAGAATATAATTTTGTAAAATAAATAATGGAATGAACTATTAGAAAGTAATTTTGTACAGGTTATTTTATGCGCTTGAGTATTAATTGTTTTATGAAGTAAAGGAAAGAAAAAAAGGATAAAGAAAATGAAGAGAAGCCCAAAGCCCAATAACCAAAAACTCTAAAATCAAGTTTCCAAATATTTCTATCTCCTGATAATTCTTCTTAATCTATAAATATAATATTTACGTTAATATTTATTGGCTTTCGAAAAATGATCACAATCCCTAAACCCTAATTCTCTTATAATTCAAATTAAATTTAAAAATAATTCTACTAATTTTCAAATTCAACTATGCACATTTCAATGTTGTTATACAATTTTGGCAACAAAGAAGCAAGAGTTCGATCATTTATTGCAGTGCAAGGTGAGTGCGATTAGAGAGAGGAAGACGGTGGAAGTGACATAGTGTTCGGGTGAGTGTTTTCACTCATAATTTTATATCTTATCCTATGATTTTAAATATATACATGAATTGAAATATAATGTTGTGAACTTTGAATATAATAACAACATAAGGGACCAGAATTAATCGGTCAACGCTCGACCAGGAGCATGGTCGGCTCCAGCGAAGTCCAAGCGATGGACCGTCATAGATGACTGGTGCATCGGTAGGATGTGCGTGTGTGCATGTGTGTAATCTTGTGTATTCGTAGTCCTGTGCGTGTGTGCACATGTGTGCACGCGCAATTTTGAGTGTGCGTGAGAGCAAAAGTTTGCTATATATATCTAAAATAATATATATGTATATATATTAAAAATGTAATATAAACTAAAATAAATATATATATTGAATATACTTAAACTCAAATATATATAATTAGGTATTCTGCATAAATGTAAATACAGTTTAAAGTTTAATAAATTAATTTAATAGTATTATTTCAATGGAAAAGTATGAAATGGTTCTTAATTGGTTTTTTAAAATTTTCAAATTATATTTTATGAAATTTAATATATAATTTGTCTTTTGAAAATGTATCAAATTGATTATGAATGTATAAAATTTATTTGGATTTTTTGTAGAATTATTTAAAAGTACCATTTGATTATAGAAAATTATGAAATAATTGTTTCGTGTAATATATATTTTTATAAACTTTTAAAAGAAAGAAATGAGCTTTCCAATGTACTTGGTGAATAGTAAATTACCACTTAATTTTATAAAAGATTAAGAAATTTGTAATCAATTGTATATGATATATTATATTCTAGTCTAGTCAATTATTTAGTCAATTCTAGAATATATATAAATTTATTGTTGTTTCCTAGTATTTATTTTGTTATATAAGATTACATGTTGTAATCGATTTATTATTTAATATTATTTTTGTTTATTATATATATGTATGTATGTATACATACATATATATTGATTAACCTATTTTTTCTTGCTTTTCTGATTTTACTTTATTTTATTTACCTTGAGTCAAATTATATGAATGATTCACCATTGATGTTGATTAATTATTAATTTGGTATGATATGATGATAACATTCTTTATATGATTTTGTAATGTTTCATTGTATATGACAAGAAATTAGAATTAAAGAAGTTATACCATTAGGGATGGGGCATTCGGTATTATTTCTTGGATTATTCTTTAGACTCGTTGTATTGAGTACTTATGGAGATTGAATGTAATTTACAAGCCTTGAATAAATGTTTGTGCATCATTTGGTGGTATGGAACACCAATGTGATACTTATTCGGTTATTCATTGCAAGTAAATGTCGCTCAAGTGATAGGAACTTGGATTCTACTTATACGAGGTGAGGCTCAAGGCAGAGCAAAATTATATGCAATGGTGTAGAGCAAGTTTATAAGCTTGGTGTAGAGGAGGTATATATGCTCGGGATAGAGCATTATGGATTATTAAGTTATGGGGGTGTACCCATATGTATGTGATCTATTATGAAGTGTTCCAAGATATGATTAGGAGTTAGCGAGAACTAGTTGGCCAATATCCACCCAAGCAGCCTATTCGTGGGTTCGCACCCAAGATCTGTGACACTATTTGTTGTATTAAATACACATTGTGGGATTTGAGTGAAGGGTCGCACAGCCTTTAGGGTGGTATAGTCCTAATCTCTCTAGTCACAAAGATTAGTGGTCTGTTACCATAGGAGTAGTGATCCCGATCATGATTAATGCATAACATAGTCTTGCATATTTATGGCATGCAGTGGATATAGTCAAGATAAGGTTTGTAGCTGAAGGCGGTGGGAGCAGATCCTGGTGGCATATCCCTAGACTCCTAGAGCAAGCGGGGTAGCCGTTAGACTCCCTTGTGGTTCTACATGTATTGGTAGATACGTACATACTAGCGATATACCTCCCCAAAATGTAACACCCCTAATGTTTATTAACATTATTTAGGATATTTAATTAGACAAACCAAAATAAAATAATGTAAGACAATAAGGAGATAAAAATTTGATAATTATAATATGGGTCGAGCCTTAATTGATGAGTTAATAAGATTGATTAGAAAATTAATAAGGAGAAGGACTTAGGTGAAGGGAAAAATAGGAAAAGGCTACCTTTCCTTACCATTCTCAATTCCTCCCTTGCATTCATTCATACAAATTAAAAGAGAGCCAAAACCGGCCCTTATTAGACAACTAAGAGGAAGAAAAAGCTAGAAAATCAAGATTTATCTTGGGAAAATCAAATCAACATTTAAATCTCAAGTTTTTTGTATCAAATAAGGGGAATAATGATAACCCATCTTAACATTGCTTACTTAATTTTGATTTTATGATTAAAACTGAATCTTATGACTGTTTTATGCCATGTTTTGAATGATTGATTGATTATATGCTTGAATGATGAATTATTGGATATATTAAATTATTTTATAAGTTTTAAGAGTGAAAACCTAATTTACGACATCTATTAGACTTGAAATTTTGATCTGATGTCAGAAATTCTACTTTAGGAGTGCGTTTTTTATTTCATAATTTTCCAATCAAGTATGAATATTTTATATTTATTAAGTGAAGAAAAGAGTTTATTTCGGACTTTAATTATTAAAAATAATCAAATAATGTTTTTAGCCCGGAAGTTTTTATATGTTGAAGAACGTATAAATTCTGATTTTTCATGATTTTTGGGAATTTTTCCCAAGTGTCCATGATTTATTATAAATTTATTAAGCAAGAAAAGCTTAATAATTATATTAAAATAATTATATGTTTGCAAAAATTTTTTGGGGATGAGAAGTATGATCTATAGCAGTTTTCTAAAAAGGATTTGGTAAAGAAAATTATTATCCAATAAGAATTTGACAAAGAATAGGAGTTGGTAAAAGAAATTACTTTATATAGAAATATTACAGTTTTTATAATAATCACGGGATTTGCCACTACCATTATCATTGACATTGTAGCCCATCTATGTCGTACCCATTCTTTTTGACATCATCCAATGGAGACATATAAGATATAACTTAGTTTGGTATGCAATGAACCAATGTTGGTTGAAGCGGGAAGTAAAGCTCTATTGTCGACATTAATACTTGGGACGTTGGCTGTCCCACATGTTTCAATGCCACATAGCAATGCCGTATATCAACGCTTATCTATGTCGGCATTGATGATGCTACTAGTCTTTAATACAACTCCTTAAGATTTCAATGTCGCATGTCGCCTATGTCGCTAGTTACCCTTTTAGCATTGACAATACTATGGTTGTAATGCCGCAATTATTATTTTTGACATTGGTTTTATACGGCATTGATGCCACTAGTTCCTATACCGCAGTATCTTGACCATAATGCCACTATAGGCTATTTTTGAATTTGATTTTACATGACATTGATGTCGCCTATCCTTAATTTTGGTATTCACATACTTCTCGGTTTTAAAGTTTTATACGATGAAAATCCACAACTATGCCATTTATAGTAGGGAATCTATATTCATTTATGATTTTCTACATAAATGGTTTTGGTCTTATGGCCTTATGCTTTATAAATCAGATGCTTTAACATGGTTTCAATATAGAAGGGGTGTGGTAACCCATACATGCAATATCAATGCCGCACTTTATCAATATAAATGGTTTTATTGTATACGGTCTCATAGTCTAGGGTTTTGAGGTGCGACAACCTCTAAGTGATTTCAAAATTCATCACTGCTATTTTATAAAAGCATAGACATCAGCATAATATATTTTAGGAAGCAATGGGCATTAGTTTCTTTGTTTTAAAATATGATTTCAAGGGTTAAATCAATGACAAAGGCTTACATTTTCAAGGAACTAAAATGGGTATTTTGCCCAGAATTTTACTAGAAAGATTTTTCTTATCGCATTTAGAAATTATGATAAGATGAATTGACGTGGAAATTTGAAAACTAGATGGGACTTGTGTAGGGTCATTCCCTATACTTCAGCCCCTAGCTGATATTAGTCTAAAATTCTAGTGCATAGGGCTTCGTCAAGGGTAAGACTAAAAGTAGGTTTATGAATAGAAAGGAATACACAAAGATGAGGTTGGTTATTAGTTGGCCTGAAAAACTATTAGGAGCAAAGTGACCCTAGGAATAGTATGTTTTGGACAGACCGCCCAGTTTCCTTTTAACAATAAGTTCGAGAATTTGATATATCCGGTAGCTTGAGTCAACCCATATAGGTTTGTAGTTATCTTAAGAAAACTATGACATTAGGACAGATAGTCCATTTATTTAGACAGATTGGTCCTGATTACCCAGGTTGCATGTAGACATATGATCGTCTATATTGTCCAGATTAACCATTGCGGATGGAGATGCTTGATTTCTAAAAGACATATTTTAGAGGATACTAGTGATGGAAAACACATTCCGCTCAGTGGCATGGTCTCACCAGATATCCGTTAGTTGAGATGGCATACTATTATTCACACTAGACTTTTTGTCTGAACCGAAGATATTGTTTTACCCCTTAAACTTTTGAGTAATCATTTGAGTGATTCGAGAATAAGGTTTCTAGATTGTTTGGGTTTGGTGAATAATGCTTCCAAAGACGTGCAGGAGGCTGAGTTAGCTATATAGAAGTGTATTTATGTCCGTTGTTTTATCATTTTATTTGAATGTATGTAATGGTAGAAATCATATTTGTCTAGTAGTAAACTTTGATCAACCAAGAGTCAACTTCATATGTCGCTCTTGGAGTGTTTTGTGATAATTATACTTCATCTGAACCTTGGCAACGTTTTGGGATTATGTAATTAATAAGAAAATTAATTAATGAAAATGGTGTTTTGAAAATATTTATCTTACTATGCTTTTGATGTTAATGATACTGTTAACTGATCTCATTTTGTCATAAGAAAATAATACTATTTATGAATGCAGCATAAATGGCACCTGTTTCCAGGTCTTGAAATAGGGGACGTTAAAACTTGGTATCAGACAAAGGTTTATGTAAAACTAAAAGAATTTTGAATTTAAAAGATTTTTTGAAAACATAATCAATCGGAGAATAAGATTGGTATGCGATAATGTTATAGTAATGTACAATTTGCTATGTATAATGTATATCTTATCTATTCTTCTCTCTCACCCTTCAACTATTCTTATATATCTTACTAAGATTCAAATGCAGATTTAGGAAAAGTAAAATATAGAGGCAGGAAACAAAAGATTGAATCTCGATGGAGGAAGCACCACAGCCAATATAAATGTCAGGCCCAAACTAGGAGGAATTTGGGTCGACAAATAGTTACTGATGTGGGTGCTGGAATATCACTGTGGGATATAGGAGCTATATATCAGTTCTTTGTCAATATGATGCAAGCAGAAGCTGCTGCTGGGTTAGCTGGTGGAAATTCTATAGGGGCAAATCTTGAAGTTCTATTTGATAATAATTATGATGTTTTGAGTTGGGATTATGCAAGTCTTGAAGGAAAGCCACTCAATTGAAACAAGGATGCTATCGAGGTAGAAAATTGGCTAGTACGTTGTAAAATGATTTTGCTTATTTAGGTCTAAATAACGAGCAGAAGAGGAGATTAGCATCTAGATAGTTATAAGGAGATGCACTATACTGGTGGAATAGTGTTACTATTGGAGTTCCAAAAGAAACTTTGACTTGAGCTTAGTTCAAAAAAGTTTCGAGGAGAGGTTCATGTCTAAAATTTCCAAGTCGATTTTGCTTAGGAAGTTTGCTAAGTCAGAGGAAGGAGACATGTAATATCCCGGAAATTATGGCAATTGAAATTTAATAATCTCTATTTAAAATTTAAATTGAATTGATAATTATTGTAGATAAATTTGAATTGATTCTATAATCTTCTTTACTTAAATAATTAATTAGAGAATTTATTTTTAATAAGCTAATAAATCTGTTTTCCATTTATTATATATATATGTATATTTATATATATTTTAAATAGATAAGTTGTTTTTAATTAAATTAGTATAGCATAATTTTTATATTTTGAAATTGGGAGTTGTGATTTATTTTTTATTTAAGCTTTTCAAAAATATTTAATAACTAATTAATTTTAAATATGTAGATAAATGTTTTATTGTTTTAAAATATTTTGATTTAAGTTTTAATATTAAAATAAGGTATAAAATGTTTATTTTATTCTTTTTAAAATAGTAATTAATAATTATGATTTGTAAATTGGATATGAAATTTAAAATATAATTAATAAATGAATCATGTATTCAATTAAATAACAAATAAGTTATAATCTCTTTATAAATTTATTTTAAGTGATCAAAATATTATTTTTAAAATAATTGATTTGTATATTGTTTTTATTTATAATAACACTTTGCTTTATTCTTTTAAAATTATTTATCTCTATAACTAGGTATTAAAGAAACTAATTAATTAAGTTTAATTTTCTTTAACACTTAATTAAAATAACAAATCATTTATAAAGACATGTGTAAGTAATTTAAGACATGAATCAACATGTGTTGAGTGATTAAATAGATAAATTAATAAGTGTTCATTTTTTACAAGTGCCATTGTTCAATTTTTATTTAATTTTAATTTATCATAAACATGGTTATTTAAAATTGCATCTTCCTATTTTCTTATTTTCTTTCTTCATTTTCTATTCTAAATCAAAATATTCTTTCAGCTGAAAACATTCCACCTTAAAAAAATCATATTTATTTTCCTGTAAAATCAATTGCATTCCTCAAATCTGCAAATTTCATCTCCTCAAACCTGCAAAATCAATACATAGCATCTGCATTTCATTCAAAAACTTGGGTAATTAGAATCTGGAAAAGCAAACAAAACCTGCATGCAACAAATAAATCAAGCAAGAAACCTGCATTTTGTTTTCTTTAATCTGGAAAGCAAAGCAACATGTCTGCAATTCTTCTTCAATCTGCAACTTGGGAATTTGCATCTGCATACCATTCAAGCAAGCATCATTTCATTCAAAATCTGGGCTCTGCATTTTAATACAAGTGAGTAACTTTTCTAAAAAGATTTTTCAAGGTTAAAAATATGTTGCATGCTAGTGTACTAAAATATAAATGTTGCATATGGTTATAATTTAACTTGTCTGCTGTATAAATGTATTGGTGTGTATGCTATTAAACTCCCTTGGCCTGTTTTGTTTCCTGACACAAGTTTTTATTTAAATTCTTATATCTTTAATTAGTCTTTGTTAAATTGTAGGATTTTAAATAAGATGTGTATGTTGGCTTCAGAGTTTAAACTTTAAGATTTTATTAAAGTAAAAATTTAAATAAAAACTTACTATAAAATAAGTAACAGAGCAATAGAATTTTATAAGTAAAAATATAAAACAATACAAATCAATGTTTCACAATTTCAACTCAAAACGTCTTGCAAAATTATGATTTTTAAAAATAATATTACAATTTATAATGTTAGAATCAAAGTGCAGTTTAGTTTTGACTGTAAATTAAGTTATGGGACATCTCTGTTGCCACAAGCAATTAGAAATGATGAGATTGTTCCTGGTGATGGTGAAGCTATCAGAGATTATAGGACATTTTTTAGTTTGAGTTGAAATTCATTTGTGATGTTGTAATTTGGGATTTTCAGTTGTGAACCCTAGTTTTGCTGGGTTTAAGGAAATTGAATACCTCTGCTTCAACAATGGATCGAGTTCTAAGATCTCTTGAGTATTGCTTGATGATGGGTTGAGGAAGACATCGCCGAAGTTGCTGAGTCATCCATGGCCGGTGGCGCATGATGGAGCCGTCGACAGGTTTGGGTGGTTTTGGTGTACTGTTTTCTTCCAGGTTTTAAAATCAGTGACTCGATCTTGATTTTGGATATTTATGGATGTAATGGGTGTATAGATGGATTGTGGAGTTTATTGACGACTATGGGGAGGTTACGGTGTTGGCCAGTGATGACCGGAGTTGATGAATGGGTGCACAATGAAGTGGTGTGCATGTGGTGATGATTATTGGGTCACAGGGTTTGGTTACTCGTGATGGACTCGGGTGAATTGAGTTATGACTCGAAGCAGAAGGACTTTTGACTCGAAGTAAATTGTGGAATTGCTCGAGTTACCTGTGTTTCAGGTTTTGATGAATAAACAGAAAAACTGTTTACATTTTTTAAAGTAGAAGTAAAATTTTTTTAAAATGTAAACTTAAAACTTGAACTAAGTTTAAAATTTAAACTGAATTTAGATATAAATTCAATTAGTTTAATTTTGGGTTTTTGAAATAAATTGAACTTTTAAACTCTAGTTTGATTTCAAAAAAAACAGAAACTGTTTTCTGTTTTTTTAATTTGAAAGTAAAGTTTAAAATGTAAGTTGAAGTTCAAACTGGATATTTAAACCTGAAATTTAAATATGAATTCAATAATTTAAATCTTGGATTTTGAAACATTTTTGAATTCAGGGAGTTTAAGTTGTTTTAAACCAAAACAGAAAACTGTTTTTCTATTTTTTAAATTTAAAAGTAAAATTTTAAAATGCACCTGAAAATTTAAAACAAAGTTTAAAATCTGAAAACAGAAATATGAAGTTCAGGTAGATGAATTTGAGTTTGAATTTAATTTAAATTTGGGAATTTAAATTTAGATTTTAAACTTTTAAAATAGAACATTGGTTTTGAATTTAAACTATGAGTTTTAATTTATGAAATAAAATTTAAACAAAGTTTAAATCCAGTTTTAAAAGCCTGGAATTTGATTTTAATGTCAGCTTTTAAAATAAAATAAGTTTTTAAATTTAAAATTTGTTTAACTAGTTTAGAAAAGTTTAAATAATTTGAATTTAAAAATGAAGATGGAAATGTAAGTAAAGCTTTAAGTTTAAATTTGGAATAAAGATTTAACTGTAATTCAGTTTGAATTTAAAAAGAAAATTTTTAAATTGAATTTGTTTGAAATGAATTTGTTTTATAATCTTTTAAACCTTTATTTTATAAAAGGTATGTTCTTAAACATATGAGATAAAAAGATTTAAAATTGGTTTAAAAAAACCTTGTTTAATAAATTGTATTCATTTTAAAATTTTAAAATGAAATTTAAAGTGAAGTTTAAAATAAATTTGGAAACAATTTGTTTAAAATACTTTATATAAGGAGAATGTTTCTTAAATTAGAAATTAAGAAATTGGATTCATTTAAATTATTAAGTTAATTTAAATGGTTATTAATTTTTAATTAATTAATAATGTGGATATTTAATTAAGTAATCAATAATTTTTAAGTTGATTAATTAGACTTGAGATTAATTAATTAAGTTTAATTAATCTATAATTAAGGATTGTTAATAAACTTTTAATTAATGATTAAGATTAATTAATTAAGTGATTAATGATTAATTAAGGTTGTAATTAACACTTAATTAATTAATAATTAGAGACTAATTGATTTTAATTAAATATTAATAAATTTGTAATTAATAATGATTAAATTAAGTTAATTTCTTAATTAAGTAATTAAGAAATGTTAATGAAGATAATTAACATAAGATTATTTAACAATTAATTAATGTGATTAATTTTTAATAATTAATTAGATTAATTAATTAATAATAATAATTTGAAATTGTTTATGTTTAATTACTTAATGAAGTAACTAATGAATTAATTACTTAGTGTAATTAATTTAATTAGTGTGATTAGTTTAGGTTAATTAAGTTTAATTAATTTAAACATTTAATAATTACTTTATGTAATTAATGGAATTGTAATTACTTAGGGAAGTAATAAATTAAAAGTTACTGAATGTAATCAAAGATATTTAGTGATGAAAGTAATTTAGATTTAATTACTTTGAAATTAATCAAGGATTAATTGAGATAATTAATTAAGAGTAATTAATTTATGGGATGAGTAATTAAGGGAAGTTAATTACTGAATGTTTATTAATCAAGGGTGATTAATATGAATGTGGTTAATTGCAGATTAATTACTTATGTAATTAATTTATATTGAGAGATTAATTAAATTATAATTAGAAATCATTAATTAATAAAACTAATGATGTAATTTAGAATTGATTAATTAAGAAATAATCAATAAATGAAGTAATTAATTAATAAAGGATTAATGTAATTAATTAATTAATTACGTAATTGCAAGTTAATTATTTGCAAAGAGTTTAATATAATTAACTTTGTAATTAACATTAAAGGCTAATTACTTATTGTAATTAGAGATGGTTAATCAGTAATGATTAATTGAAATGAATATTGAGGTGGTGATTATTTAAATTGATTTGTAATCAATTAATGGTTAAGATAAGCAGGAATTTAATGATGAAGTAATTAATTTAATTCATTTTAAATTAATTAAGGATTAGGTAATTAATTTAATTCATTTTAAATTAATTATAGAAAGTGTGATCATTAGATCATTGCTTATGTTTGATGGATGATATTGGTTGCCTGGTATGGTTTGTAATCTCAGCTATGAGATGAAATGTATGTGATGTGGATGCATTGGTTGCATTATGATGGTGATATGGATTATTTGATTATGATATGAATTATCTGTTGATAATAATAAGGTTGATTATCTATTGTGTTGTGAATTATCTATCTGTGTGTATATAGATAATGAATTGAAATTGTTTTAAACTCTAAAACAACTTGGCCTTAAAAGACACGTTTTGGATTTCGATGAGACCGGGATCGGGTTTCCATATTCGGATATCCAAAAACCACATTGATCTAAATTAACGTTAGGTTGTGAATATGAAGTGAAGATGAAGATTCAGAGTGCAAGGGTTATTGTTGTTAACTCAGTGGGTGATTCCAAAACGAGTGCAACGAGATAATGCCTTTGGTTTCGTTCGAACCCGGAACGAACTTGTATGGATTGAATGATTTCAGAACATCGTCAGGTGGACAATGAGCATTCTAAGTGTTATGTCCTATAAAGGTAATCGTAGCCTCAAGCCTCATCTACCGGGAATGGCTAAAATAGGGGAGGTGCAGCAAGGCTTCGTGGGTAGCCCCCACTTGAGAGCGAGATTTACCCATGTCTAGATGTCCCTTTATTTCGGCTTAATGGTGCGGTTGCTAATCACAACTGCGGGGTGGTCTTGTTCGAAACTATTCAGTAAGGAATGGTTCCGGCTTTGTGTTGCAGGGGAGCAGGCGTACTCCTCAGTACGGTGATCTAAGCCACGTACTGTGACGGGCGGTACCCCAGTAGCCCAGCCATTGATGGAGTCCAAAATCCAATAAGTGCCAACGGTTTTGATTGTATTACCCACTTTTGTGGCTAGTAGCTGGAATTTAATAGATGTAACAATTTCGGCTATTTCATATTTACTTGAAAACCCTGGACACTATTATAATATCATCGGATTTCCTATCAAATGTTTTGGTTAGCGTAAGGTAAAAACTTTTCCATGTTTATGTGTGGGAAGTCTTACGTGATACCTTTTCTTTCCAAAGGTTTTTCAAAGTTAAGCAACTTTAACCTGTTACTCACACCAGATCCATGTCTGACTCGGAGTTATTTCTGTTTTTCTTTAACTCTTGGGTACTCAAATTTTTACGAGTAGCCAAGGGATTCAGGTTAGCTTTGATGAATTGTGGAGGAGCAATGGAGCGGAGGCTTCTGCGTATAGTTATATAGTTTTCCGCTGTGTTGGCATCTCTGAGTGTTTATCTGTAATGTATTGAGTTGTAATAACTAGACAGGTGTTTATAACTGTCTAGTATGTGTTATATTGTCTATGTACTCTGATAATTGATGTATACTATGTAATACTTATGTTATTAATATAATTTATTCGTTCCGCTGTTGAGATTCTTGTGTTGTTTCTTCTTTCTCTTCTTTCTTTTCTCTTTTCTATCCCTTTCTTTCTTAAGGATGATATGACTTCTTGTGGAAAAAGTCGGGTCGTCTCATTTGGTATCAGAGCACTAGGTTGAGCGAATACCTAGTCTCTAGAGTGGTGTCTATCTTGAGAGAGCGTATTTATATTTTTAATATATATATATATATATATATCTACCTTTCTGATTGGGTTACCTGTTCGGGTTTTCCAATATAAGTTATAAAGGTAGATGAGGTAGTGGTGTGTGTAACACGACTACCGTTGGTTGGAGTTTGAATGGATAAGGTTGGAAGTGTATTTGTCGAGACTGTAGACCTAATACCGTCTCGAGTGAGTTCTGTAGTGATGAAGGACTTCATCAACCTCTGAAGGAAACCTGTTGAGGTTCGGAGTTCATTTTTGAAGTACAGAGTTGGATGAGTTGAGTTGGATCTGTCGGTTGGGCAGAAGTAAGATTAGAGATGGTATCTTGTTATCTCAGGAATAGTAGCTGTGTGATGAGATGCAGTGACTATGGATATTTCCGAAGATGTTTCTTTGGAACAAGAGTAAGGAAGTAGGTCTGCTTTGGTGATGTAGCTGAGTCCAGCAAGGTGTTTTTGTTTGTTCTGGAGTCCGAGTTTCTATGAGAGCTTTGGATTAAAAATTCTTTAGCTCTGGTGTTAGCAGTGCAGCTCCGAGTGTTCTGAGTTGGTAGGAAGTCTTTTGGTTGAGTAGTTTTTCTGAAGTGGAGTTCAGAAGCAGCAGAGTGGACTCGTTTCTCTGGTAAGTTGGCTAAGCCAGCATAAGCTGTTCTGATTGGTAAAGAGAGAGTAGTTTTCCTTGGAATTAGGCTGACTTGATCCCAGAAGTGACTTGCGATAGTTAAGTGTTCTTGTGGATTGTTGGAGATTGTTCGGATATCTTCTAGGAAGACAGAGTTTGTCCGCATCTGGAGATCGAGTTTTCTTTCCAGGATAGGTACTGGTGGTTCAGTTAGTAGATGGATGGTTCATTGAGATAGAAGTTGGTGAAGCAACTCAGGTTTCGGAGAAACATCTGAATTTTCTTTTTGGATCTGTGGAACCATATTTCTGTGTTGGGTTGTCTAGTCTGTTCTTGTGCTCTTTGTCAGCATTTTCTTCTGCTTCGAATCAGAGTTGTGCAGTGGAAGCAGTTTGGAGTATTTCTGTTATCTTTTCCGGATTAGGAGAAGTTTGTTCTGTCTTCTGTTGTTCAGGAATTGAGTGTGTGTTTTGGTTTTGGATTGACCTTGGGGAGATCATGGTGATGAGTTGTTTTGATCCAGTCTGTTTCTAGAGGCATTAGCTAGAGTTGAGTTGATCAGGAAGGATGTTGGTGGCCCTGGATCGTCCGAAGAATTTTTATGGATAAGAGACGGAGGAATTTGGATTCTGAAGTCGGAGATTTATTTTAGGATAAGTTTTTCTCTGATCCATGGAGCTATAAGATTAGCAAGTCTGGGAAGCTAGCTCCGAAGTGTTTTAGATTTCTTCTGTGTTTTGGTATAACCAGTGTTTGGTTTTCTAGAGTTGAATTGTACCAGCAAGTCTAGGAAGCTAGCTCCGAAGTGTTTTAGATTTCTTCTGTGTTTTGGTATAACCAGTGTTTGGTTTTCTAGAGTTGAATTGCCAGTTTGTATATCTGGGATTCAGAGTGTTTCACGTATCTCTGAGGGTGTACGTGTTTGAAATTTCTAGTTGTAGAACCAGCAGTTCTGAAGGTTTGGTTGATGAGTCAGACTCGTTTGTAGTCTGATATCCTGTTCAGAGTTGTTAATAGAAGCTCTATAGCTTAGTGGTATTGATTGTTTGGATTCTATAGAGCGAGTATCCCGATATATATATATATACCGGGGAAACTCGTGAAAGTTTTATCCAAAATTCTTTTTGAATAATTAGATTTGTTCTGATTGTGTGAAATGGCTGCTATGGTTATCAGCATATGATTAACATATGCTGTGCTTTAAAATAAAATCTGTAAATAGATTATTAAATTACCTTTGTTTTAAATTTCGGGGATGAAATTCTTTTAAGGGGGAAGGATTGTAATATCGCGGAATTTATGGAAATCTAAATTTAATAATCTCTGTTTAAAATTTAAATTGAATTGATGATTATTGTAGATAAATTTGAATTGATTCTATAATCTTCTCTATTTAAATAATTAATTAGAGAATTTATTTTTAATAAGCTAATAAATTTGTTTTCCATTTATTATATATATGTATATTTATATATATTTTAAATAGATAACTTGTTTTTAATTAAATTAGTATAGCATAATTTTAATGTTTTGAAATTGGGAATGGTGATTTATTTTTGATTTAAGCTTTTCAAAAATATTTAATAACTAAATGATTTTAAATATGTAAGATAAATGTTTTATTGTTTTAAAATATTTTGATTTAAGTTTGAATATTAAAATAAGGTTATAAAATGTTTGTTTTATTCTCTTTAAAATAGTAATTAATAATTATGATTTGTAAATTGAATATGAAATTTAAAATACAATTAATAAATGAATCATGTATTCAATTAAATAACAAATAAGTTATAATCTCTTTATAAATTTGTTTTAAGTGATCAAAATATTATTTTTAAAATAATTGATTTGTATATTGTTTTTATTTATAATAACACTTTGCTTTATTCTTTTAAAATTATTTATCTCTATAACTAGGTATTAAAGAAACTAATTAATTAAGTTTAATTTTCTTTAACACTTAATTAAAATAACAAATCATTTATAAAGACATGTGCAAGTAATTTAAGACATGAATCAACATGTGTTGAGTGATTAAATGGATAAATTGACAAGTGTTCATTTTTTACAAGTGTCATTGTTCAATTTTTATTTAATTTTAATTTACCATAAACATGGTTATTTAAAATTGCATCTTCCCATTTTCTTATTTTCTTTCTTCATTTTCTATTCTAAATCAAAATATTCTTTCAGCTGAAAACATTCCACCTTAAAAAAATCATATTTAATTTCCTGTAAAATCAATTGCATTCCTCAAATCTGCAAATTTCATCTCCTCAAACCTGCAAAATCAATACATAGCATCTGCATTTCATTCAAAAACCTGGGTAATTAGAATCTGGAAAAGCAAGCAAAACCTGCATGCAACAAATAAATCAAGCAAGAAACCTGCATTTTGTTTTCTTTAATCTGGAAAGCAAAGCAACATGTCTGCAATTCTTCTTCAATCTGCAACCTGGGAATTAGCATCTGCATACCATTCAAGCAAGCATCAACATTTCATTCAAAATCTAGGCTCTGCATTTTAATTCAAGTGAGTAACTTTTCTAAAAAGAATTTTTAAGGTTAAAAATCTGTTGCATGCTAGTGTACTAAAATATAAATGTTGCATATGTTTATAATTTAACTTGTCTGTTGTATAAATGTATTGGTGTGTATGCTATTAAACTCCCTTGGCCTGTTTTGTTTCCTGACAAAAGTTTTTATTTAAATTCTTATATCTTTAATTAGTCTTTGTTAAATTATAGGATTATAAATAAGATGTGTATGTTGGCTTCAGAGTTTAGACTTTAGATTTTATTGAAGTAAAATTTTAAATATAAACTTACTGGAAAATAAGTAACAGAGCAATAGAATTTTATAAGTAAAAACATAAAACAATACAAATTAATGTTTCAGAATTTCAACTCAAAACATCTTGCAAAATTATGATTTTTAAAAATAATATTACAATTTATAATGTTAGAATCAAAGTGCAGTTTAGTTTTGACTGTAAATTAAGTTATGGGACATCTCTGTTGCCACAAGTAATTAGAAATGATGAGATTGTTCCTTGTTATGGTGAAGCTATCAGAGATTATAGGAAATTTTTTAGTTTGAGTTGAAATTCATTTGTGATGTTGTAATTTGGGATTTTCAGTTGTGAACCCTAGTTTTACTGGGTTTAAGGAAATTGAATACCTCTGCTTCAACAATGGATCGAGTTCTAAGATATCTTGGGTATTACTAGATGATGGGTTGAGGAAGGCATCGCCGAGTTGCTAAGTCATCCATGGCCGGTGGCGCGTAATGGAGCCGTTGACAGGTTTGGGTGGTTTTGGTGTGCTGTGTTGTTCCAGGTTTTAAAATCAGTGACTCGATCTTGATTTTGGATATTTATGGATGTAATGGGTGTATGGATGGATTGTGGAGTTTAGTGACGACCATGGGGAGGTTGAGGTGTTGGCCAGTGATGACCGGAGTTGATGAATGGGTGCACAGTGAAGTGGTGTGCATGTGGTGATCATTATTGGGTTACAGGGTTTGGTTACTCGTGATGGACTCAAGTGAATTGAGTTATGACTCGAAGCAGAAGGACTTTTGACTCGAAGTAAATCGTGGAATTGCTCGAGTTACCTGTGTTTCAGGTTTTGATGAATAAACAGAAAAACTGTTTACAGTTTTTAAAGTAGAATTAAAAAAAAATTAAAATGTAAACTTAAAACCTGAATTAAGTTTAAAATTTAAACTGAATTTAGATATAAATTCAATTAGTTTAATTTTGGGTTTTTGAAATAAATTGAACTTTTAAACTCTAGTTTGATTTCAAATAAAACAGAAACTGTTTTCTGGTTTTTTTAATTTGAAAGTAAAGTTTAAAACGTAAGTTGAAGTTCAAACTGGATTTTTAAACCTGAAATTTAAATATGAATTCAATAATTTAAATCTTGGATTTTGAAACATTTTTGTATTCAGGGAGTTTAAGTTGTTTTAAACCAAAACAGAAAACTGTTTTTCTGTTTTTTAAATTTAAAAGTAAAATTTTAAAATGCAACTGAAAATTTAAAACAAGGTTTAAAATCTAAAAACAGAAATATGAAGTTCAGGTAGATGAATCTGAGTTTGAATTTAATTTAAACCTGGGAATTTAAATTTAGATTTTAATCTTTTAAAGTATAAAGGAACATTGGTTTTGAATTTAAACTATGAGTTTTAATTTATGAAATAAAATTTAAACTAAGGTTAAATGCAGTTTTAAAAACCTGGAATTTGATTTTAAGGTCGGTTTTTAAAATAAAATGAGTTTTTAAATTTAAAATTTGTGTAACTAGTCTAGAAAAGTTTAAATAATTTGAATTTAAAAATGAAGATGGAAATGTAAGTAAAGCATTAAAGCTTTAAGTTTAAATTTGGAATAAAGATTTAACTGTAATTCAGTTTGAATTTAAAAAGAAAATTTTTAAATTGAATTTGTTTAAAAGGAATTTGTTTTATAATCTTTTAAACCTTTATTTTATAAAAGGTATGTTCTTAAACATATGAGATAAAAAGATTTAAAATTGGTTTGAAAAAACCTTGTTTAAATAAATTGTACTCATTTTAAAATCTTAAAATTTTTAAATGAAATTTAAAGTGAAGTTTAAAATAAATTTGGAAACAATTTGTTTAGAATACTTTATATAAAGAGAATGTTTCTTAAATTAGAACTTAAGAAATTGGATTCGTTTAAATTATTAAGTTAATTTAAATGGAATGTTAATTTTTAATTAATTAACAATGTGGATGTTTAATTAAGTAATTAATAATTTTTAAGTTAATTAATTAGACTTGAGATTAATTAATTAAGGTTAATCAATCTATAATTAAGGATTGTTAATAAAAAATTAATTAATGATTAAGATTAATTAATTAAGTGATTAATGATTAATTAAGGTTGTAACTAACACTTAATTAATTAATAATTAGAGACTAATTGATTTTAATTAAATATTAATAAATTTGTAATTAATAATGATTAAATTAAGTTAATTTCTTAATTAAGTAATTAAGAAATGTTAACGACGATAATTAACATAAGATTATTTAACAATTAATTAATGTGATTAATTTTTAATAATTAATTAGATTAATTAATTAATAATAATAATTTGAAATTGTTTATGTTTAATTACTTAATGAAGTAACTAATGAATTAATTACTTAGTGTGATTAATTTGATTAATGTGATTAGTTTAGGTTAATTAAGTTTAATTAATTTAAACATTTAATAATTACTTTATGTAATTAATGGAATTGTAATTACTTAGGGAAGTAATGAATTAGTAATTACTGAATGTAATTAAAGATATTTAATGATGAAAGTAATCTAGATTTAATTACTTTGAAATTAATCAAGGATTAATTGAGATAATTAATTAAGAGTAATTAGTTTATGGGATGAGTAATTAAGGGAAATTAATTACTGAATGGTTATATACGTAAAATACATAGCTAAAAATTTAATAACATGTAAACAATATCTAAAATAAATATGGTTAAGTAAATTTTAAATTGTACACTTAAGAATCTTAAAAATATAATACTTTATACGTCACTTGGAAGCAAACCAGAACTAGCAACAAGAAATAAGACAAGTCATATATATATGGGTGTATTCATTAAAATGAATTAAGTGTACATGTTATAAAATAAATAGCTTCTAAAACAAGACAAGTATAATAAATGCCAGCACAAATAATATCATATCAGCTACCATCTAAAAGAAAAATCTCTGATCAAATTAGACAAATAAATCTTATTAGTACCATAGATCTTCCTGTACAAACAACAAACCTGTCCACATTTCTTTTTATATTTATCATTCCTTAAGTCATTTTGATTTTTTTTAACTTAGCATTCCAGAAAACTAAGCCTACAACTAAAACTTAATCAGTAACTAAATCAATAACAATTACATCAACAGGCAAAGAAGTTAACAAATCCAGGTTGATAGTTTTCAAAAGCAAAAGTTGAGTTCTCTGTTCAAACTTAGTATCAAGTGCGTAAAACTAATCCAGTTTCCCTCTTCTTCTTTTTTATGTCTATGAGTAACTTACCCATTTGAAAACTAAATCTCTGTACTTACTAACTTATGAATCATATTAGTTGTTATGTTAAATATAGATTACAGGATGTATTACTCCTAGAATAAGCTAAATTCCAATATATATAAAGATAAGTATGGGCTTGGGAAGTAAGACAATGATAATTAATGCATTATCATTTCAGCCTGCAATTTGGGAAAAAAGAAAAAAAAAACTATGAACATAGAAATCAAAGGGGGTAATTATGTATACATAAAAAGGGACAATGGCATTTAATAGCACACAGAGCATTTCATCAAGATCAAAACAAATCGAAGACATGTCATGTACCAAGTCTGCATATGCATATATGCAGCCACCTTCTTACCTGTACAACATTTGTGCAGCCACTTTCCTGCCTTCCTGAAGTCTTCTTTTTCAAAAAAATATCTTATCTGGTCAAATGAAATGTAGAAGGAAGCTTGCTGTGAAATGCAGAGCTTTCACTTTTTTCTATTTATACCTCCACTTGCCAGTTTTCCTTTCATTCGACCCTAGTAAACAAACAGAAATAAAGCTAAAACTTCACTGCCTTCATGACTAAAGTAAAATAAAACAACAAGGCAGAGGAGGTCAAATCATAGAAATTCATCTTCAACCAAGCAGGATTAAAAGTAAAGCAAAGAAGCAACTCAGTTTTAAGGGTCTAAAGCTTTTCAATTTAAGAGCTTTGTTCTCTGCTTTTACAAGGACAGGTGAGTGAACATATCTATAAAAAAATGTTTTAATCCTGGATTGCATTTTGATATTATGAAGAAAAAAAATCTGTTGTTACCTGAAATACTTGAATTAATTGAATGTATGTGTGTATTTGAGTGATTAAATGCCTGGGTAGTTATAATATAGTTCCTGTGTGATGATAACAGGCTTGGTTACTTAATAAATTTAATAACTCATCATTTAATGTCTGTTAGATTTTGACTTATAAATAAAAGGGGTTTGAAGTCATGCAATATCAATACTAAAAATCATTTCAGAAATTTATATTGAGAAATTGTCTTGAAAAATTAAAAATTTCAGTGAAAATGCAAATGAGGTCGAAAATTTGATAGATTAAATTGTAGGTTTTGATTTCATGGCCAAATTCATTGTAGTAAATCATGAATTTTAAGGTATATATCGTGATTTTTTAGTTCGGAATTAGTGTCAATTCTTGAGATGACCGTTTTGGGTAAAACGGTCGATTGTCGATGATCGGCACAGTGAATGGAGGCTTGGTTGAAATCAGAGATGGCTAGTGGGACAGTGATGAAGGGAAAAATAGCGAACAATTTTATAATGTGCCGTGGTTGACGCGGTGAAGCTAATTAGGGTTTAGTGTGGCGTTTGGGACGTATGGAATTTCCGAGGCGTTTCGACGACATTGTCGCATCGGACATGTTCGCGAGCATTGAAACGGCTGCGTGGGTCAATGGCAAGACCGATGACAGAAGGACGTGAGTTACGGTCGCCTGGATCGTCGTGGCGAGATGATTTTAGGCGGATGTGGTTGGTTCCTGGCCGAGTGGAGTATTCGATTTTTGAGTTAGGGAATCGTGGTCGTGTTCAGGTGGTTAAGAGAGACAGTGGGGCCGTGGCTGGTCAGTGGGAGGGATCGGCGACAAGGTTGGGGGGCAGACGATCGTGTGCACGTGCACGATCGTGCATAGTTGGATGGTTTTCGAACAAGAAGGTAGGAAGGAAATACAGAGGAGAGAGCTGCTGGAAATAAATGAAGAAGAGTAGGGGCAGTGTATTGGGCCGAGTGGGCTATTGTTTAAAAAAAACAAAAGAAAAAAAAAGAGAAAAAAAGAGAAGTTGTTAAATTTTCTCAAAGTAAATGTTTAACAAATTCTAAAAGCATAGAAATGGATGTTTCAAGTAAATAAAATGTTTTCAAAGCCTCAAAGTTAAATATTAAATAGGTTTTAGAATGTAAGTATAGATATGATGTGTTTAAATTCTTTGATTCAATATGATTATATAATAGCTTAATTATTCTTGAGTGTATCGAATGGAATTTAATAATTAAGTAACTAATGAAGATAATGGTTTATCTCAAATTAGTTAAGGTCTTGGTTAATTAATGAATATTAATTAAATTGGAAAATAAATGGATAATTAATAAATTAAAGTAATTAAAGGTAATTAATCACTTAAAAATATTTAACTTAATAAAAGTGATTAAGGATAACAACTTGGTAATTTACGATTGATTGATCAAGAAATAATCACTTAATGTAATAATTAATTAAAGGATAATTAAATAATAAAAGGTAATTTATTTAAGTGGAGTAATTAAGAAGTAATTACTTGAAGGGTTGATAAATTAATGAAATTAATTAAGTGTTAGTTAATTAATGAGTGTGATTAATTAGGGGATAATTAATCAATGTAAGTGATTATATGAGTAATTAATTAAGGATCAACGTGATTAATGTGAATTGATGAAGGTTAATTTGTGTAATTAATTAAGGGATAATTAATCAATGTAAGTGATTATAAGAGTAATTAATTAAGGATCAACGTGATTAATGTGAATGGATGAACGTTAATTTGTTTAATTAATTAAGGGATAATTACTTATTGTAATTAAAGGATAATTAGTCAAGAGTGATTAATTAAGATAGATAATTAAAAGATGATTAATTAATTAGTTTTTAATTAATTAATGATAAGTAAAGGTAATTTACGTGATTAAAGATTAGTAATTAACTAATTAGAGATAAATTAATTTAATTTTGGAAGTGATAAATCTCGTTTATGAATAATTGAATGGTGCTAAACTTTGAATTAGGTTGTATCTATGATATGAAATGTTTTGTGATATGAAATGTTTTGTGATATGATATGTTTGGGTAGGCAGTGATAATGCGGTTATCCAATGATGATGAATTATTATGCAAAGGTGACTTCTTGTATGTACATTTGAATTGTATTTCACTCGAATAACGTGGGTTAAGATGGCATTGAATTCGAAGAGACCAGAGTAGGGTATTAGTTAATACCCGAAACCGCTTTAAATTTTATAGATTGATATGCGAAATTAATAGGCTGGAATAGAATGTTTTAAGTGATTTGAACCAGTAATCTAAGTTCTGGCACTTAGAAATTGATGTGTGGAGAAGTGATGTCTATAACTACTTGTGAAGTGAAAATTGATATAAGTTATCCGGGTTTATATGGGTTGTATACTTTTGTATTCCATGTTAGATGGGTTTACTACGCTGGTTTTCCAGCCTGACCCGGGTGTTACTTTGATGTAATGCTCGGGTCAGACTGAGTATTACAGATTTTCAGTTAAGGACGTTCTGGAGCTTAGGAGTCGCGCCGGATGGCAGGAGCGTATAGAGTATTTCCGCTATGTTATATTATTGTAAATCTATGGTAATGATAATTGTGTATATTCAGTGACTGTATATATGTGAAACTCTGATGTATTAAAATGTAATCGACAGATATAATATTCTTTTGTGGACTGTTATTATTTATTATTATATTTTATCCGCTGCGAATGTGAGATGTTTGTTGTTTCTGTTCTTCTTCTTCTTCTATCTCTTTCTTCTTTTCATAACTATCTGGAATTTTCGGGATAGAAAATTCTGGGTCGTTACAGTTGGTATCAAAGCAGAAGGTTAAACGAAAACCTTGGCTCTGGTGGGTGTACTCATTAAGGATAGGGTCAATAGTACCCTAGAATAAGTTGAGTGTGCATATATATATATATATGAGAGTGCGTACTTGTTATTTTCTTATATAAAGATTTTAAATGATTTTATACAAGATTATATTTTGATATATAAAGCAATATTTCACTCTAATAAATATTAAGGAAATTGCATGTTAAATTATTGGAATGAAATTAAGAGGAAATATAATACAACCAAACTGAAATAAAATGAAGATAAGTTTGAAATGGATGGTTTTAGGTATGATAATCTTGGTTATTATCATAAGTGATTGTTGTGTGTTTAATAATAAGATGTGTATTAACGGGTAAGAAAATGAAATATTCTAAAAAAGTAAACATTTAAGTAAAATATGACTTATAAAATTGAAAATACCTAAATTGTGGAATTTTAAATCTAGGTCCGTAAATTTGAAAAATTGTTACAAAGTGCTAAAAGAATAAATAAGTATTTTTTGGATAAAAGATATTTGTTGCAAACAATGGGTTGTTTGAAGATTGGACTTGAATTTAAAACCAAAGGTGGTTTAAAACTTAAGGTATGTCTAGGTAAGCAAATTGATATATAGGAGTTGAATTTTTCTAATTAAGTCTAATTTATAGGTTAGGAAGTCCCTCTAGAAATTCAGTCTTTGAGAGAAATGGCTAAGAGTGAAGAATGGAAGGCAAGGCGCAGAGAACGAAGAGCAGTTGCACGTAAGGAACGGGAAATAGCAATTTAAGAGTATGAAAATCGGATTAAGGAAAGTAATGGACCAGGACCTTATGATAATGTCACTTGCTATAGATGTTACAATAAGGGTCATTACGCAGCTACCTGTGGTAAAACAAGGAAGGAATTAAAGGGTACATTCCAACGAATTCGCTCCGAGATATAGTGCTTTAAGTGCCATAAGAAGGGATATTTCCTTAACCATTGTCCTGAAGTGAGGAAAGTGAAGCGAAAACCAATGGAACCGGTCAACGAGTCAACCATTTGCTATCATTGTAAAGGGCTGGGACATATCGCGAGAAATTGTCCCAAGAGACAAAAGAAGAAGATTAAGATTGTGGAACATCCTGTAGGAAGCATGGAGGTCATCCAAATTGATGAGAGGGTAGAAACTTTTTGTGGAAAATGCTATAAGTGAGGACATCCTGTTGAAAAATGCATGTTTGGGCTTTGCCCATTGGAAGAAGTCCATAAGAAGGATTATTAAAAAAACGCTAGGTCTCTAAAACCTAGGTGATGGTGGGAACATCTTAATTGTGACTTTGTAAGGCTTTTATTATGGTGAATGGATGTAATGTTGAACCGCTAATGTGCAGTCTATCCATATATGAAATATTTTGTGGCGATATGATCTAAAAAAACCCCTTCTTTTATTTGAAATGGAATTTGAAAATTAATTGGAATTATGATTGAGGATGGATAAGTTTAAAATTTCAAATGAAAATTTTGAATTGATTAATTTGAAATTAAGGATATGGAATTACTTTGAACTAAAAATTTGAATAATTGAATTTGTAAATTAAAATTGTTTAAGAACTGGCTTCAAACTGGGAGATAAAATTGAATAATAATTTAAATTTTAAAATTAAAATTGTATTGAATTCTTATTTGAACCTTGAAATAAATAAGTAAAGATAATTTAAAATGGAATTTTGAGAATTGGACTCAGAAATTAAATTGTTTAAAAACTTTAAATAAAGATTAATTTGGTTTAAAACGGGTAAACCAATCTTTCATAATTTAACTCGAATTTATAAAATTCGAGATGGTTTAAAATTGAATTAGTTCAAATTGAATCTGATTTGAATTAATTGGACTTGAGATTGAAGGTGTATAATTTTACAAAAACAAAAACAAAAAATTCAAATGGAAAATTTAGGTTGATTTGAAATGATTTGAATTTGAAATGGGTTTAATTGTTAATAATTCAAATTGATTGGAATAATTAGAAATTATAATTAAAGTTGAACAAGATTAAAATCAAATGGAATTTGATTTAAATTTGGAAAGAAATTGATAATTAATTCAACTTGAATTGGGAATAAATCAAGTCCAATGGAAATTGGACATATTTAAAATTGGAATTGGGTCAATTTAAATGGAAAAGGAAATTGAAATTGAATTGATGAGAATGGAGATTGGAAATTGAAAAGTTCTGACTCTGGACTATTTTTAATATAAATTGTTTTAATATAAACTTATTTTTCCAAGCTATTTAATACATATAACCTTTCTTTTTGAAGTCAAGTTATTTTGTACTTGTTTTACAATTATTTCAGAACTATTAACAATTTTTCAACAATTTTATAAACTAATCACTATTTTTCAATTATTTTACAAATTAATTACTATTTTATAGCTATTTTGCAATTATCTAAATGACTACAATTATTTAACTATTTTCCAACTATTTTACAGCTATTTTGCAAACTAATAATTATTTTCCTACTACTTATCTATTTTTAAAATTTTCAAGTTATTTTCTAAGTATAAACTGGTCGGAGTTCAAACTGTTATTGGTTAAATACCCAACTGAGATAAGAATTGAAGAAATAATCCAAATGGGAATTAAAGAAAATGTGAGTAAGTGGATAGGATTTAGAGGAACTGCGAATAGAAAGAGAAATTGATTTGGCTAATAATCAATGAAGTTAAATACGTAGGATCTACGTATATTATTCTATTCGCATAGTGATTTGATCCAGATTCGAGCACAGAATTTCGAGATGGTTATATCGATCCGAGTTGGGATTTTTCACTCGATTTTCGACGGCGAGCCTGGATATGGATTGTTGATTGGTTCTGGATGTTCTCTATCATAGTTATAGCTATGCAAGGATAATGACGGTTTCTGATCAAGAAACCAGATCTGTGTCCGCGCTAGGAAGTCAGGTGGACGATACTAGTTTGGAAGTGAAATTGTGTGATCGAGTGAGCAATCAGGTTGGTATAGCATACGGATGATATGTGTACATCGTACGGAGTTGAATGAAATTGATATTGGAAAGAGTAATCTAATTTGAATATTTGATTTTGAGTAAACAAAGTTATATATCTTTTCTCCTCTTGCTGAATCTATTGCTGGAAGAAAAATGGTTTTTGAAAATGTTTAAAGTATAAAAGGGAGTTTTATACGAGCTTGAAATGATCCAAAGTTTTAAAAAAAAATTATATATCTGTATATAAAAAAAAGATATTATGAGGATTTTGAAAAAAAAAAGGTTTTGGGAACCTGTGAATTTGGAAAGGCTTTTGATTTTTGGGTAAAATCAATATTGGAATTGTAAAGCCTAGTTTGAGAATTTTCGATTTTGGGATAATCGATTTAGTGTAATGGAGGCTTGTATGAGGTCATACTAGGTGTATGATTTGAAATATACTATATGTGTATAGTATAAAGTGTTTTGATGATGGCTCTGGAGAAAAAGGCGCTCCCTTGAAACGAACTTCTCAGGAGTGCCACCGGGTGGTGCTGCCTTGAACCCCAAGGGGTGATTCTAAAGTTGATCCTGTGAGGAGTCCGGACAAACTAGTTCCTGAGGATTTTTGGGTAGCGAAAGTCGAGGGCGCTGATGCCTACAGTGGAATTTGGGTTAGGCTGTGACGACAGTGTAACTCGATGTCACTGCGATCTACTGTGTGGACCATAGCGAAAATCGTGTGGAGGATGAGTGTCAACGGTCTACACTTGATTTTGCCGGGAAGGCAACGCAACATCGATAGAGTGCAATCTATGGTCGAGTGGAGTGGAGAAGTTTCATTCTTTTGGCAGCGAAATTCGAGGGCACTGATGCCTGCAGTTATATGGGTTTTTGCTGTGATAGCTACGTAACCCCAATTGTAGCTGCGATCTGTAGCGGGTTCCATGGTGTAATCGAGGGGCGCGGAGGCCTACAGTTATCTATGGATTTTGTCGGGATGACAATGTAACCATCGGGTTAACTGCGACCATGGATGGGAGTGATGATTTCCAGAGCATTCTCACCAAAGTTATCATCCCTATTTTCAAAACTGTTTTCTATATTTTCAATAAAATTATTTTCCAAGCATTTTCACTGGATGTTGAAAATGGGTCTGCTAAGTACTTATAGATTTTCAGTCCTACGCCTGATCAACATATGACCGAATCTCTATGGGAACGAGGATGGACTTGTTGAAATATCGAGTTATAAAGTATTTTACAAATGATCAAATAATATTTATCTGGTTTTAAGCATTATTATAAATTCTGACTTCAATCCTTTTCGAGGACGAAAAAATTTTAAGGGGGGAGGGATGTGACATTCTGGGATTTTTAGCAATATTATTTTTATAAATATTTAATTTAATTAAATTAAATACAACTTATTATTTTAAAATAAATATATATACGTAAAATACATAGCTAAAAATTTAATAACATGTAAACAATATCTAAAATAAATATGTCAAGTAAATTTTAAATTGTACATTAAGAATCTTAAAAATATAATACTTTATAAGTCACTTGGAAGCAAACCAGAACTAGCAACAAGAAATAAGACAAGTCACATATATATATATGGGTGTATTCATTAAAATGAATTAAGTGTACATATTATAAAATCAATAGCTTCTAAAGCAAGACAAGTATAATAAATGCGAGCACAAATAATATCATATCAGCTACCATCTAAAAGAAAAATCTCTGATCAAATTAAAAAAATAAATCTTATTAGTACCATATATCTTCCTGTACAAACAACAAACCTGTCCACATTTCTTTTTATATTTATCATTCCTTAAGTCATTTCGATTTTTTAAAACTTAGCATTCCAGAAAACTAAGCCTACAACTAAAACTTAATCAGTAACTAAATCAATAACAATTACATCAACAAGCAAAGAAGTTAACAAATCCAGGTTGATAGTTTTCAAAAGCAAAAGTTGAGTTCTCTGTTCAAACTTAGTATCAAGTGAGTAAAACTAATCCAGTTTCCCTCTTCTTCTTTTTTTTATGTCTGTGAGTAACTTACCCATTTGAAAACTAAATCTCTGTACTTACTAACTTATGAATCATATTAGTTGTTATGTTGAATATAGATTACAGGATGTATTACTCCTAGAATAAGCTAAATTCCAATATATATATAAAGATAAGTATGTAGGCTTGGGAAATAAGACAATGATAATTAATGCATTATCATTTCAGCCTGCAATTTGGGAAAAAAGAAAAAAAAACTATGAACATAGAAATCAAAAGGGATAAGTATGTATACATAAAAAGGGACAATGGCATTTAATAGCACACAGAGCATTTCATCAAGATCAAAACAAATCGAAGACATGTCATGTACCAGGTCTGCATATGCATATATGCAGCCACCTTCTTGCCTGTACAACATTTATGCAGCCACTTTCCTGTCTTCCTAAAGTCTTCTTTTTCAAAAAAATATCTTATCTGGTCAAATGAAATGTAGAAGGAAGCTTGCTGTGAAATGCAGAGCTTTCACTTTTTCTATTTATACCTCCACTTGCCAGTTTTCCATTCATCCGACCCTAGTGAACAAACAGAAATAAAGCTAAAATTTCACTACCTTCATGACTAAAGTAAAATAAAACAACAAGGCCGAGGAGATCAAATCATAGAAATTCATCTTTAACCAAGCAGGATTAAAAGTAAAGCAAAGAAGCAACTCGGTTTTAAGGGTCTAAAGCTTTTCAATTTAAGAGCTCTGTTCTCTGCTTTTACAAGGACAGGTGAGTGAACATATCTAAAAAAAATGTTTTAATCCTGGATTGCATTTTGATATTATGAAAAAAAAATCTGTTGTTACCTGAAATACTTGAATTAATTGAATGTATGTGTGTATTTCAGTGATTAAATGCCTGGGTAGTTATAATATAGTTCCTGTGTGATGATAACAGGCTTGGTTACTGAATAAATTTAATAACTCATCATTTAATGCCTGTTAGATTTTGACTTATAAATAAAAGGTGTTTGAAATCATGCTATATCAATACTAAAAATCATTTCAGAAATTTATATTGAGAAATTGCCTTGAAAATTTTAAATTTTCAGTGAAAATGCAAATGGGGTCGAAAATTTGATAGATTAAATTGTAAGTTTTGATTTCGTGGCCAAATCCACTGTAGTAAATCATGAATTTTAAGGTATATATCGTGATTTTTTAGTTCGGAATTAGTGTCAATTCTTGAGATGATCGTTTTGGGTAAATCGGTCGATTGCCGATGATCGGCACAGTGAATGGAGGCTAGGTTGAAATCAGAGATGGCTAGTGGGACGGTGGTGAAGGGAAAAATGGCAAACAATTTTATAATGCGCCGCGGTTGACGCGGTGAAGCTAATTAGGGTTTAATGTGGCGTTTGGGTCGTGTGGAGTTTCCGAGGCGTTCCGATGACAATTTCGCATCGGACATGTTCGCGAGCATTGAAATGGATGCGTGGGTCAATGGCAAGACCGATGACAGAAGGACGTGAGTTACGATCGCCTGGATCGTCGTGGAGAGATGATTTTAGGCAGATGTGGTTGGTTCCTGGCCGAGTGGAGTGTTCGATTTTTGAGTTAGGGAATCGTGGTCGCATTCAGGTGGTTAAGAGTGACAGTGGGGTGGCTGGACAGTGGGAGAGATCGACGACAAGGTTGGGGGGCAGACGATCGTGTGCACGTGCACGATCGTGCATAGTTGGATGGTTTTCGAACAAGAAGGTGGGAAGGAAATACAGGGGAGAGAGATGCTGGAAATAAATGAAGAAGAGTAGGGGTAGTGTATTGGGCCGAGTGGGCTATTGTTTAAAAAAAATAGAGAAAAAAAGAGAAGTTGTTAAATTTTCTCAAAGTAAATGTTTAACAAATTCTAAAAGCATAGAAATGGATGTTTTAAGTAAATAAAATGTTTTCAAAGCCTCAAAGTTAAATATTAAATAGGTTTTAGAATGTAAGTATAGATATGATGTGTTTAAATTCTTTGATTCAATATGATTATATAATAGCTTAATTATTCTTAAGTGTATCAAATAGAATTTAATAATTAAGTAACTAATGAAGATAATGGTTTATCTCAAATTAATTAAGGTCTTGGTTGATTAATGAATATTAACTAAAATGGAAAATAAATGGATAATTAATAAATGGAAGTAATTAAAGGTAATTAATCACTTAAAAACATTTAACTTAATAAAAGTGATTAAGGATAATAATTTGATAATTTACGATTGATTGATCAAGAAATAATCACTTAATGTAATAATTAATTAAAGGATAATTAAATAATAAAAGGTAATTTATTTAAGGGGAGTAATTAAGAAGTAATTACTTGAAGGGTTGATAAATTAAAGAAATTAATTAAGTGTTAGTTAATCAATGAGTGTGATTAATTAGGGGATAATTAATAAATGTAAGTGATTGCAAGAGTAATTAATTAAGGATCAACGTGATTAATGTGAATGGATGAAGGTTAATTTGTGTAATTAATTAAGGGATAATTAATCAATGTAAGTGATTATAAGAGTAATTAATTAAGGATCAACGAGATTAATGTGAATGGATGAAGGTTAATTTGTGTAATTAATTAAGGGATAATTACTTATTGTAATTAAAGGATAATTAGTCAAGAGTGATTAATTAAGATAGATAATTAAAAAATGATTAATTAATTAGTTTTTAATTAATTAATATTAAGTAAAGGTAATTTAAGTGATTAAAGATTAGTAATTAACTAATTAGAGATAAATTAATTTAATTTTGGAAGTGATAAATCACGTTTATGAATAATTGAATGGTGCTAAACTTTGAATTAGGTTGTATCTATGATATGAAATGTTTTGTGATATGATATGTTTGGGTAGGCAGTGATAATGCGGTTATCCAATGATGATGAATTATTATGCAAAGGTAACTTCTTGTATGTACATTTGAATTGTATTTCACTCGAATAACGTGGGTTAAGATGGCATTGAATTCGAAGAGACTGGAGTCGGGTATTAGTTAATACCCGAAACCGCTTCAATTTTTATAGATTGATATGCGAAATTAATAGGCTGGAATAGAATGTTTTAAGTGATTTGAACCAGTATTCTAAGTTCTGGCACTTAGAAATTGATGTGTGGAGAAGTGATGTCTATAACTACTTGTGAAGTGAAAATTGATATAAGTTACCCGGGTTTATATGGGTTGTATACTTTTGTATTCCATGTTAGATGGGTTTACTCACGCTGGTTTTCCAGCCTGACCCGGGTGTTACTTTGATGTAATGCTCGGGTCAGACTGAGTATTACAGATTTTCAGTTAAGGACGTTCTGGAGCTTAGGAGTCGCGCCGGATGGCAGGAGCGTATAGAGTATTTCCGCTATGTTATATTATTGTAAATCTATGGTAATGATAATTGTGTATATTCAGTGACTGTATATATGTGAAACTCTGATGTATTAAAATGTAATCGACAGATATAATATTCTTTTGTGGACTGTTATTATTTATTATTATATTTTATCCACTGCGAATGTGAAATGTTTGGTGTTTCTATTCTTCTTCTTCTATCTCTTTCTTCTTTTCATAACTATCTGGAATTTTCGGGATAGAAAATTCTGGGTCGTTACAGATAAGGTAATAATTTAATTCATTTTAAATTAATTATAGAAAGTGCGATCATTAGATCATTGCTTATGTTTGATGGATGATATTGGTTGCCTGGTATGGCTTGTAATCTCAGCTATGAGATGAAATGTATGTGATATGGATGCATTGGTTGCATTATGATAGTGATATGGATTATCAGATTATGATATGAATTATCTGTTGATAATAATAAGGTTGATTATCTATTGTGTTGTGAATTATCTATCTGTGTGTATATAGATAATGAATTGAAATTGTTTTAAACTCTAAAACAACTTGGCCTTAAAAGACACGTTTTGGATTTCGATGAGACCGGGATCGGGTTTCCATATTTGGATATCCGAAAACCACATCGATCCAAATTAACGTTAGGTCATGAATCTGAAGTGAAGATGAAGATTCAGAGTGCAAGGGTTATTGTCGTTAACTCTGAGGGTGATTCCAAACCGAGTGTAACGAGATAATGCCTTCGGTTTCGTTCGAACCCGGAACGAACTTGTATGGATTGAATGCTTTCAGAACATCGTCAGGTGGACGATGAGCATTCTAAGTGTTATGTCCTATAAAGGTAATCGTAGCCTCAAGCCTCATCTACCGGGAATGGCTAAAATAGTGGAGGTGCAGCAAGGCTTCGTGGGTAGCCCCCACTTGAGAGCGAGATTTACCCATGTCTAGATGTCCCTTTATTTCGGCTTAGTGGTGCGGTTGCTGATCACAATTGCGGGGTGGTCTTGTTCGGAACTATTCAGTAAGGAATGGTTCCGGCTTTGTGTTGCAGGGGAACAGGCGTACTCCTCGGTACGGTGATCTAGGCCACGTACTGTGACGGGCGGTACCCAGTAGCCCAGCCATTGATGGAGTCCAAAATCCAATAAGTGCCAACGGTTTTGATTGTATTACCCACTTTTGTGGCTAGTAGCTGGAATTTAATAGATGTAACAATTTCGGCTATTTCATATTTACTTGAAAACCCTGGACACTATTATAATATCATCGGATTTCCTATCAAATGTTTTGGTTAGCATAAGGTAAAAACTTTTCCATGTTTTTGTGTGGGAAGTCTTACGTGATACCTTTTCTTTCCAAAGGTTTTTCAAAGTTAAGCAACTTTAACCTGTTACTCACACCAGACCCATGTCTGACTCGGAGTTATTTCTGTTTTTCTTTAACTCTTGGGTACTCAAATTTTTACGAGTAGCCAAGGGATTTAGGTTAGCTTTGACGAATTGTGGAGGAGCAATGGAGCAGGAGGCTTCTGCGTATAGTTATATAGTTTTCCGTTGTGTTGGTATCTCTGAGTGTTTATCTGTAATGTATTGAGTTGTTATAACTAGATAGGTATTTATAACTGTCTAGAATGTGTTGTATTGTCTATGTACTCTGATAATTGATGTATACTATGTAATACTTATGTTATTAATATAATTTATTCGTTCCGCTGCTGAGTTTCTTGTGTTGTTTCTTCTTTCTCTTCTTTCTTTTCTCTTTTCTTTCCCTTTCTTTCTTAAGGATGATACGACTTCTTGTGGAGAAAAAGTCGGGTCATCTCAAGACATGAATATGTTAGAGTATGAAAAATGATTTGAGGATTATCCAGGAATGGGAATGCCACGGTTGATACAATGATTAAGAGAAATGAAAAGTTCATCCATGGTTGATACAATTAATTAAGTTTTGATTACTAAATGTAAATAAAAAGTAATTAACCAAATGTGGTTAATTAAAAAGAAATTAATCAAGTATGATTAATTAAAAGTATATAATCAAGAGTGTTTAATTAAAGTAATTAATCAAGTGTGATTAATTAAAAAGTGATTAATCAGGTGTGATTAAAGGATAATTAAGGAATAATTATCAGAATAATTAAAGAAAAATCAATCAAGTGTGATTAATTTAAAGGGTAATTAAGAGATAATTACTTCGTATAATTAATAAGTAATTAATCAAGATGATTTATTAAAATTATAATTAAGGAATAATTACTTAAAGTAATTAAGTAATAATTAATCGAGGGAGATTAATTAAAGTGGAGAATTAGGGTATGTTTAATTAATTAATTTGTAATTGATTAATGAATATGTAAGTTGGATTGATGATAATCCAAGTAATTAAGTAAGGAATTAATTTAATTAAGGATTAATTAAATTAATTAAGTTTGGATCAAACCTTGTTTATGGATGATTGATGATTGGATGATAAATATCACTGGATGAGTTAATGATATTGGATGATATTGGATGTCATTGATTTATATGTAGTGATTTGAATGTGATATATCTGAGGTGTGATATATATGCTGCTTTGTGATATGTGTGGATGAATTTGATAATGGTGGATTATCTATCTGTGTGTTGTGAATCATCCATTTATGTTAAGTGATATTCTGAATATCTACTGTTTAAACCCTTAAGTACAACTTGGACATTAAAATGGTGTTTTGAATTCGGTGAGACCGGGATCGGGTTTTATATCCGAAAACCACATCGATCCAAATTAAACGTTAGGTCGTGAATCCAAATGGAGTGCAAGTGAAGACTCAAGGTGTAAGAACTATTCGTCCGTATAACTCTAGGGGTGATTCCGAGATGAGTCTGACGGAAATAGTACTTACAGGTTCGAGATGGTGATTCAGAGTGCAAGGGCTATGGTCGTTGACTCTGAGGGTGATTCCAAAATGAGTGCAATGAGATAGTGCCATCGGTTTCATTCGAACCCGGAACTGTATGGATTGAATGCTTTCAGAACATCGTCAGGTGGACGATGAGCATTCTAAGACAAATGTGTCCTATAAAGGTAATCGCAGCCTCAAGCCTCATCAACCAGGAATGGCTAAAACTGGGGAGGTGCAGCAAGGTTAAGTGGGTCATGTCGAAGTAGGACGAGATTTACCCCAGTCTAGATGTCCATTTTTATTTCGGCTCTGTGGGCGGTTGGAATTGCAGCTAACTTCGGGGTGGTCTTGTTCGGGACTGTTCAGTAAGAAATGGTCCCGGCCTTGTGTTGCAGGGGATTGGGAGTAATCCTTGGTACAGTGATCTAGGCCACGTACTGTGATGGGCGGTACCCCAGTAGCCCTGCCATTGTTGGAAACTCATTCTCCCTACGAGATCCTACGGTTTTGTTTGTATTATCCACTTTTGTGGCTAGTAGCTGGAATTTAATCATGTAACAATTTCGGCTATTTCTTATTTACTTGTAAACCCTAGATACTATTATTATATCACTGGATTTCCTATCAAATGTTTTAGTTAGCGTAAGGTAAAAACTTTTCCATGTTTATGTGTGGGAAGTCTTACGTGATACCATTCTTTTCAAAGGATTTTCTAAAGTTAATCAATTTTAAACCGTTTACTCACACCAGACCCTTGTCTGACCCGAGTGTTTATTTTCTGTTTTATTAAACTCTTGGGTACTCATATTATGTATGAGTAGTCAAGTGATTCAGATTATTCTTGACGAATTCTGAAGGAGCTTTGGAGCAAGAGGCTTCAGCGTGTAGATATATAGATAGAGTTTCCGCTGTGATGTTATTCTGTATGATGTTCTCGTATTGTACATTAGACAGAAATGTTATAACTGTCTAAACTGAGATGTATAGTTGTGTACTCTGATGTATATGATACTATGTATATGTTATATATTATATTTCATTCGTTCCGCTGTGAGATTCTGATGTGTTGTTGTTCTTTCTTCTCTTTCTTTTCTTCTTCTATCCCTTTCTTTCTTAAATAGTGATGCGTCTTTCTGGTGATAGAAAGTCGGGTCGCTATAGGTGGTATCAGAGCGCTAGGTTGAGTGAATACCTAGGCTTTGGAGTGGTGTCTATCTTGAGAGAGCGTACTTGTAATATATATATATATATATATATATATATATTTATAAATCTACCTAACCTGTTGGGTTATCTGTTTGGATTTTCCAACATAGGTTATAAAGGTAGATAAGGTAGGAGTGTGTGGAACACGAATACCACTAATGGAAGAGGCTCATATGTTATGGTTGGAGGTGTATCTGTCGAGATTGTAGACCTAATACCGTCTCGAATAAGTTTTGTAAATTGGTAAAAGGATTTTATTGATCCCAGAGAAAGTATTTTCAAGGATTGGAGTCTGGAAGTATGAGGTTGATTTGCTCTCGAGTGAGCAGGGATTTCTAAGAGTTAAATCTGTCAGCTGAGCAGAAGCACGTGATGGTATCTTGGTGACTTCAGGAAGGAATAGCTGTGTGATGGGATGCAGTATCCATAGATGGTTCTGAAGATGTCCTTTGGAGCAAGATTTAGAGGGTGTTGGAGGAACAGTTGATGCCTACTGCAGGGAAGATTCGGATGTTTAGGGATCTTCTGGATCTCAAGTTAGGGAGTCTTATCTATATTGAACTATGAGGCTAAGGTCGATGAGTTACCTCATTTCGGACATGGTCTCATTTGTTTTCCTTAAGAAGAACAAGTGGTTGGTGTTTGGTTTAGAGCCGAGTTTCTTGAGGAGATGTCTACCCGTCTCAAGGATCTTTTAGTGGAATTGGGTTATAGTTTTGAGTTTCAAGAAGCTTGGGGTTAAGGATGATCTTTTGGATTAGAAGTATCATTGAAGTAAAGTTTGGAAGCAGCAGCGTGGATCCGTTTCTTCGATGATTCAGAAATCTTTGGGATTCTACTATCGGCAAACCAGGCACATAATGAACGTTTATCCATTTCTTTGGAAGGCTCAGCAGAGCAGGATATTTGTTGGAAGTAATCTATCAGTTTTTCTGGTAGATAAGCCATTTTGGAAAGTTTGATCTCGATTAGGAAAAGCTGTTCTAGTTGGGGAGGATAGTTCTTTGGAATCTGAACTGAGTAAGATCGCAAAAGTGACTTGCGATTAGTTTGGGAATTCATGGAGTATTCTTTGGTTTGGGAATTTAGGAATCTCATATGGAGGTAAAAGCTATTAAAGTAGTCGGAGATTTTCCAGATGTTTTTGAGGAAATCAGAAGTCTACCCGAATCGGAGATTGAGTTTTCTTATCGACTTGGATTCCAGGAGCAATATTGATGGTTCAACCGTGTAGAGGGATGACTCTTAGAGCAAGAAGAAGTTGGTGAGGCAGCTCAGGATTCTTTGGAGAGGGATTGATCATCTAGTTCTAGTTAAGTTTCTGTTGGGATGTTTTGACCAAGTGGAATGGTCACTGAGATTTTGTGGATCATATTAACAGTGTATGGAGAAAGTTTGTGCTCGAGTTCTTCGATAGCATTCTCATCTACTCCAGATCAGAGTTGTGCAGCGGAAGCGAGATAGCAGTTATTCTAGAGTGGGAGAAACCAAGAGTTGCAGTTTTCTTGGGTTAAAGGATTTCTACAGGAAATTCAGGTATGAAGGAATTTTCTGGATTTTGAAGGCAAGGTTGTCAAGTGCAACTGTTTGGCTATTCCAGTTAAAGAGTTGTAGGTCTGAAGTCCACTAATACTTGTGGAATAGAGTTGTGTTCAAATTTCGGAAAATTTTTTAGAGTCATTTTGTTGAGTAGGACCTGGAGATTTGGCTTGATTTTGGTCCAGATTGTTCATGAAGCAATCGGCAAGGGTTAAACTGATCAGGAAAGATGGAGGTGACTCAGGAGCATCAGAAGAGTTATGCAGATAGAATTGAGAAGATTTGGTATGAGAAGTTGGAATTTGGATATTGCTTTAGTTTTATCCGATCAAAGGAGATGTAAGATTTGGTAAAACTGGAGAGTTAGCTCCGGAAGTATTTTGAGATTTTCATGTGTTCTCTAGAGATTGGATTTTTATCTACAGGATTGAATAGCCAGTTCGGATAGCTGGAATTCATTGTATTTCACATATCTCTGAGGAATATGTGTATGATTCATCGAGTGATAGAATCAGCAGTTCAAAAGGATCTGGTGGTTGAGCTGATCTTGAGTTTAGTCTGATATCTTGTTCAGATTTGTAGGATCCAGATGAGAGGAGTTCTGGGTTATAGTAGTGTAGTTACTTAAGATTTTGTAGAGCGAGTATTCCAGTATAGGTACCTGGAAAATTCTTGATAATATTAGGAAGATTTATCCAGAATTTTGTCTGGATAATTAAAATTGTTTGTTTGAATTGGTTGCCATGATTGATAATGTATGATTGATTTGTGTGATTGCTGATTGAAATTTAAATTCTTTTGCTGGGTTATTAAATTATCTTTGCTTTTAAATTTCGGGAACGAAATTCTTTTAAGGGCGGCGGAATGTGACGACCCGGAATTTAAGCAATATCAATTTAATAATCTTTGTTAATAATTAAATTGATTTGATAATTTTACATTATAAATTGACAAGTTAAAATTCTTTTAAAGGTTAATAATAATAATTTGATAATATCTATTAACATTTTTCTTAACAACATAAAATTGGCAAGTTTAATTCTTTTGAAAATTTATAATATTTTAATTTGGAAATATTTATTTTAGCAATTTAAAATTAGTAAGATTTATTTTTCAAAAGCTAATCAAAATATTTTCTATTTATAATATATATATATATATATATATATATATATATTGATATACATTATAAATAGGAAGTCTTTAAGTAATAAAAGCTATTTATTCAAATTGTAATATATATGAATATATATATTGTGATTTGGATTGTGTTTTAAAATTTAATATAGTAATTATCAAATCTAATGTTAAAATGTTTTCCATTTGAAATATATATATATATATATATTTGTGTATATATATTAGAAATGGGAAAATTATATTGTTTTGAATTTAATAAAGTGTTTTCAAACTTTAATATATATATATAATTTGTAATTTGGAAATTTTAATTTGACTTGATACTTTTGAAAATGATATTTGAGATTTAAATTTTAATAACAAGAATAATTTCTTATATATATATATATATATTAACTTGAGTTTTAAATAATATTTAAATTAAAAGTTCAATTGTTTTAATATTCTTTCAATTTTAAAATTTTAACATAAGATAAGTTTGTTTTAAAAAATTTATATAAAGAGTCAAACTCAATTTCTCAAGTTTATAAACATATGATACATTAAATTGGATCAAAAATATAAGTTATTTATAAATGTTTACATGAATTTGCTTTTGAATATTTATTAAAACCTAAAGCTTGTTTATTAAAAGATAAGTACATTTTATAATCATATAAATGTTACATAATTACATTCATAGCTTAATTTAATTATTAAAGAGGACATTAATATTTGTAAATCATTAATAAAACATTAAAAAACATTTGTAAACTTATGTGCATATGTGCAAGATAATTAGAGCATTAAAGTAGACAAGTGTCATTCACTTGATATTTTAATTTAAAATTAAATTGTAAAATAAAAGAAGAGTTTTATTCTTCAGCTAAAATTCCTTTTCTTCATTTTCAACTCAAAAATAATACAAATCAAAGATTAAAGATTAAAAAATAGGAAAGAAAATCTGAAAATTGTAAAATCTGAAACAAGAACGAAATCTGGAATCAATAACTTCAAGTAAAATCAAAGGGCAGGGGAAATTCAACATAAACCTTCAGCTTTTCAAATTCAATCAGCATGCAAAATTAGAATCAACAGCATCAGGGTTATTTCAACATGCAGAAAATTCAATAAGCCTGGAAAACAAAATAACAGTTTTTGTCTTCTGCATTATAAGGTGAGTAAATGATTTTTTTTAAAACAGTTTAAAACCTGGATTCAACTTGTTATTGTGATGATATCATGATATTATCTGAAATATTTGATTTAAATTAGATTCATGTTTGAATTGTGAATAATTGATTTCCTGTGAAGTTAAAAACATATGCTCTGTGTAAAATAACAGGTTTACAATTTTATAATAAATTCAATAACTAGATTTTTAATTCAAATTGGACTTTGATTTGTAAATAGAAGTTGTTTGTAATCAAGTAATCTATCATCTAAAAATAATTATAGATTTTTAAAGTGTATAGTTGGCTCTGAATTTTTGAGTTCACAGTAAATTCTTAATTTGGGTCAAAAATTTATCAAAGCAATTTTAAGTTTTGATTACCTAATTGAATTCGTGATGCTAAATCATGATTTTTAATGGTTGAATCACGATTTTTAGGTTAGTATTTAGTGTGAATTTGTGGTTTGACTGTTTTGGGCATTTTGGCCGATTCACGGCGAACTTGTTGTCGTGGTTGAGCAGGAAGGTCGAGGGGATGTAGGGGATCATCAGAAAATTGCATTGGGATTTTATTAGTGATCGTGTTGGCCAGAATTATTCGAGTTAGGGTTTTATTACCTGAGTTTGACGTCGTAGTTTGATTGGATTTTTCGACGACGAGGGACTACCGGAGTTGAGCGCGAGGGGTTCTGGAGGTGCTGGAGGTCGCGACATGGCTTCGGGGAGGATCGTGTGGCGTCTCGTGTCAAGGACCAACGGTGGCGGTCGATTTTTGACGAAGTGTGTTTCAGGCAGTTTTGGGTTGGGGTCGAATTTTCGATTTTCGATGGAAGCTCGAGTTTTGGGTTTCGCGTTTGGATGTCGTGGTCGAGAGTGACTCGTCGAAGCCACGGCGATGATCGTTAGTGGTCAGAAGGAGGTGCATGATGCACGGGTGCAAAGGTGTATCAGGATTTTGGTTTTGGAGAAGATAGGTTGGGGCTCGAGTTTTCCTTCGGGTATCTGTTGTGTTTTCTCGAAGCAGGATTAAGGATGGGGTAACTCGTGGTAGATGCGGGAAATTGTAGTGGGTTGCTCGTGTTTTGTATTGAGCAGGATTTTAGTTTGGTTCAGAAAGTTTTTAAAAGTTTTTAAATTTAACTGCAATACTTTTAAAAAGTTTAAAAAGCTTTGAACAAAGAAATTTTGACTTTTTGTAAATAACTCAAGTTTAAAAATATAGGTAAAACAAGTTTTTATTAAACTAACTTGTTTTCAAGAATAATTATTTTTAAACAAGTTTTAATTATTTAAATAGAAAAATTTTAAAATAAAATAAGTGGATTTTTGAAATAAAGTTTGTATTAAATTTTATTTAATAACTTTGGAAGTTCAAAGATTTAAAAGTTTTAATTTGAATGTTTAGATTATTTTAATTATAATTGATTTCTAATATATTTTATTTAAAATAAAGTTTAATGATTAAGAATTTGGTAATCAATTATAATAAAGATTATCTTAAGTAATTTAGAATTTTGATTTAACTAAAGATAAATAAATTTGTGAAAATAATTAAGATAATTCAATTATTATTAATAATCAAAGTGTTGTTGGTTAATAATAAAAATTTAATTAAGATAATTATTTTCTTAATTAAAGATTTTTTTTTAAATATAAGAAGTTAAGGAATCATTTAATTAAATTTAAATGATTAATTAAATAATTAATTAAGTAATTAAATTAGTAATTAATTAATGATAATCACTTATGATTTAATTAAATGACTTAGTAAAGTAATTAAGTAATTAATTAATGGAGATAATTAAGTAAAAAGTAATTATTTATCAAAGTAATTAGAGGTTAATTACTTTATGAAAGTAATTAGGTGGAAGTGATTAAGGGTTAATCACTTGTGTTATTAATTAAAGAAATTAATTAATATAATTAATTAAAGGTTTAAATTATTTAATTAATGGTTAATTAATGAAAGGATTAAGAGTATTTAATAATGTGATTAATTACTTGTTAAAGTAATTGATTAAGAAGAAATTTAATTAATGGAAGTAATCATTAATTAATGGATGTAATCATTAACTAATGGAAATAAATAATTAATTGTTAATTAATAATTAAAAGGTAATTGATCTATAATTAAGTTTTGATTACTAAATGTAAATAAAAAGTAATTAACCAAATGTGGTTAACTAAAAAGAAATTAATCAAGTATGATTAATTAAAAGTAGATAATCAAGAGTGTTTATTAAAAGTAATTAATCAAGTGTGATTAATTAAAAAGTGATTAATCAGGTGTGATTAAAGGATAATTAAGGAATAATTATCAGAATAATTAAAGAATAATCAATCAAGTGTGATTAATTTAAAGGGTAATTAAGAGATAATTACTTGGTATAACTAAGAAGTAATTAATCAAGATAATTAATTAAAATTATAATTAAGGAATAATTACTTAAAGTAACTAAGTAATAATTAATCAAGGGAGATTAATTAAAGTGGAGAATTATGGGATGTTTAATTAATTAATTTGTAATTGATTAATGAATATGTAAGTTGGATTGATGATAATCCAAGTAATTAAGTAAGGAATTAATTTAATTAAGGATTAATTAAATTAATTAAGTTTGGATCAAACCTTGTTTATGGATGATTAATGATTGGATGATAAATATCATTGGATGAGTTAATGATATTGGATGATATTGGATGTCATTGATTTATATGTAGTAATTTGAATGTGATATATCTGAGGTGTGATATATATGCTGCTTTGTGATATGTGTGGATGAATTTGATAGTAGTGGATTATCTATCTGTGTGTTGTGAATCATCCATTTATATTAAGTGATATTCTGAATATCTGCTGTTTAAACCCTTAAGTACAACTTGGACATTAAAACGGCATTTTGGATTCGGTGAGACCGAGATCGGGTTTTATATCCGAAAACCACATCGATCCAAATTAAACGTTAGGTCGTGAATCTAAGTGGAGTGCAAGTGAAGACTCGAGGTGTAAGAACTATTCGTTAGTAAAACTCTGGGGGTGATTCTGAGATGAGTTTGACGGAAATAGTACTTACAGGTTTGAGATGGTGATTCAGAGTGCAAGGGCTATGGTCGTTGAATCTGAGGGTGATTCCAAAATGAGTGCAACGAGATAGTGCCTTTGGTTTCGTTCGAACCCGGAACGAACTTGTATGGATTGAATGCTTTCAGAACATCGTCAGGTGGACGATGAGCATTCTAAGATAAATGTGTCCTATAAAGGTAATCGCAGCCTCAAGCCTCATCAACCGGGAATGGCTAAAACAGGGAAGGTGCAGCAAGGTTAAGTGGGTCATGCCCAAGTAGGACGAGATTTACCCCTGTCTATATGTCCATTTTTATTTCGGCTGTGTGGGCGGTTGGAATTGCAGCCAACTTCGGGGTGGTCTTGTTCGGGGCTGTTCAGTAAGGAATGGTCCCGACCTTGTGTTGCAGGGGATTGGGAGTAATCCTCGGTACGGTTATCTAAGCCACGTACTGTGACGGGCGGTACCCCAGTAGCCCTGCCATTGTTGGAAACTCATTCTCCCTACGAGACCCTACGGTTTTGTTTGTATATCCACTTTTGTGGCTAGTAGCTGGAATTTAATCATGTAACAATTTCGGTTATTTCTTATTTACTTGCAAACCCTAGACACTATTATAATATCACTGGATTTCCTATCAAATGTTTTGGTTAGCGTAAGGTAAAAAAGTTTCCATGTTTATGTGTGGGAAGTCTTACGTGATACCTTTCTTTTCAAAGGATTTTCTAAAGTTAATCAATTTTAAACCGTTTACTCACACTAGACCCCTGTCTGACCCGAATGTTTATTTTCTGTTTTATTAAACTCTTGGGTACTCATATTATGTATGAGTAGTCAAGTGATTCAGGTTATCCTTGACGAATTCTGAAGGAGCTTTGGAGCAGGAGGCTTCAGCGTGTAGATATATAGATAGAGTTTCCGCTGTGATGTTATTCTGTATGATGTTCTCGTATTGTACATTAGACAGAAATGTTATAACTGTCTAAATAGAGATGTATAGTTGTTTACTCTGATGTATGTGATACTATGTATATGTTATATATTATATTTCATTCGTTCCGCTGTGAGATTCTGATGTGTTGTTGTTCTTTCTTCTCTTTCTTTTCTTCTTTTATCCCTTTCTTTCTTAAATAGTGATGCGTCTTTCTGGTGATAGAAAGTCGGGTCGCTACAGTCACAATTTATCTAGACATCACTTCTTCCACGCATCCATTTTCTAAGTATTAGATTTAAATAGCCCAATTCATTTAAATCACTTCATTCCAGCCTATAGATTTCACTTGTCAATGTATAAAAATTCGAAGTGGTCTCAGGTATTTCCTAATACCGAACCTGATTTCTTCGAGTCCCATGTCACCCTAACCCAAGTTATCCAAACGAAATACACAACATTTCATATTAGAGATACCAACTCATTCAAAGCATTCAATACCATTCAATCATCCATAAGCAAAGTTTAATCACATACAAATTTAATTTAATTAATCTGGATTGAATTACTAACCTCAAACTCTTAGATTTCTTCATTCAACATTAATTAATTTCAAATTAATTAATCAATCATCCCTTCATTAGTCATCTTAATTAATCACCCTGGATAAATTATCCTTCAATTACATTCAAGTAATAACTTTAATTAATTTCACAATATTAATTATTTTTAACCAAAATAAATGAGAAATCTTAATTACTTCATGAATTAATTAACTATTTTAATTATATTAATCCTTAATTATTATATTAATTAATCCCTCATAAGTCACTTATTATTGATTAATTCACCTTAATTAATCAATCTTTAATTACATCGTTAATTATATAAATTAATGATTTCCAATTATATTTCAATCTATCCTAATCTAAACTAATTACATTAATTAATTAATCATTAATTAAACCGCAAATATTAATCATTCTTGATTTATCTCATCCTGTACTCAACTACCTTTTTATTTACTTCATTAGATAAATTAATTACTCCTTAATTAACTATCTTAATTAATCTCTTGATTAATTTCACAAAGTAATTATATTTTATTAATTACATTAAGTAATTACCCATCAAACCATTCATTGATTTTTCTAAATTAATTAGACTTAGTTAATTAACCTAAACCTTCACTAATTAATTCAAACCCTTAATTACTAAATTAATCAACCCAAATCATTAATTAATTAAATTAATTACTTATCCATTTTAATTACCCTTCTAATTTGATGAATCACAAATCATTAAGCCCTAATTAACATTAAAATGAAAACATTTTCTTACTTATGACTTAAGTTTAAAACAATTTAAAACCCCAAATACTTCGAGTCAAACCACAATTAACTCGAGAACCAACCAAAACCAAAGTCACTCGATCATCGATTCACAGTGCACATCAATCAATTTAATCATGCAACCCAATACATAAATTTAACTATTTAAATTTAAATAAAAATCCAACAGTGAGATTTACTCACTTTTGATTTGTTTGCAGTCCTCTTCCATTTCAGTTTGTTTCTTCCCAATTTTGACCTTGAACAAACATTTTTGGTTTATTAATATTCGAACAAACGAGAAATTAAAATTTCCTTTGATAAATCAATTTAACTAGTGATTTTATTTTTAATAGTCCTCATGTTAACAAATGATTTAACCTAAACAAATAATTAATTTTTTAACCAGTAACTTCAATTTTAAATAAATTTCCATAGTTAAACATTTTAAATTTCAAATCCAAGAAGGAATAAGGAACAAGAAGCTACTCACCCAAAAACCTGTCGACAACGAAGATGTCGCGAGTTCCTTTGCTTAGATTCGCGTGCTGCCCTAAGAACAACGCCTCCACGATCTCTCCAACGAACTCCTAACCTCGCTCTCTCCGCGATCATCCCCATCAGGAGCAGCTCGACCATGCGAAGATGCTCGCGACCTGGAGGCTTCACGCGTGGTTCTAGGAAGTCGCGATCTTCAATATCCAATCGAGCGAGGTCAAATCATGGCCGCCGGATGCTATTCGATCCAACAATCCAAATCTGAGCTTCAAATTTGAGAATCAAGGCTTAAAATCTCAACAATCACAAACCTTAGCTGCCAACATCCCCTCGATTTCACTGTCGACTTCCCCAAACCCAAGCTGCACCATCCAAAAATCACCCAGAGCGAAGCCAGTGCAAAAGTATGAATTTAGGGACAAGCTTCGAATTTTCTGTGGTGAAGATTTCGAGCATTCGAATTTTTTTCTCTCTACTTTTTGCTGTTGTTTTGAACGGCTTTGAGGGAAAGGGTATGATTATATGACAAGAAAGTGGCGTGCATAGGAAGGAAAGGTGGTTGACCAGCCTATTATAAAATAAAAATTTCCAAAATGTTTCGATATAAAAATCCAGTGCGTTTACGTATCGTACGCGCACACAACTACTACAAACATTACGAAAATCGAAATCCGATAATAATGCAATATTACGGACCCAATGGAACTGATTTCGTCGAAATTCGAGACTGTGCCTCGGAAGGCTATTTTTAAATATTGATTTAAACGATATATTATTAAAACTGAACAAATCACCTTTAAATTAAATTTCAACCATTCTATTATCTTCAGTAACAACATTATAAATTTTACAAGCCTCCAAATTATTTTTAACAGGCTTAAAACTCCGAATTCAACATTTTATCCAATTTCAGTTTATTAAGTCCAGTAACTTAATTGCTATTAATAAAAATATTTGAATTCAATTTAAAAATTAACTGTTTAAATATTTACGACCAATTAAATATTCCAACTCAAATCGTTAGAAATTCCGGGTCGTCACATTGCCTAGAACAACCAATGTTGTAGAACCGACCCTGGTAACACGAACTATACTAGGATTTAAATACCCTAATCTCAGCTGCTTCTCGATGATAATTTGAAAGCAATACCCAAGGCTTTTGATTAATCTACTATCAACGTATGCCAACCAATTATTTCACATGCTTTTGAACCATCCATATTATTGGACTAATGCTTGGTGTTCGTATATAGACCTGTCAACGGATGCTTTCGGATGCGGATAGTAGCATATTCACATTCGCATCCAAAATCTTTTTTTTTTTGATATCCGCATCCGTAGATACGAACGGATATCGAATAATTATTCTTTCCGCCAACGACCGATAAATCAAGAATTATATAAAGAAATTTTAGTTTAACATAAATATTTTTCAATCCTATTGATTATAAAAGTGTTAAAAATTAACAAATATAATGATAATAAATAATTTTGAACAGTTAAAAAACACCAAGTGCGTATAATATAAACTACTAACTTAATAAAATAATAAATAGATATCTTTCACTGCACTAAAATATACATAATTTGAACTATAATCTTGACAAAAACCGGACGGATAATTTTCGAATGTGGATGTCTTCGTATCCGCATCCGTTAATTCGGATATCGAATATTTATCAGCTTTTCGGATACGGATACGGACGGATTTCGAATTTTTTCGAATATCCGTTGACAGCCCTATCCGAATATTGTAAGTTGGGTAACTACACGATCCAATGAATTAGTTGAGAAGTTACTATTGGAGAAATATCTAAACCAGAACACGGGTAATCTAAAGCCCAAGAGCTTCATACATATTTGTTCGTCAACTGTTATCTCTTCATTTAAAGATTCCTTAACCTAAGGTGTTTTAAGGAAAAAAGCGTGGGGAGAGAGATTCAAACAAACTCCATTAAGTTTTGATTCAGAAGAGGTTGACATGAAAGAGTGCAAGAGCATGGTGCTTTTGGTTTGTACCTGTGCATAATATTTGTTGAGTAATCTCGCACTCGCACACTTTTGATGGGCACTCTATTTATTTATGGATTCGCATCCAAAATCATTTCCGAATATCAAATACATGCATCCACGAATAATGACGGATATCAGATAATTATCTTATTCGACAACGATTAATAAAATATAAAACATAAATTGAAAATTTCGACTAAACATATTTATTTTCAATAATCACATTAACTATGAAAGCAAGTAAAATCAACAAGTATGATGATGATAAATAAGTTTGAGTAGTTAATATTCATCAAATTAATATTCATCAAATGCAAATAATATAAAATATTAACTTAATAAAACAATTAATACATAAATTTTGTTTCACTAAAATGCATATAAAATAAGTTATAATTTTAACAAAAACCGAACGGACAATTTCAAAATGCAGATGTCTTTGAACCCGAAACTATGTCTATTTTTTCTGATATGAAACATTTAACCATTTTCAAATACAAATGTGAATGGATTTTGGACTCGAATTTTTAGATAGAAGGTCTATATTTTTGATGTTGTTATAAAAAAAGTCTCTGTAGGAATGTGTATGTAAATTAAATTCTTGTTTTTTGTAAATCAGAATGCGAAGTAGGTTGCAATTTTTGATAGAAAATGCAAGTTAACTTGTGTTTTTTACAATTTTCAAAATTTTCAGAAAAAAAGTTTAAAATCCAAAAATTGCAGGATACCATTCATTTTCTGTCACAAATCTTGCATCTTGCGTTTTCTATTTTTTAAGAAATGGATATCAAATTTAGATATTCATTTATGCGGGGCTTTTTTTTTATAACATCATAAAAATAAAGACCTTTATCTCCTTTCTTGTTTTGAAAATTTTCGATTATTTATTGACCGCCTTAGCTACCGTGAGCTTTTGGTATTTTATATGTTATAATTGTCAAAATCTAGGTGTATAGCGATTACATATGATATGTGATTTTTGTCAACGGCTGGAATTTCAACCTTTGCATCTCAAAATATAACATTTCGCCTTCCACGCATGAAACATGCGTTAGTTTGTGCTAATTATCTGCCTTTCACGTGTCATTTTACACTATTAAAGCGCGCGACGTGTGTGGTTGGTACAAATTATTTTATCTTTAAAGCAGGTGTCATTCGTACTATTAATTATTTTGCCTTGCAACACATGTCGTTTGTACTAATCACTTGCCTTGCATGCACGGGGCCCCTAACGTTACATGTTTGTACTTAAAAAACGATTAATAACTGAAACTTAAAATGATACTATAAATCATATATCCAGAATATTTTAATACATATTTTTATTTGTTCAACAAATGAACTTTATATATTTATTCTGTCTATTTTTGTAACAATTACTTTTTGATATTAAAATGCTATAAATTATTCAAATGGTAAATCGAACTTGCCTTATAAAAGTTATTTTATTTCCTAATTCATCTTTATATGTTTCAAAGTTATTTGAATATAGTGTACAGACTACAATAAACACAAGCTGAAAATATACATTAAAAGGACAAATTTGGGTTGTATTTTTCGTTTCAATTTAGGATAAAACATTTCTAAGATCATTTATCTCTTGTATATGATATACTTATATGAAAATTTTTTGTCAAATTAAAGATAACCAACACTATATGCAAAATTGGATATCAATTATTTGAAGACTTTTTCCTAAACAAAAGGGAATCATCCCATATATTTCTACTCCCCACCCTAAAAATGTCTCCCTTGCATGCTCTTAAAGACAATAAAACCCAAACCGTTGTGATATAAAAATCGGTGCACATACGTCAATTAGGGTCAGCAAAAATTTGTACAATGTTGCGTGCTCAGCAACTATACATGTGCACGAGCAAAACGTATGAAATACAGAGTCTGTAGCATTCAAAAGTAAAATTAAGCAAATCAATGCCCCATTTAGGTGATACATATATATGTATACATATACATGTATACATATACATGTATATATATATCATGAAGCAAAAACACAAACATCACGTCTAATGAAGCAAAAAAAAGACAAATTAAACACCAATCCGATATCATGCTAAATAAAACGAGGCAGAATTCTACTGGTAACAAGCAAAGATTGCCACCATTTAAAATATTGATATAAAACATTTTTAGGAAGAAAATACAGTGTGAGCTGCACTGATATGTACAAGCTCAAAGAAATCACAGTCAAAAAAAACATATAAACAGAGCTCACCTACAGGAGCTATGGTTCAATTTACTACAACTAAGCAAAGCACCCTTTTATGGTCTTCTGCGTCATCAGTTGCATAGTCATAGTTTATATTTATTCCGTTCCGACTTAAATAATAGGAACCTTAGAGAATCGATGACCTGCAAAACAAAATAGGAGGTACGCCGTTTAGCACTAATATCAAATTAAATGTCTTTATTCATAACAGACACTTCGACATTGCAAGATTCTAGACTTTTGGTCCGACCATGAAGTTTCAAAAATACTTTTATATGCAAATGGAAGGTCAGAAGTTCGTATCCCGATTTAAACAAAAATTAACATCTATTTTCACATGGATTAGCATCTAAATAAGGTAACTTAATTTCGAATTCCGATCGAAAAATTCAAGAAACAAAAAATTATTTGTATTTTCCCAATTTAGGTTTATTAAAATTATACACAAAGTTAAATCTTAATCATTTCAGATCATTATACAAGGGTATGTTTGTATGCATGTGCCAAAAGGTCTCGGATGAAATAAATCAAGTATGTTCGTATTGTATAACAACTCTTAAGAAGGAAATGGTCCAACCGATATTCATTTGAATTCTAAAGTTTCAGAATGTTGTAGTTCGTTTCAGTTTATCATCAAAGCATAACATCCACCAAATGGTATAAATGAAAATTCAAAAGTTAAAATAAACATCGGCATTTTTATTATCATAAGTCGCTGAAATTAGAGTAATAAGGAATCATGAATCTGATTCCAAAATAAAGTGTGGTTCGTCTTCTATACATAATCAAATACATCATTATTATTTTCTAGATTATGTTTTCTTCAGATTTGCTCTATCCAACAATTAAAAAAAATGGAAAACTGTTCGACCATTCCCAATTTCCCGACCTCTTTAAGTACATTTCAAATAAACTATTAAATGAGTTTGCTTCAGTAGCCAGTGTTGATCTATTGTTTTGAACTTTAGGTGGAGTTAGAGATTTCCCAAACTTCTCTGAATATCCACTGGCATACGGCTTTGTATTTGTAATGAAAACCTTATCTAGTGTTTTATGTTTTTATTATCAGAAAAGGGTCAAAACAGCCTATGAGCTGACTTCACATGAACAAAATCCCAACAACCTAACCTAAAGTGGTATAATGATGACATATGTATAATGAGGGGAGCAGATGAAGATGCAGCATACCGTGATAAAATTAACTTTGAGCTTATCTATTGGGTGACTAGATATTCAATATAATATGTTACTAATAAGGATAATGTGGGACAGCACATATCAGAAGTGAGAAGAATAGTTTAACCAAAGAGCACATAATGGTCCTATAACAAGACAATGCAACGTCGTCAAACTATCATTTTACATCACTTTTTGGAGGAGCATGATTTTGTTCAGACATTGTGTGCGCTTCAACAAAATTCCACTTTTCATCGTTTGACTAAACCCAAAGACTAGTTAGTCAATGACCATAAGTTATTAGTTATTCATCACCGGAGGATGACTTAAGACTAAGAATTTGTGTGCAGGCAAAATCATAATCGTTGGAGCATGCTTTTGTTTGCACACAATTTATGAATGCCAACAAAACGTATTTCATTGATGGCTATTGAAAACTAGTGGGTCTATAACTACAGATCACTAGTTATTCGTCGTTGGAAAACGAGTGCTATGTCAACACTCAAATTTTGTGTATTAACAAAACCATGCTTCATAAAGGAGTGTTTTACCAAATTGACTATGACTTTTAAAAATAAAAGCAAAGGCAATTCCACTTTTATTGTCAAAAAGCCCTAATCGCGTAGGGATACATACAAAAATGTAGAGAGAGAAAATCAAAGTTGAAACACTATGAATATAAGGATATGTAACAATGAAAAAGTATCATCTTAACATAATCCAAAAACTAAGCAAGTATTGAATGCCTAATCCAGAAATCCAAATTTCAGAACCTGACGTTTTTGTAGGTTCATCTCGTAGCTTCATCGTAGCATAAAATCGAAGTAGAGGATCAACTAGTTACTATCTATAGCCAACAAATATATACGTTAGACCTATATATAAATTCATAGAGCATTTAAATGTTGAGTTGCATATTAAATTGATTATTTACTTTATTTTAGATCAACTATACACAACCGGCAAGAGATTTGCAAATACTAAACTAATAATACGCTTAATTCAAACAAAACATGTTAACAACGCCGACGTTTTACCAGCATAAACAACCATTCTTATCATTTTATGCAATTCAATACAAACCAATAAAAGCGCTATATTTTGAAAATAAATAAACGAACAATCTCGGAGGAATTAGAAAGGAATCTTACAACTGGAGCCAGCAGAACAAAGAATCGCCTTTCCAAATCCAGACAAGCTAGAAACGATCCCGACAACATATAGAACCATAACCAAGCCAAGCACCCAAGGCATCAGCATGAACCCGATGATGAACGTGACAGATCCACCGAGCATCAGCGACATCGAAATCCCCAAAAGGAGCGAAGCCACCGCCGCAGGCGTCACCTGATTTTGATTCTGATTACGATCGGATCTAATCACCGCCGCGTTACGGACAGGAGAAGCATCGGACCGCAGGATGGTAAACAGGAGAGCGCAGAGATCGTACAAGGCTCTCTGATCCGAATTTTGGCTACGATCGATGGTCATTTTTCGGAAACCTTAGGTCTGGCGATGGTCTTTCAGGAATAAGATTAATTTTGGCGAGTTTGAAAATTGAAATGGATTGTAATAATGGAAGGCTGGAGATGGAGGAGAAGAAAATGAAACGTAGCGGCAAAGTCAAAATAAATATCAATTGAGCCTAGCAATTGAATACCGAATATAAAATCGACATGTAAAATTTTGGAAGGTACTAGGCTTAATTTACGTTAACTTGCAAAACATGTGTGTCTCGTGATGTCATATTAAACTTAGACAGAAAAGAAAGAACATAACAAAAATATAGGCTACTAGTTTCAAATTTTGAAAAAAAGACAAACTTCGGCTATATTTGGTTTGCAATTTTTAGTTTTGGTTTTTCGTTAATGCAAAAATACGCAAGACGTATGTGTACTGTCGAAAACGACGAATTTAGAAAACGAAATTAGCACACAAAATAGAAAATAATTTTTTTTCTCCGTGTTTTGAGAAATAATAGAAACACGAAAAACAATTCATCCATCCATCGTCCTTCCTTCCACTCCGCCGTCCATCCATTTTCCTTCCATCACCTCCGTTATCACTTCACTTCTCTCATACTTAACATACATATTTGAAAACAGAAAACCCAAAATGCGTTTTTAAACTAAACGTTACCTTCATTTCTAGATTCAAATTTTCTTCGAACTCATCGTCATTGTCTCAGATAAACACTCAGTTTTTCCGCTGCACCACTTCGCCACCCGCATATCATCCACCTTGTCAACTAAAACTCCACCGATCCTGTCATCCCTTAAACACATCGAGAATCCCAACCCCGAAGCCTAATCTATGAACGTCGCTGTTACCCGACACTTTGATCGGGCTACATGGCGGTATTCGCAGAGCCTATGGTTGAAACTAGGCGGGACTTGAGCTAAGAGAGGACTGGAAGTATAAGAGACCGATGTAACTCGAGTTTGGATCGGCCTATACGCATGGGTCGGTGTATCTATATGGCTCGGCGAAGGTGGATCGGCATCGAAGCGTAGGCATAGAGGATCGACCAAGTTAGGCGGAACATAGCGGCTCGGTCAAGATGGAGTTGGTCTTAGTGGCTCGGTGTGAACAGTTTTGCCTTGGTCGTTCCGTCAATTATGGTTCGGTCTTACAAGTGCTAAGTCGTGCATCGCTCGGCCAAGGAAGGAAAGGCGAGATGGTTCGGTCGATCGTCATTCGGCATGCGTGGCTCGGCTTTGGTGGTCAGCATGGGTCTTTTGGAATGCATGGCTCGGTCTAGGTGGTACGCAGATGCCGCTCGGTCTAGGTAGTTCGGCACACATCGTTTGGTCGAGGTAGCTTGGCATGCACCGCACAGTCGAGGGAGGATAGCGAAGGCAAGTCGATCAATTGTTTTCCGACGTTCGTGGTCCGGCCTTGATGGTTCAGCATGCGTGGGTCGACAGGCCTGGATCGGTGAACACTGTGATGGTTAGTAATCACTTCGACCTACAACAGAGTGGTGCGATTAGCCTTTCTATACTTCAAGTCATAATACTGCATGCTTCGAGTCCTTTGACAATCTGCTTCGAGTCAACAGTGAGACAACCATTGGACCAGCCGAGGTGGATCGACGATCACCGTTCGGTATGCCTAGCTCGGTGCATAGAAGTCGCCTTCTGTGGACCGAAGTACCTTGTTCCTGGGCCTGCGAAGGGAGTCCAGTCTATCTTCGTCTATAAATACAGAGGCAGGGGTACAGTTGAAAGGACCTTTTTTCGAGAACTCCAGGGAGACTGTGCCATTTTTTGCACTAGTTTTCTTTGGTCTAAGACTTGTATTTAAGTTGTCCGTTTACGAATTGTATATGTATTCAAGTACTTGGAAAAGCAACAAAGATTATATAAACAGTGGACGTAGGCAGTTACGTCGAACCACTATAAAATTTTGGTGTTCTTGTTTCCATTGTTAGTTTTGCATATATTCCTCTGTTTTAATTTACTATCTTCCTTAATCTCTCTACACAAATCTATCTTGGTGTTAATGACTAATTTTGATGCTACCGTTTTGGTACTTTCATTGAGAAGGCATTCTCAGGCTGTTAGGATCTACTTTGCCGCTACTAGATTGAAGGAATCCCCCAAAGTAGATCTAGGTTTATTCTATAAAGTTCACAAATCCTACTCAGAGTTTCTACAGATAACTCTAAAATGTCAAGGCCATGCACCAGTCAACCCCCTACAACGCCGATGCTAATAATACCGCAAGTGTCCAACAAGTAGGACCAAGCTATCAGCAAGCTAATGCAGGTGCAGAACCCGCCACCGTCCTAAACCAAACAGAAGTTGTCACCAGGGAAGAATTCAATGAGCTGACGAGAGAACTCGTGGAAAGCAGGGGAAACTTAACGAGCAAATTCAAGCTAACGCCAATCTCATGACTCGGCTTACTCAACAACGTCATTAGAATGCTGGAGGGATCCCCGCTTCCTACTCGTCATCCGACAGCTCTGTTTCGTCTGATGAATATCCCAAGCGTAGACGCCGTAGAATTGTAACAGCCCAAACAGATGAAGCAGATCAATCCTACAGGACTGGTCCTGGTTCCCTACCTGGAGCCATAGCCCCTCACTTGCACCTGGGAAACCGCATTCAAGTTGGAATAGGAAATTTAGGATCTGGAGCACGAGTGGAAGCTTACCGACCGGCTAACCAGGGATACAATGAAGTAGGTCCCCAAGACACTCGTTTTGGAGATCACCGATCAAGGAGGCACCAACTGGGATGGTCGTGCATGACGGAGTCCAACTTGCTACCTCCCATCTAGACCCCGGATTTGTCGGCTATGGTCAGACAGCTGATGAGGGAAAATCAGGGTTTATCCAACGATGATTGGGCACAACTTGGAGTCACACTCAATTCACAGATGATATCCTACAAGATGAGTAACCCCGGAAGTTCAGCATGCCGACTATTCCAGCCTATGAAAGGAAGACTGATCCCCGACAGCATGTAATGAGATATGAATAGATGATGGAATCAGCCAGGGCAAATGATGCAACCAAATATAGATGTTTTCGAATAACCTTGTCCGGAATCGCCACCATGTGGTTCACCAAATTTCCTCCTCCATCGATCTCCAGGTTCGATGAGTTAGCAACGAAATTTGTGGAGTAGTTCAGATTCCATACCACTCGCCCAAAGGACGTGATGTCCTTATCTAGTGTAATCCAGGCTCCATGGGAGTCCTTAAAGGGATATTTCCAAAGATTTCATGTTACTGCTACCGAAGTTAGCAACCCGAATGACCACGCTATTCTTATGGCCGTGATGCGAAGAGTAGATCTAGACTCGGAGTTTGGTGATTGGCTGGTAGGAAAACCTCTGGCTACCCTGGAACATTTTTATTCAAAGGCACACTAGTTCATGAGAAGGGAGGAAGCCAGGTGGACGAGGCGAGGCAGTGCGCTAGGGCCTGGCAAAGAGACGGTACAAAACCACATTGCAGTAAAACAGGCCGGCGGAACTCTGGAAAGTCCAGGTCGATATTCAAAACAAGCGCGAGCAGTCTAAAGGATCCAGTGGAGGAAATTCCGGAAGGAAGAGGGAAGCAGGAAAATGGAAACTGTGGATCCCAACCTATAACGAATACACTCCTCTGAACACGTCCTTGGAAAATATTTATTTGTCAACTTGTAATACATTCCAATATCGGAAGCCGTGCCCAAAGGAATCCACTGAGGAACAAGAATAGACTGGGAAGTATTGCTGGTTTCACGAGACCTACGGGCACAACACTGACGAATGTAGACACCTACATGATGCTATAGAAAAACTGATTCGGCAAAAGAAGTTACAGCAGTTTGTTAAGAATCCAAAGGACGGCGGACAGGGAACGTCCGACCCCGGTCGCGAGCAGGCTCCACGTCACCCTAAGGAACCTGCTTGGACCGTTGGTAGGATGATCATAAACACGATAGTTGGTGGGCCTCATCCAGCAGACAAGAGTTGGCAAGAAATGGAACGTTATGCTAATTCCTTAAAACATGCGGATTTCGAATGCTGCTCGAACTCGAAAGACGAGACTCCAACAAAACAGCAGCGAATGATGACATATGATAAAGTATTCAGGAGCAGGGATGCCGATCGGGTGGAGGCACCCACTATCGACCACGGGTCATTTCGGCCACGATTGGGCTAGGTTTTGTGAGAAGGATACCGATTGATTGTGGGAGTTCTGTGGATATTATTTTCAAAAGGGCATATGACCAAATGAAGATAGAGACGAAAGATCTAACACCATCTAAAATACGTATTCATGGCTTTAATGGTGCGGCTAGTTATGCAGTTGGTTTTGTCGAATTACAAGTTGAGTTAGTAGAAGGTGAACGTAGGAGGGTATGGAACCTACCGTTCATATTTTTGGATGTTGATTCCCCGTATAATGTTTTTCTTGGCCGACCGGCCCTGGCGGAGTTTGGGGCAGCTTTGGCCCCGTGGTGTTTGACTTTGAAGTTTTCGACAGATAGAGGAGTTGGTGAAGTGCATGGTAATCAAGAGATTGGCCATGCATGTTATGTGCCTGAGCCGAGAGAGGCTTAGCGAAGAGAGAAGGGAAAGGTTATGGAAAACTCTTTCCGCGTCCATGTTGCTCAAAATTGAAAAGTAATCCCCGAGCCTTAGCTCGGGAAACAGAGTCGGATCTACAAAGACATAGATCCAAGAGGCGATGATGAAGAAACTAAGGAGTCTAAAGCAGCACCGGCTGAATTGACGATTGACATTCCAATTAGCCATGATGACCCATCACGGGCGTTGAAGATTGGATCACAACTTACCCCCTCAATGACTGAGGATCTTACTGATTTCCTCCGGGCGAATCTGAATGTTTTCGCTTGGACACATTCTTATATGTGCGAAATTTCTCCCACCATAGCGAGTCATATGTTGAACATAGACCCGAAATACGTGCCGGTGAAGCAAAAAAGGAGAGGTATGGACCCGGAGAGGTCTGCTGCTCTCAGAGAGGGAGCGGAAAACTCAATGCCAATGGGTTCATCTGCGACGCCCTCTACCCTGCATGGGTCTCTAATCCCGTACTAGTGAGAAAAGCGAATGGGAAATGGAGGACCTGTTTTGGTTACTCAGACCTGAACAAGGCATGCCCTAATGATAGTTTTCCTTTACCCAGAATTGATCAGCTAGCCGACTCAACAGGTAGGGGTGTAAATCGATCGGACCGAACCGGATTGAGGTTTGTTCAGTTTATGTCCTAAATAAAATCGAACCAGACATAGATCGGACAAGATTTATGTTTGTACAAACTTTGTTGTCCTAGCTCGTGTCCTAAATAAAATTAGGCGGACTAGTACATACATTTCTCAAACACGGACTCGAACGGACATGGACGGACATTGTTATTTACATCAAATTTTATGTTTTTTAATAGAATTTCCATCAGATATACTGAATTACAAGAAATTTGGATGAATTCGAACGAACTCGGACCGGACAATATTTTTTCTCGTATAAATTTGGTTGTCCTAGCTCGTGTCCTAAATGAAAATCGAACGGACTCGGATGGACTTATTTCGGTTACGGACATTGGACACTTGTGTAAAATTAACAGCCCTATAAACAGAAGGACATGACATATTATCATTCATGGATGCATATTCGAGATACCATCAAATCCCAATGCACATTCCAGATTAGGAACGCACTAGTTTGTTACGGACATTGAACTGTACTGTTATGTAGTGATGCCCTTTGGGTTAAAGGACCTGGGAGCGACCTATCAACGGTTGGTAATCAGATGTTTAAAGGCCAAATTGGTAGAACAATGGAAGTCTGTGTGGATGACATACTTTTGAAGTCACGGCAGTCAAATGACCACATTTGAGACTTAGCGGAGATGTTTGATATACTCAGATACTACGGAATGAAAATCAATCCATCAAAATGTTCCTTTGGCGTCGCATCAGGGAAGTTTTTGGGTTTTATTGTCAATGCTCGGGGAATTGAAGCTAACCCGAAAAAGATTCAGGCCATTCGAGACGTACAAGTGCCTAAAACTATAAAGCAAGTACAAAGCCTAAATGGAAAAGTTGTCGCATTGAGTCGATTCATATCCAGAGCGACCGATAAATGTATTCCTTTCTTCGACGTGATAAAGAAAGGGAAGAGAAATTTCAAATGGATGTCAGACTGTAAGGATGCGTTCCGAGCTCTGGTAGGACACTTGAAGAGGCCTCTAGTTCTCTCGAAACCTGTAGACCATGAGTAGTTATATGTTTACTTGGCCGTATCCCAGCATGCCATCAGTACTGCTTTGGTTCGTGAGGAGGACCGAATTCAAAGGCCAGTGTATTATGTTAGTAAACGTCTAGTGGGGCAAAGAAAAATTACCCTAAGATTGAGAAGCTAACATACAGCTTAGTGATTGCATCACGCAAGCTCCGTCCGAACTTTCAGGTACACCTGATCAGTGTTTATACCGATCAACCTCTGTCATTTGTGCTTCAACGACCAGAAACCTCAAGATGGTTTCTCAAATGGAACATTGAGTTGAGTCAATTTGATATCACTTACCTGCCATGGAGGGCTATCCAAGGGCAAGTGCTAGCAGACTTCATTGCATAATTTACAATATCAGACGAGTCAAGCAGTAGTGGTGATGCAGTTCTCCCCTTTCGATGGAAGCTGTACATCGATGGGGCATCCAACAACCATTATTATAGGGATGGTGTTATTCGTGTAACTCCCGAAAACCAATCAATTTGTTATGCTTTGAAGCTCGATTTTCCCGCTACGAATAACGAAGCCGAATATGAAGCATTGATTGCTGGCTTAAAACTTACCAGTGAACTCGGAGTGAAAACAGTTGAAATCTTTTGTGACTCGCAATTGGTGGAGGAGACTATCTAGCAAAAGGGCAGAGGCATGCCCCATACCTTGCCTGGGTTCGAGAGCTATTGTCAGACCTTGAATATTACGACGTTTCACATATCCCACGTGAATAGAATGGTGAAGCCGATTCATTGGCAAAATTCGTAAGTTCTGGTAATGCACAGCAGATGGGCTTAGTTCCCGTCGAAATCTTACATGCCCCGAGTATAGAAGGAATGGAAGTGGTTGTTGTGTAAGAAACAGAAACTGAGGGGGAGTCATGGATAACACTATTCAAACAATACCTGCTACATGGGACTTTGCCCGAGAGAAAGAACGAAAGACGACAAGTCATTCGCAAAGCCTCGTGGTACATAATGCAGGATGGAGTAATGTGTCGAAAAGGATTCTTGGTTCCCTTACTTCGGTGCATCACCCACAATGAGACAAAGCGGGTCTCGAAAGAAGTTCATGAAGGAGAGTATAGCAACCATATTAGGGGACAAACGCTAGCCAAAAGATCCTCCGCTATGGATACTACTGGCCAACTGTGAATCGAGATGCCATGGACTATGTAAGAAGATGCGACAAATGCCAAAAGTATGTGAAGATCCCAATAGCACCATCGACAGAACTCACGCTAATGGTTAGTCCTTGGCCATTTGCAATATGGGGAATTGATATAATTGGCTCCTTGCCAATCTCTAAAGATGGTGCAAAATATGCAATTGTTGTGGTCGATTATTTCACCAAGTGGGCAGAAGCAGAGCCCTTAGCTACGATCGCCACCAAGAAGGTCATCAGTTTCGTTGTACGAAACATTATATGCCGTTTTGGCCTCCCGCGAACTATCATCATGGACAATGGAACTCAGTTCGAGAGTAAGGAGTTCAAAGAATTCTGTCAAAAATATGACATTGGGAAAAGGTTTGCGCCAGTTGCTCAACCTAAAGCCAATGGGCAAGTTGAAGCCATAAACAAAATAGTCAAGTCCATATTTAAAAAAAAGTTTGGAGAAGGCCAGAGGCAAGTGGGTGGATGAGCTTCCAACAGCGCTCTGGGCTTACAGAACCACACACATGTCCGCGACTGGTCATACTCCGTTTACTTTGGCATATGCCACTGAAGCTGTTATACCCATGGAATTTGAAGTTCCCTTTCACCGGGTTATTCATATGATCCTAGGACAAATCAGGATCTCTTACTGGAATACTGGACTTTGTAGATGAAAAATATAAAGAGGTTGATTTAAGGGCGGCCGCATATAGGCACGAGTCGCTCGATATTTTAATGTAAAAGTTCGACCGAGAATCTTTGTTGTGGGTGATCTCGTTTTAAAGCGAGTTTTTCGATCACATCACATATGAATCCCACATGGTAATGTCCATACGTCATCGAACGTAAGCTTGGAGAAGGAACTTTAAAGCTAGCGACCGTCGATGGCATGACGCTCTCCCGAGCATGGAATAGTGAGCATTTGCGTTGTTATTACACTTAGCCTATTTCTTTTGCATTTTAGTAGCAATTGTTTCCGGTATATGTTTCTTTTGTTGTTTTTTGTTTTCAGTATGTAATAAGACAATTTATTTTTGTTCTTATTTGTTATGATCAATAAAGGTTTGAAGCCGTTTTTCTATAAATTGTTGATGTAGCGTGTGTTATAATTTCATGGAAAAAATTTAATTACATTATTCTATCCAGCGTATGAACGCACACACAATTAAAAGTCAATCGATAAACGACTTAAAAATCTCTAAGTCCCCGGGGCATGGACTAGAGTACTTTGAGTCCCCGGAGTGCAGACTAGAGTGTAAATGACTTAAAAATTTCTAAGTTCTCTGAGCACGGACTAGAGTACTCTGAGTCCCCGGAGTGTGGACTAGTGTATAAATGACTTAAAAATCTCTAATTCCCCGGAGCGCGGACTAGAGTACTTCGAGTCCCCAGAGTGCGGACTAGAGTATAAACGACTTAAAAATCTCTAAGTCCCCGAAGCGTGGACTAGAGTACTCTGAGTTCCCGAAGTGCGACTAGAGTATAAAAGACATAAAAATCTCTAAGTCTTCAAAGCGTGGACTAGAGTACTCTGAGTCCTCGGAGTGCGGACTAGAGTATAAACGACTTAAAAATCTCTAAGTCTCCGGAGTGTGGACTAGAGTACACTGAGTCCCCGGAGTGCGGACTAGAGTATAAACGACTTAAAAATATCTAAGTCCCCGGAGCGTGGACTAGAGTACTCTAAGTCCCCGGTGTGCGGACTAGAGTATAAACGACCTAAAAATCTCTAAGTCCACGGAGCATGGACAAGAGCACTCTGAGTCCTCGAAGTGTGGACTAGAGTATAAACAACTTAAAAATCTCTAAGTCCTCGGAGTGCGGACTAGAGTACTCTGAGTCCCCAAAGTGCGGACTAGAGTATACACGACTTAAAAATCTCTAAGTCCCCGGATCGTGGACTAGTGTACTCTGAGTCCCCGGAGTGCGGGCTAGAGTATAAACAACTTAAAAATCTCTAAGTCCCCAGAGCGCGGACTAGAGTACTCTGAGTCTCCAGAGTGCGGACTAGAGAGTAAAAGACTTAAAAATCTCTAAGTTCTCAGAGCGCGGACTAGAGTACTCTGAATTCCTAGAGTATGGGTTAGAGTATTAACAACCCAAAAATCTCTAAGTCCCTGAAGCGCGGAGTAGTACTCTGAATCACCGGAGTGCAGACTAGCGTATAAACGACTTAAAAATATCTAAGTCCCCAGAGCACGGACTAGAGTACTCTGATTCCCCGGAGCATGGACTAAAGTACTCTGAGTCCCCGGAGTGCGGACTAGCGTACAAATGATTCATAAAATCTCTAAGTCCCCAGAGCACGGACTAGAATACTCTGAGCCCTCGTAGTGTGGATTAGCATACAAATGATACATAAAATCTCTAAGTCCCTGAAGCGCGGACTAAAATATAAGCAATTCAGAAACCTCCGAGTCATGCAGAAGCGAACAGGTGCTCACATGACCCGCAAAACTTTGAATGTCAAGTATTAGTTGGATGATAAGCTAAATATCGATAATCATCAAAAACAAAGAAACAAACTTTTATTTACTAATCGAAGATTCAGTTCCGTTACAACTTCTCCTAAACTCGGAGTAAAGAGTCTACTTACAATGACTATGAAAATAAATAGAAACAACCGCATGATTCAGGCTTATTCGGATTGAAGGAGGCATGACCAGATAGTCACTTTTTTGATTTTTTTTCTCCTACTTCAGTTTCTTCGAAATCCCTCACCTTAGTATTTTCTCTTGGACGCCTTGCTCCCTAGTGAGGCGGTGCTCGAGGAAGGAAGAGGAACTTCTAGTGGTGTGGTCCCACCAGGGAAAATGAACTTCAGTGGCCGGTTTCGAGGATCATCAACTTCCACCACCTGAGGCTCAGCCTTAATTTCCTCTTTATTCTTCCCTACTTCCGTCATTTGCTCCTCTATGCTCAGTTTTGAAGTGTGTTCGGAGGCAACCGTGATTTCAACCTAATCATGTTCTTCTGATGGTGAGGGATTCTCGAGTTTGTCCTCATCGAGCGCCCCAATCATTTAGCATCGGGTCTAGGAGTATCCCCGGTGTGAGATGCCTCTCCCATTTTCTCTTCCTTCTCCATGGCAATATCACTCCTTGGAGTTGGTTCGGGATCAGAATGGCCTAAAACACAAATGTTAGAATACATTTATTGTTCGTCAAGAGCGATGGTCTTTTCAACCCTAGAAAGAAAAATTTTGTACCGGCTTTCGGTTGACTCTCGGCTATTTTAGGAGTCTCACCTTCTAGAATAGGGGAGAGAACGTGAACATCAAGCATGGGTTTCTCTGGGTCATAGCCAATATGCTGCTCCAAAGGATCGAGTGATGAGCAACCAGCCGACTGGGTGGAAGGAGGAACTAGAGACTTAGTTCTGTAGGGGCCAGCAACGTCATCCTTCCCTTTCGATGAGGAGGAATCTCTTCCATAAAGGACTTTGGCTGCAGATAAGTTGGAAGGCTCGTTTCCTCGAAGCACTTCCTTCACAAGAGAATCCTCATCAACCTCTTCGATGCCCAGCTCCACTCATTTAATTTTTATTATAGCGTCCCATGCTTCGGCTAATGATTTAAGGTAACCCTCGTCCAGAAAAGATAGATCTCGATGCATGAGAACTCGAGCGTTATATTTAGCAATAAGCGGATCAAATAAGCATTTAATTTCTTCTCTACCGGCTTCAACAACTGCCTCGAGGCGAGAATCGATTTCTGTCAGTGCCATTCTTTGGCCCTCCTCACGGGCTACATCCTTTAACGCTTCAGATTTAGAAAGTTCCTCGTCAAGCTTGTTCTTTAAGAGCCATGTTGTGACGATTTCCTCGCAATATCGCTGTGACTCTTCCTGTGCAGCAATCTTCTCTTCTCTCTTTAAGCAGAAGCTCCTCCAGTTCTTTAACTCATTGAGTGAGGATATCATTTTCTTTCTAGATGGAGTCTTTTTCTAAGGCTAGAGCACCACTACGTTGAACTGCCTCGTCAATTTCCTTTTTGTGGGTGGCTTCCAGACGGCTGACTGCCTCAGCCATGTCTTTAGCATTTTGCTGGGCAGCCTCAAGTTGAGATTTGTGTAAGGAAAGCTCTTCATCTTGGGCTATAATAATATCTTTATCATGGATGGCTTCAAGTCTCAGGCGGTCGATTTCATGTCGATGCTCCATAAAAATTTCTGAAATTTTTTCTGCCAAATGAACAAACGCATCATGTTGGACATAGACATCGTTATTATAGGCGATAACGCTTTGTTTAACATGCCCTGGAATAGGATGAATCGTAGGAAGGAATTTCAATCCGTCGAAGCATATCTTTGGAAATTTGGCCTTAAGCTCGGCTAACTTTTCCACTGTCGATGGATCGTGTGCCGAGATTGGAGGAGTATGCCTAGCCGAAGCCGCAGACTTTTTGTGAGGCTCACGAGATTGCTTGGTGGTGGACGAGCCAGAGTGTTGGTCGTGGGGAGCTTCAAGTTGAGATCCCTTCTGAAAAGATTTTTCTCTACTGTACTATGAGTGAAGGGAAGGATAGTTGGGGTATGAAGAATGGCTGTATGTTTTCTTCGGGAAGACGAGGAATCTCTAGGACGGTAGAGCCTATCGCTGATGTCATCTCTTTCTCGATGTCTACCTGATCCCGAACCCCGACTGGAGTGGTGGAAGATAGAGGACCCGCGGAGGTGGTCAAATCCGTAAGCGTGCCCCATATCACCTGCACAGTAATCAAGTGAGGACGAGTTAGCGAAAATAGTATTATGGCTAAAATTGAAGTGTAGGGTGAAGTGTGAGTGTTCGTGTGTGTCCTAGCGTTTCCCCCCGATGGACCAATTTCTTTTTCTTTACTTATTCGGGTTTTCTCTCCGCGTTGACAAGCCTGATCGCCTCCATCGCCTCTCACAAGCGTATTAAGTCCTATATCCCTTGGGTCGTTGAAATCGTAATTCAGTAAGTCATCAGGGATGGTCAGGTCTGAAAGACCATTTAATGAACCCGCTAGATATTGGGGAGACGACTTTTTCTCAACCGGAGTGATTGTAACTTTAGAAGTTTCGCCTACTATTTTCCTTTTAAATTTATAGGCTAGGATCTTTTGCTTCTTCGAAGGGGAATCGATTTGTTGATGCCAGATGCGTCAGTTGTTGTTGTAATATTGGAACCTAAGTTCTCATCGGTCGCTTCTGGCACCTTGGCCTCTTTTATTTCACCTTTCTTGGATGTATCAGGGACTCTTCCTGTAGAGGGCATCGAAGACCCGGCATGCCCTTTGCCTTTTTCCGCAGCAGATCCGGTTGTTGGGGTGATGGGGAGGCAAGTTCGAAAGACCCTCCGCCAACAATCCAAACTTCGAAAGCAACTCATTGGAAATAACGGATTTGAACTCCTGGTCTCTCATGGGAATAGCTCGAATGGCCTCAACGGGCTCGGAATATCCAGCGCCTTCCGGTCGTGGGCGGATACCTATAAAAGTCGAAGGAAGTTTAGTGAGAATGCATCTCGCACCTCAAATAAATATTAGTCAAGGAATAAAACTTGCTCCCTTTCAGCCATCTCCTCGCAAAACTAGGAAGGAAGCGTATGTAGAACCACTCTTGCTTGTACTGAGATAATTTACCCTATTTCCCCGTCAAGATTTGACATTTGGAATGTGGTTCGAGAAATATGAAGGATGGAATGTCAGACCGTCTTTTGAAGCGGTAGATATAGCGAATATCCTCGGGAGTAGGGAGTTTGAATAAGGTGCTCATGAAGAGAATACAAGTGCCATAGATAAACGCGTGACTATTTGGATGTAGCTGTGCCGAAGCAATCCTGATATATTGTAACACTTCATGGAGAAGAGAGTTGAAAGGTGGCACGCTGCCGACCCAGCACACGAATTTATTGCATGTTGTATATCCAGATGGGGGCAGGTGAGGCCGATCCTGCCCCGATGGAACTAAAACGTCGTCGAAAGGGATTCCATGAATTGTACACAACCGACGCAGAGCGACTTCGCCAATTTTTAAAGCTTGTGAATCAATAGGATTATCCAGGATAACTACTCCATCTATAACATCAGGAGCCAAGCCTATAATAACATCGGAAGGATCCTTAATGCTCTGTATAGAAGTTGTCGGTGGATTCGAAGTTTCTAATACCTCCTACTGAGAACTTGGCTCAGGCTTATCAGAAACTGTAGCAGTGCTGGATCTTATGGACATCTTCGACAAGCGTTTAATATGGGTAGATACCTGTTTAAACTATACTTGAAAGACAATTGATGTCAGATATAATGTGATAATATACCCCCTGTGTTGTGTGTGAACTAGTGCAATAACTCAAACGTGAGTACAGAAAAAAGTAAAGATCTAAACACAAGTGTGGTGCGATAGAACTTTGAGTTATTGTCCTCGGAGACCGTCATTGCTGACCGTTTCCCACAGTTTGTTATATGGTTGATAGAAGTATTCTTGGAGTCGAACATTAGCATCATCGAGTGTGACGGCTTTGTTGTGTTAAGTTTGCGTTTAAGATCGTTCAAGTTATGGGGGAATTGGTTCAAATTAAGTTCTTGGGCTTATATGTTTTGTTGTTTGTCATCCTTTGTCCAATGTGCTACGGTTGATTGTGGAGGTAAGTTACTCAAATATGTCTTTTGTTCAAGTTGAAACACTTTTGATTTCCAATGCCGACCCACTCACCCACTATCTCCCACAAAATGCTGACCAGCCTCACTTAAGCTCTTACCGACCTAAATTCCTTAATTGTTCGGTCACACTCACTACACTCGTTCGTCTCACTCACTCTCTAATCACTTAATAGCCCACTAGGTTTAAACCGACCCGCCTTCCTAATTTGCTACCGACCCATATTTCCTTTCAAGACCAACGGTACCTGTGCTCTGGATACCGAACCACTTCTCCGGACTCTAACCAAACAACAACATCACATATAACTACCAAACCACACTCGCGTTCCTTTCAACGTGACCAACTTGCATTCACTCTCGCACCTCTACACCGTTCTGTCCCTTTTGGTTCCTTCACCGAGCGACATCTTCCTTCCTCTTCCTAAGGCTTAACTTTCGAACTATGAGGGCAACAACTACTCAAAAACTATTGCCAACAACCATCAAGGACAGTTGAAGCCCTAGCTTAAAGCCTATCCCTCCTCTTGATTCAACTTAACCTCTCTTTCCAATTATCCTCTATCTACTCCTATATCCCAAGAAAAGGGGAAGCCACCCACTCGAGCACTCGAACTTAGTACATGATTCCGAATTTGAAAGGAAATTCGTACCTATGGAGAAACCTGGGGCTTGCAGAAGTTTCAAGTTATTAGGTTGAAGAGTTAGTTAAATTTGAGGGCGATAGAAGTCATAAAGGGAGAGGTAAGGGGCTATATGGGGGGTAGGCTAACAAATTTGCAAGAATAGGAAGGTATCGGGCTTATGAGAGTAAAGTGAAAATCATAAGAAGAGAGAAGAACAAAGGGTAAAGCTTTTATATGGTGAGGGAGGAAGATGAACAAGTCATACCCTATGGAACCGGTCAAAGCACCTCAGTGGGTCAGTGAGTGAGTATGCTGAGCGATGCTGAGTAAGACGAATGAGTGGGTCGGCCCCCGTACGTCAACTGACCCATGATAAAATAGAACATATATATTAAAAAAATGAGGGAGGAGACAAAGGGTTTAATATATATATGTGTGTGTGTCTATATATATATTATGTGTGTATAAGCGCACGTAATGCTAAGAAAGTCCGCCATGGTTCAGCCTTCGTAAGATCGTATCCACTCAACTTTTGAGAAGTTAGAAATGGGATTTAAACGGCAGACGATTATCTTTCTGGATGAGCTAGCTTTTGAAAGCAGGATCTCATGGCTAATTCAAAGCACATTGTGTTGTTTCACACGACGCACATTAGGGGGCAAAAGCTACCCGACACTTTGGTCCGGCTACATGGCGATAGTCATAGAGCCTATAGTTGAACCTAGGTGTGACTCGAGCTAAGAGAGGATCGGAAGTATAAGAGACCGATGTAACTCGAGTTTGGATCGGCCTATACGCATGGGTCGATGTATCTATATGGCTCAGCGAAGGTGGATCGACATCGAAGCGTAGGCATAGAAGGTCGGCCAAGTTAGGCGGGACAGAAGGGCTCGGTCAAGATGGAGTTGGTCCCAGTGGCTCGGCGTGAATGGTTCGGCCTTGGTCCTTCGGCCAACTGTGGTTCAGTCTTACAGGTGCTAAGGCGTGCATCACTCGGCCAAGGAAGGAAAGGCGAGATGGTTCGGTCGATCGTCGTTCGACATGCGTGGTTCGGCTTTGGTGGTCAGCACAGGTCGTTCGAAATGCATGGCTCGGTCTAGGTGGTATGCAAATGCCACTCGGTCTAGGTAGTTCGGCACACATCATTTGGTCAAGGTAGCTCAGCATGCATCGCATGGTCGAGGGAGGATAGCGAAGGCAAGTCAGTCAATTATTTTATGATGTTCGTGGTCCAGCCTTGATGGTTCGACATGGTCGGCGAGCCTAGATCGGTGAACTCTATGATGGTTGGTAATCTCTTCGACCTACAACAGAGTGGCACGATTAGCCTTTCTATACTTCGAGTCATAATGCTGCCTGCTTCGAGTCCTTTGACAATCTGCTTTGAGTCAACGGTGAGATAAACCAATGGATCGGTCGAAGTGGTTCAGCGACCACCGTTCGGCATGCTTGGCTCGGTGCACAGAAGTCGCCTACTGTGGGACGAAGTACCTTGTTCCTGGGCCTGCGAAGGGTGTCAATCTTCGTCTATAAATACAGAGGCAGGGGTACAGTTCAAAGGGCCTTTTTTCGAGAACTCTAGGGAGACTCTGCCATTTTCTACACTTGCTTTCTTTGGTCTAAGACTTGTATTCAAGTTGTCCATTTACGGATTATATCTGCATTCAAGTATTTGTAAAAGAAATAATGATTATATTAATAGTGGATGTAGGTAGTTACGCCGAATCACTATAAAAATTTCATGTTCTTGTTTTCGTTGTTAGTTTTGCGTATATTCCTCCGTTTTATTTTACTATCTTAATTAATCTCTCTATACAAATCTATTCTTGGGTGTTAGTGACCAATTTTGGTGCTAATAGCCGCTAAAAGTCGTTACCACTCCACTATGTCACGCCGCATCACCAGAACTCAAAAACATCATCACCATTTGAATTTAAAAAGAGAAAACATAACCAATAGATTAAAAATGTTAAATTAAATTAGAACTAAATCAACATAATGTCGTTCATTTCTTTTATAATAAAAATGATAAACTAAACTAGCATTAAACCAATTAATGTTATATTCAAATTTTATAGTTCAAAATATGCTAAATCAAACTAGCTTTATCATTTGCTTTTACAATTTAAAATAGTGCTAAAATAAATTAGTGTCGTAAACATACAATGTTATGTTTATTTTCTATAGTTCAAAAAATGTTAAATTAAACAAACATAAAATCAACATAGTGATATATTAATTTTTTGTAGTTCAAAAAATGCTAAATCAAACTACCACTATCATTCATTTTTACATTTTAAAAAAATGCTAAATTAAATTAACATCACGTACATATAATATTATATTCATTTTTACTTACATAAAATGTTGGTTATATTTAGCATTTTTAGTTGGTAATTGTTCAAAAAAATATGTTGTTACTAGCAACCGCTGTCTTTACTGCCCCAACATTGACTCCATGGCTCCACCATGCTTTGTTGATGCACTATCTCCTCCATCGCCTCCTAAGCCTCTTCGACATAAAAAAATTCATTAGTAAAACGAACCCTAATCACCTCGACCTACCACCATCGCCACCCAAAACCGCTACCACCTCGTCGCCTCCTGAGTCGAATCCAACCCATGTCACTTGCCAAGCCTTCGTCATTTCAGTTGTGTCGAGATAAGTTTGGTGTTGCGTTGCATATTTGCAAGAACTTTGCCCTTCAGACAAAAATAAAACCTGACGTCGTTGTGTCAAAATTTATCCATTTATCCATGCTTTTTTCTATTTTCCACGTAGTTTTTATTCATAGTTATAAATAATATTTTACCTTTAAACCATAATTATAATATTTTTAGTGGTACAATTTTTGGGCTCAATATACATAAATTTCTCACAAATATTCTTTTGTCAAATAGTTATGAAAAAGGTCATAAATTCCAATATCGATTTTGTTATTTTATATTTTAAAGATATCGCAAAATGTGATCGATAAGTTGTCAAGGATTACGATATAAATTATAATCATTGACAAGTTGGTTCTTTATATTGGGTATTTGGTTTATAGTACATAGTTGTACTGCAAGTCTTAGTAGTATGATGCATATTACAATCCAACATAAGTCTAGTGATTTGAATAACATAATGCATGATTCAAACGTATGACCTCATAGACCAAAACCGAAACACCTAACAATTAGCACAATGGTTCAACTAATTGTCGCAAGTTATTCACTCAAGATTACAACAAGTTGTGAGCCTACCGCAATCTGTGAGGAAACTTAAGTGTGGATTGAAGGGCTAAAGCTACCATAAGTTATATCAAAGATATTATCTATCTATAGTTGGAAAGTTGTGGCAAGTAATATTCATAATACTGTGTGTTATCAAGTTGTCTCAATATATAAGAAGTAAATCTATTGCGTGTTATAAAATGATGTTATCGCCAATTATGTACTGATAGTTATAAACCAGAAGCTATTGGTGTTGCTGATAGAGTTAGGGGTATGCCCTGTAGGAAATTATATAATTTGTTGCATATATCTAACTCGTTGAACAATCTTGTTCATAAGAAAGGTGTTTCTTTCTATTATATACTTGATATAATGTGATTATATAATTAATTAATTTAATTAAAAGTGTATTTAATAGAAAATCCATAACTCGTATATTTTGTGATAGTAGCTATAAAGTGTTGTAGCCATGAGTAATTTATCACAACAAAACAAATATACTATTTTAAATGTACATAGTCAAGATGCATCGAGACTGGATAACGATGTATCCGTTGAGACTAGTAACGCTTTCCAAATGTTGGGTTGTGTATTACTCATAACTGCTGGGGACACTTAGAGTTACATACTGATAGTAATCGGATAACTATGGAATGACTCACTCGATAGTTTTCTGTTGGTTAATATAACTAAGGATAACCAAAAAATATCAATGTGACTTATTTATGCACTTCTCTCGACTTGAGAATACTGTTGTTCTTCAATATGAAAGCTCCGCTTCGATTATAGTCAAATCATAGCACAGTGTTCCATCGAGTGGCTATAGTTGGGTCGAGTAGAAGTATTGGAAGTTAAACACTATTAAAGAGAGAATTCGTCTCCTCAGTTATATGGGGTTAGTATCTTGGTCAACTCAAGTCAACTCAAAGTCTCTGGCCAGAGCATTTTGGTTAATAATAATTATTAGTATTGAACCAAGGACTTGTGTTTGAACTATAAAGTTGAATGTGGATGATATTGGAATTTTGACCATTATCAAATTCTGTAAGTCCTAATATGATATAATCTTGACGAAGAGAAATGGTGTAAAAAAAATTGCCACTATAAGGTACCGCCTCTAATAAGTAAAAATTGATTTTACCGAAAAGAACTGTAAGCGATAAATTTAGCCAAACTGTCATACCATCTGCTAAGTGACGTGTGAACAGTAATATTTGAATTGTTCAATATTAATTGCTGACTGAATTCACACCTCTAAGTTGCACAACCGCTTTTGTGATTTCTCCGAAAACCACACAATCTAATTGGTTTGTAAAATGTTGCAAACTAAATAAATAAATCAGTATTTATGAAATTTTAATTATTGTTAATGTTTTGAATGTTGTTGGTAATTATTATTATGCATATATAAAAGTTATATTTGCATATATCGATATGCGATATTGATATAATTTTAAACATGTTTTAAACAATAAAATAATTACATAAAAGTTGTTTCTTTTGTTTGGAAAAGTTGCATATTTGGAATGTGCTTGGATCATCCATATAATGGTAAGAGGAGGAAATCAATTAATGAGATTGATTGAAATTTAAAAAGAGGAAATAAACGAGGAAGTTTTAATAGGAGAATAGGAAATGGTTCCTTTAATTCTATTAAAAACAGAACCTCCTCATTTTGAAAGCACACAGAACGAACATGAATTTTTTTGGTTCTCTTTTCTTCCTCTTCTCTATCATTCATTCATGGCTGAAACTTCATCCAAAAAAGCATCAAAACAAATTCAAATCAACATCAAACTAAATTAAATTGGTGGTTCATTCTTCCGTTGCAAAGTGTGATGGTGATTTGCTTGAAATTTGAGGAGAAACCACAAATCAAGGTGCGATGAAGGGCAAGGTCTATCGGATCTAGAGAGTGATCAACCAGATTTAGGTATTGTTCTATCATTCTAGGTGTTTCTACATGCTTCATCCTAAGATAATTATATGTGTGTATAATTCTATATTTACAAATCTTATAATTTGTCCCTATCCCCATAATCCCTATTTTTCCCTTTTGTCCATACTTGTGAATTTGAATTTGAATTCTCCATTCCTTGTTTGAATCGATTGTCCTATCATGTTAAAATACAGAATGTTTTCCTTTGTTCACTGCTAATTTGTTATGAATTATAACATCTCATTTTTTATCACATATATGATTGTTTGATTAATTAGTTAAACCTATAAATTCTTAATTTTATTTTCTGTAGTCTATGTGATTGTTTACAAAGTTTGCTTAATCTAGATCTAGATCTACTTGTCTCAAATCTATATATGCCTATGTTGTTTGATTTTGTTGTTTAAAAAAATTAACATAATTGAACTTTGAATTATTATTATTATTTTCTTTCATAATTCAGTTTTTCATATCAAAAGGTTTACACTTGAATATTAAGACATAGGTTGTTATGTAATTAAAACTTGGTAATAATCGCATTAATTAATCTTTGTCGTCTAATTAATATGATGTTTTAATTGTAATGGTTCAAATCATTCTAATATAAGCTCTTCCTTTCAAAAGAAAAAGGGAAACATTAAATTAATGACATATTCTCTGACGACCCGGAATCTTTAACAATTTAAATTGGAATATTTAATTGATTTTAAATGTTTAAAAGTTGATTTTTAACTTGAATTCAAATATTATTATTATTTAGAAATTAAGTTGTTGGATTTAATAAACTGAAATTGGGTAAATTATTGAATTTTCAGTTTCAAGCCTGCTAAAAATAATTTGAAGGCTTATAAAATTTATAATGATGATACTGAAGATAATAGAATGGTTGAAATTTAATTTAAAGGTGATTTGTTCAATTTTAATAATATATCGTTTAAATTGAATTTAAAAATAGCCTTCCGAGGCACAGTCTCGGAATTTGACGAAACCAGTTCCATTGGATCCATAATAATTAGTTATTATCGGATTTCAATTTTCGTGGCAATCGGAGTTGTCGTTTGACCCTGGCAGCTCAAAACGCTTAAAAACTATTTTAATCGATTTAAATTAAAACTGATTTTTTACTTCCGTAACTCGCGCATATGATTGAATTAGCTTCCGAAACATGTTCCATTGTGTTCGGAATGTGAGTAAAACCTTATAATCGCCTAGCGGCATTCCTTAAGAGGAGTTCGAAATTTCACGGGATGCAACACGAGATATTTTCAATAGTCAACTATATAAAATCAATTCAAAGGTATCCCCTTAGTCACGTGACTACGGTCTAGCTCATACCCGAAGCCTCCTTTAGGATATATGCCTTCGTTCTTTCAGACAAATGAAACGGAAGTCAAATAAAAAAAAATGGCAACGCATAATCAAATTGAGCTCGAACTCGAGGGGGAAGACGCGGTCGCGAGCGTGAGGAAGGCCGAGGGTTTGCCGTGTGCGATGATGGTTGGAAGTCGAGCGTCGCGACTTTTTGGTCGCGTGCGAGTTAGGGCTTCGCCATAATTTGGGGGAGACGCGATTTAAGGTTGAAGGGTGGAGTCGCGTGCGGTGCTGCAGCAGTGATGATGCTCGGTGTCGTCTCTCGCATGCTCGGCTGTGTCTTCAACTCGTACCCAAAAGAGGAGATGAGGGCATTTCGTGGAGGAAGGAGATAACCTGGGTCTATGCTCTGCATTGGGTATGAGTTCTCCCTCTTTCTGTTGTTTGTAAAATTTATACATATATATACTTCCATACAAATAAATTAGGTAATTACTAAAGTTTAATGGATTGGTTGATAACATAGGATTTTTAAATTTGGGATTTTGAAAAAGTCTTGATTGGAAAAAATATATTTAGATTTTGATTCTGGAAACTTATATAAATGATTCATGTAAAGGGAGGTGTTTTCAAAAGAGAAATTTAATTGGTCAAAAACACTTTTAAAATTTTTAAGTTAATATTTATTCGAACAAATTAGTTAAATTTAATTAATAAGTGATAACGGACAGTTCGAGTACTTCAAATATTAATAACATGTAAAATGTTTTATAAGGCCATTAATCAAGGAATCAAGCAGTTGGATCAGATTGCAAAATTTAAGGGGGGGGGCAAAGATGAGTAAATCTCACTCTGTTGGATTTTTATTTATATTTAAATAATTGGTTGAATGATTAAATTGATTGAATGTGCACTGATGATGATGTGACTTTGGATTTTGGTTGGTTCTCGAATTAATTGTGGTTTGACTCGAAGTATTTGGGTTTTAAATTGTTTTAAACTTAAGTCGTAAATAAGGAAATGTTTTCATTTTAAAGTTAATAAGGGCTTAATGATTTGTGATTCATTTAAATTAGTGGAGTAAATAAAACGGATAATGAATTAATTCAATTAATTGATGATTTGAGTTAATTAATATGTAATTAAGGGTTTGAATTAATTAATTAAGGATTTAAGTTAATTAATGAAGTTTAATTAAATTAGAAAAATCATTGGGTGGTTCGATAGGTAATTACTTAATGTAATTAATTAAAAATATAATTACGTATGGAAGTAATTAATAAATAATTACTGGATGTAATTAGTTGAATGATGATTTGTTAATAAAAGTAAATTGGGTAAATTACTTGTGCAATTAATCAAGAGATTTAGTAAGATAATAAATTAAGGAGTAATTAATTTATTTACTAAAGTAAATAAAAAGGGTAGATAATTACAGGTTGAGATAAATCAAGAATGATTAATATTTGCGGTTTAATTTATGATTAATTATTTAATGCAATTAATTTAGCTTAGGATAAATTGAAATAAAATTGGAAATCATAAATTTATACAATTAATGATGTACATAAAGATTGATTATTTAAGATGAATTAATCGGTAATGAGTGACTTATGAGAAGTTAATTAGTATAAGTAATTAAGGATTAATGTAATTAAAATAGTTAATTAATTCATGAAATAATTAAGAATACTTATTGATTCTGGTTAAGAAAAATTAATATCGTGAAATTAATTAAAGTTAATTACTTGGATGTAATTGAAGGATAATTAATCCAGGTTGATTAATCAAGATGAAGGATGAAGGTAAGATTGATTAATTGATTTGAAACTAATTAACGATGAGTGAAGAATTCTAAATGGTTGAGGTTAGAAATTCAATCAGAATTAATTTAATTAATATTGGTAGCGAACAAGCTTTGCTTATGGGTGATTGAATGGTATTGGATGCTTTGAATGTGTTGATATCTCTGATATGAAATATTGTGTATTTCATTTGGATAACTTAGGTTAGAATGACTTGAGACTCGAAGAGACCGGGTTCGGGTATTAGGAAATACCCTAAACCACTTCAAATTTTTATAGATTGATATGTGAAATTTATAGGCTGGGATGAAGTGATTTAAGTGAATTGGAATATTTAATCTAAGTTTTTGGTACTTAGAGATTTGATGTGTGAAATTAGAGATGTCTATATCAAATTGTGAATTTGTGAATTGATACGAGTTACCCCGGGTTTTGTATAAGTTGTATGCTTTGTATTCCATGTTAGATGGGTTTACTCACGCTGGTTTCCAGCCTAACCTAGGTGTTACTTTGGTGTAATGCTCGGGTCAGACCGAGTATTACGGATTTTCAGGTAAGGTCGTTTTGGAGCTTATGAGACGAGCTGGATGGCAAGAACGTATATAGTATTTCCACTGTATTATATTGTTGTATATCTGTGACATGATAATTATGTATATTCCGTGTCTGTATATATGTGTAACTCTGATGTAATTAAAATGTAATCGATAGAATATTATTCTTTTGTAAACTGTTATTGTTTATTATTATTTTTTATGCGCTGCGAATGTGAGATGTTGGTGCTTCTGATCTCCTTTTTCTACTTCTATCTCTTTCTTCTTTTTCATAACTATTTGGAATTTTCGGGTTTGAAAATTTCGGGTCGTTACAGTTGGTATCAGAGCTGAAAGGTTAAGCGAGAACCTTGGCTCTGGTGGGAATTACTCATTAAATAGAGTCTGTAGTACTCTAGGATGAGTTGAGTGTGTGTGTGTGTGTCTATATATATATAAGAGCATACTTGTTATTTTCTTATATAATTTTTTTAAATGGTTTTATATAAAAATATATTTTGATATATAAAGCAATGTTTCTTTCTAATAAATATTAAGGTGATTGGTTGTTAAATTTTTGGAATTAAATTAAGAAGTAATACAAAATACGAACAAACTGAAATCTTGAATTGGAATTAAATTAAGTGGTAACAAAATGAAATTCTAAAATTAGAACTCAGAAATTAAATTGTTCAAAAACTTTTAATAAAGGTTAATTTGGTTTAAAAGGTTGAACCAATTTTTTCAGAATTTAACTCGAATTTATATAATTCGAGATAGTCTAAAACTGGGATTGAAATTGAATTAGTTCAAATTGAATCTAATTTGAATTAATTAGATTTGTGATTGAAGATGGATAAGTTTAAAATTTTAAATGGAAAATTTGAATTGGATTAACTTAAAAAGATATTGAAATTGAAGTGGGTTCAATAGATATTAGTCCAAATTGATTGGAATAATTTGAAATTATAATTAAAGTTGGACAGGATTAAAATCAAATGGAATTTGATTTGGATTGGGAAAGAAATCAAGATTGATTCAACTTGAATTGGGGTTAAATAAATTTTCGATAGGAATTGAAGTTCTTCAAATCAGATTGAGTCAATTTAAATGAAAATGGAAATTTAAATTGAATGGATAGAAAAGCGTAATCGAGGGGCGCGGAGTGCCTATGGTTACATGAACTTTTTCTGCGATGGCAACGTAACTTAGGATGTAACTGCGACTATGGATGGGGGTGATGATTTCCAGAGCATTCTCACCAAAGATATTTCCTCTATTTTGAAAACTGTTTTCTATATTTTCAATAAAATTGTTTTCCAAGTATTTTCACTGGATGTTGAAAACGGGTTTACCAAGTGCTTGTAGATTTTCAGCCCTACGCCTGGTCAACATATGACTGAATTTCTGCGAGAACAAGGATGGACTGGTTGAGACATCGAGTTATAAGTAGTATTTTTATAAAAAGCTATTTTAATAGTATTATCTGAATTTGAAAGCATTTCTAAAATTTTAAAATAAAAGTGATGGAATTTTGGAAAATGAAAGAAATCCAAACTGGAATTATGAAAAAAATTGAATTCAGGAAAATTTAATGAAGTGATTTTTTAATAAAATCGAACATTGATATAAAAGTTGGAAGTAAACTAATTAGAAAAATAAATTATTTGATAGAGTATGTTAATAAAATTTAACTCGGTTAAATAAAATGGATGGTAAGTTGATAATGGAGTTTGGAAAGAAGCTCGAATTTAAATAGAATTCGACTTGGATTTGATGAGGAACTAAAATAAATAGAGATGTTGTTAAGATAAAATAGAGTTGGATCGAAATAGTGATGGTTTGAATTACAAATAAAATTCAAGTGTGATATGAATAATATTTAATGAAATTTGCAAGTAAACTAGATAGAAGGGAAGTGTTGTCGAATAAAATGAAATTGAATTATAATAGACATGGTTTGAGTTGCAAACAAAACCCAGGTGGGTATAGATAAATTGAGAATGGCTTTGTATTAATAAAAATTCAAAAATGAATTAAGTAGATGAATTAAAAATTCAAAATGGGATGAATAAATGGGGTAATTGAATTAAATAATAAATGGATGAAGTGTGATTGAATAGAAATTAAATCAAAGTTTTAATTGAAATTGGATTATCAGAATGGACTTAAGTTATGAGGCGAATTAATTTGAAGTAAAATTACTTAAATAAAGGCTTGGTTTCGAGTAGAATAGAAGACCATTAAGTAAAAATTTGGGTCAAATTTATTTGGAAAATGGATATTAATATAAACATCGAATGTTGTCAAGCTCGATGAAATAGTTTTAAAATGAAACCAATGTAAAGGTGAAATGAAATGCATATGTGTGGTTGGTGAATAAATTAGAAATGAAATGGAATTAATTACAAAGCGAGTTGAAAATTAATTTGAAGTAGTTATAAACTAAAATTGATACTCTATTAAGCGAGTATCGTCGAATTTGCATAAAAATGAATTGTCGTTTGACGTAAATGAAAGTAATTAAAATTCTATGGGTCGAGAGAAGTTTAATAACTCGATTTTGAAATCAATTGAATTGAATATGAGTTTGTTTGGATTAAAAATAAATTGAATGTAAGAAATCGAGTTGTAACCCATTAAAATTGAATGAAATGACATATGAATTTGTTGGTAGCAAATGAATTAGCTTTAAATTATATAAATCGCTTATGGAAAGCGTTTGGTGCTTGTTGCTTATGAAATGCATGTGTTAGCTATTGAAAGTAAGTGAAACGCTAATATATTTTCTATATATGACACTTACATATTTAAATTGAGTAAGTATAAGTACCTGAAGCCTGTTTGGCTGGATTTGGATTACGCTAATTGCTTAAATAATAAGCCGCTTGCTTAAAATGCTAAATAAAGGTACGCCTACGCAATAAAAAAAGGAAATATGAACTGTTTTTGCTTTTTCCGACCGTGTGGGTCGATGTATATATATTTATATCTCTTGTCAAATTGCAAAAGCTCCTCCGTACAAAGGTGACTCTACCAAAAAAAAAATTAAAATTTTGGAATTAGAAAAAATTTTGGAAAAAAAAAATTGTTAGCAGCAAAACGATTTTAAATATGAAACTGAAATAACTTAGTAGATGAAACTAATATGAATCAGTTATAAATGAAAGATAAAATTCAATATTCAAAATTGAAATTCATATGAAAATGGAAAAACTAAGTTGAATAGAAGTAGATGTGAAAACTTCTGTAAGGAAATGTATAAAATGACTTAAAAAGTTGCGATTGAATATTATTGCTAAGTAAGATATGCAGGTATTATAAAGGGAAAAGAAAATTGGATTTGATTTCGGGAGATAATGTGAATTGCCCGACTAAAAGGTATGTATTTAAATTTCTGTATGAAATTGGATTGGGTTTTTGATCTAGCCACTTGGCTTTTGTTTTCTTCTGTTGGGAGCCCGTAGAGGCATTTTGTAGTAGTACTGAGCTAGCCGCGCAAAGGAGACGCTGACGAAATTTTTCGAAAATTTAGGTAGTCAGAAAAAATTTGAGAAAATTTTGATAATTCAAAATTTGGTTTTAAATTGAAATTTGAATGATTGAACAAAAGGGTGTTTTTTGGAAATTGTGGGGGAGTTTGGGAAGTTAGTAAGAATAATAATAGGTCTTTTATAAAAAGGTATGTTATGGCAAGTTGATATAACTGTTTGGTTTTGGAAAAGTAAACGGGTATTGGACCATTCTTCCTAACTAGTAATTTCGAGGACGAAATTCTTTTAAGGGGGGAGGAATGTAACGATCCGGAATCTTTAACAATTTAAATTGGAATGTTTAATTTATTTTAAATATTTAAAAGTTGATTTTTAACTTGAATTCAAATATTATTATTATTTAGAAATTAAGTTATTGGATTTAATAAACTGAAATTGAGTAAATTATTGAATTTTCAGTTTCAAGCCTGTTAAAAATAATTTGAAGGCTTGTAAAATTTATAATGATGATACTGAAGATAATAGAATGGTTGAAATTTAATTTAAAGGTGATTTGTTCAATTTTAATAATATATCGTTTAAATTGAATTTAAAAATAGCCTTCCGAGGCACAGTCTCGGAATTTGACGAAACTAGTTCCATTGAATCCGTAATAGTTAGTTATTATCGAATTTCAATTTTCGTTGCAATCGGAGTTGTCGTTTGACCCTGGCAGCTCAAAACGCTTAGAAACTATTTTAATCGATTTAAATTAAAATTGATCGTTTATTTCCGTAACTCACGCATATGATCGAATTAGCTTCCAAAACACGTTCCATTGTGTTCGGAATACGGGTAAAACCTTATGATCGCCTAGCGGCATTCCTTAAAAGGGGTTTGAAATTTCACGGTATGCAACACGAGATATTTTCAATAGTCAACTATATAAAATCAATTCAAAGGAATCCCCCTAGTCACGTGACTACGGTCTAGCTTATACCCGAAGGCTCCTTTAGGATATATGCCTTCGTTCTTTCAGACAAATGAAATCGAAGTCAAATAAAAAAAAATTAATGGCGACGCATAATCAAATCGAGCTCGAGCTCGAGGGGGAAGACGCGGTCGCGAGCGTGAGGAAGGCCGAGGGTTTGCCGTGTGCGATGATGGTTGGAAGTCGAGCGTCGCGACTTTGGGTCGCGTGCGAGTTAGGGCTTCGCCATAATTTAGGGGAGATGCGATTTAAGGTTGAAGGGTAGAGTCGCGTGCGGTGCTGCAGCAGTGATGGTGCTCGGTGTTGTCTCTCGCATGCTCGGCTGTGTCGTCAACTCGTACCCAGAAGAGGAGATGAGGGCATTTCGTGGAGGAAGGAGATAACCTGGGTCTATGCTCTGCATTGGGTATGAGTTCTCCCTCTTTCTGTTGTTTGTAAAATTTATACATATATATACTTCCATTCAAATAAATTAGGTAATTATTAAAGTTTAATGGATTGGTTGACAACATAGGATTTTTAAATTTCGGATTTTGAAAAAGTCTTGATTGGAAAAAATATATTAGATTGTGATTCTGGAACTTATATAAATGATTCATGTAAAGGGAGGTGTTTTCAAAAGAGAAATTTAATTGGTCAAAAACACTTTTAAAATTTTTACGTTAATATTTATTCGAACAAATTAGTTAAATTTAATTAATAAGTGATAATGGACTGTTCGAGTACTTCAAATATTAATAACATGTAAAATGTTTTGTAAGGTCAATAATCAAGGAATCAAGCAGTTGGATCAGATTGCAAAATTTAAGGGGGGGCAAAGGTGAGTAAATCTCACTCTGTTGGATTTTTGTTTATATTTAAATAATTGGTTGAATGATTAAATTGATTGAATGTGCACTGATGATGATGTGACTTTGGATTTTGGTTGGTTTTTGAGTTAATTGTGGTTTGACTCGAAATATTTGGGTTTTAAATTGTTTTAAACTTAAGTCATAAATAAGTAAATGTTTTCATTTTAAAGTTAATAAGGGCTTAATGATTTGTGATTCATTTAAATTAGTAGAGTAAATAAAACTGATAATGAATTAATCCAATTAATTGATGATTTGAGTTAATTAATATGGTAATTAAGGGTTTGAATTAATTAATTAAGGATCTAAGTTAATTAATGAAGTTTAATTAAATTAGAAAAATCATTGGGTGGTTCAATAGGTAATTACATAATGTAATTAATTAAAAATATAATTACGTATGGAAGTAATTAATAAATAATTACTGGATGTAATTAGTTGAATGATGATTTGTTAATAGAAGTAAATTGGGTAAATTACTTGTGTAATTAATCAAGAGATTTATTAAGATAATAAATTAAGGAGTAATTAATTTATTTACTAAAGTAAATAAAAAGGGTAGATAATTACAGGTTGAGATAAATCAAGAATGATTAATGTTTGCGGTTTAATTTATGATTAATTATTTAATGTAATTAATTTAGCTTAGGATAAATTGAAATAAAATTGGAAATCATAAATTTATACAATTAACGATGTACTTAAAGATTGATTATTTAAGATGAATTAATCAGTAATAAGTGACTTATGAGAAGTTGATTAGTATAAGTAATTAAGGATTAATGTAATTAAAATAGTTAATTAATTCATGAAGTAATTAAGAATACTTATTGATTCTGGTTAAGAAAAATTAATATCGTAAAATTAATTAAAGTTAATTACTTGGATGTAATTGAAGGATAATTAATCCAGGTTGATTAATCAAGATGAATGATGAAGGTAAGATTGATTAATTGATTTGAAATTAATTAATGGCATGTGACGCCCCACCTCTATACCCACGCTAGCCAAGAAGGTGTAATGCTATCAACTAGCACGGAGAATAAGGCTGTTGAGAAGCGACCATCCGTGTAATTGCTTTGTGCGAGCATCGATATGTCAGATAGTATAACATGCATTTCTTTTCAAGAGGAAATCCGACATACCGACACAAACTTAAAGCTACTACACAGTGGCTATAATATCTTCGGAAATAAATATAGAAATAAACATAACATAAATTAGTCACGGATAATTCATATCACAAAGGCGGAAATAGATATGAATATATAGAACACATAAAAGTGTTCATCAGAGTAGTGGTCTAACAAGATCCACAATATCACAAAAGAATAGATACAAGTGCTAGACAAAAGAATATGTATACATCAAGGAGTCTATATCTCAAATTGTACACAACCAAAAACTACAAGCTAAGTAGTTAACCAAAAGATCAGATGATGGTCCGATAAGGAGTCAAGTAGAAGCACCTGTAAAATCTCAGTCTGACCCGAGTATTATTTAATAAGAAAATAATAAACGGATCAGTCTAGCTATAAATATCAGATGAAATGATATAGAATAAGACATATAATCAAAAGACGTATGATAACCAAAAATGTCATACTACAACAAGTATACATTAGAAAATCCACAAAAGTCATACAATATCTCAAGATTCTCATAGCATCAAAAGAATGTCATATTCTTTATTTAATTCACCAAACCACAATAAATGACATCCATATCAATGCCACTAAAAAAGGTGGTGAAACATAAATTCCAGAAATCATCATACAGAAATCCAGAAATCACAAGAAAAGGTTGGCCAAGACATTGATGTAGTGCAAACGGTACATCCAATGAATCCAAAAAGCAAAGACATTGATGTAGTGCAAACGGTACATCCAATGAATCAAAAGCAAAGTCATTGATGTAGTACAAACGGTACATCCAATGAATCAAAAGCAAAGACATTGATGTAGTACAAACGGTACGTCCAATGAATCAAAAGCAAAGACATTGATGTAGTACAAACGGTACATCCAATGAATCAAAAGCAAAGACATTGATACAGTACAAACGGTACATCCAATGAATCAAAAGCAAAGACATTGATGTAGTACAAACGGTACATCCAATGAATCAAAAATAAAGACATTGATGTAGTACAAATGGTACATCCAATGAATCGAAACATATTAAAAGTACATGGGTCGCTAGCCCACAAAGAAACGAAACGAAGCTCAATACAATGAGGTACAGTCCTCCACGTGGACAAAGAGACATCGCACATTGCTAGTCTAAACCATAAAATGATCATCATCGATCATCAAGAAGTGTCAATTACAGTAAGCTAGTAAATATATGAGCTTAGCTTCATGTCCCATAACCACTAGGTTAACTTAAATATTTACGAACAAATTGTAGATCTCCACTAGAAAATTGTCACAAGAGATCCAATCGAACAAGTCCAAGAATTAACCGACGAAGTAAACACAAGCGTTTCATACCACTTGTTTTACTAAGTCGTTTAATTAGATTTCTCATACGAGTGAGGTAAAGGTTTGTATATACTAATAGATTGGAAACCGGTTTGGGAAAACGAGCTTTGTTATAAAATAGTGTTGAAATCATTTGAAGAAAGAGTTTTGATATTTACTACTAGTATTGAAAACCTTTATATTTTAAAGTGACAAATCATAATAGTGATTGTAGAAACAATCAATCATAAAAATTCACATTCGAAGACGTGAATAAAATCCAAAGAAACTGATAAAGAATCCATCGAAATAGATATTCAAAAATCCATAAAATCGACAGAGAAGCCCAAGATTGTTTGTCTCGAAGAATGGTCAACTCAGCATCTCAACAGAGCAAGTTCTGTTGAATGTTTTTCAGATAAGATCCCCTACGGAGGGGGGGTCCAGGGGGGTGGAAACCCCCTAAGGTGGGGATGCGGGGGCAACACCCCCGCTACGGGGTTCGAACTGCCTGGTCAGGTCGCGGGGGTCCGGGGGCAGCGCCCCCGGCGGGGTGCGGGGCAGCGTCCCGTCCAAAACGGTACGACCTAGTGAAGACCTAAGGGAGGATAGGATCGAGCGACCTCGATAATAAATGATAACAACAAATAGGATTATCACGAATTGACTTAAATTGAAAATTCAATCCAAAATAGGCAATATAGGCAAAAGACTGCAGATTTAGACGTCTGAAATCAAGGGTTCAGACGTCTGAATATGGAAAATAAAATATTTTCCAAAACAGAATTCAGACGTCTGAATCCTTGATTTCAGACGTCTGAAATAGGCACTTTTTAGCCTGTTTTCTTTCTGGTTCCAAACGAACCAATTCAGACGTCTGAAATATAGATTCAGACGTCTGAATCTGGGAATAAAAATCTTTCCAGAATAATATTCAGACGTCTGAATCTAACTTTTCAGACGTCTGAAATTGGGGTTTAGGGCATTCCCTGAACCTAGACCAAAAAAGGCCGAAATAAATACCGGAAGCGATCGGACGAGCAACGACGACTAAGGATTTACGCCAAGCGACAACCCAGCCTTAAAGGCTCTTCGATACGCCTCAAATATCAATGTCCAAATATCCATAATAGGATTTTCATAGATTTTGATTTCAAAACACCAAAAATTGGAATATACACCCAATCAATCCAAACCAAAATCAATCTCACAAGAATAAGTGTTAGGAATTCATACCTAACAATCAAAGATAATTATAGACAAAGATGTGAGATAAAAATCTCACCTTTGAACCCAAATCAATGAAGGAGAAGCTTTTAAAACAAGCTAAGATCAATTCCTCTTCAATAACAACTCAAGAAGCTTCACTCTAAGCTTACAAGTAAAATATTTCCTATGTTAGGTTTAGGAATTTCTGAAATGGAATGGAGAAAGAGTTGGAGAAGATGAAGAGGATGCTTACCAATGGGTTCTCTTAGAATTTGGAGCTAGATCTTGGATTTTGCAAATGAACTAGGGTTTTGAATTTCTATTTCCCATTCTCTTCCACCATTTTTGCTTTAGAACTGAAAAGAGGAGGAAGTGAGAGTGAATGGGGAGAAGTGCTTCAGATTTGGGTATTAAGTTGGCTAGTGGGCTGAACCCAAACCCAAACCCAAAGTGAAAAAGGTCAAATTTTTAGCTACTCCAAACATATCAATGTTTATACTCAAAAAGGTTGTAAACGGCATTTTGAACTCAATGGAAGTGGTCTCGAGTCCCAATTCGACTGTTTGCAAAAAGTAGTTTACGGACAATAATCCGACCAATGATGAAATATTTAAATATACGATCGATAAATATGCGGGTTGTTACATGACAAGTGAAGAATTCTAAATGGTTGAGGTTAGAAATTCAATTAGAATTAATTTAATTAATATTGGTAGCGAACAAGCTTTGCTTATGGGTGATTGAATGGTATTGGATGTTTTGAATGAGTTGATATCTCTGATATGAAATGTTGTGTATTTCATTTCGATAACTTGGGTTAGGATGACTTGAGACTCGAAGAGACTGGGTTCGGGTATTAGGAAATACCCGAAACCACTTCGAATTTTTATAGATTGATATGTGAAATTTATAGGCTGGGATGAAGTGATTTAAGTGAATTGGACTATTTAATCTAAGTTTTTGGTACTTAGAGATTTGATGTGTGAAATTAGAGTTGTCTATATCAAATTGTGAATTTGTGAATTGATACGAGTTACCTCGGGTTTTATATAAATTGTATGCTTTGTATTCCATGTTAGATTGGTTTACTCACGCTGGTTTCCAACCAGACCCGGGTGTTACTTTGGTGCAATGCTCGGGTCGGACCAAGTATTACAGATTTTCAGGTAAGGTCGTTCTGGAGCTTATGAGGCGAGCTGGATAGCAAGAACGTATATAGTATTTCCGCTGTATTATATTGTTGTATATCTGTGACATGATAATTGTGTATATTCAGTGTCTGTATATATGTGTAACTCTGATGTAATTAAAATGTAATCGACATAATATTATTCTTTTGTAAACTGTTATTTTTTATTATTATATTTTATCTGCTGCGAATGTGAGATGTTGGTGCTTCTGATCTTCTTCTTCTTCTTCTATCTCTTTTTTCTTTTTCATAACTATTTGGAATTTTCGGGTTTGAAAATTTCGGGTCATTACATATTCCATGATTTGCAATTCCATGTAATTAAAATCTTATCTTTGCTTATAAAAGAAGGATTCTTTTCACAGTTGTATCGAACCATTTTCATTAATCTTTACATTCTTTGATTTAGTGCTCGTAATTGAAATGAAATCTATATTATTTGAACCTTTATGCTAAACATTAATTGTATATGTCTTTAATTATTTTTACAATACAATATATATGTATGTATGTATATGTATTTATATATTAATAAATAAATAAAACCATTCATGTTTAGGACGACAGAGGCATATATAGATGGGAAATGATCCATTGTGGTATAAATCCCAACAAATCAATGTATACATTAACTTTGTACACTTTTATATGTTGCACTTACAATGTACACATAGGTGCATGTGATGTGTTCATAATCATTTGCAATTAATCAAATCAAATTGAATTAATGCTTTCCTAATAAAACATTCAATTGGAATGTTAACATGTTTATTCAACATATTATCAATCTAATCAGAGATAGAGAAATATGATGTTTTTCTCTCTTCAATTAATGTTGTTTACTTTCATAATTAATTACAGAACTATTAAAGAAGGAAACAAAAGGTTACATTTTGATATATATTTTAATAAGTAACTATTACATGGGTGTATTTGATACGCTCATTCATATAAATTTATAGAATATGCAAACCTTTTGAAATTTTTTTTACCAAGTTAAATAAAAAATTGATTTTATTTAAAAGAAAATTAAGATAAGATTTAAATTCATTTAGACTTAATAGGTCCGTTAATGATCCAAGATAGTAAAAAATTTGAAATTTATCCATTTCTTTCGCTACGGGATGCCTAGTTCACTCAGTTGCAAGGTAGGGTTATCGCATATTGTATATCAAAAATTATGAAAAAAAGGTTACCAAATAAGTCATGGCATGATATTTGGAAAGTTATCACATGTTATTAATCAATAGTTAAAGCAAGCGACATCTATTGCAAATTGTATTATTGGAGTTGCCGTAGGATTGAACTATTGGTTGAATAATACTAGTTGGACATTGTTGTAACACCTCGAAAATTCAAGCAGAAAATTTTAATAAAGAATTAAATTTAAAGACATAACAAGGGAAAAACATGTAATTTTTACAAACTTCAATATTTGACTATGAAAATTGCGTCGTTATGTTCGTACCGATTTACTGGACAATTTTCATTACAACTCTTTTCAATCGAAGCTAGTGTGGAGAAGTTACAAATGTTTTAAAATTTGAAAATGAAATTAATTAAATAAACTAATAGCGAAATAAAACTATCCATGAATAAATAGCTCCACCGATCGACGCCCTAGGGGGTTGTCGGTCGAAATGTAGTGAACTGGCCCCCCACTTGGCGGTCGGTCGGTGAGGTATCAGATCGAGAAATCTAACAGGCCAATGACCCGGATGTAATAAAATATTTTTACTTGGGTGCGAAGTAAATAGTTAACATACAGGATGTAAGCGAATATTCTTCTAGGGTTGATCAACCGCCAATACTAATCTTAAACCTCTATAAATACACGGCTAACCTAAATATTAATTCATTATAAATTTATTTGCACCAAAAATCTTTCAAATTCTCTTCTCCTCCACTTATAAAATTCTAAATTAGCGGAATCCAAGAAGATCAAATTGGGCAAACAAGTAACGAACGAAGGAAGGTTTTTAGATGGAAATTCGAAGAAAAGCTTGGATTTTAGATGAGTGGACAATAAAATGGTTATTTGTAGTTAAATTTAATATACACCATCTAATCAAGGTTGTTAGAAATTGAATTGGAGAACTACATTATTAATTTACTTTGAATTATTCTTATTATCATACATATTCTTTTAATTATTATATTTGTATGAATATTTGAAGTAAAAGGAAAATTTATTTGGTTATGCCAAAATATTTGATTACATATATACATAATGCATCAGTATCATGTTATATTACGTTATCTGTATAAGAAATATAATGTTTCAAACCTGCGATAATATTTTCTCTAATTTAATTTTTATGCAAAATGTCAAAAAATGCAATAATGAAAATGTTCGAATGTGATTTCTTTGAACCTAATTTTAACATTATTTCACTTTGAATATTATTTCTTTATTCTAGGTTTAGGATACTATTATTGGACCAAATTATATATGTACTTAAATTTGTACATTAAATATAGGATAAAATTATGCCACTTATATTACAAACGTTTGAAAATCAAAAAACAGGCATGCTTTGTAATGTAATATTTATCAAGTTAGGAACAAACTAGTTGATGTTGTCGTTCATTGCGTAAAACCATTATCCTCTAAAATATTAATTTTCCCTTTATATGCTTCAAGAATAGTTAAACAAATTTATTAATAAAGCATTTGTCGGTAGTATTCAAGAAAAAATTAATCAAACGAATTACAATTCATAAGCATATACTTTCAACTTTATTTAATTTTAAATTCCATAAAATGCACCGTCGAAACTATATCTTAAACAACGCGTGCATAGCACGGGTTCGCATTTGTTTAGATGTATGTTTGGATTGTTTGGACTTACTTATACTCTATTGACCTTAACATTTAAAGAAGTTGTTTTAGTGAAAAATTCTACTGCGAAGCAATAGATGCAATATGTGAAATTTACTAGCAATAGTTCAACTAAAAGAGCAAAGATACATTATTCTTTCATCGCAATATACAAATAACATTGAAATGTGTATTTCCATATAGATCGATAAATTTTGTGAACTGAAGTTTGCCCACTTTTCTATTTTTCTACAAATGTAGGGTTTCATATGGAAAGCATGATCGGGTTATAAATTCATTTGTTTTAGCAATGGTAATATCATATTTTTAAATATCTTAACTTATCTATTAGATATTGGATGACATTCTCTATTTAAGGTCAAATAGAAATTCTTTGATCCGTTTGTAAAATAGGTTATATTCTATTTTTGACAAAGCTTAAGCTAAGGTTTAAATGGAAGTGGTTTAAGATGACATGCAAAAAAGTAACTAAAGCTTTATTCTACTACATATAGCCATCAAATATGGAGGTTGAATTAAAATATGTCCCATAAATTATGTTTTTTCCACATATATGCTATTTAAACTAATAAATGAAATGTATGATTCTCATCATTTTTGCAATTAATTGTTAAAAGTTTTAAAAGAAACTATTTATTTTCAACAATACCATGGTACCTTTTCTCGATAACCTTCAATGTTTGAAGCAAGATTTGAAGTTTCAACCGAAATATCAAGATTTCGGTCGTTCCATTTTGGTTCCAATGTGGGACGAACAAAATCAATCCGAAACTTTTGTTCAATAAAATATATATTGAATTTCATACTTTATAGAAGGAACAAAAAAAGATTTAATTTGAATTTCAAATGTACAAATATTCCAAATTTAAAATTTTAATTTAGAAAACATATAAAGGCACAAATGGTTGAAGATGAAGTAAAAATGAATTGGTTCTGCAATGCTATACTCTTGGTTATTTTTTGTATTTGCTCTGGAATTGGTCACGAGTCTCTTATGGTCTCCAATTACATAATAGATTATAAAAGTACCAAATTTCAAGGCTATCAAGTGTTGAAACCATTTATTTGTAACTTATTTAGGGAAAAAAAATCAAAAATCGATTTGCGGGTACACACAGAAACCAAAATAAAGGTATCAGCTCATTAACTAAATGCATTAAAAATTCAGATCGATAAGCAGCGTCAAAGCATTGATCTCAATGTGCAAATGACGCTTAGTGACATATAATTATACATGATTTATCTTTTCTATATATATTTTTACATTCTCTTGATATCGCTTTCTGGGTTTATATGACCATTATTTAGCCAATGAATGCGTTGTTCTTTATTTTACTCAGAGCAGATATGCACATACCTTTCACATTAGTAAAGATTTGTTAGACCATTTCATCGCCAATGTGCAAGGTATATTATATTTTAATTTCATGTTAACTTGTATTTGAAAAAGGTAAAGAACTAATTTGGTAGAAAGTCTCTTTGTAATTAAGATGCAGTCTGATTGTTGTAGTAGAGGACTATAAAAATTCCCAGTCATACACATGACAAGATGATGCAATATTTTGTTATGTAATGGTATCTTATTTTCTTTATTCAAAAATTTACATACAAATAAACTTTCTTGAACATAATATGCATGTTTGTGCAGTTATTATTACATGGAAGAGGGAGGCAAAGAGATTAACGAACACAACATAACTACAATGGTTTAGAATGTAGGATTAATGGGTTAACAACACAACATAACTAATATTTACATTCAGTTATATTTTACTCTAACTTTTAACACCATTAATTTATGTCATCTTAATATGATGGCAAGTTTACTATTTTTTTTTTATAAGCTGTCCCTTTTTCTCAGTCTGGTATTTCATAAGAAAACCAACAGTAACAATCACAAAAAATAGATAGTACACCTCTTCAACTTAAACTACTAGCACAAACTTGGTCAATGTCAAAAGTAGGTACCCGTTTACTTTTCGTTTTTCACGTTCGTTGTCTGAGTGAGTTTCATAATGTAAAAACCTTTAATTTTAAACTTAATTAGACAAGGTAATTAAAGGAATAAGATGGGTTAAGTGAGAAAGGTAGAGAAGAACGAATCAATAAAGGTGGGTATAAGGGCCTCGGCCCATCTTATTGTGGGACATTATACAATACTCATTTCTATTTATTTATTTTATTCTGCTAAAAATTAAACTAAAACTAGAGAAACTCTTTAATAGTGGAAGATTAAGAAGGTAAATTAGAAGAAGGTTGGAGAATGTAAACTAGGAGAGACTAAAGCTATAAATCTTAAAAGATCTAGGTAAGTAATACTTAACCCTTCTACTTTGATATTTTATATGTGGGGGTTCAGTTTAGATTTATATGTTTTTATGCATGACGTTGTTCATACGGATTTTCATGTAAAGACCTAAAGGTTTAATATATGTTTGACAAAGGATGTGTGAATATGTGATGTTTATAGGTGTTTTCCCTACTTTATTGATTTTGAAACTGAATGGAAACTTTATATAATGTTCAAATCATGATCTTTAAAGTGGGTTTTCAGCTTGAGGAATTTCCTAGGCTTATATAACTTTAAACGAATTTTCGAGGTTGTTTAACTTGAAAATAACATGTGAAAATATTCTTAAAAAGGCAAATTATATGTAAATTATGGAATGATAGAAGCTTGAGAATTTTAGAAAATTTTATCTAAATTTTCTATAAGAATATATGGTTAAACAACTAATTTTGCGTTGGGGACTTTGACTACTGTGGGGAATCTAAGGAAATAAATTCCTTAGGAAAAATTATTATTATATTAACAAGGTTGAGGGAAAAGGGAGACAAGATCCAAATTGTTTACTTCAAAGTAAACTTTAAATAACAGAAAGTGAAATGAGATCTAATGGGATAACGACGCATGTAACAAGGATGTCAAAGCTGTCGGGGTATAACATTAAGGCAGTGGCTCTATTTCTATAGGTAAGTATACTGTGTTGAATATGAAGTGATCCTACTACGTTCAAACTTAGAAAGGAACGCCTAATAAGTCAAGTGTAGATTGTATCATGTGAGTCGATGGGACTCCACGCTAAAAAGATAAACATATAAGACTCATAAAAGATAAGTCAATAGGACTCGATCGAGGGTGGAGGCTTGGTCTAAACGGGGAAGGGATCCCGTGTTAAAATGAAAAGTCAAAATCGAAAGGGCTACTGATGTCGGGTGGGGACGCTCACTCGATTGCACACTTTGGGAAGATGAGGTGAGGCATTCAACTTTCAATGGTTGCGGGGCGGTTCCAATAAAACAAAGGTTTGAATAGATATATACCTTGGGACGGTGGGCATTCATCTGTGCAGGGTGCAGATTTCGCCTTGGGAAGGTGAATTAAAAATATTCAAATGTGCAGGGCACGATATTAAATACTTTAAAGCATACTTTAGGGAATACGGAAAACCAATGCGGGGTGCAGTATCAAACTAGTAAGGAACAAAGTAGCGATGTGCAGGTGTAGGAGTGAATGGTCAAGTAAAATAGATTAAAGAAGAATCAATAAGGGAAATCAGGTAGGGTCTGCGTAGGGAGCGCGGTATTCTATATTTAGACGTTAAAGCTAACTAAACCAGAAAGAGTGTTGGGTCTATGCAAGGTATGCAAAAGTAAAGAAAATCTGCTTAGGGAAGCATTAATTGAGGTCATAAATAAGTTTTGATTTTGTCAAAAGTTATTAATGTCTTACTCATGGTGTTTGAATAGTGAGGAGAAAGCTTTATCTGTGTAGTGCAGATTGGTCTCACTGTATGTTTTTTTACAGTATTATTCACACCAGACTTTATGTCTGATCCATATTTTTATTATTGTTTTTCGCATAAACTAACGGGTGTTCATTTGAGTAGGCTGAGTTTATGGAATTAGGCAGGTTTGGAATAATGGTCGCATCACGAGGATTGAAGACGGAGCAGAAGACTCTTTCACTAATAAAGATTTTATTTCCACTGCATAAAGGAGTACATGCTGCATCTTTAGATATGGACCAACTCTTTGTGATGTTATTCTCTATTATATTTGACCCCTACATGGGCACGACATTTGGGTAATATTGACTAAAGTAATTGTAATGAATACTTAAAAGAAATGGCTGTGTAATAGAATATTATTAGTTTGCTATGTTTCCTTTATTTGTGTAATCCTATTATACTGAACTCACTTTAGTCGTTGGAAGATATTTTTAGTGATGACTGCAACATCATCCGTGTTCATCTTCGAGTTTCAAGCGGGGGATGTTACGGTTGGTACCAGATATAAGTTAGGGACACCTAAATAAAGCAGAGTTAGTAAAAGATAAAGGCGGTAATTAAAATAAATATAAATAAACCCTTGGAAAGGGGATGCGCTAATATATAAGAGTGTGTGCGTGTGTGTGTTATATTTGTATATTGCTCTCTCTCTCTCTCTCTCTCTCTCTCTCTATATATATATATATATATATATATATATATATATATATATATATATATATAGGAAGATATATCTATTCTCCTATTATGATTACATTTCCCATCTTTTCATTCTGATGAAGACTTGCTTAATAAAAAAGCAAGATGGATTTGAAAAGCGGAAGAATCACTATGTAAGGGAGACTAAAAAAACACAAACGGATGATGTAACGACCCGTAAATTTTCGATAATTAAAATAGCTAAATTTAATAAGATTTCGTGATTTAGTGTTAGAAAAAAAAAATTGTAAGTCGTTTGGAATAATAATAACTAGAATGAAAAGCAACAAAATATTATATAAGTTAATTATTTATGAATTGAATGAAATCCCAGATCAATTGAAATAATATGTAGTCAAAGGTAATTGAATGAATTTGTATTGTATAGGTAATTGTGACACTTGTTTGTAAATAATAAACTTATAAGTAATTAAAAGTTAACGGTGATAATTATTTAAGTTACCTATTCATTTAGTTAGTCGAATTGAATTTGTGAACCAGTTGCAATTGAAATGAAGTTTATATATTAGTTGAGTGCATTATCTCTAACTGTAGTTAAATAATAATGTGGAATTCATTTGATGTAATATAGTAAATCGACTGATAATGAAATTTTATTTAAAAATCCGATATTGAAATCCGTCAAATATTGAACAATTAAATTGTTTAAATTTAATATTTGGAATTTATTGGATAATTGAATAACGGGAATTGAATAAATGTTTTAATGAAAATGGTTGTTCTATAATTTGAATTTGTTAAATTTTATAAGTTCGTTTTGAATATTCCAAAAGATAGTGATTTAAGAATAATCAAATTTGTTTAAATTTAATATTACAAATGTTTGAATAATTAAATTCCGAATTTGATACGATTAATTTGATATTGAAATTTAATATATGAAAATAGAGTGAATAATTGAAATTTGGTTTAATATGATTCAAATTAGTTTTCAAAGTGAACGTAAGTTATATCGGGATTATAATAGAGTTAATAAGATTTTAAAAAAATTGGAATTTATTGGATAATTGAATAACGGGTTTAATATGATTAAAAATGATTTGCAAAATTTTATTTTATCATATTAAAGTTAGAATGAGGTTACAGAACTTTTAAAATCGAATTAAAAGTAAATTTGTAAAAATTACATATTTTAATATTTAATTATCGACTGAAAAATAGCCAATTATCGAACAGTCTCAGAATTGGACGAAACTAGTTCCATTGGATCCGTAATAGCTTTTTTATTATCGAATTTCAATTTTCGTAGCAATCGGAGTTTTCGTTTGACCTTGGTAGCTCGAAACGCATTGAAATTGTTTTAATATTAATTTGACGAGTTAAAATAGTCATTTTTCAAACAGTCTCGGATTTCGACGAAACCAGTTTCATCGGATCCGTAATATGATATTATTGTAATATTTCAAATTTCGTGTCAATCGGATTTATCGTTTGTCTGGGGCGAGCCAAAACGCTTAGAAAATCGTTTAATCGATTTGATTTAAAAATCGATCGTTTATTGCCGTAACTCGCACATACGATCGAATTAGCCTCCGAAACACGTTCCATTGTGTTCGGAACATGGGGTAAATCTTAGAAACGTCTGCCGGCACGCTTCGTTTGGAGTTCGGAAAATTTTCGGTGAATAGTGTTTTTGCAATTTTCTATAAAAGGCCCTCCATTTCACAACTTACAAACAAAGGCTAGGGTTTCAGCCCTTAGCCGCCACTTTCATTTCAATGGCCAGAAAATTTCGAAACTTCTTCCTCATTTTCCTCTCAATCCATCAACAATTAGCAAAAGCTCTCAACTACAAAGTTGTAGAGGGCATCAAGATCTAGCTATCCAACGGTGGAGATCGGAAACAGAGCCACGGATTGACGGCAAAACGCGATGGAAGCAGCTGCATTTTTCACGCAATTCGAGGCATAGGATGAGGCCGAGCTTGGAGCTATTTGGGGGTGAAGGTGGAGTAAGGCGGTGGCTTCGAAGTGGTGTAACCTGATCGTCTTCAAGTGGAGCGTGGTGGTCGCGTTAATTGATGAAGATGGGCGGCTCATGGGTAGTTTTATGCATGCAAAACCTGGAGGCAACGTGAAAGAGGAGAAGTGGAGAGAGCGGCCAGATCTAGAGCAAATCAAAACGTGCGGCCTTGATGAAAACTAGGTTTAAAAAGGAAAATAAATTTGTAAATTATATATATTATAATTTGTATAAACTTCTAAAAATCATAACTTTGTCGTACGAGGTCGAAAAATTACGAAACTTTTTGCGTTGGAATCGTATCGACGAGCTCTTCGCAATGGAACTGGATTGGAGTCGTTTGGAGCTAGGGAAAATTTCGAATAAAATTAAACGCTCGTTTAATTTTATTCGAAATAAAACGCTGGAACTACATTGAAATCAAGGTGAGTGTTTTATAACGCTCACAACGTACTAAATATCTTTATGCTAGTTAAATTGACATTATGAAGTGTTATGATTTTTATTTGTCGTTGTTTGATAAAATTTAATTGTTATATAGATTGTCACTTGAATTAACCATTGAAATTAAATTGACAGTTAAATTTAAATTGAAATTGAAATTGAATTGTGATTAAATTACCTGACATTGATAACTATGAAACTGCCATGAATTGTATTGTCTATTGGATGATGTATTTTGATGGATGTTATTGGTTGATATTTAAATGTTTGGATGTTTATTTTCTTATATATACTCTTATGCATACATATGACACTGTGATTGGTTTAAGTGATATATATTCATCCCTGACATTTAATTGAAATAAATAATTACTTGGCCATAGGATAGAAAATTATATACGGACACCGAATTGGCTAAATTAATAATTTAATATCGTCGATTTGAAATTTATTTGAATGTTTTGATTTAAAAGTTATAAATAGAAATCAATTTATAGAAATCGAATTTATCGAAAAATTGAGTTTGGAATGTTGAAATAAATTTTGGTTAAAGGAAATTGTTAAATAATATAAGTCGAGACTTTGAAATTTAGAAAAATTGGGATTTGATTGAATTTCGAAAATTGATTTGTTTAAAGATTTAACTTTAATTCGAGCTTTGAATATTACCAAGTAAAAGTGATATAAAAATGATATTTTGAAAGCGAGCTTGGAATTGAATCATATTTGAAATTTGGATTTAAATTTGAATATTGAAGGATAATTTGTTAAGTGTTATAAATTGATATTTTGAAAATCAAGCTCTAAATCGCTATAAATTGAAATTGAATTAACTGAAAGTGAATATAAAAATTGATTAAATTTGAAGTCAAAGTTGACGTTGATCGAATTGAAATCGAAATCGAATCGGTAGAAGGGAAATTGAAATCGTTTTGAATTGGGAAGTTATAATTGAAATGGTTTGGGTTTGAAGCTATTCATTTTTTTTTCCAAATTACTCAGGATATAAACCATTTTGAATACTTAAACTATTTAATCTATTTTAAATCTACTTAACCCAATTTAAATTATTTTGAACTAATTTATCTATTTTAAATCCATTTTAAGACTTTAAGTATTTTTAACTAGTTTTAATTATTTAAACTACTTTTAAACTACTTAAAACTATTTTCTAAAATTTCAAGCTGGTTAATAAGGTGAAATGTTTATGTTTAAATCTTGAATGTAAATATGAATTGGATTAAATGAAGCTGCAACCTAAATTGAAATTCGAAATGATTTTGAAATCGAAATGAGATATTGATGCGAAAATGATTTTTGAAACGGAACCTTATATTTTGAATGGCTATGACGATATTTGAAATGGATTTGATTTTGAAGCGAATATGATATTTTGATATAAATTATGAATCGATTTGAAATGTAAAAGAGCCAACGGTGTAATAATACGTAGTTATTAGAGAGATCGGAATAGGATATGGACATACTCTCTGTCGATACAGAATACCACTTTAATAACTATTATACGCGGAGTGTTGATCCAGAATGAAGTGGATGGTTTGGTGAATGCGTTGACTGAAGAAAGAGAACGATATTGGATGACCCTTGACATGACTAAAACAGGAGCCGCGCCGGGCCATTGAGGTTCGCCACCTCTAGCGGACATACTTTTTCGATACCATATCTATTACATTTGTGATTCGATTTGGGTGCACCCCTTGATTTGGGAGTGTTGTTTCACGGTGTTTGGGTGACTGCTGGCTATGCCCAACATCAGTCCGGATCACGCAACTACTAGTATCCTAGTTGGTATCGCCTCATGTACCTTGTCATACTGATTATCCTATTCGCGACCACTACGTTTTGTTTTGTGTTATACCTATGGGGTACCCTTTGATAACCACCAGTTTACGGTGGGGCTTACGGTGCTGTATAGACTATGGCATTATAAAAATGTGTTAAGGGGGATTATGGTAACGCCTTAACGCTATTTTGATACTTTATATTACTGATAGGCATTATCTACTTAGCGTACATTACTACATGGTAGATAGTTTAACGGATCCTTAAGAGATGGAAAATCCCGTAACATCTCTTGAGTTATTGCACGCACGTTGACACTGGATATGAGATGTCAAGCCCCGTAAGCATCTCTGACGCCGTTACACTCATATTTATTTACGATTGATTTAACTTTCATAAGGATATTTTAGTCCTTACTCGAGTGTTTTGTCTTTTCATTACGCTCGGGTCAGTCCTGAGTTTTTCAGATTTTTGAAGATCTATTCTGGAGGATGAAGACGAAGATTTAGTATACTATTACTATTATTACCCTTGCATCATGCTATCTGCTGCATTATTTTAATTGTTCTGTTGTATATGTATAACTCTGATAAATGTTGTATAAATAATTGTCAAAGTATAGTAAACAACTTCATGAACTGTTTATTTGACTATTATATTTTAGCGTTCCGCTGCGAGATTCTGTGTTGTTTATTTTCCTTTATTTCACTTCCTTTTCTTTTCTTATTTACCCCAATAACCATCTGCCTTTTTGAATGGTTTGGAATCGGCATGTGTATTTGATCGTCGGTTTAAACTGTCTAAAAAGGCGGGTCGCTACAGTTGGTATCAGAGCTTTGGTTCAGCGATAAACCTTGGCTCTAGTTGGGAATAACTTATTGAAATAGAGGTAAACTATATGAATGAGTTGAGTGTATATGAGAGAGCGTACTTGTTATTTGATATAAAACGGTTTTATATTGAGTTAACTTTGTTCCATTGAGTATTTATGAATTCTGGTTGATACTTGGAACGCCAAGGCGTCGATAGGAATTTTTAAACACTCGAATAGGACAAACCAACACAATATCGTTTTGGAATATATTTTATATAAAAGAATTATTTGAATATTTATTCATTTTGATTGAATTGATTGTTAGGAGATGATAATATTAGATTATTATCGTTATTGTTTGATCAGTAAATATTTACGACAATTGATTGAATAACAATGGATTTAGGAAAATGAAATCTTGTAAACACGATTGATAATGAATATAAGTGAATTTTAACTTGGATTTGGGAATTTAAATTCCGGCGTTTGAAATTGACTTACAAAAATTTGAAAAATATAATATGAGTATTATATGATAGTATAATTGAGTTGAAATTGTTTTCGAAGGATTTTTTTTAATGATAAGTGTTATATTCCCTTCTCTTGACGCCAGAAAATGATTTCGGTGATGAGTGCACGCATCATCGGCGTTTATTTTCAAATGTAACAAACAGGGATTTTCGACTTTCGAAAATCCGACATCGACACTCACTTTATCGTCTGCCGAGAAATCAAAGGCCGAAAACCGAGATGTTATGGGTTTTAAAAAGAATTTAAGAAAAGAAAAAAGAGAGAAAAAGAAGAAAGAAAAAGAAAAATAGAGGGAAAAGAAGATAGACAATTTTTTAGAAAACAGAGAATTAGAAAAACAGAAGATAGAAGAATTTTAAAAATAGAAAAAGAGAATTTGAAAATAGAACGGACAGAAAGGAAACAAAAAGAACAACAACAGAATCTCACAATTCGCAGCGGAACAACATATAATAATAAATGAATAATCTTTAAACAAAGAACTATATCAGTTATTACATTACATTTCATTACATCATATCATCAGAGTGTACAACATCATACAACATCAAACAGTGCAGCGGAAAAGAAATACTATATACTAGTAATACGCCATGCCATCCAGCTTGCCTCCAGCAACTCCAGAATATCCTGATAAACCTAACTCTTGACTGCCCGTGTGGAAATTGGTGGGCACCCAGAGTTTAGGAAGGAAAACAATAAACTCCAAGTCAGTCATGTGACTGGTGTGAGAACTCAAAACAGTTTATTTATCTTTAAAATCAAAATAGAGGAATATTTTTAATTCAATTCGCAATGCTTTTAAAAATGAGACTACCATAAGGCCTCCCGCACACACACACAATGCAAACGCAGAATCGGAGGAGATTTCTCCTTATGATAGTCAAAGATGCTTGATACGCATTTAAAATAACATTTGATATTATTATTAGTGCATAGTGTATAACAAATTCATTTCGAAAGTAGAATATAAATCTTAGCCAACATACGACCATTATCGTATGCCTACTATAGCTACTATCCAAACAGTGGTGACCACCATAAGTGAATAGCAGGTTCTACAACTAATACCGTACAAGTTTCGTATTGGGAATTGGATTTCCAACAAATGGTCAGGCCAAGGAACTTCCCATTGCCACTGAGAATGCCTCTGGATGGACATCCCCGAGAACCAAACCGGATCTCTACCAACACAAGGCCGGGTTACTCCTAACTGAGCAACAACTGACCGAATATGCCATCCCCCGGTCCTTTGGGACCTTTTTCCGAGAGCGCTCTCTAATCAATTCACACAATCATAACAAAGTGTTTTCAACATGAGTAAGTATCTGGGCTCCATACCATGATACCACCCTTTTCCAGAAGGAAATGGACACATCCTAAAGGGTGCTACCCCTCATAACCTTGCTGCTTCTTTCCTGTTTTGACCATTTCCGAGATGTGAGGCTCGACGAATTCACGTCCACAAAAACATACTTTATACAAAAGCCATGCTTTGGGTCAACAAATGATCAACACAATGATCACTAAGATAGACGATCAAATAAATGATCCTATCACAATAATCAACACAATGATCATTTCAGCATCACTCAGCATGTCACATTACCAAACTGGGAATATATCGCTGATAACTTCAACTATATAACCTTTGAGCACATACGTCTCAAAGAAGGGTGTTAAGCAAAGAATAAATTCTCAGCCACCAACAGAAATATATTTGAAAGAAATCGGCTTTATATCTCAACTTGTAATGTCAGGCATACAATCCATACAAGTCTGTTCCGGGCTCGAACAGAACCGAAGGCACTTACAAAGAAGTCCTTGCAATCCGGATATTCACAATCCTGATCGGATTTCCCATCACTTAGGGAGTTTCTATACCGGCGCGACTCGGTGCAGAAACAATCGATAGGTCATCCTATCGCTCTCGCAAATGCCGGTCTTCAACACCGATCTTCAAATGCGATTCACAACGACGTATCACATATTCGGAGTGGGTTATACGACCCCATGGTCCTTTCCCGGTTAACCCGAATAGTGAGCGCTTATTCAAAAATAAGTGTGCATTCAAATTCAATCAATTCACATCAAATACCCATTCAAAGGGAAATACTGATAGTCGGTTATTGAACTATCACTGGATATGCACACATCACCAGATGCCAAATAATTTTCCAAATTATTTATTTTCCAAAATATCTTTACAAGATATATAATTTCAACACTTCAAAAATAAATCAATATTTATTTTCAAACAAATTTCACTTTTCACATATAAATTCCATAATGAATTTATATTTCAAAATATCCATGCATATTCGATTTCAATAATTCATTTCAATTTATCTTCAAAAAGATAAATTCTAATTATTCACTTCATATTGGAAAACATTTCCATACTTATCAAAAATAAGTAATCGACAAATCTCTTTATTTTCAACCTTTGAAAATATTCAATATACTTAAATCGAATTAAGTATATTATTCATTCTTTAAGGGAAATCATTCTCTTAAACATTTTTATTTGGGCCAAAACGAATGTTGCGTAAAACATCGTTACAACGTCCCAAAATCACTAGTATAGGGATTCGAAATTAAATAGATATATAAATTCCAATACTATACAACCCATTTCCTTTCGGAAATCATTTACTATAACAACAGTGTTATAGTCCACTATTTCCTTTTATTTCTCGAAAACGTCTATTTCAACAATAAATGTTGAAATCTATGGTTTCGAATCTCAACATGTTTAAAAACATCGTTAGATCGTTTTAATTCTATTTAAAACATCACATTCAAAAACATTTTATTTAACGTGTTATTCACTATTCAAAAACGTGAATAAACTTCGTTAACAAATCTCATCCTTTTATTCATTTTAATTTCAAAGGATTATTCACAGTCTAAAACGTGAATATAACTCTATTTCTAAGTTATAACAATTAACTTATCAAAAATAAGTCATTTGCGGATTTATAAAACAACGTTTATAAATTCCGTTTCTATTTATTTATAAAAACTTCCTTTTTATAAATTCCTTTATTAACCTATTCCAGTTTATAACTCAATTATAAACTACAAGTTCATATTATAAGTTAATTACTTATAAAACGATTTTTTTTTCAAAATCGTTCATTTAACTTCCCAAATTATTAATCTTAACTTATAAGATTGTTTATTTATCCAAAATTCATTCTTTCGATAACTTTATGAATTTTATAAACCTATTGCTTATAAAATTTCATTTTATAACTTCACAGTTTATAATTTCATAAATTTCATTCATTTAGGAAATTCATTTTCACTACATTCAAACTCTTATAAAAACTCGTTTTATAATGTCAATATTTCGATTTATAAATATCTATTTATAAATTTCTTAATATAAATCAAATTATATTATTCTTTTAAAACGTCTTTAAATTCCTTTATAATCTCACCATTTTGATTTATAAAATAATCAAATTTTATAAATCCTATATTTAAACTTTTCATAATAAATTCAAAAATCCCCATTAAAATTATTTTATAAAGTCATTAATTCATATTTCTCAAAAATCAGCTTTTAACAATATTTCACAAAAACCATAATTTTTATAACTTTAAAAATTATAACGTTTATTTATTTATAATGGATCAATTCCAAAAATATAGTATATTTTCAAAATCACTTTTAAATCATTTTAAAATCCCAAAATCTGGGTCCAATGATGCTACACACCAAATAGTCAATCACGACTAACAACGATATCATATATCGATATGATAATCCATCAAATATCAAAATATCTGAAATAAAATAAATACTGTTGAGGAATCCAGTTGGATCCCTCCAACCTGTTTTCCTGCATCCAAAAACATTAGCACAATACCAATTTCGCTCCAGTACGAAATTATCGCGGTATATGTTCTTAATAAATATTATCCGCTTACTAACGGCGTAATAGGGTCTCATCCGCTAAACAAAAAATGCGGGAAATCAACAACTGCAATATATACATATGCCAATATATATATATTGATATTATATATAATACCAATTTCACTGTTTATGAAATATTCGCGGTATATGTTTTTAATAAATAACATCCGCTTACTAACGGCGTATAATGTCTATTTTAACAATCAATAATTTACAGTCATCATTCAAACATGCATTCAAATATTTTAAATCTAACTATTTAAAATAAAATCGAAACTTATTCGATTGAGTGAGAAGTTCTCACCTTGATTTTAAATTCCGTTTCAGCTTTTATTTCGAATAAAATTAAACGCGCGTTTAATTTTTACCCGAAATTCTCACTAACTCCAAACGACTCCAAACCAACTCCATCGCGTAGTTCTCGTCCATACGATTCCAACGCAACTGAGTTTGCATTTTTTCAACCTCGTATGAAAAAGATATGCAATTTACAAGTTTGTACACGATTTTATATAACAATTATAACATAAACTTTTATAATTTTAACCTAGTTTAAACCACAGCCGTTCGATCTACTTCAGATCCGTGCGCAACCCCCCCCCCCCCCCCCCCCCCCTTCTCCTTCTCTCCTTCACGCAATATGCAGGCCGTTCGAACCCATACATTCAATCTTAGGGTTTAATTAATCTCCAAAATCACACGACGATACCTCGATCAAGAAGCTCCATGCTGTAGCCCCTAACCCCCTCTAGGTTCGGCCTAAATCTCGTGAGGCTCGGCCCTCCCTTGGCTGTGAAATCGGCCTCTAAACGCGTGCATTTCCATTGCGTTTTCCCATTGATCCACTCAACAGAAACTGATCACTACCGTTGATTTGAAAGCTCTTGACGAGATCTACGTTTTGTTAGTTGAAGATTTCTGAAATCATTGAGTGGATTGGGAGAGATTGAGGGAAGAAATTGAAGAATTTTCGGCCTTACATTGTGAAGGTGGCGGCCACGTTTAGAAATTAGGGTTTTACATATTTTTTTTTTTTTTTATTAAATTTATGAAGGGGGTGAGTCTCCTTTTATAGAAAAAGCAAGCGTAAACACTATTCATCCCGGGAATTCCGAACTCCGATTTAGGCGCCGTAACCAGCGTACCTAGGGTTTATCCCGCGTTCCGGACACAATGGAACAGGTTTCGGAAGCTAATTCGGAAGTATGTGCGAGTTATGGCTATAAACGCTCAATTTGAATTAAACCGATTTAAATCGATTTCTAGGCGTTTTAATTCGTACCGGACAAACGGTAAATCCAATTGACTTGAAATTTGAAACCTTACAATAATATCACATTACGGATCCGATGAAACTGGTTTCGTCGAATTCCGAGACTTTTTGAAAAATGGCTATTTTGACTCGCCAAATTTAAATTAAAAATAATTCGATGCGTTTCGAGCTGCCACGATCAAACGATAGCTCCGATTGACACGAAAATTGAAATCCGGTAATAACTAACTAATACGGATCCAATGGAACTGGTTTCGTTCAATTCTGAGACTGTTCAAAAATTGACTATTTTACAGTCGATTATTAAATATTAAAATATTCAATTTTCACAAATTTACTTTTAATTCGATTTTAAAAGTTCTAAAATATCATTCTAACTTCAATATGGTTAAATAAAATTTTACAAATCATTTTCAATCATATTTAACTCAATTTTCAGTTATTTTCATAATTTAACATATTAAATTATCGATTTAATAATCCAATTAAATCCAATAATTCAAATTAAAATTTATTTGACTTATAAATTTCACTTATTAATATTTAAAATTAATTAAATATTCAAATTTTAATTAATAAAAATTCTGGGTCGTTACAGTCCGAGTGGGGGAGACCACTTAATAGCTTGTCTAAACCTTGTTTTGATTCAAATTTATTTTATTTTGTATTCTCTATAGTATGATTTGATATATAAATTATATAAGTATATATTATTTCAAAACTTGATTTGAAATGAAACCGGGATTGGAATTCTTAAGTCCTTTAATAATTAATGATTTTTTTTTAAATGATTGAAATGAATTTAGACTTGAATCATTAAGGAACTTCTGAATTGTGAAATGAGAAATGAACCTAAGAGCTAAGTGAAAATATCAATTGAAGTAGAAACCTTTAGAATTAGGAAATTATGAACTTAAAATAAAATTGAAACTGTAAAACTCGCATAGTATTAAATTTCATTCTATAGAATTGATATAACTTACCAAAATATTTAAGAAGTTCAAAACGTTATATGAATTGTTAATTGGATAATACACAAGTATAGGATTGAATAATGAAATATGCATTTAATTAATGGTTTGCAAATATAAATAAAATTGTTAGTAAATAATTGGAATTTAAATTAACATTTAAAGGTGATTCACAATTATGTTAATATAAAATGGAAATACTATATGTGAATGTAAATGTGAAATTAAATTGTAGTGAAATTTAAGTAATGACTTAAGAATTAATTAATTGAAAATTCAACTTTAAATGAAAAGAAGTTGTATGTTGTTTAACTACATTCTATTTGCATAACTATAACTTACCAAATACTCAAAAGGTTTAAAATGCTAATAAGGATAAGTAGAGAAATAATATACCAGTGTGAGAGTGAATAATGAAATGGGAAGATCTATTGATAGTTGTAAATATAAAAGAAATTTAAGCTGTAAAATGAATGATATATATAAGTGAATGAACAAAATTTAAAATTAATGAAATATAAAATTGGTAAATGGAAACTAATTAAATTTGAATATAACTAAATGTCAATAAACTTGGAAGTGTATGAAATTAAAAATTGACTTGGAAATGTATAATTGATTTAGTGTAGATTTTGGATGGATGTTAATGTTTGATATTGCATTGGTTGTTAGATGGATGAAAATTGATTAAGTAGAATTCATTAGTGTTAATGGAATTGAATAAATGGAATAAAACTTTAAAATAATTAAACTCAAATTTGAAGCAAAGTGAAATTAAATATAATTGAATTCAATTTAAATTGAAGCAAATTGACTTAATTTAAAATGTGAATGAAACAAACTTGAATAAATCGGAAACAAATTGAATGTAAACATATCGCATGGATGATAAGAAAATAAATGACTTTGTGTTTATGATTGTTCTTTAGAAAATTTGAAGTTTTGATGGTTTGGACTTTGAAATAATAAAAGCAAATTTTTGGAAAAAATCCAAAATTGTCCAATATATGCTGAAACGAAAACAACCATAACTTTTAAATGGCTGAATGAAATTCGACGATCTTTGACTTTTCGAAAAGCTTAGAAACTATAGCACAACTTTTGTTTAGCTAACTTGAGAAAATTCCTTCGTCTACTAGGTTAAAAGCTTGAATGTTACTCGCTGTCCTGTGTAAAAATAAGTAAAATCAGTAGTATACACCCTTAGTATTTTCGCGGTATCTTTTGACTAGTTTATCGGATTTTGATGATCTTGCGCTTTCTGGAAAGATAAGAACTTAATCTAAAACTTTTGTTTTAAGTGTTTTGTGTTTTGATGTCGTTTAGAAGGTCGAAAACGTGGGTGAACGTCGCTGACCTACGCAATGCATTGCCCAGGCTGAGGCGTATCCTCTAAGTAAAACGGCCATAATTTTTGAACGTATGGTCCGAATTCGATGATTTTGGACATTCCGGAAAGCCTGAAATGAATGCAACAACTTTTGTTTAGATTCTGTTGCCGAATTTTCTCGATTAGGTGTCCTAAAACTAAGATTTGTTTGCTGTCCTGAAATTGGAATCTCAGTTTTGAAGCTAAATATGTTATATATATGTTGTGTAGGCTAAGTATATCGATCTATCTCTATATGCATGGTTCTAACTTAGTTATTGAGTGTTTAGTAGGTGCGGATTGCGCTTGCTTCGCATTTGGAGCTCGCTTTCGCGCTATATTAGCCGTATATGCTCGCTAACAATATATAAGGTACATATCTCGGATTACATATCGTATTTTTACACTTTTTCCCTGCGGGATGCCTCATCACTTGATGAGATGTATATTTGCGATATATATACTGTTATAATTTTTTTCCGATCGAGCCGCGCAAAAGAGACTCTGCCGAAATTTTCCGTAAAATCCGGGTGTTAGAAAAATTTTCAAGTTTTAAAAAAAATTTATAACTTGTTTTGATTACTAACTTTTAAAGTTAGGAAGCCGTTTGGAGTAACTTAGTGGAAGCGTAGTTATGACTCTATAAATGGAATTTCCTTGTTTTATAAGCGGATAATTTTGAATAAAATATATCAAATGTTGAATTCTTTACTTAGTTCCTTTTCTCTTCTTTTTCATTTTCGGGCACGAAAAGTTTTGAGTGGGGGAGAGTGTAACGACCCGTAAATTTTCGATAATTAAAATAGCTAAATTTAATAAGATTTCGTGATTTAGTGTTAGAAAAAAAAATTGTAAGTCGTTTGGAATAATAATAACTAGAATGAAAAGCAACAAAATATTATCTAAGTTAATTATTTATGAATTGGATGAAATCCCAGATCAATTGAAATAATATGTAGTCAAATGTAATTGAATGAATTTGTATTGTATAGGTAATTGTGACACTTGTTTGTAAATAATAAACTTATAAGTAATTAAAAGTTAACGGTGATAATTATTTAAGTTACCTATTCATTTAGTTAGTCGAATTGAATTTGTGAACCAGTTGCAATTGAAATGAAGTTTATATATTAGTTGAGTGCATTATCTCTAACTGTAGTTAAATAATAATGTGGAATTCATTTGATGTAATATAGTAAATCGACTGATAATGAAATTTTATTTAAAAATCCAATATTGAAATTCATCAAATATTGAACAATTAAATTGTTTAAATTTAATATTTGGAATTTATTGGATAATTGAATAACGGGAATTGAATAACTGTTTTAATGAAAATGGTTGTTCTATAATTTAAATTTGTTAAATTTTATAAGTTCGTTTTGAATATTTCAAAAGATAGTGATTTAAGAATAATCAAATTTGTTTAAATTTAATATTACAAATGTTTGAATAATTAAATTCCGAATTTGGTACGATTAATTTGATATTGAAATTTAATATATGAAAATAGAGTGAATAATTGAAATTTGGTTTAATATGATTCAAATTGGTTTCCAAAGTGAACGTAAGTTATATCGGGATTATAATAGAGTTAATAAGATTTTAATAAAATTGGAATTTATTGGATAATTGAATAACGGGTTTAATATGATTAAAAATGATTTGTAAAATTTTATTTTATCATATTAAAGTTAGAATGAGGTTATAAAACTTTTAAAATTGAATTAAAAGTAAATTTGTAAAAATTGAATATTTTAATATTTAATTATTGACTGAAAAATAGCCAATTTTCGAACAGTCTCAGAATTGGACGAAACTAATTCCATTGGATCCGTAAAGTTTTTTTATTATCGGATTTCGATTTTCGTAGCAATCGGAGTTTTCGTTTGACCGTGGCAGCTCGAATCGCATCGAAATTGTTTTAATATTAATTTGACGAGCTAAAATAGTCATTTTTCAAATAGTCTCGGATTTCGACGAAACCAGTTTCATCGGATCCGTAATATGGTATTATTGTAAGATTTCAAATTTCGTGTCAATTGGATTTATCGTTTGTCCGGGGCGAGCCAAAACGCTTAGAAAATCGTTTAATCGATTTGATTTAGAAATCGATCGTTTATTGCCGTAACTCGCACATACGATCGAATTAGCCTCCGAAACACGTTCCATTGTGTTCGGAACATGGGGTAAACCTTAGAAACACCTGTCGGCACGCTTCGTTTGGAGTTCGGAAAATTTTCGGTGAATAGTGTTTTTGCAATTTTGTATAAAAGGCCCTCCATTTCACAACTTACGAACAAAGGCTAGGGTTTCAGCCCTTAGCCGCCACTTTCATTTCAATGGCCAGAAAATTTCGAAACTTCTTCCTCATTTTCCTCTCAATCCATCAACAATTAGCAAAAACTCTCAACTACAAAGTTGTAGAGGGCATCAAGATCTAGCTATCCAACGGTGGAGATCGGAAACGGAGCCACGGATTGACGGAAAAACGCGATGGAAGCAACTGCATTTTTCACGCAATTCGAGGCAGAGGGTGAGGCCGAGCTTGGAGCTATTTGGGGTGAAGGTGGAGTAAGACGGTGGCTTAGAAGTGGTGTAACCTGATCGTCTTCAAGTGGAGCGTGGTGGTCGCGTTAATTGATGAAGATGGGCGGCTCATGGGTAGTTTTATGCATGCAAAACCTGGAGGCAACGTGAAAGAGGAGATGTGGAGAGAGCGGCCAGATCTAGAGCAAATCAAAACGTGCGGCCTTGATGAAAACTAGGTTTAAAAAGGAAAATAAATATGTAAATTATATATATTATAATTTGTATAAACTTCTAAAAATCATAACTTTGTCATACGAGGTCGAAAAATTACGAAACTTTTTGCATTGGAATCGTATCGACGAGCCCTTCGCAATGGAACTGGATTGGAGTCGTTTGGAGCTAGGGAAAATTTTGAGTAAAATTAAACGCTCGTTTAATTTTATTCGAAATAAAACGCTGGAACTACATTGAAATCAAGGTGAGTGTTTTATAACGCTCACAACGTACTAAATATCTTTATGCTAGTTAAATTGACATTATGAAGTGTTATGATTTTTATTTATCGTTGTTTGATAAAATTTAATTGTCATATAGATTGTCACTTGAATTAACCGTTGAAATTAAATTGACAGTTAAATTTAAATTTAAATTGAAATTGAATTGCGATTAAATTACCTGACATTGATAACTATGAAACTGCCATGAATTGTATTGTCTATTGGATGATGTATTTTGATGGATGTTATTGGTTGATATTTAAATGTTTGGATGTTTATTTGCTTATATATACTCTTATGCATACATATGACACTGTGATTGGTTTAAGTGATATATATTCATCCCTGACATTTAATTGAAATAAATAATTACTTGGCCATAGGATAGAAAATTATATACGGACACCGAATTGGCTAAATTAATAATTTAATATCGTCGATATGAAATTTATTTGAATGTTTTGATTTAAAAGTTATAAATAGAAATCAATTTATAGAAATCAAATTTATCGAAAAATTGAGTTTGGAATGTTGAAATAAATTTTGGTTAAAGGAAATTGTTAAATAATATAAGTCGAGACTTTGAAATTTAAAAAAATTGGGATTTGATTGAATTTCGAAAATTGATTTGTTTAAAGATTTAACTTTAATTCGAGCTTTGAATATTACCAAGCAAAAGTGATATAAAAATGATATTTTGAAAGCGAGCATGGAATTGAATCATATTTGAAATTTGGATTTAAATTTGAATATTGAATGATAATTTGTTAAGTGTTATAAATTGATATTTTGAAAATCAAGCTCTAAATCGATATAAATTGAAATTGAATTAATTGAAAGTGAATATAAAAATTGAATAAATTTGAAGTCAAAGTTGACGTTGATCGAATCGAAATCGAAATTGAATCGGTAGAAGGGAAATTGAAATCGTGAATTGGGAAGTTATAATTGAAATGGTTTGGGTTTGAAGCTGTTCATTTTGTTTTCCAAATTACTCAGGATATAAACCATTTTGAATACTTAAACTATTTAATCTATTTTAAATCTACTTAACCCAATTTAAATTATTTTGAACTAATTTATCTATTTTAAATCCATTTTAAGACTTTAAGTATTTTTAACTAGTTTTAATTATTTAAACTACTTTTAAACTACTTAAAACTATTTTCTAAAATTTCAAGCTGGTTAATAAGGTGAAATGTTTATGTTTAAATCTTGAATGTAAATATGAATTGGGTTAAATGAAGCTGCAACCTAAATTGAAATTCGAAATGATTTTGAAATCGAAATGAGATATTGATGCAAAAATGATTTTTGAAACGGAACCTTATATTTTGAATGGCTATGACGATATTTGAAATGGATTTGATTTTAAAGCGAATATGATATTTTGATATAAATTACGAATCGATTTGAAATGTAAAAGAGCCAACGGTGTAATAATACGTAGTTATTAAAGAGACCGGGATCGGATATGGACATACTCTCTGTCGATACCGAATACCACTTTAATAACTATTATACGTGGAGTGTTGATCCAGAATGAAGTGGATGGTTTGGTGAACGCGTTGACTGAAGAAAGAGAACGATATTGGATGACCCTTGACATGACTAAAACAGGAGCCGCGCCGGGCCATTGAGGTTCGCCACCTCTAGCGGACACACTTCTTCGATACCATATCTATTACATTTGTGATTCGATTTGGGTGCACCCCTTGATTTGGGAGTGTTGTTTCGCGGTGTTGGGGTGGCTGCTGGCTATGCCCAACATCAGTCCGGATCACGCAACTACTAGTATCCTAGTTGGTATCGCCTCATGTACCTTGTCATACTGATTATCTTATTCGCGAGCACTACGTTTTGTTTTGTGTTATACCTATGGGGTACCCTCTGATAACCACCAGTTTACGGTGGGGCTTACGGTGTTGTATAGACTATGGCATTATAAAAATGTGTTAAGGGGGATTATGGTAACGGCTTAACGCTATTTTGATACTTTATATTATTGATAGGCATTATCTACTTAGCGCACATTACTACATAGTAGATAGTTTAACGGATCCTTAAGAGATGGAAAATCCCGTAACATCTCTTGAGTTATTGCACGCACGTTGACACTGGATATGAGATGTCAAACCCCGTAAGCATCTCTGACACCGTTACACTCATATTTATTTACGATTGATTTAACTTTCATAAGGATATTTTAGTCCTGACTCGAGTGTTTTGTCTTTTCATTACGCTCGGGTCAGTCCTGAGTTTTTCAGATTTTTAAAGATCTATTCTGGAGGATGAAGACGAAGATTTAGTATACTATTACTATTATTACCCTTGCATCATGCTATCTGCTGCATTATTTTAATTGTTCTGTTGTATATGTATAACTCTGATAAATGTTGTATAAATAATTGTCAAAGTATAGTAAACAGCTTCATGAACTGTTTATTTGACTATTATATTTTATCGTTCCGCTGCGAGATTCTATGTTGTTTATTTTCCTTTATTTCTCTTCCTTTTCTTTTCTTATTTACCCCAATAACCATCTGTCTTTTTGAATGGTTTGGAATCGGCATGTGTATTTGATCGTCGGTTTAAACTGTCCAAAAAGGCGGGTCGCTACAGATGAAGGAATAGAGGAAAGAATCCCAAGAGCGGTAGGGGAAGAAGCTGCACCACCAGCAAATGAGGCAGGCATAGATGTTAATGTCTTGTTTAAGGAGTTCATGGCTTATATGGTGAGGGTAGCTACACCAGAGGTAGGATAGCCGAGAGCTTCAATAGTGAGGGAAGGTTCCCCTAGGATGAGCGAAGGTTTCAAAAATCTACGAGGAAAGGAGTTCATAAGGAAAGAGCATGCAGTAGAAGTGATGAACTGGTTGAGAAGTTGTGAGTTTATATTTGGAGACCTGTGGTTGAACAGTGTGCAAAAGAGGAGGCTAGCATCAGGTTAGTTACAAGAAGATACATTGGATTGGTAAGAGACCATAATTGTAAAATCCCTAGAGGAGGGAATCACTTGGAAGCAAATCAAGGAGAGGGTTGAGGCTCAGTTTATATCGGAGTCTCAGCTAAGTGTGTCGCTGAGGGAGTTCATTGACTTGATCTAGAGTGACCTTACTGTAAAAGGGTACATCCATAAGTTTAATGCATTGGCTAAGCATAGCGGAGAGATCATCAATGCTCCTATGAAGAAAAATGAGAAATTTATTAGAGTCTTGAACCAAGGTATTGATCATAAGGTGATGGCTAATCTAGCATCTCCCTTTTAGTTTGTGATTGACATGGCTAGAAGATATAATGGAATGTACCAGGTACACAAGAGGGTGGAGGTGAGACCCAAGATAGAGCAGAAGAAGAATTTTACTCCATATATGAATGGTAAGAGAGGAGCACAGAAGCAGAAAGGGGGTGTAATTGCTAACATAGAGGTTGGAGGCTTTAGCTATAGTCAGAAAGGGCATTGTGATTCAAAGTGCCAGAAAGGGCATTATGATTCAAAGTGCCATATGCCTAAGGAAACTGGGGAAGATAAAGTGCTTCAAGTGGAATAAGTAGGACATTTAAAGAAGGATTTCCCAGAGCTCAAAGAATATATATATGCCTTGGAGGGATCAAGGGAAGGACCGTTTACAAAGGAGAGAGGCAAGGGAAAAGACTTAGAAGGTATGACTTTGATTCTTGGTATTTTAGTTGGAGCATTGTTTGATACTGAAGCTACACATTCATTTATAGTTTGGTGCTTGGTCGATAGACTTGGATTAGGGGTTACCTATTTAGTCACTTCCATACGTTAAGCAAATCCGATAAATGGTTACACCACTCTCGCATTGAGATGCACTAACCTGGATATTGAGTTGGATGGGTGTAAGTATTCTTATGATCCTTACATGTTCGATTTCATAGGATTTGGAGTGATTTTAGGGGTTCATTGGTTGGAGGGGTACAGTGTGGGGGTGCATGGAACTGAAAAGGTAATTTCTTTAGGTCATCCTGACCATATAGATAGGATATTTATGGTATTGGAAGAATGTGGAGAACTACGTAGGAGCACTTTATATGTGATAGCTTCTGAGGAAGAGGAGTTAGGAGCATTATGAGTAGTAAGGGAGTTCAGGGATGTATTTGAATCGATTTCAGGTTTGCCACCCCTAAGAGCAGTAGAGTTTCGTATTAACCTACTACCAAGGATTGAACCGTTTAGTCGACCGTCTAATAGAATTCCTTGGAGGGAGATAGAAAAGCTGAGGAAGCAATTGGTAGAGCTAGAAGGAAAGAACTTCATAAGGCCAAGTAGCTCACCATGGGAAGCGATAATGACTACTAAATAATATACATGACATATCATCCTAAATGTCAACATATACAATAATGAAGTAAACCAAAACAATATTTAAGACGTAATGTATATATATTCATGTGGGTCTAGTACTGATATTCTACAACTCAAATTTATGTTATATGATGTATATTATTTCGCTGCGAAATGTAACTCTGATTTTGATTTATCTATATTATATATTATTCTAAATATTTTAATCGGCGTATTTATTACTTTGTATTAATACTGTACATGTCAAAATTTTCAGTTTAGATCCTCAAAAGGTAATAAAGACTTGTCAGTGTCAGTACAAAGATATATTCACATTCGAGCGTCCTTAATCGGTCGTATTCTCCGTGTTATTACACGATGTTACTTGTAATGTTCTTTAATAATATGGGTATTGTAACGTCCCGTTTCGCTACTTCGAAAATGAGAGATTTCGTTTGGTTTAAATTTAAAAAGGTTTGAAACTTAAATAAATAAGTTAAATATAATAGATATTAATAGAGGAATTATTTATTCTTATAGTTGATAATTTAAAAAGTATAAATTTGGATTTTAGAACAAATCAACAAAATTAAATTTTGTTAAAAATAAATAAATGCTTAAATAAATAGGTTTAAATATTTATTTAAAAAGATAAATCTTATTGAAAACATCTAATAAAGATAATAAAAGTATATTAAATTTATTAAAGTATATTAATAATCGTTTAACAAAAATAACCAAATTTTGTCGCACTTTGTCAGTTTTACATACACCGTAAAATTAGAGATTTTGATATTATTTAAATATTATTTTTAAATATAAAGAGACATGTTTAAATTTATTTAAAGAAGTAAAAATTTCATTTTTAAATTTGGTTTACATAAATAAATATTTTAACTAAAATGTCAAAATGTGACTGCAAAACGTTTTGTCGAAAAACAACGTTTTGTCGAAAAACAACGTTGTTGCAACGTCGTCGCATCTTTATTTTCTTATATAGGAACATATATTCAAATAGTGTGAGTATTAATTAATTCACTAATCAAGTTTACTTTTAATAAACAAGGTTAGAAACTTCTAGAAAACAATTGAGAAAAAGTAAGCACAAAAAGACAAAAATGTCATTTCAAAACAAAAGGTAAAACATCAAATCAAAGAAACATAATTATTACTTACTTTACTTAATATCTAAGTGAAAATGACATAAAGTAATGATTTTAAATTTGATGTTAAGTGTTGAAAAAAAACAAGATTACTTTATAAGTAAGTAAGGGTATTTTGGTCTTTTTACAAAATACTATTTTAATCCAAAACTTTTTCTATAAATAAGCATCCACTTTCTCACTTTTTTTCACTTCTTCTTCTTCCTTTTTCAAGCTTTTCTCTACCTCTTCAATGCCTTCTTCTTCTTTTCCAAATGCTTACTAACTTTTTCAAAACCATATCAAATCAACTCCAAACACCACCAAACTTTGTCAAAGACCTTAGAATACCATTTAAACATGGTTTAACATCTAAGAAATGAAAAAACGTTGGAGGAAGAGGAAGAATAGGGCATGGCCGAACCTATGGAGGAAGAGGAGCAAGTTCGCGAAGCTTCGGAGCAAGAAAAAGAGAAGGAAGCCGATTTCATTACAAGGAGATAGAGCAAATTAAAGGTACTACGGAAGCTCTGCCGGATTTTCGGGAGTTTGAAAGAAGTGGTTGATGGCATAAAACAAAAGAAATGGAGTAGAAGTTGATTAGTTGAAGTTTAAGTGAAGTGTTGTTGATATGAATGTTGGTAGGAAGTGAACAATTTGGTTAAAGGTGAGTACTCTTTTTTACTAATAAATCTATATATTATTTCAAGTATAAAGATTTGAAAGTTTAAATATGTTGAATGAATGATTGATAACTTGGTTGCAAATTGGTTGATTATGTGATTGTTTATTTGGTTGATAACTTGTTTGATAAATGATAAGAGAAATAATTAGTAATTAACCATAGTTAATTAATGAGAATTAAATCTGTACAAATGTGTGTATGGAAGTTATTTAGCCTCTTAATGATTTTAAATAAGTTAAAATAGATTAAATATGGTTTAAAACAAATTTGAAGTGTTTCAGACAAGTTCCGAAGCAATTCACAAAATTGAGCTTGTCGCGTAGTGGTAATTCGTACATTTCGACCCGTAAATTCAAATAGACGTAGAGAATGATTTATAAGTTGGATTTCTTCGAAATAAATATTCTTTGGTCCAAAATGATAATAGTTTTCAAATGAAGAAATAAAAGTAAAATTTCATCAAGTAGATTTTGAAATATGTTCAAAACAATTTTCTAAAAACGTCGTGGTTTTGCAGTTCGGAATCCAAAATGGGATTTATTTATAAATGATATTTTTAAATGATTAAAAATATGAAATAAACTTGATAAACCTATTAAAATGGTTTAAAAGAGATTTGGACTGGAAAATATGAATTTTAAATATTAAAAAGTTGTTTGAATCAAATAAGCTTATGTAGCACATTCCGCAGCACTTTTATGCTGCGAATTCTATAACCTTTTGCATATGAGTTTAAACTTAACAATTATTTCCTAAATCTTTGATGAATGATTGGAATGATTAAGTAATTTAAAGATGATTTTGAAGTTTTAATAACAGTTTTAATAAATGGTTAAGAGAAATTGTTTATACCACTTAAACAAAAAGTGAAGAATACTGAATGTAATAACAAACTGAGAACGCGGAAACGACTAGTATATTTGTCCCATCTGTGAGATCTAGAAAGGTAAATAAGGTGTTTAACTAAGGTTAGAGATGGAGCAACCAGTTCCCTGAACTTACCTGGCCTATGTTTACTCTTCTTAGACAAGGGGTGGAACAGATCGAAAAGAAAGCCCGGATGCTATATAAGATCATATTTAAGTTTTTTTCAAGTTAAAAGACAAAGATATTCCGATGTAGGATTACTTGTCATTAATCTCTGGAGGTGAAATTTACCATATCTAAGATGGCAGTAGCGCTCTATTATGAAAATCTTAGATTTGCGAGAATATGATTTAAAGTTAAGAAGATAGTCTTTGATTAAGATTTAATGAATGATTTGAGAATATTTTCCCTAAGTTTAAAAGTTATAACTTGAATATAAGAAAATATTTAATTAAGATTTAATGCATGATTTGAGAATATTTTTCCTTAGTTTAAAAGAGAAAATGATTTGGAATTATTCCAAGATTTAAGAAAGGTTTAAATAAACCAAATGATTTGATAAATGAGGCTTAATGATTCCATATACATTTGAAAAGAAAATGGAATAACTTGAAAAGATTGCATCTAAGAAAGATATTTGATTTAAAAGATGAAGTAATTGATTGATGATTGATATCCACGTATGAACTTAACATCTTTTTAAAGCGATGATTGGCTTCGAATGAACCGGAGTCGGATTTGGGTGATTCCTATCCAAAAACCACTTCGAACCAATGTATACGTTCGAAAGTGAAGACATGTTGAAGATGATGATAATTGAAGACCGTGGATCTTCATTGCGTGAAGACTGCTTGTTGAACATGCTCTGGTTGGCCCCCATTATAGAGTTACTAATAGCAGTGGTCTCCTCGTGATGGAGATTTTTCGGATTGCAAGGGCTTCTCGCCTAGTAATGGCCAAAGAAAGTGCCTCCACTACAAGAAAAATTGCCTTTTATAACGCCAAGTAATAACGCATTCTTTCATGGTGTTACTATTTATTCTAATTTCATTTATTTATAGCCTGCCTTTGTTGGGTAACGCTTTCTATCCCCAAATGTTTCTTTTGCCGCCTCCTTGTCCAATTATTTTGCTCTTCCCTCCTCAATTTTTCCCCCTTTTCTATTCTTCCATCTTTCTCAAACTATTTCCTATCCTCAAACACAAAATCGGCCGATCCCAGTCGCCGTCCATATTTGAACGCTTCGAAATGGTAGCCTCCGGGGACGCTTAGACCTAACATTTCATTCTCGTAGTTATATGTATCATTCTCATTTTAGGATTCTTGGCTGCCTCCAAGGTTATTTTCACTTCATTCTATATTTCAGGTTAGCTTTGCTTACTTTAAAAATAATTCAATCATCATTGTTAACAATATTATTGGGATTATACCTTTATAGATCTTTCCTCGCGAATATGTTGGCTTTTGATTTGACCCAATTTCGCACTTGTTTTATTTAGTATTCAAGTATCTTTTAAATGAACAGTTTGCTTTCAATTTTTTGCTTGTGATTCTTCATCTGTTCTATTAATCTGAAAACAGCTGACTATGCATCTATTATAAGCTTACATTCAACACAAAAGCTTCGAATTGTTTAGTTCTTTTGATTTTTTTTCATTTTTAATTAATTCTTATCATTGTCGATGTGAAATGTTGATAAGGTAAGCAATGGTACCGCTATAGCCAAACACTGGATTATTTGTTGGTTTGAATAAAGGGCACATCATTACTAAGAGAGAGCCGCCTCTTAAGCCTTCTAGTAGAAAAGGGGTAGGATATTTTATCTCTGTTTTATCATCGTCTTTTCTTAAGGTTTGCTTTTGTTGTTTGACATTTATTTCTTTACCTAGAAAATTATAAATAAAAAAACTCTGATGAGTTTTTAAGCTGGCTAATAGTGTTTGTCATTGCTAAATGAAGAATCTTATTTTGTCCAACCCAAAAGGCTAATGGTTCATGCTATGGCTTAATGCACATAGCTATGTAACAATTAGAATACTGTTTACCTTATGAGTCGATTTCTAAAAATAGTCTGTAGTTTCAGCCTAAAATAACCATTTATAACTTTGAGACTGCAAACTAAAAAGTAGGAGCAAAGCAGTCCACCCTACATTTCCATATGGTCGATAATAATCTTTTGCAAATAAGTACCCATATTTAAGCATCGCCATTTGCAAATAAAAATTAATCGATTAAAGTTGCGTAATTGAGAGAAAAGACAAGAAATATGTTTTAATAACTTACACTATATGAACACTTGTTTTGATGATGTCGTCTCTTTTGCACTTGTTTTGATGAACTGTTAATTGGCTGGTAAGATGATGTTGTCTCTTTTGCACTTATTTTGAAACTTAACAATTATTTATTGTGAATTCAATAAAGACAAAGACCTAAGATCTGTTCCACTTGTTTTCTAGTACCTTAAAGATCAAAACTTACATCCCTATATTCTAGTAAAATATGAGTAACAGAATCATTTTTTTCTTGCAACTGGCTATTTTAGCGCGCTATTTAATGTAGCAATTTTGAGGAATGAAGTGGGCTGTTCTGACGAAGAGGAGAACAATTCAAGTCTCATGGCTACTCGATTATCTATGGATGCAGCTGATGTGAAATCTGCAGTAGCTGAAAGAATATCAATTATACTCTTAACACGACTTCATTGCTCACATCTTTTATCGTGGATTCATCGTGGAGTGGAGGGTTGCACTACTCATATTGGGCACTTTCCCTCTTTTAGTTCTAGCCAAATTTGCACAGGTATTTATCTTCCTCGTGTCTTCTAAATGCTGCAGAGGCTTCTAAGTCGTTATGTTAAATAGAGTTTATTCTACATACTCAATCTTCTAAAGTGCCTATAGTTTTGAATAAAAAATTCAATGTTTGCAATAGTGCTTTTTTGCTAAATGTTTTGTCCAAGTATGAACATAAATTAACATCAAACTCCAGATTTGATTTACTCTTTCAGTTCAGCCCAAAAGAAGTATTGAAGAAGGTTATATTTTGTTTCACATTTGATTGTTAAATGATTTTGCCAGTATAATCACATTGTGGAATCAAAATTGAATCGTTTTGATTGCTAATCGTTTTCTATTTTATTTTATTACTTGACAGTAAATACAAAATCTTCAATTCTAGAACAAGTTTATGTGGTAAAACCTAAATTCACATTTAGTGTCATCTGATTGTGGACAATAAGCCGATAGTCGATGTATTATGTTGTAAGCAGTGCATTTTAGATTTAAATATTAGTTTGAAATTGTACACCGTGAAAATGGGATTGCAATGAATATTGGTTTCCCTTACAACGGTGCAAGTTATCTTGCTTCGTACTTTGAAAAATTAATTTGCATTCTACTTTAAAAAAAAGAATACTTTTTGTTTCTATTTTATTTTTGTTTTCTTTTATTATTCTATTCTTTTGTATCCTTGTCTCATTTTATCTAACTTTGCAAAGTGTGGGTCTGACTAATTTCATTCAGGTGTTTTATTTCTCTCGGTCAATAATGCATAACAAAAAAACAAGAACTCTTAGTTAATATTTAAACAAATATTTGCTTATAACTCTATAAAAAAGCATGCATGTCACGTGAATAGTGTAGTCAGAGCACCAAGATTTAGCGGTGTTGATACAAAATCAAATATCTGATAAAGTATATTTGATTTAGCCTGTTTTTAGTTCAAATTCGTTTATTGTACGCCTTTGATACGATTAAATACACATCCTCAAAGTTCACACATGTATGTTCTTATGATTCCATGACCCAATTTTTCACTCAAGTAGATTAATTTTCAACTTGAACATTGCACGATTCTTCTAAAAGATAGAAAATGCTTGATTTTGAGTTGCTTTTGGTAACAGGAATGCATGCCAACTTTCCATCAAGTTTATTTTGATAATAATAGAAAATTGATCTACAAATCCTATAAGACGGAATCGGTTAATAAAGTAGCTCAAAAATCAAACAGGAAATGTTTTTCACACTTAGATGAAATCGTAGTTTAGAATTTCAAACTGGCTAAAAGCCTAAGAGTTTATAATGCTTATATTATGAACTTTATATAATTTGCAGATATAGGTTTGCAAAAAATTACGGTAGTTCATAACTTGAAATTAAGCGGCTTTGTCGCTAATTCATTCAGATTGTGTTTCACTTTTAATATTATGGTCAGTGATATAGTTTGACCATGGTATAATTGTTTCTCATATATACGTCTAGTATATTATTCCATTTATCGCTAGCCATTATTTTCATGGTTATTCCTAATTACTCAATTCAATAGTAGGTACACGGTATTGCACGTGGTTTTATTTGTCCTTTAGCTCAATATTTGATTACATCAGGTTCATCTCCATGGTAAAATCACCTTTCTTAACCTTCTATATATATAAGCATTATCTTGATAATGAAATATAAAAAAAATCTTGTATTATCAATTATGTGATTGATGCTATGAGGGGTCAGAGTGAAATGCATTGTACTATTATAAATGTTAATAAAGCTTCAGTGTAAGCCTGTTCCTTTTACATAACATCTTCCCAACCTTGCCTTGGATTCATTTTTTAGTGAATTTATATACATGGAAATATTGACCCACCTAACTTGTTTATTTTCTTAATGATCAAGCAAAGACAATCTTCCACAAGAAATGAAAGATCAAACCCTACAACCAATAGTAACCTTTTTGGAAGAAATAAATCGTACAAATTCATCATCGTGGCAAAAGCTGGCGATGGACCTAATCCTCCTGGGTCCACAAGAAGGTATTTGCTTTTGACCTTTACATTTGAAAAGGCTGCAATTTCCAATCACTATTTTGTGATCAATTTGTTTATTTTGCAATCAAGTGACCCTTGAATATTATAATTGTTGGAATCAGTTGGCTAGTTAGTTTTTTTTTCAAATGTCAATCATACTAGTGGATACAAGATCACCTGTGAATTGTGATGCAGTAGAGAATTGATCATTTATACCCCGATGATCAGAAAGTCCATATTTTGTTTTTGTTAGGTCAGACAAGAAGTATTAAACTGGATTTTATTATCTCAAGCTGCATGATAAAAAACCATAATTTTGGCGATTGTAATAAATTCTTGATTGCCCAATTTTCTTAATGAGATCTAGAGTTCTCTTAAATGTTTTTTCACCCTCTCTGCTGCGATGTTGATCTAAAACTAGCTCTTTGCATAGATGCTTGCAATGCATATTTCTTAAACAATTAGGATACATATACAATTCATTGGAAAATAGAAACATATTTCTCAACTCGTTTATTCCATATAAAATTGGACAGAATTTGTCTTAGGTGAGCAATAAATAAGATTATCGCCAACATCTGTGGACAGTTTTGTCATGATATGTTCTGTTGTCAAGTGATATGTATTCGGTAAAATAATCACTATAACCAGGTCTTTTCAGTGTTAACTTATTTCTTGTTTCCATTTTTTCACAAGAATAGGACCTACACATATTGTAATATAATCCAGGTAGAATTCCTCGCTTATGCCTGTCTGTCATATTACCTGAAATGGATGGGCATGAGAATTTGAGAGTTACTACTAACACACACACATGTATGCATGCATGTGCACGCTCACATACACAGCTGAATTGGGCCCTGTAAAACTTGTAATAATAATGATAATGAATTAACTAAGTTTATAATACTAATACTTATCATAATAATGACTTCATGATTTTGCCTCCGATTTCCAGTGTGCACAATTTGTAATAACAGTGTTAATATATAGTCCTTTATTATTCATGCAGGTTACTTTTTGACTAAAATCTTTCATCCATATATTTATTCGGAAGGTGAAATTTGTGTCAATGCATTTAAAGAGGATAGGAACTATAATCTAGGATTGCAGCATGTTCTAACTGTAAGTCGCAGTTCTTATATCAAATTATCTGTTTATATTTCCTTATTTTGCTTGTTTAAAAATCCTATACAGAATAGTGTACATATTTATACCAGGATTGTATTTATTTTTAAAATGAGATCATCGTTCACATCTTTTTGAATTGCAAAAATTAATGTATGTATCAGAATTTTCTTGTTGATGTCAACATGCTGAAGAGAAGGATTTGTGATGTAACCCAAAATTGCGTCATGTTACAGTCATGATTCTTACATTACAATTTTCGTTTTCATTTTATTTTTTAGCTTTCTTATTCTGTTATGTTGTGCAGCTAAGTAATAGGCTTTTCTTTAAACAAAATTAACCGAATTCCATCTTATGTCTTATTACAGAAGGGTCACACATGTTAACAACCGTAAAAGATTAAAATGGAGACGACTAAAAACTATCCTTTCAGTTTACTAGGATGCAGATATCCCACTTGGAAATTTTGACTAATTCATGTGTGTTAAAAATGTAAATGTGCATAATTTGTAGAATGGGAAGGGAAATGTGATGTTGTACGAGTTGTGATTGAGGTGAAGATGTTAGTTGAAATTGAATGTTTGCTGGTTAAAAGGCAGCAAGCAAATGGTTGGGGTTAGATGACAGCAGTAGTTTAGTGCAGGTTGAAAGACAGTAGCTGGTGCAGTGTTGTTAGATGATAGAAGGAGATAGTTGTTAGAGATTTGTTGTATTGACATGATGCAGATGTATGTAGGGTAATGAGCAGAGGTTTATGTATGTGTTTAGGGAGAATGGGATGTTGTGATAGTTGATGGTCAGTGGTGATGTATTGTAGGAAAAGGGTGGTCGAGCAGGGTGGTGGCCTTCTATTGAGGCAAGTAAGGATGTGGTATGACAGCAGCAGTGAACTGATGGCAAGATGATGGTTGCAGGGAAAGTTGACAGAGGCAGCGTGGTCATGGTTTTGTTGTAGGTGTTTATGGGATAGTATTATGTAGTATGTGGGGATGGGCAGTGAAAAGTTTTATAGGTATGAACTGTGATGTTGCACAATTTTATGGTATGAATTGTCCTACAAAAGACCCATTGTTAATAACTTTTAATACTTCTGAAGTTGTAGAAAAGTGTGCAATGAAATGTCCAGGTTTTTAAATTATGAGATGTTATATGTATAAATATTTTGTACGTTTAGCATAACGTGTTACATCTCTTAGCTGTATTATAAAATATTATATGTATAATGCTTAATGGTGTTATAAAGATTTCCAATTCCGTTGAGATTTAGCTGTATTATAGCGGCTACAATGAGCTATTGAATAAATATTTTATAGCGGCAAAATGGTGTTATAAAGATTTCCAGTTCCGTTGAGATTTAGCTGTATTATAGCGGCTATAATGAGCTATTGAATTAACGTACCATAGCGGCGAATTTGCGTTATAAAACTAAGCTCAACCATAGCGGCATATTTTGTGTTATAAATATTCAATGGTTTTTTATAACATGCCGATATACAGCGCTTATCAAACCGCTATGGTTGTGATTAATAGCGGCTATATGCCGCTATAAAAGACACTTTTTGTTGTAGTGCTTCGGTTTCGTTTAGTCCCAGAACGTACTTGTATGGATGTTTGTCTGACATTGTATTCTGAATCACATTGGAGTGGTTTCTATAAATGTATATCTGTTGGTGGCAGAGAAAGCAACTTCTTTTACCTTAACACCCTTTCCCAAGACATACGAGCTCAGAAAGTTATACTTTTCTAGAAATCAGTCATGTGACGTGGAATGGCAATGTGGCATTCAAAGTGGAACCTGTTATGATCAAAGCGTGGTTTTGTATGAAAAGCGTGGCTTTGAAGAAATTGAGCGTAGCCTCACGAGCCTCACACCCCGGTTATGATGGGATTCTATATGGTCAGATGTATGCTCGCATTTCGGATAATAGTGATTTGGGTTATCAGATGTTCTGAGCCCTAGGTACCAGATACGTCTGGGCCTCAAGTCATTTATTGCCCCATGTGGATAAAGTGGTTAGATTGAGAAAAGCAGGGAACTACCCGTTATCAGTTGTAGTGTAGCAAGTATAGTTCCAAGTGACTAGTTTGAAAAAAGCGATTAAGGCACCTGGGAACTATGTTTGTAATACGTGGATCGGAGAAAAGGTCACCAGTTTCTATCATGTTGGAAATCCAATCCCAATATGTGATTTACGGTTTTGATTGTATTCCTAAAATAGCTGCAATGACTTGCAAATATTTCAGCTACCCCTTTTTGGTATCATATATCTCGTTCGGTATATTCCGTTGACCCAGTCCAGATATATTCCGTTAGACTTAGTCCACGTATTGATACCTTATTTGAATAAGTTTATTTGAAAAGTGTTTTCAGAAGAATGTCACTAGAAATAATATCAAACGTTTTGATATTATTAAAAAAAATTGGTTATCATAAGGTTAAAACCTGTCAGTGTTTATGTGTGGGTGTGGTCTTATGGGATACCCTTCTTTTCATAGGTTTTGATAATATAGTCATTTAAATTTCGAGTATCTCACGCTGGTTTATCAAGCCTGATACGGGTATTTTTAATACTCGGGTCAGATCCGAGTAGTTTCAGGTTTAATTGAAGACGATTGGAGTTTCCAAAAGAGAGTTGGGGATCTTCATCATCATATGGACAATTCTATTATCCGATGTACTTAGTGTATTTTGTTTGATGTTTGTCAGCAATTGTAAGGACAGATGTTTATAACTGTCCAAGCTGAATTTAAGTTAGACTCTGATATTGTATTCTAAAATTTTCCGCTATAAAGATTATTATTTAAATAACACGTGTTATTCCATTCTTGTGAGATTCTGTTCTGTCTTTATTTTCTTTTTACACTTAATGATCCGCTAATTCGTGCAATTTGAGTTTATTGTCGATTCAAACGGTACGAAAAAAAATGCCATTACATTTGGTATCAGAGCTGAAGGTTAAGCGAGAATCTTGGCTTTGTTGGGGTAAAGACTCATCAGAGATAAGGTTAGTAATACCCAAGGATAGTAACCCATTATAGATAGGGTTAGTAACACTCTAGAATGAGTTTGAGTGTATTATATATGAGCGCGTATTTGTTAGTGACTAATAAAATATTTTGTGTTGATTTATCTGTTGGGTGATTTATGGATGCTGATCGATGCGCCTGATCACCGTTATCGATGAGGGTTCCTAAACATTTAAAAAAGGCGAACCGACACACTGATTTTGAAAAAAATGGTATGTGAAATAATTTTACCTAGGGCTATATTTTGAATATAAAATATATATTTTGAAAAATGTATATTTAGAAATTAGGATCGGTGAAATTTAAATTGAACATCTTATGATTAGAATTTCACAGTTTGACTAAAAGATGTTTCATAAAGATCATCGATAAGTAAGAAATCTGATAAGACAATTAGGATCTTTAGTACTTATTTCAAAATAATAAGTTGATCAATTGTTTCATTTAAAAGTTTAAGTAAAATACCTTGTGAAATAAGTTTCACGATTTGACTATAAGGTATTTAATAATAAGATTTGTTTAAGGAATGAACATATAAGATAAAAATGTATCTAAATAATGGAAAATGATTGTGTAAAAAGGATAAACATGAAAGGAATGAGAAATTAAATTTGAGTAAAACAATTGTGGTAATTTAAATGAAGTTAAGTTATAAAATAGATTTTATAATCAAAAGTAATCTCTTAAGGATTTTGAAAATGGTATTATTTCAAATAAAAAAAGGTATTTTAAGATAACTAATTCGATTGGCTCGAAAATAAACTAAAATTGGATAAGAGATGTGTTCAGAAGGTAAGCACTTCTCTTAAGTATTACTCTTCTTGTTAAGAGGATATATGATACTATTGGCAGCACCTAATTCCTTGGATTGTTTTGGAGTTACTCGATCTATATAATTTTCATAAGTTATAGAGATAATGTGAATCAGTGATTAGTAATCTTTATAAAGGTGTTTAAGCCAAAGATAAATTGGGATCGCTAATTGATAATATAAAGCGGGATTCTCGACGATTTTGGACAGTCGAAAATCTCTGAATCATACCTAACTCGGAGCTCAGGAATTTATGAAAACTAAAAGATTGTGAAATATTATGAGTAAATGAAATTGGATAAGTATAATTTATAAATGTGATTATAAACAAAAAAGGAAATTATAACCTAGAAAATGTTTTATTAATGAATTCTAGAATTAATTAAGAATTGAACTTAAGTCTTTAAAAGTGATTGATTTACATAAGTTATAAGATATAATAAACTTAAGTAATAGTTTTACGAAATGATTCATAAATAATAGTGCTAAAGGTTTACACCGAGTTAAAATATTATGGGAATTTTTTTTAAAGGTAAATTATCTTTTGAGTGAAAAAATGGTTCCTTTGAAATATTTTCTTTTATTAAAATATTTGAAAATAAATAATTAGAAGGATTATATAAATAAGCACCTTTATAAAATGTTTGAACTTAAGATAAAGTTTTTATGAATTTTTTTTTTCAAAGTTAACAAATACATATATTATATATAGATCATTTCGTCACACAAATGTTGATCTAATATTCGAGTTTGGAACTTTGAGGTGTTTACACTGGTCCGAAAAAGGATTGATCACTCCATTCTTGACGATGAACATTGATGAGGATTTTGGTTAGATACTTGAGTTTTCTATCATAGTTGAGAGCTATGCAAGGAAAGCAAATGTTTCTGAGCAAAGAGACTGATTAAAGTCCGCACTAGAGAATGGAGGATCGATACTAGTTCGGAAATAAAGTTGTGTATTCGAATAGGAGATCGAATAAGATATTTCGTATGGATGATCTGTATATATTACATGGAATTAAGTTTAAAGATAAATGCTTTAGGCAAACTTTTGTTTTGGGTAATTTCGAGGATGAAATTCTTTTAGGTAGTGGAGAATGTAACGATCCGTAATTTCGCTACTTCGAAAGTGAGAGATTTTATTTGTTTTAAATTTAAAAAGTTTTAAAACTTAAATAAATAAGTTAAATATAATAGATAATAATAGAGGAATTATTTATTCTTATAGTTGATAATTTTAAAAGTATAATTTAGAACAAATCAACAAAAGTTAAGTTTTGTTAAAAATAAATAAATGCTTAAATAAATAGGTTTAAATATTTATTTAAAAAGATAAATCTTATTGAAAACATCTAATAAAGATAATAAAAGTATATTAGAATATTTAAAAGTATGTTAATAATCGTTTAACAAAAATAACCAAATTTTGTCGCATTTTGTCAGTTTTACATACACCGTAAAATTAGAGATTTTGATATTATTTAAATATGATTTTTAAATACACAGAGACATGATTTAATTTATTTAAAGAAGTAAAAAGTTCATTTTTAAATTTGGTTTACATAAATAAATAGTTTAGCTAAAATGTCAAAATGTGACTGTAAAACGTTTTGTCGAAAAACAATGTTTTGTCTAATAAATGTTGTCGCAACGTCATCGCACCTTTATTTTTTTATATTGAAACATATATCCAAATAGTGTAAGTATTAATTAATTCACTAATCAAGTTACTTTTAATAAACAAGGTTAAAAACTTCTAGAAAACAATTAAGAAAAAGTAAGCACAAAAAGCCAAAGATGTCATTTCAAAGCAAAAAGTAAAACATCAAATCAACTAAACATAATTATTACTTACTTTACTTAATATCTAAGTGAAAATAACATAAAGTAATGATTTAAAATGTGATGTTAAGTGTTGAAAAAAAATAAGATTACTTTATAAGTAAGTAAGGGTATTTTGGTCTTTTTACAAAATATTATTTTAATCCAAAACTTTTTTTATATATAAGCATCCACTTTCTCACTTTTTTCACTTCTTCTTCTTCCTTTTCCAAGCTTTTCTCTACCTCTTTAATGGCTTCTTTTTCTCTGCCAAAAGCTTACTAACTTTTTCAAAACCATATCAAATCAACTCCAAACACCACCAAACTTTGCCAAAGACCTTAGAAAACCATTTAAACATGGTTTAGCATCTAAGAAGTGAAGAAACGTTGGAGGAAGAGGAAGAATAGGGCATGGCCAAACCTATGGAGGAAGAGCAGCAAGTTCGTGAAACTTTGGAGCAAGAAAAAGAGAAGGAAGTGCCGCCGATTACATTACAAGGAGATAGGAGCAAATTCAAGGTACCGCGGAAGCTCTGCCGGATTTTTAGGAGTTTGAAAGAAGTAGTTGATGGCATAAAACAAAAGAAATTAAGTAGAAGTTGATTAGTTGAAGTTTATGTGAAGTGTTGTTGATATGAATGTCGGTAGGAAGTGAACAATTTGGTTCAAGGTGAGTACTCTTTTTTACTAATAAATCTATAAATTATTTCAAGCATAAAGATTTGAAAGTTTAAATATGTTCAATAAATGATTGATAAGTTGGTTGCAAATTGGTTGATTATGTGATTGTTTATATGGTTGATAACTTGTTTGATAAATGAGAAGAGAAATGATTAGTAATTAACCATAGTTAATTAAATAAGAATTAAATCCGTACAAATGTGTGTATGGAAGTTATTTAGCCTCTTAATGATTTTAAATAAGTTAAAATAGTTTAAATCTGGTTTAAAACAAATTTGAAGTGTTTCGGACAAGTTCCTAAGCAATTCACAAAATTATCAAAATCGAGCTTGTCGCGTAGCGGTACTTCGTACATTTCGACCCTAACTTCAAATTGACGTAGAGAATGATGTATAAGTTGGATTTCTTCGAAATAAAAATTCTTTGGTCCAAAATGATAGTAGTTTTCAAATGGAGAAATAAAATCAAAATTTCATCAAATAGATTTTGAAGTATGTCCAAAATAATTTTCTAAAAACATCGCGGTTTTGCAGTTCAGAATCCAAAACGGGATTTATTTATAAATGATATTTTTAAATGATTAAAAATATGAAATAAATTTGATAAATCTATTAAAATGGTTTAAAATAGATTTGGAATGGAAAATAGGAATTTTGAAATATTAAAAAGTAGTTTGAATTAAATAAGCTTATATAGCACTTTCCGCAGCACTTTTATGCTGCGAATTCTATAACCTTTTGCATATGAGTTTAAACTTAACAATTATTTTCTAAATCTTTCATGAATGATTTTAAAGGGATGATTAAGTAATTTAAAGATGATTATGAAGTTTTAATAAGAGTTTGAATAAATGGTTAAGAGAAATTGTTTATACCACTTAAACAAAAAGTGAAGAATATTGAATGTAATAACAAACTGAGTATGCGGAAACGACTAGTACATTTGTCCCGCCTGTGAGATCTGGTAAGGTAAATAAGGCGTTCAACTAAGGTTAGGGATGGAGCAACCGGTGCCCTGAACTTACCTGGCTTATGTTTTCTCTTCTTAAGCGAGGGGTGGAACAGATCGAAAGGAAAGCCCGGATGCTCTAAAAGATCATATTTAAGTTTTTTCAAGTTAAAAGACAAAGATATTCATGATGTAGGATTACTTTCCATTAGTCCCTGGAGGTGAAATTTACCATATCTAAAATGGAAATAGTGCTCTATTATGAAAATCTTCGATTAGCATGAATATGATTTGAAGTTAAGAAGAAAGTCTTTGATTAAGATTTAATGAATGATTTGGGAATATTTTCCCTAAGTTTAAAAGTTATAACTTGAATATAAGAAAATCCTTGATTAAGATTTAATGAATGATTTGGAAATATTTTCCCTAAGTTTAAAAGATAAAATGATTTGGAATTATTCCAAGATTTAAGAAAGGTTTAAATAAACCAAATGATTTGATAAATGAGGCTTAATGATTCCATATACATTTGGAAAGAAAATGGAATAACTTGAAAAGATTATATCTAAGAAAGATATTTGATTTGAAAGATGAAGTAATTGATTGATGATTGATATCCACGTATGAACTTAACATCTTCTTAAAGCGATGATTGGCTTCGAAGGAACCGGAGTCGGATTTGGATGATTCCTATCCGAAAACCACTTCGAACCAATGTATATGTTCGAAAATGAAGACATGTTGAAGATGATGATAATTGAAGACCGTGGATCTTTATTACGTGAAGACTGCTTGTTGAACATGCTCTGGTTGGCCCCCATTATAGAGATATTTATAGCAGTGGTCTCCTCGTGATGGAGATTTTTCGGAATGCAAGGGCTTCTCGCTTAGTAATGGCCGAGGAAAGTGCCTTCGGTTTCCTTCAGTCCTAAAACGAACTTGTATGGATGTTTATATGACATTGTATTCTAAATCACATTTGAGTGGTTTCTATAAATGCATATTAGTTGGTGGCGGAGAAGGAAACTTCTTTCAGCTTAACACCCTTTCCCGAGACATACGAGCTCAGAAAGTTATACTTTTCTTGAAATTGGTCATGTGACGTGGAATGGCAATGTGGCATTCAAAGTAGAACCTGTTATGATCAAAGCGTGGTTTTGTATGAAAAGCGTGGCTTTGAAGAAATTGAGTGTAGCCTCATGAGCCTCACATCCCGGTTATGATGGGATTCTATGTGGTCAGATGTATGCTCGCATTTCGGATAATAGTGATTTGGGTTATCATATGTTCTGAGCCCTAGGTATCAGATATGTCTGTGCCTCAAGGCATTTTTTACCCCATGTGGATAAAGTGGTTAGCTTGAGAAAAGCAGGGAACTACCAGTTATCATTGTAGTGTAGCAAGTATAGTTCTAAGTGACTAGTTTGAGGAAAGCAATTAAGGCACCGTGGGAACTATGTTTGTTATGCGTGGATCGGAGAAAACGTCACTAGTTTCCTATCATGTTGGAAATCCAATCCCAACACGAGATTTATGATTTTGATTGTATTCCCAAAATAGCACCAATGACTTGCAAATATTTCAGCTGCCCCTTTTTGGTATCATATATTCAGTTCGGTTTATTCCGTTGACCCAGTCTGGATATATTCCGTTAGACTTAATCCGGGTATTGATACCTTATTTGAATAAGTTTATTTGAAAAGTGTTTTCAAAAGAATGTCATTAGAAATAATATCAAACGTTTTGATATATAAAAGTGTTTTGGTTATCATAAGGTAAAAATCCGTGCGTGTTTATGTATGGGCGTGGTCTTATGGGATACCCTTCTTTTCAAAGGTTTTGATAATATAGTCATTTAAACATGTTCTGTCTTTATTTTCTTTCTACCCTTAATGATCCGCTTATTCATGCAATTTGAGTTGGACATGTGCGGTTTATTGTCGATTCAAACAGTACAGAAAAATGGGCCATTACAGGTATAGTGGTAGGGTATTTGTGAAGAAGTCCGATGGGTCTTTGAGACTATGCATAGACTATCGAAAGCTAAATGAATGGATGATAAAGAACTGATATCCTTTACTCAGAATAAATTAACTACGGGGTTTCATCAGCCAAGGGTTGCGGAGAAAAGTATTCCTTTGACTTCGTTCAGAAATAGATACAGTTCATATGAGTGGTTGGTTATTCCATTTGGGCTGACCAATCACCAACATTCTTTGTTCACTTGATGAATAGAATCTTCCGAAATAAGTTGGACAAATATGTGTTGGTGTTCGTGTATGACCTTTTAGTGTACTCTACGGATGAGGAGGAGCACACAGCTCATCTAAAGTTTGTTCTAGAGATATTAAGACAACATAAATTGAAGGTGGAATTTTCTAAGTGTCATTTTCAGAAAAAGAAAGTGAAGTTCCTAGGCCATGTAATATCGGACGAAGGATTAGCATTAGATCCAAAGAAGTTGGAGGTAGTGATTGGGTGAAATAGACCTGAGACTGTGACTAAGGTGTGAAGTTTTCTAGGATTGGCAGGTTATTACAGAAGATTTATTAAGGATTTCTCTCATATAGTGGCGCCAATGAATAGATTGGCCAGGAAGGGAGAGCTGTTTATTTGGGCAGATAAGTGTGAGAGTGCACTCCAAGAATTGAAGCATATATTGACCAACGCGCCTGTATTAGTAATTCCTAAAGGGAAAGATGGTATGACCATGTATACTAACGCATCAGGATTGGGGTTAGGCACAGTATTGATGCGGAAGGGCAAAGTATTGGTTATGCATCTAGGCAGTTACGGCCCCATGAAGTTCGGTATCCAACATATGATTTGGAGTTGGTCGCAGCAGTATCCGCATTGAAGATTTGGAGACATTATCTCTTGTGAGAGAGGTTTGATTTATATATGTAACATTGGCCTTTGAGATATTTGTTCTCTCAAAAGGAGTTGAACATGAGGCAGCAAAGATGGTTAAAGTTTCTAGCATCGTATGATTTTGGAATAGAGTATACCTTAAGAAAAGCAACAAAGTAGCAGATGCTTTAAGATGAAGACGAAGTGTTGTGTTCTAGTTATGTTAGGAGAATGGACTGCGGTAGAAACGTTGATTGCGTGTAATGTACGACATTGGTCTAGTGTAGAATCAAGCGGTGCGAATAGAATATTTGCATGCTTAGAAGTTAGAACTGCGCTGGTAGAAAGGATGACTAAACTGCAAAAGAATGATAAGTTTTATGCAGACATAATAAGGAGTTTAGGCTCATGAGTCAAGGCAATAGAAATGAAGGGGTTCGTTGTGGATTAGAAAGGAGTACTGCTGAAGAATGGAAGGTTGTATGTTCCAAGTGCTGGATACTACAACAGGAAGTAGCTGATGAGTGCCATCGTTCGAAGTTTACTATACATCCGGGGGCACGAAGATGCATTGAGATATGAGGAGGAGATTCTTCTAGGGAGGAATGAAGAAATATGTGGGAGAGTATGTAAGGAGATTTCTTACATGCCAGCAAGTGAAGGTAGAACATCAAAAGTCAAATAGGCTCCTGCAACCTTTAAAAGCTTCGGTATGGAAATGAGATTTGGTATCTATGGATTGCATAGGTGAGTTGTCAAGGGAAAGGCATTAACGTAGGCATATGGGTCATAGTTGATAGACTAACTATGTGAGCCCATTTCATTTCAGCGAAGGCTAAGAGAACTACGTCGAAGTTTGAAAAAATATACGTAAAAATGATAGTGAGGCTGCGTAGGATGCCAAGTATTATTAATGGCCTGGATTCGTTGTTCACTAGTGAAATTTGGAGAAGTTTGTAAAAGGCATGTGGTATAGAACTGTGCATGAGTACTGTGTATCATTCACAAACAAATGGTCAGACTAAGAGGGTTAACAAGGTCCTAGAAGATATGCTAAGAGATGTGTTTTATACTTTGGTGGATCTTGGAAAGATTATTTACATCTGGTAGAATTCTCGTATAATAATAGCCATCAGAGTATATTTGAGGCTTTGTACGGAAAGCTGTGTAAGTCGCCTACATGTTGGTTGAAAGTAGGAGATAGGGTTGTGTTAGGACCAGATGTGGTAAAGGATGCTACTCAGAAGGTAGATTTAATCCAAGCAAGGATGAAAGCGGTGTAGTCTAGGAAAAATAGTTGCGTTGACACAAGAAGAAAGGAACCGGAGTTCGCGGTAGGCGATCAGGTGTTCGTGAAGGTTTCTCAAACGAGAGGCGTGATGCGTATCAAGAAAGCTGGGAAGTTAGCACCCAGATTTATAGGGTTGTTTTCAATCGTAGAAAGGATTGGGAAAGTGGAGTATAAGGTGGATATGGCTAGTATTTCTATAGTGATTCAAAATTTATTTCACGTATCATGTTTGCGGAAATGCATCACGGACTCTGAAACAGTAGTTGATCAAATGGCAGTAGAAGACTGGGTTATCAAACCAAATATGACTTATGTGCGCAGACCGATTCCAATAACGGATGGGGATAAAAAGAGGCTTCGGAACAAGGTAGTGAAGCTAATATGCATTCAGTGGAGCACAGATCAAGAAGACTGCACATGGGAATCAGAGGATAAGGTTAGGAGGACCTATCCAAAGTTGTTTGTCATAGCGTAGGACATATTTCATATGTCGAATATATTGATGTAGACCATATATGCGTATATATATATGATATTATGATTATTTTACTATATTAGTATAAAGTACTAATGCATTTTATGTATGTGTGGATTGGGAATTCATGGGAATGCTTTGAGTAAGCATAAAAGTGAGGACTAGTCTCTAGTTAACTTTAACTGAATTTCGAGGCAAAATTCATGTAAGGAGGGGAGCTTGTAAAAGCTTTAAATTTTATAAGACAAGTTAATTTAAGGAATTAGACGTGCTAAATAAGAAAGGTAGAGAGGAACAAATCAATAGAGGTAGGTATGAGGACTCGGTCCTAATCTATTGTGGGACAATATACAATATTCATTTCATTCTATTAAAACTAAAACTAGAGAAACTCTTTAGTGGTGGAAGATTAAGAAGGAAAATACGAAGAAGGTTAGAGAACGCAAGCAAAGAGAGACTAAAGAGGACTAAAGCTATAAATCCTAAAAGATTTAGGTGAGTAATACTTAACCCTTCTAATCTGATCTCTTATATGTAGGGGTTTGGTTTAGATCTATATGTTTTTACTCATGATGGGTATATACGATTAAATAACTAAGTTCTACCCTATGGATTCTGTTACTCTGGGGAATGCAGGAGAATAAAATTCTTGGGACAAATATTATTGTTATATTAACAGGTGTGAGGGAAAAGGGAGACAAGATCCAAATTGTTTGCTGAAAAGAATATTGTAAATAAAAGAAAGTGAAATAAGATCCAATAGGATAACGACACCTGTAAAGGCAATGTCCGGGATGTCGAGCCGTCGAGGTACGACATTGGGGTGGTGGCTCTATTTCTATGGGTAAGTATACTTCGTCGAATATGAAGGGATCCTACTATGCTGAAACTTTGAAAGGAATGCTTAATAAGTAAAGTGTAGAGCATATCGCATGATTCAGTAGGACTCCATGCTAAAAAGATAAACATATAAGACTCATAAAAGAAAGGTCAATGGGATTCAGGGGAATAGGCCAGGTCGGAACGGGGAAGGGATCCTGCCTTATAAATGAAAAGATAGAATCGGAAGGTCTGCCAACATTGGGTGGGAATGCTCACTCGATTGCACCCTTATGAATGTGAGGTAAGGCATTCAACTTCTAGGGGTTCTAGGGTAGTTCCAATAAAACAATGGTTTGAATATATATATACCTTAGGACGGTAGTCATTCAACTATGTGGGGCGCAGACTTCGCCTTGGGAAGGTGAATTAAAAATATTCAACCGTGCGAGATGCTATATTAAATACTTCAAACCATACTTTAGGGAATAAGGAAACCTGTGCATAGTGCAGTATCAAACCAATAAGGAATAAATTAGTGATGCACGGTGCAGGAGTCAATGGTCAAGTAAAGTGGATTAAAAAAGAACCCATAAAGGAAACTAAGTGGGGTCTGCACAGGGAACGTGGTATTCTATACTTAGACGTAAAAACTAAATAAACTGGGAAGAGGGTTGGGTTTATGCAGATTGCATAGAAATAAAGAAAATCTACTTAAGAAAACATTAAATGAGGACATAAATAAGTAATGACTTTGTCAGAAGTTCATAATATTTTACTCATGATGTTTGAATAGTGAAGGGAAAACCTAATACGTGTAGTGCAGATTGGTCTCACTATATGTTTGTTTTTGGGACAATATTGTTTAGACCGGACTTTATGTCTGACTCGTGTTTTTATTATTGTTTCCCCCATAAACTCACGGATGCTCATTTGAGCTAGTTAAGCTTATAGACTTAAGCAGGTATGGAATAATGGCAGCAGTACGAGGACTAAAGACGGCGTAAAAGGCTCTTTAGGTAATAAAAATTTTGTTTCCACTATATGAAATAGTGCGGCCTACATCTTCGTACGGGGATGCAATTCTTTATGGAGTTATTTACTATTATATTTGACCCCTGTGTGGGCATGACATTTGGGTAATATTAATCAAAGTAATTGCAATGAATACTTAAAAGAAACGGCTGTGTAATGGAATATTATTAGTTTGCTATGTTTTCTTTATTTGTGTATTCTTATTGTACTGAACTCACTTTGTTCACTAGAAGTTAATTCTAGTGATAACTAGAGCATCATCGGTGTTCGTCTTCAAGTTCAAATGGGGGATGTTACACATATGCTTAACCATTATTAACTTTACAGTAATTTGTCTCACTATTAAATAAAAACTCGATACGTTAGTTTTAGAGACTTCTATGAATTATAGTGACTTTCTAAATTGTACCATATTTAATCGCATAGTATTCAGGGGGATGGGGTATCTTCTTGCGGATCATGGTTGTTGATATTTGTAAATGGGTCAAGGCTCTATATGCATGTATGCATGCATGCATACGTATGTATGTATGTAATTTATATATTTATGAATAAAAATGGTTGAATGCACATAATCTACAGATTAATAACTTTTACCTCTTATATGAGTTTGGAAGAGTGTTGAAGTGTGATTTGCTTCAATTTCCTATTATATGGATTTATGAAAAATTGTTCTTTAAGCCAATTGTATGCTTTTTAAAACCATTAAGTATGCTAACTAGAATTTTATATTATGGCTATTGTATATGTGTTTTATAAAGAAAATCAAGTAGCAATAAATATATTTACCATGTGATTCTTCTTGAATTGAACCCCACATTTACACATTTATCTATGCTTTTGATAGTTTTATTATTAGCTATCATTTTGCATGAAAGTTTTTATGAAAGAGGTATAGCAGGTGCTTTATCGGCATTTCTTTAATTTCATGCTCCTCTCATGGTTGGTAGCTGAGTGTAGAAGCCAAGCAGCGAGTAGTAAGGGACCTAATCCAATAGAAAAGAGAAGACATAGCACTAAGTCACTAAAGGGAAAATCTTCCTAGAGGAATCATCACAACAAGTTGGTACTTGGCTTGTTAAGATGGGGAAACGAGTGAGTTTGGCTTGAACAAATACCACATGTCCTTTGTGTCATAACGTCTATCTAGAACTTCATTATTGTCATTTCTAGCTTCTCTTTGGCTAGCTGATATTGGGTTATAGGTTGCAGCATTTCTTACAAGCTAGAAAGATGAAATATCGATATAATGCATCTGCATTAGTTTTTTTTTCGTTTCTATTTGTTGTTTGTTTAATGGAGTTTATTTTGTTATAAGGTTTATCTCTTTATGAGTGGGATGAGTTTACTCTTCGATTATGTGACAAATGGTAAAAGGGTTTTTTTCTTTCTATTTTGCATAAATAAAGATTACTTTGAAATATTATATACGGAAAGCTATACATTTCACTCATAAAGGGAATTGAATGAAATACATGTTGGTAATTTTCTTTTGCTACAAATGCTTGGTCGAAAGAAGTGGCATGTTCTAGAAAATGTCATTTTCTATAATCAAACTGATCGTTAGAGAGGATTTCCAATCGTCGGTTGCTGAAAATCATTTACTTTGAAGCTCATAAAGAATATGCCACGTATGTTTTCTATCTTAGATTTTACTTTCTCTTTTATCTCCTATTTTTTGTCCATTCCATTTTCTTCCTGATTCTCACTGTTTGACTTCCGTACTTGACTCCTCGCGATCTTCCCAAGAACTCCATTTTCACTTCTCCATTTATCGGATCTAATTCCAAATTCCTCAACACTTTTCTAACAAATGTGTATGCCAAATTTTGAAAATTCAAATCAGCTAGTTCATCTGTTTCGTGTCATCATTTGATAGTCGAAAAGTTTTGAATCAAACATCCACTTTGTTACAACTAAACCAAAGTAAATTCATCTTCTTCTCCATTGACCACTTCATTGCACTAGTTAGATTTCTAAAATTGCCAACCAGTTTTCCACGTTTTGGTTAATGTCATAAGATATAAGCCACTGTTGACATTAAATTTGTTTATGATTAATACGATGAAAGAAATGTTCAAAAGATTATTGCGTTTGATTAATTTTATATTACACTAAACAATCCTTTTATCATTTTTATCAATTATATCAATTAAGATATATATTATTTATGTTGTGTATAATACTAAATACATCTTAGCTTATGTACTCAATTGATCAAGTCTTATTTTATTTTTCGGAAACGACATAGTTGAAAATGTAAGGGTCGTACTTTGAAAGAAAATAGCCAGACTAGAAAATCATTATTTAATGACCATTTGAGCAATAAATGTTGATAAGTAGCAGCTTCACTTTCATAGACCAGTTATAATTTTCATAAATGGTTATATATTTAGTTGTGTAGTAAAATCACAAATGTGTATCTAGAAAAGGAATGCTCAGCAATCCATAACTCATTCAAAAGATTGCTTCTTCTTTAATAATTGAGATTATTTCTCGAGCTCTCTCTTTCTTTCATGTTAAAAACCAATAAACCTCTAATAACTTACATTTTTGCAATAAAAAAATGAAACTTGTAAATGTTTTACATATTTTTATTGGTACAGTCAATATGCATAAACAAATCTAATAGATTATTTCTCAATAATCATTTTTGCTTTATATGCTCATCAATGAATTTAATTTATTTGACTTCTAATTATTTTTGCTAAACAAGATGGTTTTTATGCGTTATAAAGATATATTTAAGGTTGATTTAATCATAGCATATATTTTTTTGCGAACATCATGTGTGAAGCATTAGTTTTGTGTAACATCCCCTATCGAGAGACCCAAAGTTAAGCGCTACATATGCTACAGTCATCCATAGTATTAACTTCCGATGACTAAATGCGGCTATTTTAATGGTATCTATAATATCAGAAGCACTTGAATATCAAATCACGGATTCCAAAACAGGATTTTTCACTACATTTCATTCAGGTTACACAATTCATAACGTTTCCCAAGTAATGATCAAATATAATCATTAAAATATACGCCAAGAGCGACATATGAAGTTGCCCCCTTAGATGATCAGAGTCATATATAACTTAATACGCAATGAAAATAAACTCAAAACAAAGAACTGAAACTTCAAAATAGCTATCTGTTAGCCTCCTACTTGCCTCCGAGGCTTTATTCGTCATTCTGCTAAAGACCTATAAAGCCTAAAACCTCAGTCTACTCAAATCAATTTTGAGCCTAAGAGTTTAATGGGAAAATCATAAACTTCTAGTTAGACATAAAGTCTGATGTGAATAATACCATACATCTCAGTTATTTGATATTAAGTGAGACTATGCCACTTAGCGGAACAGGTTTCCCTTTACTAATATTCTTTTAAAACATATCTTTTGCAAACCTTTATCGTGCAACCAAAACAGGTTTAAATCTGTAAAGCATTATTATGTAAATTTACATAAATCCTCAGGTAACAAATGGACTATCTATCTGAGACAATGTAGTTTTGTTTGGCTAACTACTAACCTTTGGCTGACTTGGGCCTACCAGACAAAGTAACAAAATAATCTAACATCTGTTAGACACATGTCTTCTGGACGATCTGTCCTTGACTATCTGTCAAGTATTTTTCTTCTGAACGGTCCGTTCTTAACTATCTGTTAAAAATACTACTTTTATAAATGGTATGTCCCTAATTTAATATCTCCAAGATCTCCTGATCCTAATGATTTTGCGGGTTTACCAATAACCTATCGGTATACAATAATATGTTTATTTCTGTGTGCAATCATAATTTTAGTCTTACCTGTGACAAAGCCCTACCCACTGGAATTTTGGACTAAATTAGCCAGAGCCAATAATTAAGGGCACGATCCCATACCGTCTCTCTGGTCTTCTAATATCCGAGTCATTTTACTTAGGGATAACCGCCCATAATTTTCTTTGAAAGCCTTTTCACCTGAAATTAATTTAAAACCTTTCAAACCAAACATAAACAAGTAAAACATTTACACATTATGCTTTACTCAAAATCACCCTGCCATGTAATATATGAACTTTACTCAATTCTTTGTAAATGAAAACCTTTTATAATTTGAAAGTACCCCTTTCAATCCTATTGAAATTACCCCTTTCAAAACCATGTAAAACCCTTTCTTTCATTTACGCCAAAAGGCCAAATATTCCTTCTGAAACCATTCATATAACCCTTTTGGAACTATTTAAATTCCTTTTCCTTCGAAAGCTAAAAACATTAGACATCCCTCTTTAAAACCAATAAACATATCCTTTCGAAACCATAAGAAAAACCTTTCCTTTAAACTTATTCAAAAACATTTGAAAAACCTTTCCTTTAGACCTTTCAAAACCTTTGGGGAACCACCCCTTCGAAACCATTCTTTCAAAGCCTTTCGAAAACATAAGGGGACGACCCTTTCAAAACCTTCCTTTAAAACCTTTCAAATGTATCGAAACTTTAAACCCTTCAAAAGCATTAGGGTTCAATCTTAAAACATGTGGAAACCCTTTCGAAATCATTCAATGCTACTAGTCGAAACCTTTGGGTTATTCTATTAAAAATCACTAAGGGTCATAAGTAATAGAATCGAAAGCTTGCCCTTTCGAAAGCTTTTACTAAGTTAGGAGGTATTGGTGTCAAAACCACCCCTTTCGAAAGTATAGGAGAAACGGTAGGGTTTTTATGAAAACAAAACAACCCCTTCGAAAGCTCTGTTTCGAAAGGTTAAAGGCAGCAGTAAGGCTTCGGCCTAGTCGAAAGCTATAGTTTAAAAATAAAGGTGTAACTATTTCGAAAGTAACCTTTTTAAACCACTGTCTTAGTCAAAAGCGAACTTATTCGAAAGCTACTTCTTAAAACAAAGGTGCAACCTAAAAGCCTTTCTTAAATCAGTTGACCTAGTCGAAAGCCAACTAAGTAGAAAGCTGCATCGTCGAAAGCAAGCAGACGCGCTTTTTTTAAAAACTAGAAGATGCTTATATCCTTTCGGAACCACTTTTGTTTTCGACTCCTACTTTCTTCCTTTGTCCAATTCACCATGTACCAAATGGTTGATACTGAGCACATTGGTTTATGGAAAGAGGCAGAGGGTCTTAGTCGAAAGCAACATAGGCAAAACCAAATTAGGCGAAACCTGCTTTTGGCCTGAAATCTGATAAACCTTTTTTAAGTGAACTTTTTAACTAACATGCCTTGCTTATCAAACTCTTATTGGTTGCTACTTTTTCTTTTTTAAAAGTATTGCCATAATTTCAAAATTAATTAGTTTAAATCATTTGCAAAATATCCCTTCTTCTTAATTAAATATATAAAATATTTAAGTCTCATACCTTAAATAGTTTTATATATTCATCAAAACACTTTGGAAAATTCTACAAAAATTCCAGAAAATCCTTTTCTATATGTTTGCTAACATATATAAATTTCAAACCCTAATAATTATTTATTTTTATGTAAATAATTTAGAACCCAATAAACCATTATCTTCACTAGAAAATTAATATAAAACCCACTTTAATTCATAAAATTATGATAATTGAAACCCATATCTAAAATAACATTTTTGGTCTATATCTAAGATCTCAAGGAATTTGGATGTCATTAGATAGTATTTTAGTGTCAAACATATCATAAAAATCTATACGAATGATGGGTTAATTCATCAATAAGCATATGTCCCATTTTTATCATTCAAAAAAGACATGGCATCATCTTGCAAATAATTCCGATTTAACCTTAAAACCGAAAATCAATTAAATGAGATGTAGTAATAATTCACCTTAGCTTTGTGATTAAGGATGTGAGAATTGATGTTGAATAAGTTGCTTTTCCTCTTAAAATCCTAGCTTTATCTTTCTTGAGATTGAAAGTGGTAGCCGACCTTAGTGTATTCTTGCTTGAGAAAAATCAAATGAACGTATGTTTGATTTCCTAAGTGTTTAGGGTATAAGTTTATTCACTTTCCTATTTTTTTCTTTCTTATTTCCTAACACTTATTTCCATCTTATTTCTTTAGTTCATTTTTACATATAGGCACGGGTACCCTTGGTTAAACAAATCCCAATCCATTAATCATCTTACATTATTTTATTTTATTTAGCCAATTAAATATCCTAATTAATGTTACTAAAAATATAGGGTGTTACATTTTGACTCATGTTATAATAAATAAGGCACACACGGATTGTGACAACTGCCCTACACCACCGACGCCCAATATATCTATATAGTACGCTGTAGCGGTGTTCGGTCAATGAGGGGTGATCATCAATGATTGTAAAGTAGATAAGCAACACAGAACCTATCGTATATCTCACAACACATGGTATAAAATATAATATTAAAACATCTCAGACATAAAATAGGAGAGATGGTCAAAAACTGAATGAATCATAGCATTAAAGTATATAGATCCATATTCTAAATAGCGTAAGTAATAGAGATATACATCAAATAATAATTCATAAAGCTATCTCTAAATAGTATGGCACAAGCAAGCTTCAAATAGCCATGTAGCGGAATAGGAAATGAATACATATAATAATATGAGAATAGCCTCCTGCTCACCACCTGTCTAGTTCCACATGCTCACCAGACCTGGTATCCCATATCTACTCATTTAAGAGTTCCCATTGTAATAGGAAGCAAAGCATAAAATCCCAGGTCAGACAACAATCTGGTGTGAGCAGTAGAAATCTCAAATACTATAAATTCAATATACTAGGACAAATGGTATTGAAAAATCATACCTGAATTGTCCCTGAACCCACAGAGTTAGCATATATAAAAGATATATGCTACTCTATGATAGTCATCATGGGAGTACTATACATCAAGGTACAAAGGGTGTCCATATATATGCATCAGTAATATCTACATTGTGTAACATCACTAAGGTGATAGGAACAATAAAACAAACATGACATTCATCATCCATTCTCACATTCACTCACTCAGTGCACTGGATATATGATAATTGTATGACCACCACCACCATAAACTAAGGACTACTCAACGTCTCAGCTTCTCGGTACTCGAATTTATGCCATTCGATAGGTCGAGAATTAGACTGCACCCCCATTGATAGCCCAGGGTACTCAGATCGAAACATCATGTGATCTGGGACTCCCCAAATGCCCAAGTGAGCATCCTGACATATCCCTGCTTTACTTGTACACATCAAAACCTACAAACATCAACGATCCCTTCGCACAAGTCATCAATAGCAGAGCTCATCTTGAAACTGTATCTACAACTCTTTCTGAAGTCATCGAAGTTGGGAACTACTCTAGACAACCATCATAAGTCATAGGATGTCATTATGCATCCTATAACCTTCCTCCAATAGTCTCCTCAATCCGACTCATCGTCCACTGAAAGAGGGTACGGATTAAGGATCTTAAGGCTAATTTAACAAAAGAGGGGGTGAATTGTGTTTAATGGATTCTAAGACTTATATGGACTAATTTAAACTTATGATATAAACAAATGCAGAACTTAATCACAAAACAATCAAAGGATCAAACACAGATGCAGAAAGTAAATAAAAAGCAGTAAAAGGAAAGAACACGCCGGATTTTATACTGGTTCGGAGTTACCCTACACCAGTCATGTACCAAGGCAAACACCCCATACAGATTTTTATTATACCAATGTCGAGATTACAATCTTCAGTTCCTAAAGGCCTTGAGGTACCCTCCTATCTCACGAGTCCGGGGCAAACTCTCTTGATTTACGGGATATAAGATCACCCAATTGATTTCCAGGCACAACCACACCTTATAGAGAGACTCGATAAACTTTTGATTACAAATTGATCCTATAACTCTGAATAGCACTTTGATCTTCGAGAGAGAGCAGAGAATCAAACAAGAATGAGATTCTAATTTGATCCAGTTGAGAATTTGGCAGAATTTCGGGACGATCTTAAAAATATGAAAATTTTAGAATATGGATTTGTGGAGAAGAAGGAGTGAAGGAAATAAGAAAATAGTTAGTTAAAATATTCGTTTGTGAAGGCTATTTATAGAGTACTGGTCATAACTATTCGTGAAGAGATTTAAACGAATAGATACTTCTTATGAAAATTGAAACTTTTGAATTCAACGGCCACTATGTCGAAATGGGCATTCCATGATGTTGACATCCCTTAGTTAAAGACAATGTAATTTTTTTTAAAAACGGTATTGAAAGGAAAACAAGATAAGATGGTTCTAGAGTAAAATAAACTAATTTTCCTATGTTTTAAAATAAAGAAGAGTAGAAAAAAATATTTTTTAGAATGTATATATAAATTTGATTTTAAATCTCAAGTATATATATTATAAAAAATATTTAAAATTAGAAGATAGTTTTAAAAACAAACGAAGTTTAAAACAAGAGTTTATTTAAAAAAACAAAGAATATTTTAAGGCTAAAACATCTTTTTGAAAATCATTTGAAAAGCTAATTTTTAAGGCTAAAACATTTTAAAAAGCAGTTTTGAAAATTATTTTGGAAAATCATTCTGAAGTAGTTTTGCAAGCTTCTTCCTGTAGAATATCTCATTACATCAGGACTCGAGAACTTGTACAAAACCAGGATGTTCGTGGGTTTGTAAGCCACTTGTCGTAGATTTGTAAGCTACTTGTCGTGGGTTTGTGTGCCACTAAGAAGGTAGAAACGTGTTCCATCCCAAATGAAATTAGGAATGAAAATTTCCGTGCTATTATGAAATTTTAACAAAAACTAGACACTTATCTTAAAATCTTGATCTTGATACTCATGAGTCTTCAAACTTGATTTCTTCATTCTTGATCTTTATACTGTACAGTCTTCAATATTCAGTACCTGCCTTATATATATCATGCATAATAACGTTCATATATATCTAGACAATAGTGTTAGTATATAAGTTATAATAAAATAAGTTACAAAGGTTGTTGTTATCAAAACCACTATCTGCAGTTCCTAACATCCAATACTCTGCCTCTCGGAGTATAGCTATCCACCATCAAATGACCATAACTCGAGCTTACAAACTCCAAACGATCTAAAACTTGAAACGTAGTCTTATGGGGCCTACTTTTTCACCCAATATAGATAGCACCAAGTTTGAAATAAAACTCATGGATAGGTGTCGATCCATGAAGACTGAACCGTCCCACCGATCCATGGCCATCGAACCATTGCTATCGATCCCACACTTCACACATGAGCTCCTTTAAACCTCCTCATGCTCTACCATCGATCACGCCTTGATTGGGTCAATTCCCATGGGTTGGTACCGATCCATGGAGACCGATCCTACACTTCATTGTTTAGCTCCAAATCACTCCACCGTGCTTGAAACAATTTGTGAGTCAAATGGGTTAACCCTTATGGATCGGTACACATCCATAGGGTTAAACCCATACTTAGCCAAATCCGTGTGATGTTTGCTCAACCCTCTTACTTCCATATTCCCATTCCCTAATACATACTCCAATTTACTCCATTGATCCATGTTATTGATTATCACTGATCCATGCCATTGAATTCCACTGATCCATGCCCTTGAATTCCCATCAATCCATGCCTTTGACCTCTGCTGATCCATACTTTAAACGTCATATCTTGACCATACAACTCCAAATAGCTTGAAACTTGTGTGCAACCTTATGACCCCTTCCTTATTGCTCACATAAATCGCGACCAAATTAGGGTAGGTTTTATGGATCATCACCGAACCATAAAGGTCACCGCCGACCCATAGCTTCTTCCTAACTAAATCAAGATTTGATCGGCGTTTTCAACCATTCAATCAAAGAGAAATCATACATTCATCATAGATAAGCATCAGTAGCCAAACATCCATATATATCATTTTAAAGAGATCTAAATATAAGGTGAAGGTTAGGGATCCATAAAACACATTTTTGCAAATCAAGTCCAAATCATCTCAAATTTACATATATGGTGTAATATTGTTTAAAAACATTTTTTGTATTTTAAATAATATTTAAAACATTATTTAGGACGTAATGACCTAATTAGTAAGTGAGAGATCTAGTCACACATCTTAATCAAAATCAAAGCCCAAATCCTCCGGTGAGCAGTAGAAGGTGCGAAATCCTAGGCTCTTCCAACAGCAAATCTATCCTAAGTGCTAATCACGTTAATCTCCTCTCAATGGTGTAATCTACATAATTAAAGTGTGTTTTAGGGTTGCTTTTTGGCTAGCAAGGGTTAATTGAAGCTTTTAACTATTTTTAGGAGTTGTGAAATGAATGGGATGAAGTCCCATCAACCTTCCCTTACCTCTCAAAACTAAAATGGGCTATGGCCGTCAAAGCTAATAGTCCTAATTATCCACTTAAGCAGCTCAAAATCAATGAAAACTTCTAGCAGCGATAACTTGAAATAGTAAGTTCATTTTCTTAATATGATCACTCTTCGAAAGGTAAACCATCATCTCGATCAAGTGGAAGTGGTTTGAGACCCTAACTCAGCTTTTATCAATAGTTATAGTCCAAACAAGATTTATAGGTTTAAAAAGGTCACGTAGAAATTCACCTAATACCGTGGATGTAGGAAATGTCACTAAGTGTTATTTTCCAAAATATTAGAACCATACGACATCATATGAAAATAATATAAATATTTCATAGTCCTCCATTACGTAGAATATGGGTCGTTACATTTTTTTCCCCTTTAGGAATTTCACCCCCTAAATTTCTTAATTAAGTAAAAAGGGTCATCCCGCATGCCTAAGAATCATATACAAGTATGGTAACCATGATACATCAAACATGCATATATAGCAATAAGTGAAAAAAACATCTAAGCCTATCCTAGCATGCAGGACACTATGCCACGATGTGTTTCATGATATCATAAGTGAATGTAAAAGTGATAAGTAAGAAATATCAGCAAGTAAAAGCTTTTATATGCGATCATCATGCTCTCCTTGGTCTCCCATGTGCAACCGCCTTCACTATCACTCCACTCAACCTTTACCAACTTCACTATCTTCCCCCCAAGTTTCTTTATCTCACGTCCGACGATACAAATTGGTCTACGAGGTCTTGAAGCCTCTAGTTCAATATCATCTAGTTGATCTAGTATGATAGTCACACTTAAGTTATGAACAAATTTCCATAAATGAGAGACATGGAAGACATTGTGCACAATTGTCGTTCTTTGAGGTAAGTCGACGTTATAGGAAAGGTTCACAATCCTCTCTAATATCAAAAAAGGATCAAAAAATCTCGATGCCAATGTCCCTCTATGTGACGACCGCCCATGACCCCCGCACCAAAACAAGAGAATAGTGCGCTGAAAGGTGTGCCAGGAAGCCATGGACGATAGTCAGGGTAAATTAAAACAGCGGAACCTCTATCGTAAAACTCACAGCGCATGGATAAAATACAATAGAGAAATATAATACAGTGAAGCTCCCATAGAACAGAATATCATCATCTAATCATAATAGCTTTATACAAACATATGAATCATCCATACATCAAAGCCTAACTACATAACACTCAAACAAATACAGCAGCGGAACACCCAGTACATATAATAGGAAACAATATGCAAAAGCCTCCTGCTCGTCTTCGTCGTCATCAGCGTAGATCTCCAAGAACAGCACCTGTCACCTGCTACCTAGTCTGCCCATCCCAACATGGATGAACAGCCCAAGGTAATAAGAGGAGACATAAAACCTTGAGTCAGACAAAGTCTTAGTGAGCAGTAAATCAACTATCAAACATACCAAAAGAGCATAAGGGATAAAAGGAATAGGAACCAAACCATCCCACTCCACCTCTTTCTACAGTGATAGCCCCCAGACACACACTAAGAAGAAGCAAGCATAACATAGCAGATAATTAAGGTAAAGCAATAATCACTCGAGCCAAGGACGATGTTTTCCAAATACAAACCCCCAAGGCCTAAACCAAGATCAGATAAGCACTCGGAAAACACCGCTCTTGAGACCGAATGATGATACAACCAAACGTCCAAACATCCATGACTCTGGCTATCACTGTTATCATTGCCTTGATTTCTCCGTTAGTTGAATGACCACCTATCAAGGGCTAATGGTAACCCCGGTTTTAGACATAACTCCGCACGTCATCATGACCCGTGCCTAAGCCGAACGCATCAGCCCAGAGTACTAGCACGTCATCGTGACCCATGCTTGGAACGTCATCGTGACCCGTTCCAACGTACCCTTGCTTTGAGTATGCTAGAACCTTCAACAACGATGAGATCTTAGCCTCCTAGTCATCCTCCTTGACGACTCTTTCCATACTAGCTCAAGCGCCTCTCAAGCTAACCATTATCCATCCCAACTCGGACCGCATCACCGAGTTATAACTTTGCACGTCGTCATGACCCGTGCTAGGAACGTCATCATGACCCGTCCCATCTCAACATATGCCTTGCCCCATCACATCATAGCAAAATCCCATCTCAATATCATGCTTTGCCTTCTCGCATTATGGCAAGGTTCCACATCATCGAATCCATCCATATGAGCTTCCACATCCGCTTCATATGCTACAGGCAGCTTTCACCATTCAAGAGCCTTTCCACTTAGCTTTTGAATCACCATCGACCTTACTTGTCCAAGTCAAGTAATAGATCAACTAATCGATCAAATCAAACGTTAATCCAAGTAATCAATCATTCAACAAGATCTACATAGAAAATCAAGTAATCAAACATGATCTAAATAGGCATTTATAATTACAATGGCAATTTCGTAAATAAATGAGCATAGATCTAACATACATGAATCATGGGTCTTTAGCATAGATCTAACAAATATAAATCATGGGTTTTGTCTCTACAACTAGATGAATGAACTTGCATAAGTAAACATCTTCATAAGTAATGGATCTACACTTGGATCTAAGGAAAATGTATGAAATCACTATCTACAACACTCCAACAAACCACCAATCCAGTATACTCCTTTGGGTCCGCGTGAGAGATAACCACCACTCACCGAATCACTCAAACACTTCAAAAACTAATCACTTCAGATCTGGACAGCGAAGATCCAAGCTTGATTCGTCGAAATCCCGCTTGAAACGATGAAGTCTCGCTTCAACGGATGAAGATCTTCAACTTTGGTCCTTGAATCTTCGATCTCGATCTTCGATCTTGGATGGATGTTAGAACTAGATTGGAATGGAGAAAAGAAGATGAAGAAATGTTGTAGTCAAGCTCTCAAAATGGCAGCACTTCGTCGCTTCAAAATCCGGTGCCAAAAAGTGAAGATAGGCGCCTCTATTTATAGGCTGAAACCTTAGGTCGTCCGCCCCCTTAGGTCGCCCATGACCTAACTATTGTCGACCTAAAGACCTCCGACCTAAAACACTGCCGACCTAAAACACATGCACGCGACCTAACAGATACGCGCGGCCTAGCTGCTCAACGACCTAAGCCTTACACCAATGCTCGACCTAATATCACCATACTCACGCGACCTAACATCATGGCCGACCTAACACTCCTGTGACCTAGAGACTTATTAACATCATGACTCAACGACTCACGACTCATCAGCTTACGACCTAACAACTTCACGAGTTAACAATGCCGCAACCTAACTACTCATAGCGGCCTACCTTAGGTCGTCTAACGACCTAACTAACCTACCGACCTAACAATCCAACGACCTAAAACAAACACAAGACTCAACGACCTAACTTAGATCGTCTAACCCCTTAGGTCGCTCACCACCACTAGGTCGCTTACTATCACTAGGTCGCTTATATCCATAGGTCGCTCCACTCGACCTAAACTCTCTCACGACTTAAACTGCACTAAGCCTTAACTCACCAACTCTTAGGTCGTTAACTCCACTAACTCGCTCACCCCATTGAGTCGCTCTTCTATCTTAGGTTGGTCCATCCCTTAGGTCGCTCAATACCTATAGGTCGCTTACCTATTTAGGTCGTACTAAAACCTTAAGTCGCTAACTCGTCCAAACATATAGGTCGTTAACCCCTTTAAGTCGCTCCACGACCTAACTCAACACACGACCTAAGCTATCACACGGCTTCACTTCTATAGGTCGCTCCATATCACTAACTCGTTCCACCTTAACTCGGTCAATTCCTTAGGTCGCTCCCTTCGACCCAAGCTATCTCACATACGACCTAAACTTCGAACAATCAAGAACAACACTAACGACCAAATAATTCTACGATATCATCGACACGTAAAATACGGGTCGTTACACTCTACTACCAAACCGAATGTCATTTAAATGGAGAGATCTTAACAAATACCACATCATCGACAGAGAACTCTAAATCTCGACGTCTCTTATCAGCATAGTTTTTCTGTTTGTCTTGGGCAGCTTTCATCCATTGTTGAATGATCTCGATCTTCTTGGATGTTTCTCCAATCAAATTTAGCCCAAGTACCAGTTTCTCATCCTCTTCCTACCAACATGATGAAGCATTGCACAGTCCGCTATATAATGCCCCGTATAGTGCCATACTAATCTTAGATTGATAACTGTTGTTGTACGCGAATTCAACAAGGTGTAAGTTACCATCCCATAAGCCTCCAAAGTCTAGTATGCAAGCGCACAAGAAATCATCTAAGATACGATTCTGTAACATGTCCTATTTCTCGACTTTCAAAAGTCGACATTAATACGTCCACTGTTTCAACTGTCGAACCATCGAACGCCGGAAAACCGAACCATTAGGGTTTAAGAAGAAGAAGGTAGAAGAAGAAACAGAAACAATAACAGAATCTCACATTTTGCAGCGGAATAACATATAATATATAAATGAATAATCACTAAAACAAAGAATCATATCTGTTATTACATTACATCACATTACATTATTAGAGTGTACAACAACAAACGGCGGAAGAAAATATAACATATACTAGTAATATGCTTCGCCATCCATCTTTCTCCTGCTCTCCACAGCAAGTCCTGAATTCCAGAATGACCTGATAACCTGACTCTAGGCTGTCCGTATGGAAATTGGTGGGCACCCAGAGTTTAGAAAGGAAACAATAAAATCTAGGTCAGTCGTGGGACAGGTGTGAGATCTTAAAAACAGTTATTTTCACAAATAAAATAGAAGAAATCCTCTATGCTTTCGAAAATGAAACTGCCATAAGGCCTCCCGCCACACACACAATGCAAACACACACTTGGAGGAGATTTCTCCTTATAATAGTCAAAAATGCTTGATATGCAAAATTCTTTCGATATTATTATTAGTCCATAGTGTAGAAAAACGTTTCGAAAGTATAATATTAACCTTAGCCAACATACAACTTTTCGTCGTATGCCTACTATAGCTACCATGTTCAATAGCAGGTTACCGCCATATTCCATGGCAAGTTATACAACTAAAATCGTACAGGGCACGTATTGTTTTGTTTGGATTTCCAACAAATGGTCAGGCTAAGGAACTTCCTATTGCCACATGGGTACACCTCTGGAGGGACGCCCCGAGAACCTAACCGGATCTCTGCTACACAAGGTCGAGTTACCTCACGCTTCTGGGTGCAATGAAACTGTAACTAGATAACTCCACGCAAAAGTATGCCATCCCCGATCGTTACCGACCTTTATCCGAGGATCCTCAACCACAAAGCAACATCACACAGCAATAAATTTACAGTGTCCACATGAGTTAAGTATCTGGGCTCCATACCATGATATCACCCTTTATCCAGAAGAAAATGGACATACCCTAGGGGCGCTACCCCTAAAAAACCTTGTCGCAACATTCCTGTTTCGACCATTACCAGGTAGTGAGGCTCGGCGAAGTCTCGTCCACAAAGCTACGCTTTTTCACAAATCCATGCTTCGATCACAAATGATCAACCAATGATCATCAACACACGGCAGCACTTAGCATGCCCTATTACCAAATTGGGAATGTATCACTAGTAACCATCAACTACATAACCTCTGAGCTTGTACGTCTCAGAGAAGGGTGTTAAGCTAAGAGAATAAATTCTCCGCCACCAACAGAAATGTATTTAATGGAAATCAGCTTTACAGCTCAATTTGTAACGTCAGACACACATCCATACAAGTCTGTTCCGGGTTCGAACAGAACCGAAGGCACTTCCGAAGAAGCCCTTGCAATCCGGGTATTCACAATCCCGATCGGACTTCCCATCACTTAGGGAATCTCTATACCGCAGCTACTCAGTGCAGAGACAATCGATAGGTCATCCTATCATTCTCGCAAATACCTGGTCTTCACCACCGGTCTTCAAATGCAATCCCATTTCGTCGTATCATTATTCGAAATGGGTTATATGACACAAAGGTCCTCTCCCGGCTAATCCGAATAACGAGCATTTTTTTTATAAAAAAAAATAAGTGTTCATTCAGGTTTCAACAAATCACAACAATTTTTCACTTCGATCTTTTAAATAAAAGATCTATCACAAATCACAAAGGTTTGATGTGGTTTTCGGATATCCATTTGGAATCCGACCCCCGGTCGCATCAAAATTCAAATGCCATTTGAAAGGCAAATATTGATAGTCGGTTATTTAACTATCAATCAACATTCACAACAATCACTGGATTTCAAATAATTTTTCCAATTATTTATTTTTAAAATATCTTCGCAAGATATATTTTCACATTTCAATCATTTGAAAACAAATTTCAAATCACTTTTCAATCCTTTGAAAACAAATTTCATATCAATTTTCACTCGCGGAATAAAATTCCCAAAATCATTTATTTCCACTGAAAAATCTGTCGAGTTCGAATACTTTAAAATAATTTAAATCACTCGTTTAAATATATATATATATATACTTGGAAATATTTTAAAGTAAAACTATTTTTAAACACTTTATTTTAAAATATTAGTTATAAAAATATTATACTATCATCTCATATAAAACTTCAGTCTAAACTAATTTTTAAAATAAAATCAGTAAGTAGAGTATAATTGTTTTAAATAACTATTTTCTAAAACAATATCAGTTAAATCTTTTAAAACAGTCACTTCTAAAAATTAACTTAAATAAATCTTTGCTCTAAAGATTTAGAAACAATTTACAAAAATACTTTCTTCACAAATATTCTTTTACAAACTACTTTAGAACGTTAAAATTTATATTTAAAAGCTACTTTTTAAAACATACTCGGCTTTTCAGGGAAAATACACTTTCATCTCAAAATGGTCCACCTAGACCAATTTAACAAATCCTTCTTGATTTATTTCGAATTTACATTCCAAATCCGTGAATTCCTTTCCTTTAGAAATTCCATTGTGAATTCAAATTTTCAAATATCCATTGATATACGATTTTCAAATCAATTCCCAAATATCCACTTTCAAAACCAAATCAATTTTCCATATTGATTTCCCAAATTTGTTTCAAACACCCAAATCAATTTCCAAATGGATTTCCCAAAGGTTTTTTTTCAGTCACCAAAATCAATTTCCAATTTGATTTCTAAATTTTGTTTCAAATATCGAATCAAATTTCAATTTGATTCCCAAAGATTTATTTTCAAATACCAAAATCAATTTTCAAATTGATTTCCAAATTTATCATCTTTTAAAATAAACCTCTCTATTTTTCCCAAACTATTTAAAATCCATATTTTAACTAAATTCTTCAACTATCAACCAATATTGCTCAAAACTCATTTATTAAAATCTTTTCCCATATTTTGGAATTTATTCAATAGGATTTCACTATAGATTTTCTACTTAAATTTAAAAATCCTATTTTATTTATTTCTGGTATCTTACGATACCAAAAATATATTCGGCTAAATTTTAGCCTACAATGATTCCAATTACAATATAATCACACAGAGGTTATAAATAATTTAACACATAACAAATGAAACAAATTCAATTGTTTGAGGAATCCAGTTGGATCCCTCCAACCTGTTTTCCTGCATCCACAGACGTTAGCACAACTAAATACCAATTCCACTTCGAGGTGGAATATCGCGGTATATGGGATTTATAAAATATCATCCGCTATTATGCGGCGCATAGGGTCTATTTTAAAACAAACAGTAACAACCATCATCCAAGCACACAATTCACAATTTTAAATTTAACTATTAAAAAATTAAATCAGAAAATTTGATTGAGTGAGAAGATCTCACCTTTTGCTTTTATTTTGCAATCCATTTTCCATTCCGACTTGATTTCTTCACTTTAGACCTTGCATAACATTATACGGTTTGTTAATATTCGAAATAAATTGAACGATTCAATTTTCCATTTTATAATTTAGTTAACCAATGAATTTTTATTTTAAACAAATAAATTTGATTTTCTCTTCTTTGTCTTTTTATTTAAAACTTCATATATATTTGTAAAAATAATCAATATAGATTCAAAAATCTAATTTTTTTTTTACATCAACTCTACACATTTTAAAATTCCTATATTTTTTCCCAAAATCATATATAATTATATTTTCTATTTATTACACATTTTATCTAATAAATTTTTCCCAAAATCTTACCTTTATAAAATAATTCTCTGTTTCTTCCTTTTCCACTAATGACAACAACAGTTTATTATACCTTGTATACCTACATCACTGTTCTTATAAAAACTTACTGCAATTTTATTATATAAAAATTTTCTCTGCATGTTATTTAAATTAAAAAGAAAGATCACATATGTAGTTACTAAACAAATTTTAAATCGAAAGAAAAAAACTGCTAAAACCTCACCTCGACCTCGCGAGATCCCAGAGTACGAACCCATCTCGACTTGTCTCCCCAAATCGAACGAACTTCAGCTTCCTTCTCGTACTTGCTAGAAATCGCGACTATCGCGAGTCACAGCCCGAACCCCAACTTCGATGTCCCTCCAGAATGAACGAGTCGGCGCACGAGACTTCGCTTCCTGCACATCGCCGCTCGAATTCGCTAAACCGTTCAACAGCAAAACCCTAGCCCCTCGCCGCAGTCGCCGCAATCCCCTCGAAATGAAACCCTATCGCTTCGTTGTCCAGGTCGCGTCGCGCCTTCGAGCGCTCGAACAAATCATCTTGATTGATTTTCTTTTTTTTTCAAACGATCATTCGAAGGTTTCGGCTTGAATTTTTTCTCTTTTTTCGAACTTGATTTAGGGCTTCGATTAATACTGAGAATGATGGAAGAGGAGACGCGATTTGATTTGGATTTGAAGGAGGAACTCGAACTAGAGAGGGATTCGAACAAAGGGGAAACGAGATTTTAAGAATTCAAATTTTTTTTTGCTCTGCCTTGAAATGATATTCCGTGAGATTTGTAAAGGAAATGGGGAGACAGGGAAACATGTTTACGTGCTTCAACCAGCTTGCTACAGTAACTGAAATGAAAGGTAAAAAGTTTTGACGTGATCAAAAATTCAGCTGGAGTTGACAGGATAAATATATAGTTTAAATTTAAATTCAAATTCAAATGGTCTCGATTAACACAGCTTAAGATTTAGAATTCCTATTGAGGCATGCCGCTCGGCGCTTATAAGTTTTATCCGCATTCCGAACACAATGGAACGTGTTTCGGAGGCTATTTCGATCATGTGAGCAAGTTACGAAAGTGAACGATCAATTTTAAATTAAATCGATTAAAATAGTTTTCATGCGTTTTGAGCTGTCAGGATCAAACGACAACTCAGATTACTACGAAAACTGAAATCCGATAATAATACAATATTACGGATCCAATGGAACTGGTCTCGTCGAAATCCGAGACTGTGCCTCGGAAAGCTATTTTTAAATATCGATTTAAACGATATAATTTCAAACCTGAATAAATCGCTTTCAAACTAAATTCTGAAGCTTCTATTATCTTCAGTATTATCAATATAAATTTTCTAAGCCATTGAAATATTTTTAAATCAGTTTAAAAAATCAAGATTCGACATTTTACCCAAATTCAATAAATTGAATTCAATAATTAAGTTGCCAAATTCATATTTATATTTGAAATTCAAGTTAAATTAACCTACAAATATTTAAAATCTATTAAATATTCCATTTCAAATGTTAAAGATTTCCGGGTCGTCACAGATTCACTCTCTTTGTTTGGCTATCGGTATAGGGGTGATAAGCTGTGCTGAGGTGCAGCTATGTCCCTAACACCTCCTATAAGCTCTTTTGAAATCCACTAATGAACAAGTGGTCTCGGTCACTCATAGTGCTTTTTGGCACATCGTGGTAACATACTATCCACTTCACATGCAAGTTGGCCAGTTTAGCTACCGTTCTACTTGACTCGACCGGTATTAATCTGGCACTCTTGGTCAATCGGTCGACTATGACCCAAAGTTGTCGTGCCCGTTTAAGTCCTTAGCAGTCCATCGATGAAATTCATCGATGCTTGTTCCTACTTCCATTCGCATCTGACCACTAGGCTTCTTCTGCTCTGCCTTAACCAACTGGCAGTTTATGCATTTTGAGATGAATGTACCAATGTCTTTCTTTATCCCTTCCTAATTGTAGGTCTGCCTCATATCAGGGTACATCTTATTACCACCAAGATGAGTAGTCAATCTCAAATGATGGCACTCACAGAGCACCTCATCCCTCAACCCATCGGCATCGGGAACAAACAATCTCCTACTTTTATAAAGCCAGCCGTCTTGGTTGAGTCTGTATCGTCTCACATCCTCATACTCTACTCCTGCTTCAATGTTAGAAATGATCTCGGATAATTTGGCATTGAGCCTCTGATTAGTGCTGATTGGCTCAATAAGAGTAACTCTGATAGTCAAGCTCACCTACATATTTGGCTCTAGCTCGCATCTCGATCGAAAATCATAACCAGCAATATGCTCTAACCGCGTCCACTTTAGGAACATAGCTCCCAACCTGGCATGTCCCCTACACAAGGCATCAGCAACTGCATTACCTTTACCAAATGTGTATGTAGTATCAAAGTCATAAGAGGTCAGGAAATCTATCCATCGCTGCCGGCGAAGGTTAAGATCCTTCTACGAAAAGAGGTACTTCAATGATTTATGGTTGGTGAACAGTTTGAACATCTCCTCTAAAAGACAATGTCCCTAAACCTTCAGCGCAAACCCAATCGCTACTAACTCTAAATCATAGGTTAGGTATTTCTTCTCATGTGGCTTCATCTTTCAACCAGCATATGCAACAACCTTGCCTCTCTGCATCAATACCACATCCAATCCAGTAACACAAGCATCAGTGCATATCCAGTCGTCTCCTCGTGCCGGCTTGGAATAGTCAATACTGGTGCACACATCAACTTTTTTTTCAAACTTACAAATGTCTGCTCATATCTCACATCCCAAGTAGAAGTCTCATTCTTTTTCGTCAAGTGAGTCAATAGTGTCGCAACCTTAGAGAAGGCCTGGACGAATCGTCTATAATATCTTGCAAACCCCAAGAAACTTCCCGCGTTCATAGAATTTTTGGGTCTATTCCAATCTTGGACAACTGCAACTTTTGCAGGATCAATGGTAATGCCCTGCTCAGAAATAATGTGATTCAAGAATTGCACTTCTCTCCGTCAGAAGTGACATTTAGAAAACATCGCCTTCAGTGGTACTTTCTCAACACCTCCAATACAATCCTTAGATGTTTCTTGTGTACTTTCTCTGTCCATGAATAGACAAGAATATTGTCGATGAACACAAGCATGAATTTGTCTTACTGACCCTTGAAGACACGATTAATGAGATCAGCAAAGTACGCCGCCGCATTGGTTAGCCTGAATGGCATAATCAACCACTCATTGAAATCATACGAGGATACAGAACGTAGTGGTCAACACTCCTTCGCTACTCCCAGTTGGTGAAATCCCATCACATGATCCAACTAAAAAAATACTCTAGCACCATGTAGCTAATTGGATAAGTCATCAATACGTAGGAGTGAGTATTTGTTCTTCTTTGTCACTTTGTTCAGCTCATAGTAATCAACACATAATCTAAACGAGTCATCCACCCTTGTGGAGAATACTACTGGCATCCTCTACTTAGATATACTACTGTGGATGAACAATTGTCGCAAAAGGTCATTCACTTGCACCTCAAGCTCTCTCTGCTTTCTAAGTGCCATCCTCCTTAGAGGCATCACTATCGACCTGGCGCCTTTAACTAAATCAATATGGAATTCGATCTCTCTGTGTGACGAAAATCTGGTCGCCTCCTCAAATATGTCCAAATACTCCCTAGCAGGAGGTACTAGTGGCAACTTGTCAGATGTGATGTTGAACGAATATAGAAAACTGACCATCACATCATCATCTAGAAGGCAGCCTAACACTACCATTCGCCTATCATCAACTCCTATCATCACCATTGACTTCACACAATCCATTATCACATGAAGCTAGTTCATCCCTAGAATGATACCCGTTAACACCAAAATTAGGAATCAACACCCAATAGAATCTCATAGATATTAAATGAAGAATGAAATTAAAACATAGCAGAAAATGTAAATGAACACATAGATTTTTATAGTGGTTAGGCAATCTTGACCAACATCCACTTCATATTTTTATTTATCTTGCGCTTGATTATGATTACAAGAATGTTTGGATCAATTAGAGTCTATTAGTACAAAAGCGAAGAATAAAAAGGCAGAGCGTGGCCCATAGAAAAAAGGATCTCCTTCCTGACACCATGTCTGTTGTATTTATAGGAAAGATGTGCATGGATCGAGCTGAAACTTCGATAGAATAACCTCAAGGCTAAGATGAGGCCACACGAGAAGTTTGAATCCCATTGGGGCCAACAATAGGGATCAGTACCGATCCCTAATTTGGTGTCCAAATGTGGTGCGATCCCTCAGGTGGATCCATCATGATGTTAGCTACTTTCCCTTCAAATTTTATGCCATTAAAACTTACCATTTGTGAGATATCGCGTTTCCCGTTAAGTTATGTTGCATGTTTTCTAATTTCAGTTGATCCCTCTAGAAGGATAGGTACTGATCCCTCCAATCCCTTATGATCAGGGTGCAATTCCTAGAGGGTATTCCCCATGTTGTATTGTGCTTATGCTCAAAGTTTCATGTTGATAGCATCTATAGATCTTGAGTTATTAGTCGATCATTGTTGCAATATGTAATGAAAACTGAGTATGGCCAATCCCTTTCTATAGGTTAAGTAATTTGCCCATAAATTGAGCATACAAACTCCAAAAAACTTGAAACGTTAAATGTAGCTTTATGGGGCCTTCCTTGTCACTCCATATCGATCTCATCTAGTTTGAGACCAAAATTTGTGGACAGGTACTGATCCCCTAGGGAAAGGGATATGCACCGATCCCCCATCTTGGGAAGGCATTATTCCATACTTAGAATATTCTAGAGAGTCTATCTCCTGGTCTCGATTGATTGCCATTTTATATGATTGTCTGCACTTGATATCTAAGCCTAATAATCATCTCTTCGGCATTCTTCCTCAATGATCGTCCAGTCTGGCTTATCTAGTCAATCTGAACATAGTCAGGCCAAAATGCCAGATAACATTTGCCTCCAAAGTACATCTTGTTGCGTACATGACGTGCTTTGAATTGATGTCAAGTTAGGGTCGTCGAATAGGATTCTACTACGTATCTCGAGTGGTTGTTATCCCTCCATTATTATTGAGCTGCTTTATCAAGAGCCAAATTTCTCTCTGTTCATCGTGATGCTTGGTCGTTATCAAATGATGTATGTTCAAGATTAGAATCTGTCGATAATCATCTATACTCAGTTCCATTGAGCTGATTAGTCGAGTTAGTATGCCTTGGTTATCTAATCTAATTCATTCTTTGATTTCCCTATGTGAGAATCCAACTGCTATTGATTACAAGAAATCGAATTTTTAGGATGTACATGTGCATGTTCTGGTACACGTTTTTGTTGTTGGCTACTGGGTGTGTTCATACGCTCACGGGTTGTTTCCAATTTGGTGGAATTCAATTCAATCATTTGTAGTTTTTTGTCCATTGATTCTTCTTGCTCCAAATCTTTGTGGATACATGATGAAGAGATTGGAGAAATTGATGTTAAAGAGATCGCTGATGACGATCGATAATGTATAAAGCATGTAGGGCGGCCTTGAGGTTGAATGTGGCCTACTGCATTTGATTGTCTAAGAGATAAAATGAGGGGCGGTTTTGATCAGTTGCAGGCATGGTTGATCTTGGATATTGACGGCAAAAGGAATGGTGTTTCTTTAAAAATGATTTCGAGTGTAGGACTTCTCACAATATTTGTTCGATTTTGTTATGAGAAATTCACCAAAGCAGGGGAATGGATAAACCCTTCCTATATATAATTCCTTCTCAAATGACGTAGCATGAAGCTTTACAGAGGATCTGTCATTTTTTATTCCTCCATTCGAGAAGGATTCCCCATTGTAGATAGTCTTTCTTGCATAGGAGTCATCCATGACTCCTTGTCCGGCTCCATCTCCAAGTTCCAATCAACCTCGATCTGGTCGGTGCTCGAAGCATCTAGTACTTTAACTAGGACGTAGCCCATTTGTTGCACATCCCCGAAACTGGTCAGCATGGCCAGTGTGTCGGCTTTCTCATTTTATTCTTGGGTGTGTGTGTAATGGTGTAATACTAGAAATCTACCGGTAGCTCTTGGACCCGACCGAGATAAGGATTAAGTTGCTTCCCTTAGCCTGATAATCTCCTCTAACTTGGCATACTAGTAACCGAGAATCACAAAAGAATTGTAAAGTTTTCACTCCCAGTTCTCTAGTAAGTTTGAGCCCAGTAAACAGAGCTTCATATTTGGCTTTGTTATTTGTTGTAATGAAGTTGAGTTTCAGGACATAGCAGATCGATTGTTTCTCAGGAATCACTAGCGTAACTCTGGCGTTAGAATATTGATTGTTGGATGCTTCATCCATGTACAGTTTTCATTAGTTGTTCAGTTCTGCGCTGCTCTTCGGAGAGTCGTCTGGCATGGTGAATTCAACTATGAAGTCTGCCAATGTCAGTTTTTGGATAGCTCTCCAAAGGAGATAAGTGATGTCGACTTGGTTTAGTTCGATATTCCATTTGAGCAATCTTTTAAATGTTTCAGGTTGTTGTATGACCTGTCGTGGCTGCTGGTTAGCGTAGACATTAATGGGGCAAGCCTATCAATTTCTTGTTTACATAATATACTGGTCTTTGGATCTGGTTCTCTTTGCATAGCATTGTGGCGTGTATGGCGTGTATCAACGTGGCTAAAAAGATGTAAAATTCTCTGTGATCCGGCGGCTTGGATAGGATGAGAGGTCTTTCTAAGTGATCTACCAGAGCTTGAAACACGTTAACACAATCCTGCATCCATTCAAAGTTTCTTTTCCATCTCTTGGTTAGGTCAAAGAAGAGAGTACACTTATCTGTGGCCTTGGAGATGAATCGACTTAGGGAGATGACCTTCCCATCTAATCTTTATACCGCTTGATTGTCTTTGATACCTAGATGTCTCTGATTTCCTGAATCTTCTTGGGATTTGCTTCAACGCGGGAGTTGAACATTAAACCTAAGAACTTCCTAAGTTATCGATGTGGTTGTTTGATTTCTAAGACTTCACGAGCATGTTATCCATATATACCTCCATTGATCACCCGATCTTGCCTTTGAATATCAGGTTGACCATTCTCTAGTAAGTAGCATCAGTGTCCTTCAGTCTGAATCCGAATGGCATTACAATGTAGCAATATAGTCCCAGGTCAGTAATGAAGTTGGTGTATTCCAAGTCGAAGATGTGCATCGAGACCTATTTGTATCCTAAGTACCCATCCATGAATGAAAGCAGTTCATGTCTAACGGTTGATTCTATCAACTGTTTGATCTTTGAAAGTGGAAAGTTGTCATTTGGCTTCACCTGTTTCAAGCCTGATTTGACGCATGTTTGCCACTTTCCATTAGCTTTTCTCAAAAGAACTGGATTAGATACCCATTTCGGGTAGAGGGCGTAGCAGATAAACCCATTGTTTTTTAGTTTATCCACCTCCTCTTTATGTGTAGCAGATCTTTTTGGATCCATGCAGCATCGCTTTTGTTTCACCGAGACATGCCTCGGGTCGATATTCAATGCATGGTTCACGATAAACGGCGAGATCGCGCACATGTCAGAATGGGTCTAACTGAACACATCAAGATTCTACATCAAGTAAAGCTAGCTAATTCCTTCATTATCATTGTATTGAGCTGTGATTCAATCTTTAGGACCCATGATGAGTTGTCATAACTAACCGTAATGTCTACCATTAGTTCAACGGGTACGACCTTGAATTCTTTAGGCTCCTCTTCTTTATCTCTCGAGTCTATATCTTTGAAGAATCGACAATGATGCTGTTGCTTGAGATTGGCCTTATGTTGCGAGTTGAAAAATGCTTAAGTGGATTTTCCCAAGCAATGGGATAGTTCTGATCCCTTGTATTAGTGGGATTTAAGCAGTTTTTGGTTTGACATGAGCATATTAGACCATGTGAACTTGAAATCGAACAATGGGACATGCTATATATGACTTGAATACTTGAACTAGCTCATAAATTAGTTTAACACAAAAGATAACAAAAGGAAAGATTGACTCCATTGAAATTACAAGGAATGGGTTATTCTTTCTATTTGAAATAGATAGTGTAGACTATGGAAAATAAATCTGTATTTTACACATCCCTTCCTTTTTATTAGCACGTATTCCTTGTTAAATCAAGCGTCATCTTTTTCCATAAAAAATAAACAATTTATAAAATCAAACGGTTGTTCTTTCTGCAAATTAAACTATGGAAAATCTACAATTCAACATAAATAGGGCAATATATAAAATCCTATCGATATGTTACACCCTAAATGCAGATCCAAAATAAAACTATAAATCATTCCAAATTAAAAATCTTTGGGACTGATTTTCAGATCAAGGTGCAATAATTTTTCAGATCTAAAACAAGAATATGTAGGCAATAGTTTTCTATACTAATTTGAGCCTACAATTCAAAAATAAGATAGATTTAGGCATAAAAGCCAAACGTATGCCAAAGGAATGGATTCAAAATCATAAACAGCATAAAAATTTCTCACTCGCCTTTTAAAAGCGATCCAAATATGCAGATATGAAGTAGAACCTTTGATTCATTTTCAAATCCTTTTTAATTCAAGAAACATGTATAAAAAGCGTATATACATATGTTAGAATTTCAGATCCGAGAAGAGATTTGGAATTAGAAGAGAAAATAGATACAAATATATATACATATATATACAAATATACATACATATATATACACACATCTATATATCTTTGTATGTATGTATGTATATGTATATAAATTACCTAGAATACGCATATTGTTGATTGAATCTTTTCTTTCTAATTCTTGTTCCTCTCCGATTTGTATAAATATTTTATAATTTGGAAAATAGTGGAAAAAGGAAATGGCAGAGCTTCGCTGCTACCTTCAAAAAAATATAAGAAGAAAGGACAGGGTTAGGCCTTATAGGCACTAGAATCAACCACATCCATAGGATTGAAAATATTAAATCCGGGCTGTCGTGGCCTAAGCAAAACTAGCTCACATGACCCAAATGGTCGACCGCCCCTATCGTAGGGGTTGACCGCTTCAGATTGTCCTGTCGTCCTTGGATAATTAGTATATAAATTTTAATTTTCTAATCTAATTATTTTCGTTTCGAATTCGTTTCTCATCCGTAAATTTTTCGTTTGGACCCCGATTGTAGAACCCCAAGTATGAAAGTTGCTTAGAATTTCGCCACGAATGCAATAATGCAAGTTTCATAGTCAAATTCCATTGTTTGTACAAATTTCATTTTTATGGAGCCTAATTAACCAATTAACTAATTAAACAACTAAAGTCAAATTACGGAGTATTATAGCCGACACCCAATATGCTTGTATAGTGCGCTGCATCAGTGCTTGGTCGATGCGGGGCGATCGTTAATGATTGTAAAGTTGATAAGCAACACATAACCTGTCATATATCTCACAGTGCATCAAATAAAATATAATAGTAAAACAACTCAGACATAAAATAGATGAGGTAGTAAATAACTGAATGGTCACAGCATCAGAGTATACAGATCCATACAGTAAACAGCATAAGTAATAGAGTTATACATCAAATAAAAACTCATAAAACTGTCTCTAAATAGCACGGCACTAGCAAGCTCCATAGAGCTGTGCAGGGGAATTACAAATGAGTACATATGATAATACAAGAATACCCATCTGCTCGCCACCTGTCTAGCTCCACATGCTTAGCAGACCAGATATCCCTAGCCTACTTTAAAAGTACCCAAAGTAATAGGAAGCAAAGCATAGAAGCTCGGATCAGACAATAGTCTGGTGTGAGCGGTAGAAATCTTATACCTGATCTGTCAATGCATCCGCATAGTTAGCACATATAAAAGATATACGCTACTTTGTGATAGTCATCATGGGTGTACTATACATCAAAGTACTAAGGGTGTCCAGATATCTGCATCAGTAATATCTACATCGTGTGAGATTCCGTTGGTGATAGGAATTATTAAAAAAACATGGCATCCATCCTTACTTTAACGCACTCAATCGTTTGATATATGATACACATATGACCACCCCCAAAGAACCAAGGACTATTCAACGTATCGGTTTCTCAGTACTCGAATCCATGCCACTCAATAGGCCAGGAACTAGACTGCACCTACATACAAAGCCAGGGTACTTGGATCGAAACATCATGTGATTCAGGGCTTCCTACATGCCCAAATGAGCATCCTCACACACCCCTGCTTTACGAGTACACATCAAAACCTACGAATATCAACGATCCCTTTGCACATGTCATCCGTAGCAGAGCTTATCTTGAAACTGTCTCAACAACGTCCGTCTGAAGTCATCGTGGTTGGGGACTACTCTAGACAACCATCATAAGTCATAGAGTGTTATCATGGGCCCCATAACCTACCTCCAACAGTCCCCTCAATCCAACTCGTCGTTGTTAGTACCTTAGGTATTGGTATTGATGATAAAAACTATAGATATTATATAAAATATAACTACTAATATTTTATCAAGTTATATATAGTATATAGTGCAAAATATTAGACAGGTGTTGATTAAGAACATTGTACAATATCAAGAGCAGATTCAAGATGCCTATATAGAGTTTCAAGAGTTGGAGAATGAAGACACATGAGTATTGAAGGGTTCAAAATTTCAGATATTTCAGATAAGTTAAGGAGCTAAAGAATTTATGTTGAAACCTCAATAGCATTTTCATGACCTCTCACCTTCTCTAATTTTGTTTTAATTGTTTTTCAAATATCCTGTTTTTAAAATAATCCTTTCCAAATATTTCCCAGAATAATTTTTAATCTCTTACACTTATAAAGATATTACTTTAGTGTTTTTAAATTTATATATATTGAATTTTTGTTTATACTTTACGAAGTTATAATTATATCGATTTATATATATATATATATATATATATATATATATATATATATATTATTGAATACAGTTATTAAATCTTTCAAATTATTTTCCAACGTTTTATTAAGTTATATTTTGATTGCAATGGGTATAAACTATATTTAAATGATTCTATAAAGTATCAAATTATTTTATAAAGCAACAAATTTTCAAAATAATTTCTTTAAAGTATTTTTCAATTTGTGAAGAGTATGTTGACATACTTTATAGGCAGATGTTGACATAATGGCCATAATTTTTAAAATTCAAATTTGAATGGAGTGTCTTTTCGTCGTAGCTCTTCGCAAATGGACATGACCGTTGTTTCCATATGTATAACAGTCTTCCAAATGAATTTTTAACATCTACTTTCTAATTCTTCTCTTCTCTTTCCACTCTCTCATTTTCTAAATCAAAATGTATCCAAACTTTGCCGAAATTAACCTAGAATCAAATTCAATAATTACTGGTTTGATTTCCTTCATCTACTCTCTGATTTCTCTCATCTCTCTCACTAAAACTAAGATCAACGTTGTTTACGTCAAAATTGGTCACAAACACCTAATTGCGATGAAAGCATCCATTCACAATCATAGATAGCAAGTATGTAGAGAATATAAATATGAAGAACACTCAAATTTAAAAGGAAAGCAGTAGAAACACAAGATTTATAGTGGTTCAGCATTGTAGCCTATGTCCACTTTGAAGAGTTGTTGTTTTATTGATTATAACTCGCCGGTTTCAGAGGTTTACAACAGTACAACCGAGTTACAACAACGTTTCGGGCAGAGTGTCGGCGTAGAAGAGCCAGAAGATCCCTTTTCTAAAGACTTTGGAATGTTATTTATAGGCGTAGGCATCAAATATCTTGTCCAGATCTTGGAAAACTTCTCCTCTCACGTGGGTGAGCCCACGGGATCGAGTTCGGGTGATTTCCATTCGAACTAGGAGCGATACGAATTGAGTTCGTACCGATACATAATTGGTCCTTTTGGGCTGAAATTGATCAAGTACGTTCTTGAGGTTGTAGGCAAGCTCCTGTAAAAATTTGGTGGCATTTGGACTTGTAAATCTCGAGTTATGATCGATGCAAGTTTTGGTTTTCAGTGTGCCGTCGACTTCGTATCGATACGATTCGTATCGCTCTTATTCATATCCATGTATCACGTGTCGATCGGATGATGTAGCATTATATTTTAGGATTGATACACTTTTCATGCTTAGTGACCGAGTCTTCCACTGGCATGTGTCTTGTCTGTATCGTTGCTCCTTATGCTAATTCATATAGATACGTGTCCATGCTTATCGTATCGACCATTGCATGTATTATTCGTATCGGTGCTTGGCACTCTTACTTGTATCGATCGAGCAAGCGATCGGTACAAACCCAACCGCCTTTCTCTGATGGATATGGACTAGAGCAACTTGATGGGTGGATGGATACGACATCGTATGGACACGAGTGAGGTTATTTGGATGGATTCAAGTGAAGTGGATACGAAGGAGGTGGTTGCTGAACTGATGGATATGAACTTAATGCCTTCTCCATGGATACGAATGACAGCATTGTTTGTCCATGGTTACAAGATGGATGGACACGAAGTAAAGGGCCTTGATGGATACGAACATTGCTATTGTAAGGTGATGGATACGAATTGTTTGGGTACGAACTATACTTGCCTCCCCTGAAACTTCATTGATCCGTAAATTGAGCGCACGAACTCCAATTGACTTTAAATTCGAGACGTTGGCTTTCATAGCTTTGCTTGTCAAACTATACCATTTGTAGTTAGATCCAGACTCGAAAAAAATTCTATTAGTATCCATAATGAACCTGTGCATAACCGATCTTCGGGACTGATTGTCTTCGGTGTTCGGTCAATTTTTTGGTGTCACGGCCTTACCAAAAGGCGGGATAACACTTGCCCTCTAAAACATGTCTTGCGATAGGAAGGCATGTTTTTTAGTTTGATAAGCTGGATGTTCGTATCATGTGAATGACCTGTAAAGAGATTGATAATTTTAATGGCTGTGAATAGTGATCGTTTGCGGTCGTATTCCATTCGGGGAGGTATGTGGTCTTCGAGATCGAATGTCGTTCAAGACGAGTTGTGACCGTTCAAGGTCGGATGCCATTCAAGAAGAATTGTGACTGTTCATGGTCGGGGTGCCGTTCGTGCTAAATTGTGACCGTTTGAGGTCATGTGCTGTTCGAGGTGAATTGTGATAGTTCGTGTTCGGGTGCCGTTCATGGCGAATGGTGACCGTTCGAGGTCTTGTCCGTTCGAGGCAAATTGTGATCGTTCGTGGTCGGATGCCATTCGAGGTGAATGGTGTACGCTTGGGGGTGACTTAATATTATTAATGTCAGATTTCACGTTCGAGTTAGTTTTTGAATTGTTTGTTACAACGGTTATCGCCATCTCAAAGCATGCCTGAGGACCATTCACGATCCTGTGCATGTGTAAGTGACTTGCGCGTTATGGAATTATAAATACCATATTTATATTTAAATGAATCTTACAACAAAAATGTCCAACTAAATCACGTTCAGATGCAAAGAATAGAAAACAAAAACAAACAGAGACGTCAAAGTGCAAACACCTACACTGATGCAGTTGATCCCAGAGCATGCCTAAGGACCGTTCATGATCCCGTACATGTGTAAGCGACTTAACCATGTTAGTGTGGAGTTTGCTACTGTTCTTTATTATTCAAATTAGTTTATAACAAGCTGACGATGCCTAGATCCAGAGTCGTCCTCATTTGGTGCGATTGGTGGTCGCTCTTGTTCCACCCCTGGTTCTTGCCTTTTCACATACTATAAAAGCATTATGTTTCAGATATGCCCTTCTGCCTCATCTCTCAAGTTCATGCAATCATTCGTACTATGGTCGCTTCGCTCGTGAAATAAGTAGTACTTGTCTGACTTCCTCTCATTATTGGTTGGATGTCTCCTTATTTGCCTCCGGTAGGGAACCTGTCCCTAGTATCTTGGTAGATTCATTCCAAAGTCTCATTAAACTCCATATAAGAGGTGAATCTCGGTTCTTTTCACGGCCGCTTTGGCTCATCACATCTATCTTCTGCTTTTCTTTCCCTTTATCCTTACCTGAATCCTTTTCGCACGGATTTCCGCTTTTGACTGCATAAACTTCAACTCCCTCTCCTTCCTCTCTCTCTCTCTCAACGTTTGCATCCTTTTGTTGCACAAATATTTATGCCTCATGGTAAAACTCTCCTAGATCCATGGGTGGATCCCTTGTCAATGAATTTTTGAATTTTGTTCCATCTGCTATGCCAGGTGCAGCTGCCATCAAAACCATGGATGGATCTGGTTGATCCACCGATGCTTCCGCTACATTGAATCGTGTTAGAAAACTCCTCAAAGATTCCTCAGTTCTTTGCTTCAGCATTGTCAAACACATCACATTCTTGGTCTCGAAATGTGAACTCTTAACTGCCTCATAAACTTCTCAGTCAACTCAGTCCAAGTTCCAATGGAGTCGCTTTCCAATTGTCTGAACCACAATGCTGCTATGTCTGCCAAATACAATAGGAAGCACCAAGCCATGACCTCCTCTGATGCCCCCAGTACCTCCATGTGCCTCATATACCTCGTCAGATAAACTACAGGATCCGTCCTCTCATCGTACGTCTGTAATGTTGTTAACTTAAATTTTGGTGGATCCTAGCCTGCCTGATTGCGAGAGCAAAGGGGCTCCTATTCACATCTTCCAAATCTATATTCACTAATCCACCTTTCATGGCTCGTCTGACCATCTCTGCTAATCTGTCACTATCACTAAGTTGTAGTCCTTGTCCATTGCCTTTGACTGCCCCAGAATTCACGAGGGAATCCTGGAATTTGTGCTTCCAGTCCAGTTAGTCCCTGCCTGAGGTTGGATCAACATGTCGCTGGGGAGTGCCCCTCAACTCAGGGGCTACTCCTGATGGTCCTGCTCTATCCGACTACCTGTTGGGTCCTTCCAGTCTAGCTCCATGGATCTGAGCTTCAATAGCTCCAACTTCTCCTGCTTGTCTAAACTATCTGGGAATGTTCTTCATCATTTCCTCCTGCCTCCTCAACAATGCATAACTCCCATCATCATCTCCATCTCATCTCTGGTGATGAAGGCTGAAGTCTGATTAGCTCCTGAGGATGCCTCCTGGCTTCCTTCATGTTGACTTCTTTCCGCTCTTTGTTCTTGTCAATTTCTTCGTCATAGCTTTCCAAATCCATGTCTCTAAGCCTTCAAATTCAAAATCCAAGCTGTAGAATTCCTAAATGCTAGCCCTCTTAGTGAAAGCACAAATGTTTGAGCCAAAATTGTTCACAAACACCCAATTGCCGATGAAAGCACCCGTTCACAATCACAGATAGCAAGTATGTAGAGAATATAAATATGGAGAACGCTCAAAATTTAAAAGGAAAGCAGTAGAAACACAAGATTTATAGTGGTTCGGCGTTGTAGCCCACGTCCATTTTGAAGAGTTGTTGTTTTATTGATTATAACTCGCTGGTTACAGAGGATTACAATAGTACAACTAAGTTACAACAATGATTTTGGCGGAGTATCGATGTAGAAGAGCTATAAGATCCCTTTTCTGAAGGCTTTAGACTACTATTTATAGGCATAGGCAGCAAATATCTCGCCCAGATCTCAGAAGACTTCTCATCTCACGTGGATGGGCCTACGGGATCGAGTTCATGTGATTTCGACTCGATCTAGGAGCGATACGAATTGAGTTCGTATCGATCCATAATTAGTCCTTTTGGGCTGAAATTGATCAGGTACATTCTTGAGGTTGTAGGCAAGCTCACGTAAAATTTTGGTGGAATTTGGACTTGTAGATCTCGAGTAATGATCGATGCAAGTTTGGGTTTTCAGTGTGTTGTCGACTTCGTATCAATACAATTCGTATCATTTTGATTCGTATTCATGTATCACGTGTCGATCAGATGACGTTACGCTATATTTTAGGATCGATCCACTTTTCACACCAAGTGACCGTGTCTTCCACTAGCATGCGTCTTGCTCGTATCGTTGCTTCTTATGCTAAATCGTATCGATACATGTTCATGCTTCTCGTATTGACCATTGCATGTATTATTCGTATCAGTGCTTGGCTCTCTTACTCGTATCGATCGAGCAAGTGATCGAAACCTGGCCTCCTTTCTCTGATGGATACGGACCAGAGAAACTTGATGGGTGGATGGATATGACATCGTATGGACACGAGTGAGGTTATCTAGATGAATTCAAATGAAGTGGATACGAAGGAGGTGGTTGCTGAACTGATGGATACAAACTTAATGCCTTCTCCATGGATACGAATGAGAGCATTGTTTGGCCACGGTTACGAGATGCATGGACATGAAGCGAAGGGCCTTGATGGATACGAACATTGCTATTATAAGGTGATGGATACAAACTTTTTGGGTACGAACTACACTTGCCTCCCATGAAATTCATCGATCCGTAACTTGAGCGCACAAACTCTAATTGACTTGAAATTCAAGACGTTGGCTTTCATAGCTTTGCTTGTCATACTATATCGTTTGTAGCTCGATCCGGACTCGGACAAAAATCCATTAGTATCCATAATGAACCTGTATATTACCGATCTTCGGGATTGATTGCCTTCGGTTTTCAGTAAAAAAATTGGTGTCACAGCCTTGCCAAAAGGCGGGATAACAAACATGTTATTCAAGAGTTATAAGATCAATTATAATCAAGATCGAAGCTCTGAGTCCGTAAAACTCTATTAAATCATACTGTAATACTTGTGGGTATGATTGTGGCCTGTAAAATAAATCGGGTGCGAATGTAGCCCGTAAATCTAGTGGGTGTGCTTATAGTACGGAAATCAAGTGACTCTACTCAGAAGTCGGGATTCTAGAGGGTGTCTCGTAGTCTTAAAATCAAGCTAATGTTTGCATGTACTAGTTGAAAAGAAATCTATACAAGAAATTACGCAGGACTGGATGTAGGGTAACTCCGAACCAATACAAAATCCCGATGCGTTCTTTCCTTGTTACTTTTACTGCATTTATTTTTATTTACACTTTGATTCTATGATTGTTTCTGTGATTATTAATTACATCATTCCAAGTAGAAACTTAGAGAATTTAGAAAATATTTATATAATCAAACACTATTCACCCTTTTCTAGTGTTAATTTAGCCTTAAGATCCTTATTCCACGAACTCACAATCGTCACCTGCTCTACCTCTTGATGTACGGCTATCCACCATCAAATGACCATAACTCGAGCATACAAACTCTAAACGATCAAAAACTCAAAACGTAGTCTTATGGGGCCTTCCTTATCATCTCATATTGGTAGCACCAAGTTTGAAATAAAACTCATGGATAGGTACCGATCCATGAAGACTGAACCATCCCCACAGATCCATGGCCACTGAACCATTACTACCGATCCCGCACTTCACACATAATCTCCTACACACCTCCCCATTCCCCACCACCATCGATTTGCCTTTATTGGGTCAATTCCCATGGATCAGTACCAATCCACATTTGATTTTTCAGCTCCAACACTCCACCATGGTCCAAAACAATTTGTAGGTCGAATGGGTTAACTTATATGTATCGGTACCAATCCATAGGTTTGAACGCATGCTTAGCCAAAATCGAATGATGTTAGTTCCACCCTCTTGCTTCCATATTCTCGTGCCCTGATCCACACTCCAAGCTACTCCGCCGATCCATGCTATAGAGTCTCGTTGATCCATGCCTTTGAATTCCTACCGATCTAGCTCTTTGACCTCTACTGATCCATACATTGAACGTCCATATCTTGACCATACGAACTCCAAATGGCTTGAAACTTGGTATGCAACTTTATGAGGCCTTTCTTGTTGCATCACATCGATTTTGTCCAATTTGGTGTAGATTTTATGGATCGTCACCAAACTATAAGGGTCACCACTGCTACATAGCTTCTTCCTAACTAAATCATCATTCAATCGTCGTTTTCAACCATTCAAGCAAAAAGAAATCATACATTCATCATTAATAAGCATTAACAATAGCCAAATATATCATTTTAAAGAGGTCTAAATATAAGGTGAAGGTTAATGATCCATAAGAACGTGGTTAGGGATCCATAAAAAACGTTTTTGCAAATCAAGTCCAAATCATCTAAAATTTACATATATTGTGTAATATGGTCTAAAAACATTTTTTGTATTTTTATATAATTTTTTATACATCATTTAGGGTGTATAATGATCGAATTAGCAAATGAGAGATTTAATCGCTCATCTTAATCCAAATCAAAGCCCAAATCTTCCAGTAAACAATAGAAGGCACGAAATCCAAGGCTCTCCCAACTGCAAATCTCTAATCCCAAGTGTTAATCACGCTTATCTCCTCTTAATTGGCTAATTAAAGTGTTTTTTAGGGTTGCTTTTTGGCTAATGAAGGTTAACGGAAGCTTTTAACTATTTTTCAAAGTTTTGAAATGATGGGGATGAGGTCCCATCAGCGTTCGTTTACCCCAAAACCGAAATGAGTTATAGACCTCAAAGCTAATTACCCTAATTACGCACTTAAGCTGCTTAATTTAAAGAAAACTTCAAACAACTATAACCTGAAAACGGTTAGTCCGTTTTCTTATTATAACCACTATATAGAGAGGAAAATCATCATCTCTATCTAATGAAATTGGTTTCAGACCATAACTTGGCTTCGATCAAAAATTATACTCCATATAATATTTATAAGGCCAAAACAGTCACAAAGAAATTCGCCAAAAATCATGGAAGTAGGAAATGTCCATAAGAGTCATTTTTCAGGATATTAGAACTATACTATCTCATATGAAAATAATACAAATATTCTATGATCCTCCGATACATATAATACAAGTCGTTACACTGATATTTTCATTAAAGAGTAATATTATATTTGGTAAGAATGGTTATCAGAAAACTTTACAAACTGTAAAGATTTGGAAGACACTTAAAAAAGGTTCGATCTCACGGATTCTACTTTTGATAATTGATTATGGCGTAAATATTAAAAGTTGGGCATATCATGACTTTGTGAAGGATCAATGAGTTTAAACTTGATGTAAAGTGGATTATTGACGTTCGTTTTGTTTTCTTATTAACACCAAATAAGTGGGCAAGAAAATAACCATCTTGTTGTACTCCTCGATCCTTGAGGATGGGGTGCATAAATAAACGCCAAGGATGTAGTTTAGAATGGACAAATGGAGAGACATTGACCTGGCTATGTTGGGAAATTTTGTGGTTCGAGAAGAATTTGATGGCGAATGCGATGAAGATGATGCTATACTTTCAACTTCAAAGATCTATGGAATAGATTCTTTCAGACAATAGTTCAACTCACCAGGTACAAACGGGTTATCGAACTATCGACTTTCAGGATTCAATGAAGCCTTATAACAGCGTAATCGGATTCGAAGTTTGTACGTCTTTGATCCGACCAAGAACACTTTAGAAATGGTTTTTGATGATACAATTTACATAGAATAGAATGAAGAGAAAGAAGAGCAATTCTGCGACGTTTTCTGAGTTTGCAACACTTTGAAAGTGTCACAAAACAGAGCTATGGTGGCGCAGCGCTTAGCAACACTTTCCAGTGTCGCAAAAATTGCTCTGTGAGGAAGAAGAAAATGGAGTTCAGAGAAAAAACTATTCCCAACATTTCTGGTCATTGTTATTTATAGACGTGAAGAGATGTCCATTCGTGAAACGTCACAACCGTTTACAATGGTCATGTCTATTCATTTTGTAACGATTCACAACTATTACAAACGGTCACGTCCATTCATTTTGTAACGGTTCACAACTGTTACAAACGGTCGCGCCCATTCATTTTGTAACGTTTTGGAAAACATTACGGATTTCCTGCCATTAATTCAAATTTAGAAATTTCGATTCTGGGTCCCTAACAGGATGAAATCTGACTCGTTGTTGTTCACCTATGATCCAAAAATATTTTCGAATCCGAACCCGACCCGGCCCGGTTCGGTTCGGTCGGACGGACGGCGGCGTGCGTGTGGTGTTGCATAACTTCTCTCCTCACAACAAAGCAAACATGTGGGAGCCCTAAGGCCCCAACATCCACATGAGAAAGCTTTATTTATACAAATATATAGTATAAGTTTCTAGCATGTGGGACTAAATTCTCATCTTCCACTTTACTTCTTCTCTTCCAAATCAAAACCCAAAGCCCCAATAAAATGTTTGAAAATTTTACAACAATCTCCCCCAATTTTCAAAATAAATAAATAGGATGGCTGAATCACTAGAGTGACTTCCTACATCCCAAGTGGGATCAAGCCTATATAGTTCTAAGATCAAGTTTTGCATCATCGTGAAAACCAACACATAAATAAAAGGTATCTTTTGAATTTGAACCTTTACTTAGTGTAAACCATTCAAAGCCTTATCGAGATTCTATGGTGAACGAATCTTGAACCAAGTATCCCTAATGATAGAACCAGAACGATCACACATGTTGATTTCCTTAGTTAAAGTGTTCTGTATTGCTCAGCACGTTAATGGTCATGTGCTTAAATCCTGGTTCATGAGTCTACTTAGAAAGCGGTCTTATTTTCCTAGGAAATGGCCTGATTTCCATACTCATATAGGTAAGTCCCTTAAGGTGTTTCTGTGATACACCTTTTAAGGTTTCTAGACTTATTAAGGATATATATCCATCCTTTGTTCTTGCAGAATCGAACATTAAATATTATGGGATTATCGATTTAGTGTTCCATAATCATTCTCTTAACTTATTGGTACCCATTGAACTTTGTCTATCCTTTTCAAGTCATAAGTTGGGTTTCTGTTAAGGATGATCAACCTTCATTCACAGACCTTGGTCCCATTTCTTGAGATTTTATAGAAACCATTGTCTTTGGAAGACTCTTTGTAAGCGGGTCAGCCAAGTTTTTCTTCGTTTCTATGTAGTTAACAATTATAACTCCTCTTTTGAGTAACTGTCTCGCCATTTGATGTCTTAGACTCACATGTCTAGACTTTCCATTATATGTCTTATTAGACACATTGTATATCGTTGCTTGATTGTCACAGTTAATCAAGACTGCTGGAGATGGCTTCTTCCATGAAGGGATTTCCATTAATAAATTTCTAAGTCATTCCACTTCTTTACATGCATTTGCTAATGCAATCAATTCTGACAACATTGTTGAGTCAGAAATACAGGTCTGCTTCTTGGGAGCCCAAGACACAGTAGCGCCTCCTAATGTAAAGATCCATCTAGTCGTGGACTTGGATTTGGATTCTACATTGTTCCAGGTTGCATCACTATATCCTTCTATCACAGCAGGATATCCTTTATAAGATAAACCATATTCAATGGTTCCTTTCAAATAAGCTAAAACTCTGGAAATAGCTTTCCAATGTTTGAAACCTGGATTACCCGTAAATCGACACAATACACTTATAGCATGTGCGATGTCTGGTCTAGTGCGATGCTTAGCATACATAAGACCCTCAATAACACTAGAATACTCTAGTTGAGAGATAGTACGTCAAGTGTTCTTTTCTAATTTAATACTAGGATCTAAAGGAGTTGGTGTTGGTTTGTCATTGTAATGACCATACTTTTGTAGGAATTTCTCTATGTAATGAGATTGAGTTAGTAATAATCCTCCTCTTTTCTAACAATTTTAATTCCCAAAATAACATCAGCCTCTCCTAGATCTTTCATATCGAATTTAGAAGACAGAAACTTTTTAGTTTCATTCACACAGGATATATTGGAACCAAATATTAGCATGTCATCAACGTATAAACATATTATAATAATACCGTTGTTATCTGATTTGCTATAAATACATTTATCAGCATCATTAACAATGAATCCATATGACAGTGCAATTTTATAAAATTTCTCATGCCATTGCATGGGAGCTTGCTTTAGGCCATAAAGAGATTTCACTAATTTGCAAAATTTCTTTTCTTGGCCTGGAGTTTTGAAACCTTCAGGTTGTTCCATATATATCTCTTCTTCTAAATCTCCATTTAGAAAAGCAATCTTTACATCCATTTGATGTATGACTAAGTTATGAATTGATGCAAGTGCAATTAAACAGCGCATAGAAGATATGCGAGCAACTGGAGCATATGTATCAAAGTAATCTACTCCATATCTTTGCTTATATCCCTTAGCAACTAATCTGGCTTTAAACTTATCAATGGATCCATTTGTATTCAACTTTTTTTTGAATATCCATTTACATCCTATAGGTTTAGCACCAGGAGGTAAATCAGGTAAAACCCAAGTTTGGTTTAACGGTATGGAATTCATTTCATCATTGATAGCTTCTTTCCAGAAATTGGAATCTGTGGAACTCATAGCCTCAGAACAAGTTTTGGCATCGTCACTGACGTTCATTACACAGTTAATCATATTAAGGACTTCGTCCTTAATGCCTTCTACAAGATATGTAATGAAGTCGGGACCATAGTCCTTCTCTATTCTCGCTCTTTTACTTCTCCATTGTTCAGTACTATTATCTGAACTGATACTTCCTTGTTGTTTTGAGCAGGAGCATAATCATCGTCATTGATATCATTAGTCATATTAGGTTCTGGACTAGATGATCTCAATGGGATCTCAACAGTTTGGTTTTCAAAAAATTCAACATCTACAGATTCTATAACTTCTAGGGTGTCAAGAATAAGGAATCTATAAGTTATACTATTGAGTGAATATCCTATAAAAACACATTTAAATGCTCTATTTCCTAACTTTGGTCATTTAGGGTCTAGTTTTCTAACATATGCTAAGCAACCCCAAACTTTAAGTCTAGTTAGGTTAGGTTTCCTATTAAACCATAATTCATAAGGGGAAATATTATTCTTTTTAAGTGGTACTCTATTTAAAATATAACATGCAAATAACATAGCATCACCCCATAGATTATAAGGTAAATTAGAACTTATGAGTATGGCATCAACCATTTCTACTAAAGTTCTATTCTTCCTTTCAGCAACACCATTTTGTTGTGGTGTATATGGGGCAGTACATTGGTGAATTATACCTTGTTGTTTACAAAACAAGGTGAATTCATTTTAGAAATATTCACCACCACGATCTGAATGTAATATTTTAATTTTAACTCCTAATTGTGTTTCGACCTCTGCTTTGTAAATTATGAATTTATCAAAAGCCTCATCTTTAGTTTTCATTAGGTATACATATGCATATCTAGTATAATCATCAATGAAGGTTATATAGTATTGGTTACCACCATAAGTGATATGACTTTTTAAGTCACCCGCATCACTATATGCCAATTCAAGCAAACCGGTTTTCCTTTCTACGGATTTAAAGGATTTTCGGTGTATTTTTGCTTGAACACATATTCCACATTTAGAGATTGTATGGAAATCATAATCAGAAATTAATCCTAATTTATTCATATTTCTAATGGAATTATAATTAACATGTCTTAATCTACCATGCCATAAATTAATAGAATCAACAATATAAACAGAAGATTTCTTTATTAGATTCAACTTAATCATGTCGTTACAAATCCATGTCCAATGAATCTACCATTCTTAGACAACACTAGCTTATCAGACTCATACACCATCTTGAGTCCTCCGTTGTTAAGAAGGTATCCAGAGACCAAATTCTTACACATATCAAGTACATAAAATACATTGACTAATGTAAGAACTTTTCCAAAGGTGAGAGGAAGTTCTATAGTGCATTTTCCCAGAACCTTGCTTGCTCCGAACCTTATTTGCTCCAGTAACCTCATCGGCTTCTCCTTTATTTTCTTCGTAACTTTTGAACAAATTACGGTCTTTGCAAATATGAACGGTTGCTCCGGTATCGAACCACAAATCATTATCATTGCCACTAAAGGAGTTCGCCTTTTACACTACAGCCACAAGCGAGTCTTCGACCACATTCACTTTTTGTTGTTTCTTCCGCAGACGGCGGTCTCGGGCATAGTGGTCGAGCTTGTTACAAAAATAGCAAGCACATTTCTTTTTGTTGTTAGTTTTGGAATGATTTTTCTTCTTAAACTGTGTCTCATTCTTTGGCTTTAACTTATCAGTAATTTCAACATTATTTGCCTTAGAATGGGGCTCAGTTTGCGGATTATCATCTAGATCGTGTTTGCGAGAGCCTTCTTCAATATGAAGATGACGTTGTAAACCGTCTAAATTATAATCGGTTTCCGCATGCTTCATCTTTTTCTTATAATCATTCCAACTATGCGGAAGTCTAGAAATTATAACTCCAACAACAAAAGATTCAGGGAGATCAATTCCAACATTTTTAAGTTGATTCACCAACAGTAAGATTTCGCTTACTTATCCAATTATGGACTTATTGGTGACCATTTTGACATCCATAAAGTTAGAAATAAGAAACTTTTTATTACTTGTCTCAGATATGCGGTACTTATTCTCCAGTGCAGTCCAGGGTGTTTTCGCTGTTTCCAAGGTCCTATGAGCATTATAAACTGAGGTAGATAGCGAATTCAGAATATGGCATCTACATAGAAAATCATCCTCTTTGCGCTTTGCACATTTAGCCTTTAGAGCGGCATCATCTTTATCAGTTTCCTTCGGGATATCATCCAAGTCATCTTCCAAAATGTAGAACAATTTGACGGTGACCAGGAAAATTTTCATCGTCTCTTGCCAACGAGTGAAATTGTCCCAATTAAAATGCTCCAATCGAGTTAGATGTTGATTCATAACTTGTAGAGCGCTCGAACCTTTCATGGTTGAAGAACTATTGTTTGAAATTTGTTGGGAAATTTTGTGGTTCGAGAAGAATTTGATGGCGATTGCGATGAAGATAATGTTGTACTTCCGACTTCAAGGATCTGTGGAATAGATTCTTTCAGACAATAGTTCAACCCACCAGGTACAAACGGGTTATCGAACTATCGACTTTCAGGATTCAATGAAGCCTTATAACAGCGCAATCGAATTCAAAGTTTGTACGTCTTTGATCCGACCAAGAACACTTCAGCAACGGTTTCTGGAGATACAATTTAGATAGAATAGAATGAAGAGAAAGAAGAGAGCAATTCTGCGAGTTTTCTGAGTTTGCAAGATTTTGAAAGCGTCACAAAACAGAGCAACGGTGGTGCAGCGTTTAGCAACACTTTCCAGCGTCGCAAAAATTGCTCCGTGAGGAAGAAGACGATGGAGTTCAGAGAAAAAACTATTCCCAACATTTCTGGACGTTGCTATTTATAGACGTGAAGAGATGTCCATTCGTGAAGCGTCACAACTATTTGCAACGGTCGCGTCCATTCATTTTGTAATGTTTTAGAAAATGTTACAAATTTCCCGCCATCAATTCAAATTTATAAATTTCGGTTCTAAGTCCTTAACGGACTGAAATCTGACTCGTTACTGTTCACCTATGATCCAAAAATAGATTCGGACGAACGGTGGTAGCGCGCGTGTGGTGTCGCATGACTTCTCTCCTCACAACAAAGCAAATATGTGGGAGCCCCAAGGCCCCAACATCCACATGAGAAAGCTTTATTTATATAAATATATAGTATAAGTTTCTACCATGTGGAACTAACTTCTCATCTTCCACTTTACTTCTTCTCTTCCAAATCAAAACCCAAAGCCCCAATAAAATGTTCGAAAATTTTACAACAGGCTGAAGGATTAGAAGCTATAGGTAGAAATGCATTCAAGAAAAATATAAACTTTCCAAAGAAGATGATAACTCACACCATTAAAGATTGACTGCAGCTTCATCTTGCCATTTTTCACCCCATTTATTGATCTGTCATTTTCTTCCCACGTTTGCAGACAAAAATACCCTATGACGGTTGAAGAAGCATCGGACTTCGCAACGTGTCGCACGAGACATTTGAACCGTTGGGTGAAAAGATGGAAAACGGCACACTGGCATCCGACGCGTCGAACACGTCGTGTCGTTTCCACTCAAACAGCTACTTCATTTCCCCTTCCTACTTCCTTATATTTACTCACCCCCACATTCCACATCCATACCAGCAAATCCGAACCTTCTACATCGTCTACATTGCAATCCAATTCATGTTTCAAGTGGTTTTTTTTTTTTTTTTTTGATCTATATCACTTTTCAGCATGTCATATAGATCTTCCGCTTCTTCACGGTCTATTGCTTTATGGGCGTTCGAAAGAAAGTGAATTTTCAGAGACTTGTGTCAAAAACTTTTACCGCAAAGGAATTCTATCAGCTCGTTTTATGTGTCTGTTAAAAACGCATTTAACTATAAACTGAACTTATACTAGTCACATATACAAATAAAGAACAAATGATACAACTCAAAACGTATTTGGATTGATTGGGACGGACTGCTACATTAAGAATGGGGGATTTGGGATCTGCAGAACGATTGCATGGACGGTCCATACGAGTGGTGTAATACCACTGTACGAAGATTCAAAAGATTCAGAAAAGAGTCTTCGCTCAAATTCAAAAGGTTGGATCGATTTTTTATAAGCCGCTTAGCAAAAGTGATTTGTAAGTATCAAATGCCTCATATCCCACCCGCTCAGTCTTTTACGTCTCCCAATATGAATTATTACTCCAATTAAGTAACTCATGGCACTCCATTAACTCTACCACCTAGACGCACTATGCATACAATCAGGGCAGTTCGAGCATGTATGACGTTGGAAGGTCGATCGTGCATACGGATCATTTCAACAATATCGTGCAGCGTTGTTATATTTTAATGACTTATATTATACCTGTTTAGTGGTGGAAGCATATGTAAATTATTCGTAACGAATCCACAATCGTGGATATCGTCAAAAAATTGAGTTTGAGTGATGCAAATGTAACCAGATTTATAATGTACAAGTTGAAATTATTGCAGGCTGTCGTGGTGTCGTCGCAAGTTTAATTTGTTTTTTAAGCGCATTTGAATTTAGAAATGTATTAGTTTGTTTTAATAAAGTTGCGCAATTTAATTTTTACTATTTACAATTATTAAAAACGTATTATACAATAAAAACAGATAATTAATTAATCGTATTAATTACATTAATAATCATGTTTGAAATTTTCCACTGCATGTATTCATTTATTTAGAACTCCGTGCATGTTTTGCTGTTTTATAAACTTCCAAACTGAATATAAACCGATGAATTATAACCACCACAACACTTTTAACATACACACCAACACTTATAAATTGCAACACCTGAATGATATAATCAACAAGCAAAACATTACTGCAATTTCGCTAATTGTTTGTCAAAAATCCGGATATACGGGAGAAAAAACGTGTTTGCGCTCATCCGCTTTTAGCAGCCTCAGTCTCAAATGGTTAAATTAATACAAATTGTGCTATTAAACACCAAAAGTATATCATTGAGAAAAATGACTGTTGCCAATGAATCAAGAAAACACGCACCTTTTTCACAACCTAAACAATCGTACACACAAAAGCTCCTATGTATACAACGAAGATACCTAAAAGATGTCATTTTCGGCTCATTATATCTCCCAAGTTTCTTGTACTCATCACACTTGTCTCCTTCAAAACCAAGCCATTTCCCATACACTATTTCACCTAAATTCCCCATTGTATTTCCCTCACGATAATCAACTTCTCTAGTTTGTGAAATCCTTACCTTCGTCTATTAATAAAATGAATAATTATGGCATATATAATTATCTGGATAAAAATAAGAACGCTGCTATTTCTAGTACCTTACCAATACTGCTTCATCATTCAATGCCTAAATTAGGACCTTCGAGTATCCTAAAATCATAATCCGTAAATTACAGAAACAATTGACAACCAAATGTCAAAAATTGCATTAATTCAATCACCAAATAAGTACCAAATCAAACATCCATTCAACCACAAACAGTACCTTTACATGTTAAAATAAGACTAACCATTCATCGAAAATCAACAGAAAATCATCAGTAACGCTACCAACTCAAGATCCCATCAACCGCTGGTGAATTTGGTAACAGCCTTGGTGCCCTCGGAAACAGCGTGCTTAGCTAGTTCACCAGGAAGAACAAGTCGAACAGAAGTTTGAATCTCCCTAGAAGTTATCGTCGGTTTCTTGTTGTACCTTGCCAGTTTAGAAGATTCCTGAGCGAGCTTCTCGAAAATGTCGTTGATGAAGGAATTCATGATTCCCATGGCTTTGCTCGAGATCCCGATGTCGGGATGGACCTGCTTCAACACTTTGAAAATGTAAATCTTGTAGGTTTCAATTGACTTCGCCTTCCTCTTCTTCTTCTTATCGGCACTTGCTGAAGAGTCCTTGGAGGGAAGCTTCTTCTCGGCTCTGGGTTTCTTTCCAGCCGGGACCTTCTCCGCCGCTGCGGACTTCTTCTCGGTGGTGTCTTCTGCCGCCTGCTTTTTCTCCGCGGGTTTCTTTTCGGCTTTGGGTGCCATTTCCAATTTGAAAAATTAGGGTTTTGAAAGGTAATAAATAGAATTGGGGATTTAAGAGTGCATTAATGGAACATGAAAAGGAAGGAGAGGAGTTTTTATAGCTCGAGAAGGTGTTTTCTTATTGGCTGACGCGAGCTTGTTCGGATCGCTGATATGGCAAATCTAAAACGTTGGCTTTTCAAAGGCATATGGACGGACAGATTGGCATGATGTTGTGCCCTGTGAGGATGGAGCGACGCGGATTAGTACGGGTTTGGTTTCTACAGATTGGGTATTCAATGCAAAATCCAATCAATTGATATACGTCTTAACCGCTTATTAACCAATGGTTTTGATTTATCTCTGTGGGATTGAGGCACATGATTTTGCAATGCATCGCCATTCTGCTAAAAAATGAAAATAGGACTAGATGCGTGAAGATGGCACTTGAATTATTTTGCTATAACTTGTATTTGTTTATTACGTTCAAAGGTAATGATTTTCATGAATATTTAACCATGTTTTTATGTTGAATTAAACGTATTTAATTTAAATATTATTTCTAAGTTGTAATATCTGATTTTTTGTTAGTATAAATTTTTATTTATAATATTAATTTATAAAAAACGAATTTGTAAAGTATTTTATTTGTTAGATCTTATTTTTAAGTGATATTAAAACTTAGTAAATATATATAGAGAATAAAGAAAACTTAATTATCGGATCTTATTTTTAAGTGATACTAACTTTTAATAATATCTGCAGAGAAATATTTTTAGAATTTCACGCGGACAACAAAAAAGTGTGACAGCAAATATATTACAACTATTACAAAAGAAATACATGTAATGGTATTTTGGAACTTCGTGGCCGGAGAAAACAATTGTATTTTCATTCCAACTATTAATAAATAAATATAATGGGTGATTTCTATTAAATAATGGGTATATCGACGTTTAATTGAAAATTAAAATTATATTTTACACAACGTTGTCGATAGAATTTTTCATATTATTATCCCTTTATAAATTTTAGATCTTGTATGTCAGATATCACGTTAAACTTTCTAAACGTATCATTTAACGGTAAAAGCTGCTTGATATTTTTATATTATGAGTGAGCCAAACGATATTAGATGATCTTAATTAAATCTTTTATAAACCATAACAAAACAGGTGCTTAGGAGAAACGCCTCGTCAACTACACCACCTGCACTACAAGTCATGCCATATTACACGCAAAATAAAATATAACATCCTCTAATACATCACGAAGCATAATTACCAAAACATATCACATTCACGTTATGTTTCGGAACGCTGGTTCGATAAAAACTTAGGACGTGTAGTGCTAGTATCATAAAATATACCATCGTCCAAGTCATCAAGGTCAGGTCCTCGCTGGAAGCGGTAGGGATGTTACATAAAGGACGAGGGGAAGGCGTTGGTGATTAATGGGAATGGATAGATGAGGGGTGGTTGTGAGTATATTTGAAGAGAGCGTGGGTGAAGCAGTAGCGAGAAAGTATTCAGCTTAACAAGTTTATCAAGGCATTGAGCAATAAAGGAAAAACGAACCTCCTAGAGAGGTTTTAAACGAACGGGAATGTCACAGTTAACGTCGTTTGGACGATTTGGAACTTTCGCTTTCCGTAAGGATAAGACGGAGCGGAAGAGGGGGAGGTTGAGGTTGAATTGGTGGCGATGGGAGAGGGGGTGAATGGATGAGTGGTGGTTGTGACTTTATCTGTAATAGAGTTCGGAGAATGCTCCAGGAGAAATTATGTAATTTATTGCATATATCTAACTCGATAATCAATATTATTCGAAACAAAAGATATTTCTTACCATTGTATATTTATAAGTATTGTATTATTTGACTAATATAATTAAAAATATATTTAATGGAAATTCCATAAATGATATATTTTGTCATAATGGTTATAAAGTATTGTAAACGTGGATAACTTATCACAATGAAAACAAATATACCACTAAATTGGATATCGATGTATCCGTCGAGACTGGTATGTAATGCGCTTCAAATATTGAACAGTGTATTACTTATGATTACCGGGGGCACATGGGGGTTGGTAGAGTTAGGGATATGCCCTAAGAGGGTAATTGCGTAATTTGTTACATATATCTAACTCGCTAACAAATCTTGTTCGAAATAAATGCGTTTTCTTTATATTATATACTTAATTAAAAGCATATTTAATAGAAAATCCATAAATGATATGTTTTGTGATGGTAGTTACAAAGTATTGTAACCGTAAGTTATTTATCACAACGAAACAGATATATAATTTTAAATGTTAATAGTCAAGATGCATAGAGACTGGATATCGATGTATCCGTTGAGACTATAGTACGTAATGCTCTGCAAATGATTGGACGGTGTATTACTCATGATTGTGCACGTAATGGTTATGCACTAATAATTATTGGATAGCAATTGAACGACTCGCTTGGTAGTATCTGTTCGTTAATATAACTAAGGTCAGGTAGAACATATTAATTTGATTAATTTACACGATTTGTCGACTTGAGAATACTGTGAATCTTCAATACGAAAGCTCCGCTTTCGTTATAGTCAAATCATGGTATAGCGTTCATCTTGTGACTATAGTCGGGTCGAGTGGAAGTATTGAAAGTGAAGCACTATTTAAGAGATGATTCGTCTCCTTGGTTATATGGGGTTAGTATCATGGTCAACTCAAGTCAGCCCAAAGTGAAAATCTGCAGAATGGTTTGGTTGATAATAATTGTTATTATTTAACCAAGAACTTTGTGTTTGAATTATAGAGTTGAATGTTGACGACGTTGGTTGATAACTCGCACACTATTAAAGATGGACGACAGCTTCATCTAGCAATTTTCTCCAACTATTGATCTGTCCTTTTCTTTTGATTATTCATTGAACTGGTATGTGACATATATAAATTCAAAATATAAGGTAGTATTTGGTTTAAAAATGAATTTTGAGTTTTCTATTTCGAACATGTATGTCAAATATGAATGGAGTAAAATGTTGACGGAGAAGATGCAAGGAAAATAGAGGAATGAAGGAGAGGATGATGAAAAGATGGATTGTTTCTCGGGCTTCTATCATTTTTAAAAACACGAAAAATAAAAAAATAAAGTTGTTTTTTACTTTGTATGTTAATTTCGTTTTCTAAGTTGATTATTTTCGAGAATATATATGTGTCTTGCGTATTTTTGTAAGGACAAAAATCCAAAACAAAAATGGCAAACCAAACACAACCCAAGACGCTAATCGCTAACAAAAATGCCCCGTGACCATTAGAGTCGCGTCCGACGCGTTGGACTTTCCAACGTTCCATATGGGACATTTGAATCGTCGGGAGAAAGGTGGAAAACGACATGATGGCAAATGCGAACCCTCCGCCTTCCTTATATTTATACAAACCCAACCCCCTTCTCGGTTCCACTTCTACACCAGCAAGTCCAACCCCACTCCATTTTCTATACTGCAATCTGATTCCTTTTTTCAAGTATTTTTTTTCGCTTATTTTGTTTCGATCCATAACATATATTTTCTATGAATTTTTTGCTTATTATATAATTTTCGCTTCTTCAGCATGCCACACGTCTTCTGCTTCTTCTTGGTCTATTTCTATATGGACGCCTAAAAGGAAGTGAATTTTCACAGATGTGTGCGTGGAGCTTTTACCGGAAAGGAATTTTGTCGACTCGTTTTATGCATCGATAATAAATGCATTTAACGATAGATTAAACTTCACTAGTCTAATACGCAAGTAAATAACAAATGAGACAATTTGAAGCGTTTTTAGGTTGTTAGAGACAAACTACGACACCAAGAAGGAGAGTTTTTGGATCCACTTAACGATTGCATGGACCCGTAAAGTGGGGGAATACTCCCGCAAAAGGATTCAAAAGATTCGGAAAAGAATCCCCATCCAAATTCATGGAGTTAGATCAGTATTTGAAGGCTGCATAGAAAAAAGATTTGTAGGCATCATATACCTCATAACCTATTCATTCAGCCTTTTACTGCCGTCGATACGGATTATTACTTTGATCGGATAACCCATGACACTCCGTTAACTCCGCCGCTTATACGCAGTAGACATGCCAAGCATGGCGATTCTAGCAGGCATGACGTTGAAAGGTCGATCATGCATACAGATCGTTTCAACAATATCGTGCGGTGTTATTATGGTTTTCGGTCTTATATTCTACCGATTGAGAAGCGAAAGCTTATGTTAATTTTTCATAATGAATCCACAAGCTCGGACATCGTCGAAAAATTGAGTGACGTAGAATTATTAGGATTTATAATGTACGAGTTGGAATTGTTGCATGGCTATTGTAACGATCACGACTTTTCGACGCTCGAAAATCGACATCAATACGTCCACTGTATCAACTGCCGAGCAATCGAATGCCAGAAAACTGTACCGTTATGGTTAAAGAAGAAGAAAAGGATAGAAGAAGAGAGAAAAAGATAGAACAGAACAGAAAGAAACAATAGAACAATATCAGAATCTCACAATCGCAGTGGAACAACATATAATAGATAAATGAATAATCTTTAAACAAAGAACTATATCGGTTATTACATTACATTACATCATTAGAGTGTACAACAACAAACAACAAAAAACAGCGGAAAAGAAATACTATATACTAGTGAATACGCCATGCCATCCAACTTGCCTCCAACAACTCCTGAATTCCATAATATGCTGGTAACCTAACTCTAGACTGCCCGTGTGGAAATTGGTGGACACCTAGAGTTTAGGAGGGAAAATAATAAACTCTGAATCAGTCATGTGACTGGTGTGAGAACTAAAACAGTTTATTTTTAAAACATAGAACAAGATAATTTTAAAATAGATTCGCAATGCTTTTTAGAAAATGAGACTACCATAGGGCCCCCTGCACGTACACACAAAATGCAAACGCAGAATCGGAGGAGATTTCTCCTTATGATAGTCAAAGATGCTTGATACGCATTAAAAAGAAACATTTGATATTATTACTAGTGCATAGTGTAGGAAAAATCATTTCGAAAGTAAAGATATAAATCTTAGCCAGCATAGGCATTTCGCACTTATGCCTACTATAGCTACCATCCAAACAGTGGGGCGCTACCATAAGTGAATGATAGGTTCTACAACTAAAACCGTACAAGATCGTATTGTTTCTTTGGATTTCCAACAAATGGTCAGGCCAAGGAACTTCCCATTGCCACATGGGTACGCCTCTGGAAAGACGACCCGAGAACCTAACCGGATCTCTGCCAACACAAGGCCGGGTTACCATTCAAACTAGGTAACTACTGACACGAATATGTCATTCCCCGATCGTAACCGATCTATATCCGAGGATCCTCGATTTTCAACAACCACAAAGCAATAAATTTGCAGCAACAACATAGGTTAAGTATCTGGGCTCCGTACCATGATACCACCTTTATCCAGAAGGAATGACATACACTAAAGGGGCGCTACCCCCTAATAACCTTGCTGCATCCTTCCTGTTTTGACCATTTCCGGGGTGTGAGGTCCGACGAAGTCTCGTCCACAAATCCACGCTTTATACAAAAGCTGTGCTTTGTTCAACAAATGCTCAACAACACTTCGTATGCCACATTATAAATTTGGGAATATATCACTAGTAACCATCAACTACATAACCTCTAAGGGTGTTAAGCTAAGTGAATAAATTCTCTGCCACCAACGGAAATATATTTGATAGAAACCAGCTTTACATCTCAAATTGTAACGTCAGACACACATCCATACAAGTCCGTTCCGGGGTCGAACGAAACCGAAGGCACTTACAAAGAAGTCCTTGCAATCCGGATATTCACTAATCACGATCGGACTTCCCATCACAAAGGGTAATAAATTTCTATATCGGAGATCAGCCGATGCAGAAACATTCGAGGTAATCCTTCCGTTTTCACAAATATCCGGTCTTCAACACCGGTCATTAAATGCAATCCATAACGACGTATCACATATTCGGAATGGGCTATACGACCCAACGGTCCTTTCTCGGCTAACCCGAATAGTGAGCGCTTATTTAAAAATAAGTGTGGCATTCAAATTCAAGCAAATCACAACAAATACCTATTTAAAGGCAAATATTGATAGTCAGATTATTTAACAATCAATAGGTATGCTCAACATCACAAGATTCCAAATAATTTCCCAAATTATTTATTTTCCAAAATATCTTTACTAGATATATAATTTGCACACTTCAATCATTTGGAAAAAAAATTCAAATCGCTTTTCACCCTTACCACTTTTGACAACAAATTTCAATCATTTTCCTTACGCGGAAATACTTTCATTTCAAAATGGTTCATTTAAACCAATTTAAATAAATCCTTACCGATTTACTTTATATTTACGTTCCAAATCCGTAAATTTATTCCCACACTTCAAAAATAAATCAATGTTTATTTTTAAACGAATTCCCTTTCTTTTATAAATTCCATAGTGAATTTATGATTCCAAAATATCTATGAATATACGATTTTCAAATCGATTTCTAATATTCATTTTCAATTTATCTTAAAAAGATAAAATCTCAAAATATTCACTTCATATTGGAAAACATTTCCATACTTATTTAATAATAAGTAATTCACAAATCTATTTATTTTCAACATTTGAAAATATTCAATATACTTAGCCCGTAGTTAAGTATATATTTCATTTTTTAAGGGAAACATTCTCTTATAACACATTTATTTGGGTTGTTTGTGACCAAGCCTCCCAAAACATGCCTTGCGGTAGCAAGGTGTGTTTTGCAATGCCTTGAGCTGGATGTTCATATCCTGTCGTCAACCTGTAAAGAACTTGATAGTTTTATATGTCCTCAAATGACGATCGTTCGTGATCGAGTTTATTCGGGATGGAGCGCGGCCGTTCATGGTCAAGCGCCTAACTTCAGATGACGATCGTTCGTGATCGAGTCATTTGAGGGGAAGTGCGACCCTGCGTGGTCAAGCGCGTAAATCCGTCCGTCGATCATTCGGGATCGAGTCATCTGCGGTGAAATATGACCGTTCAAGGTCAAGCGCCTAATTTCAAATGACGACCGTTCGCGATCGAGTCATCCGAGGTAAGGTGCGACAGTGCGCGGTCAAGTGGTGGACCTCAAATGACGACCGTTCGCGATCGAGCCATTTGAGGTAAGGTGTAGCAGTCAGCGATCAGGTGGTGGACCTCCAATGACGACCGTTCGCGATCGATTCATTTGAGGTACAGTGAGTTGTGCCGTTCGAGGCGGGCCTCAAATGACGACCGTTCGCGATCGAGCCATTTGAGGTAAAGTGAGTTGTGCCGTTCGAGGCGGACCCCAAATGACGACCGTTCGTGATCGAGCCATTTGAGATGAAGTGAGTTGTGACCGTTCGCGATCGTGTGCCGTTCGAGGCGAGTTTGTGACTGTTCGAAGTCGGGTGCCGTTCGAGGCGAGTTGTGACCGTTCGCGGTCGGGTGCCGTTCGAGGCGAGAAAACGCGCCCGGGAGGGCTTGATGTTTTGAATGCCAGGGTCACGTTCGGGTGAGTTCCTGGATTATTTGTGTGCCTATTGAAGGCGAATCAGTGTACCCGGAGGGGCTTGATATTGTTGACACCATGTTCACGTTCGCGTGGGTCCCTGGATCATTTGTTTAGGTATATCACTATCTCAGAGCATGCCTAAGGACCGTTCGCGACCCCGTACATGTGCAAGTAGCCTAGCCATTTCAGAGTTATCAGAATCAAATATCTATTCAACGGGTGAGCTTTTAAAAACAGAAATGTCCAAACAAACCAAGTTCAAATGTCCAAATCAACATGAAATAAAAACAAAGCAAAGATGTCAAAGTCCAAATCAACATGAAATAAAAACAAAGCAAAGATGTCAAAGTGTAAGTTCCCACTACGAAACATTCAATGATCATTCAGAGCATGCCTGGAGAACGTTCGCGATCTCGTACATGTGTAAATGATTCGATTGCGTTAGTGGGAGCTTGCGACTCGTTCATCGTTATTTTAACTAATTGATAACCAAACGGCGTCCTGGTTCAGGGTTGCCCCTGGTTGATGTAGACGGTGGCCGCTCTGGCTCCTCCGCTGAAGCTCGCCTCCTCACATACTGAAGGAGCATGCCGTTCCTGATGTGTCCTTCCACCTCGTCCTTCAGATGCCTACAATCATTAGTGTTATGACCGTTTAATTCATGAAATACGCAAAACTTATCTGATTTTCTTTCGCTTGAGGTTGGATCCCTCCGCATTGGTCTGCGATACGGAATCTGCTCCTTGGTATCCTGATAAATGCGTTCCAAACTCTCAGTCAGCTCGGTGTAAGTAGTGAACCGCGGCTCTCTCCGCTGCCGTTTTGACCTGTTATCATAATCCTCAGTCCTTCGTTTTCCTTTATCCTTGTCTGAGTCCTTTTCGATAGGCTTTTTGTCTTTAAGCATATAAACTTCTATTCCCTCTCCTTCTTCTCTTTCTGCATTTGCGTCCTCTAAACGTAAAAACTTTTCTGCCTCGTTGTAGAATTCCTCTAGATCCACGGGTGGATCTTTAGTCAATGAATTCTTGAATTCTGTGCCGTCAGCTACTCCGGACACAGCTGCCATTACCACCATGGACGGATCCGCTCGGTCCACTGACGCTGCTGCTGCATTGAATCGTGCTAGATAACTTCTCAAGGTCTCTCCGACTTTCTGCTTTAAGGTTGCCAAAGTCATCACATTCTTGGGTCTCGTAATGTGAACCCTGAATTGCCTCATAAATCTCTCAATTAAACCATTCCACGTTCCGATGGATCCATTCTCTAATTGCCTAAACCACAATGCTGCAATATCTGTCAAGTATAATGGAAAGCACCGGGCCATAACCTCCTCTGGTGCCCCCAGCACTTCCATATGCCTCATATACTTTGTTAGATGAACCGTGGGGTCCGTTCTTCCGTCATACGTGTCCAACGATGGTAACTTGAAATCCGGTAGGTTTCTAGCTTGTCTAATTGCCGAAGTGAAAGGACTCCTATTAACATCCTCCAAATCCTTGTTTACCAAACCGCTTCTCATAGCTCTTCTAACCATCTCCGCCAATCTGTCGTTGTCATCGAGGTGCAATCTTCGTTCATTACTTTCAACCTGCCCCCCGAGTTCACGAGGGAATTCTGGAATCTGCCCCCTTGACTGAGCGTTCATTCCTCTGTTGCCTCCAGGTTGCGTGGGCACTCCTCTCTCTCCTTCCGGGACTAGATCTTCGTGCTCCAAGTGTGCGCCTCCTGATCCAGGTGCTATTCCGGATGGTCCTGCTCCGTTCTGAACTCCATCGGTTTCTCTATTCTGTGCTCCAAGTTGTCCAATTTGTTGGAATAAGCTCTGAATCAACTCCTCCTGCCTCTTCATCATTGTCTCCATTTCGTCCCTAGTGATGTAGATTGATGCTTGATTCCCTCCTGAGGAGGCCTCTTGACTTCCTTGTGGTTCACTTCTCTCAGGCCTTGGCCTTCTACTCGATTGTCTTGTCATAATTTCTAGATCTGAACTCCTGGATTTTCAAATTCAACTTCTTCCTGAATTAGCCTTCTCAGTGAAAGCACCAAAATGTTTGCGCCAAAATTGGTCACAAACACCCAATACCGCGAAAGCACCCGTTTACGTACTCAAATTAATAATAATCAACACAGTTCTCAGCAACAATCAATATAGAATTCAGATCTAAGCAACTAATCACAATAATTCACAGACAATAATCACAAACACATGATTTATAGTGGTTCGGCGTTCGTGCCTACGTCCACTTTGAAGGTTTTCTCTTTATTGCTTCACTTGATGATCTTATTCAATTACAACGGGTTGTAGCTTTGAACTTGATAATCTTAATTGATTACAACGGATTATAGCTTTGAACTCTGAACTCAACAGCAATAGTGACGAATTGGATTGAATTCAGCAGAGTCTGGACTTGCTTTCTCTCTTCTGAATCTCCTCCTCTTTTCTGAATGACCAGGGGCTCTATTTATAGGCGTGGAAGGCCAAAATCCCGCCCAAAACCTGGAGAGGCTGCTTGGCACGTGACGGGGGGCCCACAGGCCCGCGTTCTTGGACTGCGTGCCCAGTTTGGCATCGATTCGAAGTGAACTTCGAATCGATCAAAAAATTGTCCAATTGCGATGAAACTTGGCGTGGACGTTCTTCATCATGTAATCAAGCTTCTGTGAAAATTTCATGGCATTTGGATCAAGGGATTGAGAGATATGATCGATTCAAGGTGATGCATTTCGGTACGCTGGCAACTTCGAACCGATCCTATGGGTCGTTCGAACCCATATGTTTCGAATCCATATGGTTCGAACCCATAGGTTCGAATCCATACGGTTCGAATCCATACGGTTCGAAACCATAGGTTCGAACTGAACCTGTTGCATGAGGGGGCAGCGACGCTTCGAATCGATGGCTCTGGATCGATTCGAAGTTGTTTTTAACGTGTAGGGTTCGAAGACAGCATGGACTCGAAGCTTGTGATGGGTTCGAAGCTTGAGGTGGACACGAAGTGGTGATGGATACGAAGTTGATGGACGGATTCAAAGTAGTGATGGATACGAAGTTGATGGATGGATTCGAAGTAGTGATGTATACGAAGTTGATGGATGGATTCGAAGTGGTGATGGATACGAAGTTGATGGATGGATTCGAAGTGGTGATGGATTCGAAGTAGTGATGGATACGAAGTTGATGGATGGATTCGAAGTGGTGATGGATTCGAAGTAGTGATGGAGTCGAAGCATGAATTGGCTTGATGGATTCGAAGGGAGACGTTGGCTGATGGATTCGAAGGGAGACGTTGGCTGATGGATTCGAACGTCGCCTCTTCCTATGGGTTCGAATATGATGGGTTCGAACATGATGGGTTCGAACCGAGCAATGTGTACCTTCTTAACTTGAATCCATCATAACTTGAGCATATGACCTCGGATTGACTTGAGATTTGAAATGCTGGCTTCTATGGTCTTTCTTGTCATGCCTTATTAATTGTGGCCCGATCCGGGCTCGGACAAAATTCATCGATATCCATAGTGAGGTGAAATACGACCAATCTCTGAGGCGAACTATTTTCTGTTTTTGACCAATCTTTTGGTATCACGGCTTTTGCCCAAAAAGCGGGATAACATGGGTCAAAACGAATGTTGCGTAAAACATCGTTACGACGATCCAAAATCACTAGTATAGGGATTCGAAATTAAAATAGATATATAAATCCCAATACTATACAAAATATTTCCTTTCGAAAATCATTTACTATAACAACGGTGTTATAGTCTACCATTTCCTTCTATTTCTCGAAAACGTCTATTTCAACAATGAATGTTGAAATCTACGGTTTCGATAGTTAATACATTTTAAAACATCTTTTAAAACAATTAACTTCATTTTAAAATTTCACTTCTCCAAATCATACCCGTTTTATTCAATAATATATTCACTGTCCAAAATCGTGGATATACATCGTTTACCGAATTCAACACTTCCACATATTTAATTAAAGGATTTTCCACAGTCCAAAATCGTGGATAAAATTCCTTTAATAATTTCTATGTTTACTTATCAAATTTATTTGATTACGGATTTATAAAACAATGTTTATAAATTCCATTTCTATTTCATAACTACTTCGATTTATAAATCTCCTTTAATAACCAATTCTATTTATATTTCGTTTACAAGTCGAATCAAACTTATAAGTAAATTAATTATAATCCATTTATTCACAAATCCATTCATTTATATCATCATTAATTTATAAATCTAAAATTCTTATTTACTTATAAAACTAGGTACAACTTTATTTTAACACTTATAAAAGCTCGTTTTATAATTCCAATATCTTTGACTTATAAAATATCAATTTTATAAATCTTTTATATAAACCGTTTATAATAATTCAAAAATCTCAATTTAAACCATTTTATAAATTTATCAGCTATTTATTTCAAAAATCATGCTTTGGTTATATTTCACAAAAATAAAAATTTTATAACATAGAAATTTATAACGTTTTAATTATTTAAAATGAATCAATTCGAAAATTTAATAAACGTATAATTTCAAAAATCACTTTAAAAATCCCTTAAAAATCAAAATCGTTATTTTTAAACTTCAAAAATGGATCCGATGATGCAACACACCAAATAGTCAATCACCACTTCCAAACGTCATATATCGATATGATAATGAATCAAATATCACAATATCTAAAATCAAATAAATACTGGTGAGGAATCCAGTTGGATCCCTCCAACCTGTTTCCCTGCATCCACAGATGTTAGCACAATACCAATCCCATTTCAAGACGGGATATAGTGGTATATGAGATTTATAAAATATTATTTGCTATTATGCGGCGCAACAGGGTCTCATCCGCTATATAATGCGGAAAATCAACTCCAAGTACATATATAATACCAATTCCACTTCAAGGTGGAATATCGCGGTATATGTGCGTATAAATAACATCCGCTTAATAGGCGGCGTATATGGTCTATTTCAATACAATAGATAATACTATATTTATCCAAACAAACAATCAACACAATCGACAATTTTAAATCTGACTATTTAAAATTTTAACATAACCCTTTTTGAGTGAGAAGTTCTCACCTTAGCTTTTATTAGCAATCCATTTTCCATTCGTGCTTGTTTTCTTGATTTATAGACCTTATATAAACATTTACACAATTGATTAATATTTGAATACTTTAAATTAACCAATGATTTTCTTTTCAACTAAAAATTTAAAATTCGAACTAATTCCTTTTAAATAAATTTATCCAACCAAGATTTTATTTTAAATTAATATCTTTATTTTAAATCAATTCCTTTAGCAACTAGAAGTAACTAAATTGGTTAACTAAATAAGTTAACCACTATAATTTATTGTAAAAACTAATTATTCAATTCAACCCAAAAATTAAATTTTAACTAGTTTCTTTTCAACAAAATATTTTCTTTTGAAACCATAGATGCATACTCATAAAAATACTATATGGGTTTTGATTTTATATAATTACTTACGTTTAAAATTCCTATTTTAACTTCCAAAATATTATACTTATTTCCATACATATATATAATTTAAACTTTGTAAATTGGAACCAAACAGTAAACATTCTTTACTGAAAGTATAGATATATATTTGTGTAAATCAAATGTTTTATAAACCTACGGTATCTTCAAACTCTTACATATATACTTATCAATATCATAACCTTTTGTCTATCTCTACTGTAAAACCATAATAATATAAAACAGAAATTAATTTTTCTGTTAATACTTTCTAACCTATGAATTTTAATAAATGGATATATACCTCACTGCCCAGCATTTACTCGAACTCCCGAATTCGTTCTCGAACGCCAAAGTGAATCACGAACTCGAACTCGAGCAGACCCCGAAGCCCTAGCCTCATCGCAACCCATGCTTCAATGATGCCGCCGCCGCTCGAGCCTCTACCTCGACCTTGATCTCGACTTGAAGCTGCCGTCGATCCCTGAGTCGCCTCGACGCCTTCAGATCGGCCGCGCGACCCACCCTATGCCCACGTTCGCAAATTGCTTGTGATGATCGATCGTGCGCCGACCCCCAAAGCTCTAAACGGGCTCGATTTTCGCGAGATCCCAGGCCACCTCGACCTGCCCCCAAAACGTCGCCACGCCATTGAAGTCGCCTTGATTTTTTATTTTTTTTAGAAAGAGGAGCTCGGTTTTTTTCCCTTTTGGAATGAAAAGGAACGGAGGAGGGAGACGTGAATTTGAAGAAGGAATGTTGCTCGGCCATTATTTTTTCCGTTTGTTTTTGGATTTGAACCGACGAAGGAAGGGGGGATTTAAAAATGGAAGGAGGCATGCTTGCACGATTTCATATCGTGATTTTATGCGTAATTTTAGGGAGATAACGTGCTGATGTGATAAGCCCCTTTTTTATTTTAATTAAAATTCAATTTGTTTCGATACAAATTTCAACGCGTGTACTTACCGTGTGCTCACATAACAACTCTGAATAATACGAAATTTGAAATCCGATAATTATACAATATTCCGGATCCAATGGAACTGGTTTCGTCGAATTCCGAGACTGTGCCTCGGAAGGCTATTTTCAAACAGGAAATTATTGTCAAGGACAAAATTTCACAGCTTTTTTAGCCTCAAGGACAGACCTTCAATATTTTATCCTGAAGGATAACTTTCTGTGGGTATCAGTTTTTAGTTATTGATAGCAGTTTTTAGGTATCGGTTTGTAGTTATCGGTAGCAGTTTTTTGGTATCAGTTTTTAGCTCGGTATCAGTTTTGTTGTCCTTATGAATAATTTTGAAAAATGTTTGTCCTTGTAAATAATTTTTAAAAGAATGTTTGTCCTTGTGCTAAAAATATTGAGGTCGTGTCCTTGACGCAAAAAATATAGAAATTTTTGTCCTTTAAATTAATTCCCCCATTTTCAAATATCGATTTAAACGATAAAATTTCAAAACTGATCAAATCACTTTCAAATCCAATTCTGAAGCTTCTATTATCTTTAGTATTATCAATATGGATATTTACAAGCATTTGAAATATTTTTAATCAGCTTAAAATTGAAGATTCAAATTATTATTCAACTTTCAATAGATTAAATTTTATAATTTAATCGCCAATTTCATAATTATATTGGGAATCCAAGCTAAACCATCATTCAAGTATTTAAAATTAACACTACAAGAGAAACGGCTATTTCCAACGGCGAATGGCCGTTGGAATTGCCGTTGGTGTACACTTCAACAGTTTCCAACGGCCTCCAACGGCATCAACGTGGATATACCAACGGCTTCCAACGACAAATTTGCCAATGTGGCAAAGCCTGTTGACCAACATGCCGTTGGAAATCGTTGGAATATGCCGTTGGACGCCGTTGGAAGCTGTTGGAGTTAAATGGCCAATTGGCCGTTGGTAGCCGTTGGAAGCCGTTGCAAATCTGGGTATTTTTTTATATATAAAAGCAGCGGTGCTTGCTTCCAGCCACACATAACCACAATTATATCAAAACAGCTCCATTTCGAGCATATACAAATAACAACTATATCCAAACATATATATATATATATATATATATATATATATATATAACCAAATCTTACATATATTTCAACATAAACCAACAATCAAACAAAACACAACACAACCATCATTAAAAATCCAAACCAACATCAACAAATCCAAACCAACATCCACAACCAAACCATCAGAATGTATGAAATCCAAATATACACAAACCATCACATCAAAATGTATCAAATTCTCACCAACTCCAAAATATACATGTCAATAACAAAACATACCTAAATCACTCAGCACTAGAACCACCAGATGAAGGAGGCTGTCCATACCGTGCGATGAACTCCGCCATACGTCCGTTCAACTCCTCCGTCCTCGCTTCATGCAGCAAATTGCGTTCCCGCATCTCAGCAAGCTCGGCTCGTAGCTGCGCAATCTCTTCTTTATCTTGAGCCCTTTGGTATTCTTTCTGGGCTGTCTGAAGCTGTAAACAAATTTAAATTATCAACTGCACTAAAAAATTAGTATTAAAATAATTGCAAATTAACTAACCGATTGGCTTCCATATCCGTAGCGTCTGCCGTGGGTCAATGGATCCATGACGGACTCAAAAATGGCGTCCTCCTCATCGGGGGTCAAGTGAGCTCGTCCCGTACTCTCAAGTAAGGCTGTCCGTGCTTCCTGAAACTTTTGCTATCATGCAAAATATAATTGAATTTAGTTAATTACGTTATTTCAATTAACTTGTAAGTTTTAGTTACTTATGTTATACTTACATAGGCAGCACGCGCTTTGTCATCGTGGTCCCAAGAGTAAGAAACTGCGCCGGAATCATCGACCTGAGTCAATGCATGTGTATGGGTAAACACATCCCAATAACTAACAGCCACCCCCCCCTCCGCGTTGTCTCTCCTGAAATATGCACATATAAATATACATTATTTATAATTTAACAAATTAAAACTTAAAATAATTAACTATTTGTCTTATTTAATAATTATACCAAATCTTCCCGGTGATGCTGGAAAGACTTGGAACCACCGCGATGTGTAACGGGGTTCCTGCTCCTGTTTGCAGAATTCCTCTCGTACTGCCTCTGCAAATTTAAATTGAAAACAAAAATTGTTTTGGCAGTTTTAATTATTTATATATTATTTGCCTCAAACAATTTAAATTAAATATATGATAGAGATTTACCACAAAATCCTCGTTGCTCCACCAGGTGGCGAACTCATCAAAAACAGCTTCACTCATCCAATGAGGCCTCTTTCCCGATGTTCTGATGTTGTTAATCGTTTCGCGATAGTTTTTTGCACTTTTGCTGCTCCAATGGCGACGGACAACTGAAACATCAGAATCGGCCAAGTCCACTTCCGCCTGCACGTTTGAAAAAATATGAGTTATACAGTTGCTATAAATAGTGCAAACATGAATTGACATAATGTACATGACTACATAATGCAATAATTGTTATACCATACATACCAAAAAGTCCTGCCAGATAGCCTCCCGCACCCCCTCTGGTATCGCAGTCCACCTCGGCCAACACGAGGTCATACGAGCCATATACGCCCGTTGCGAGATCGTGAGTACTATGTTGGAAGGCTCCAACGAAAACCCACCGCTGTGTAAAAACAGAAAAAAAATTTAATATTTCGTTACTACTATATATATTTGATAAAAGATTGTATGGAATAAAATTCAATTTTGAAACTTTATACTTACCTGCCATCGGCTTTGGGTTTCGGCCATACCATAGGCCGAACACCCGGCTGCGAAGGACCAGCATCATCACCTCTCTGTGAGCTGGAAGATCCGGAGTGTGAACGTCTGCGTCCCGACATACCTATATGAAATCATAGTATAAAGAAAAGCAAGGGTAACATTGATTAATTTAATATGCAAATGGTGTCAGAATAATGAACATGGCGTAACATACATTATGGCGAAACATAAAAGAGACTTTGTGATACATATCATATAAAATTAATTTGGAAATAGAAAAATGAAAAAAAATTACCTTCTCAACATATTGATTAGTGGTCAATCCTCATCGCTTTCGGATTCCGACTCTTCTTCGCACTCTATATTTTGTTCCTCTATACTCTCAAATGCTTCAATTAATGCATTTGATTCATCGTTTAGAGGTCCAAAATCTATTTGATCGTCGGTTAATATTATTCCTCTATTTTCCTCGATATCTTCTTGGTAAGCTTGTTGTTCAGAAATAATTCGTCCATCAAATGTAAACCTTGGTTTGGTTTTAAAAACAACCGACCAATCTATTTTATCTCTTCTTAAAGATGGGTAAGGAGCATAATAAACTTGAAGAGCTTGTTTGGCAAGTAAAAAAGGGTCGTACTTATAATACCTCGAAGTATGTTTTATTTCTATAAGATTATATTTTGGATCCACGTTTATTCCAGAACCTGAAATGTTGTTGAACCAGTTGCATTTAAACAAAAATACTTCTTCCGCGGGTCGAGTGAAATATGTCAACTGCAAAATCTGGGTCAGCACGCCATAAAAGTCATTTATGTGATCATTTGGATCATCACTACCTTTGACAAATACACCAGTATTGTTAGTTGATTTTTCGGCACCGTATTCTTTGGTATTAAATTTATATCCGTTGATAAAGAATATTGGATATGTCTTGACTATCCTTTTTGGTCCCATAGCTAAATGTTTCAATCCTTCATCTACAACACAATTTGTTGTATCAAAAACGTAGTTAGAAAACCAAGCAGCAAATTCTTTACTGATATCGTCGTTTGGATGTTGTGATTCGTAAATACTGCAATTATAGAACAAATGTTGCATTATGATTAAAATACATGTGTGCATATATATTTGTGTATACATATGTGTAGACGTATGTGTATATATATTACCTAATAAATGGTGCAACTTCGGCACAGTTGAGAAGAATGTACGTGTGTGCTACTTGATAATCTCTATCATCTAACCATACTTCCACACATTTACCAGCAGGCCGACCAGTTTTTTAAAAAATAGATAAAGTCGCTTGACAATCATCTTCATCGATGCCTTCATCATTACGCGTAGCACTTTCAAATGATATGTTCACATGGTCGCTGAAATAGTGAGAGAGAAAAAACCGAAGCTTCTTCTTCGATGTACGATTTGCAAATCGAACATTCAACTCGAGCTTTCTGTCTCACTTTTTTCTTTAGATGATTTAAATACCTAGCAAAAATTATTTTAATTTAATTTTGTATACATTTAATTAAACCAATATGTAATAAACTAAATAGTAATATACCTTTCAAATGGATACATCCATCCATATTGCACAGGCCCTCGAAGACGTGCTTCAAGTGGAAGATGAATTGGTAAATGCTCCATAACATTGAAAAAACCTAGAGGAAATATTTTTTCCAGTTTGCAAAGCAATATCGGGATTTCTTCTTCAAGTTTACGTAGACGATCAACTTTTAATGTAGTTGAACAAATCTCTTTATAAAACAGACTAAGTTCTATTACAACAGTCCAAACTTTTACGGGCAACAGTTCTTTAAAAGCGACGGGTAACAAATTTTCCATCATAACATGACAATCATGACTTTTCATCCCGCCAAGTTTATTGTTCTTATAGTCAACACATCTATGAAGATTAGAAGATATGCCATCTGGGAATCGTAGTCCTTCCACCCATTTTAAAAGTAATTTAACTTGATTATTGTCTAGCTCATAGCAAGCTTTTGACTTTTTTGTGTCATTTGGTTTTATATGAAGCTCGGGACGATTACATATTACTTCGATATCACGTCTTGATTTCAAATCATCTTTCGTCTTCCCTTTAACATTCAAAATTGTATTAAACAGATTATCAAACACGTTTTTCTCATTATGCATCACGTCAATATTATGACGAATCAAGAGATTATTCCAATAAAGCAATTCCCAAAATATGCTCTGTTTGCACCAGTTACGTATCGATGATTTACCCTGAATTTCAATTTGTTCTCCGGTTTCATGTATCTTTGGATAATTCTTTACAAGTTCATAAATTTCTTCGCTTGACCATACCGTAGGTGGTCTCAAAGTTTCATGTGTATTAGCTGTAAAGTTTTTTTTATCTCTTCTAAAAGGATGATTAATATGAAGAAAACATCAATGACGGTCAAACCACGAAACTTTCTTTCCATGAGGTAAAAAAATTGCTCGTGTTTCTTCCACGCAATAAGGACAAGCTAGACGACCGGCCGTACTCCAACCTGAAAGCATTGCATATGCAGGAAAATCGCTGATTGTCCACAATAAAGAAGCACACATGCGAAAGTTCTTTTTTTGAAAAATATAATATGTCTCTACTCCCTCGCACCACAATTTTTTTAATTCATCAATCAATAGTTGTAAATAAACATCGATTCCTTGTGTCGGATCATCGGGACCAGGGACGACAACTGTAAGAAACATATATGGAGTTTTCATACACATCCAAGGAGGTAAATTATAAGGTGTGACAATTATAGGCCAGGACGAATATTTCGAACCAAATTAAGAGAATGGGGAAAATCCATCTGTACATGAACCAAGTCTAACATTACGAATTTCGGACGCAAAATCAGGATATTTCTGGTCAAAATGCTTCCATGCTTCCTCATCAGCTGGATGTGTTAACGTACCAACTTCCTGTGTTCTCACACCGTTCCATCTCATATGTTGCGCAGTTACAGAAGATACATATAACCTTTGAAGTCTAGAAGTAATTGGTAAATAATGCATACGCTTATACGGGACTTCCTTTCCCCTTTTCTTTCTTGGTTTGTATCTTTCCTGATTACATATTTTACAATTTCTAAGGTTGATATCTTCCTTCCAAAACAACATGCAACCCTTTAGACACGTATCTATTTTTTGATACGGTAAACCGAAAGCCGACATCAGTTTTTTTACTTCGTAATGATTTTCGCACATTAGATTATTAGGAGGCGTATGTCGTTTCGCAGCTTGTACAACAGCCGTAAATCCAGATTCTGTGAGGTTGTATTTGGATTTCCTCGCAATGTATTCAGCAGTTACTGATAACTGGGTTCCGCTTGTGCAGCCTTCCCAAAGGGGTTTTTTCGCGGCATCTAATAAATCATATATATTTTTTGCCCCAATATTTGGTTCTTCTTCAGCATTACCATCGTCATCAGTTAATTGAGAAACATGAAACATTGAACGTGCAGCATCTTCAACCATATGTTCTACAAGATTTGTCGTACCAATTTCATTACTCACCACCTCCTCGTCTTGTACAGGATTAGATGCTAACTGTTCCCCATGACGATCCCAAATCAAATAGTTCGATACGAAACCGTACTGACGCAAATGAACTCTAACCATTTGTGGTATCAAATGCTTTAACAGTTTGCATTTACTACATGAACAACGGATTTCTTTGTAGTTTCCGTTATTATGTAAAGCAAAATCCATAAATACGCTAACACCATTATTAAAATGTTCACTTGTTGAGCCTTCAGTATCGACCCTTCGTTTTTTGTACATCCAGCTCCGATCAGTAAAATAATTGTCCATTTACCTACGCATATAATTAAAAAGTACGATATAATTTTGCGTTGACATTTTTTATTAAAACAATTTTATAAACATTCTTCTTGTTTTTGTTATATCTGTTAAAATAATACTTAAAGCTTATTTTGAAATGAACATTATATTCTATTTAAACAATTTTATTAGCGAATTTGATATTAATTGATCATTGACACTTTGTTGATGGGTCATCCTACCTCCCATTACAAATACAATAACGTAATTAAATCGCATAAATCATTTCAATTTAAACGATCCAACAAAATTTCGACAGCACTTCGCTTTAGTTCTCTGAACAGTACACAATTGCGTGTACACATGGAACATAAAGGGAAGCGCTGTCGTAATTTTGCGAACCGTTTAAACTGAAATGATTTACGAGATTTAATTACGTTATTGTTTTTGTAACTTATCCAATACATGGACAAATCCAACACATACTGTATACGATGAATATAGATGTCCGTTCTGTTCAAAAATGAATATCCACACAACGATCATATACAATACTTATCAGACGGGGCCAAAAACACTCTAAGGGTTTAAAATTTTAAATTAGCGATATAAAAGTTTAAATTTTATTTTCATAAAATTTAAACTTTTATATCAATAAACAAATTGTTGAATCAACGCATATATAATGATTTTATCCTAAAACAAAAAAAAATCCAGTGTGTGCGCGCAACGTATAAAATAAACGAACAATGTTATACATATAATCGCATCACAAATCACATTCAGTCATGCACAAACTGTATCACGTATATATCGTATCATAACATGTCAAAAGTGAACAATTTATATGTCAATATAATCACTTAATTTCTACATATGTTTTTACGCAATTCAATCACTAATATAATAACAAGTGAGGTTCATACTTAGGTTAGTGACAATTATTAAGTTTGAAACTAATTTAATAATAAACCTAATTTAACAAATCATAGTTAAACATGCAATAATTAGTTTAATAACAATAATTAAGGTCCAATACACTACACTACACGAACAATAGCACAATACATACATTAAAATTACCAAATTAACCTAAAATAAAAAAATTAACAAAATTAGGTTTTAGCAAATAATACCTGATTTTGGAGGTTGTGAAGCTTGCAAACGAAGATGGGGATGCTAGAACGTGTAGAAGGGGATAAAACGGGGTTGGAAATGTTTTAGGGGGGAAAATGGAGGTTTTTGGAATAAATTTCGGGTGAAGATGGAATGGGGAAGAAGAAGATCGAGCTGCATGTTACTCTCAGTTTTCCAATGGCTTGCAACGGCCGCCAACGGCATATTTCCAACGGCTTCCAACGGCAAGTGTTCTTTGCCGTTAAAAAATTCAGGGAAAAAGCTTGCCGTTGCTAGCCGTTGGAAGCCGTTGGTCAATGGCCGTCGGAGGCCGTTGCCCCCGCCCGTTGCTATAAACAGTCATTCTTGTAGTGTAATTAAATATTTCAATTTAAATTGTTCAAAATTCCGGGACGTTACAGCTATGGTCATTGTCACGAGTTTAATTTGCTTTTTTAATGTATTTGAATTTAAAAATGTGCCGTCGAAAAATTGTGCAATTTATTTTTTATTATTTGTAATTATTAAAAATATATTACACAATAAAAACAAACAATCTATTACTTATAATAGAAAACATGAACCCAGCGTTGCTGACTTGGACAGTATGGAATTCCAGCATTTCAAAATAGTTACCTCATTACATACTCTCTCTTTCTATTACTTCCCTCCCAACCGTTCCTTCCGACTAACGCATTTGCACGTTTATCTTTTTTTTTAAGTTCATGCCGACTGTTCCCACAATCTCATTTGTTCTTTCTACGCAAAATTATTTTCCCCAAATTTTACAACCCTATGTCTCAAATTTCATTCATTAATTTCTCTACTAAGACAATCCCTAATCTAACACCACGTCAAAAAATAGTAAGGAGAAAACCCTACATCTGTAATTTACCACCATCTCAGAAAATAGAATGAAGGAGAAAACGTACCTCTTTGCGTTTCTGTTCATACTCTTACCAAGGCTGTTACTACTTTTGAGCGATATAGTCCAAGGCTACCACATGGCATACGCCCTCATTGCTAAGCGATGTCCCGATTTCTATCAACCGTACTCTTGAATCTTCGACTTTCTTCATTTGATTATCAGTGTCGACCGAAATCAACAATAAAAGAGCTCCTAAATTTTGATTTCACTTTAGGTAAATCGTATTTTAATTGTAATCCCACCTAAAAATATCATTGCTTGAATCATTGTTGGAAAATTACGGGTTTATATTGCATCGATCATGATTGTAGTACATTAAACTGGGATCACCGTCGAATGATTTGGTTTCTTAATGACAGTTATCTTTGATCAAATCAGTCCTGATTTTGTTATTGTGTGTATACGCATTGAAAATTGTTCATGTATCAAGATTTCCTTATTTCGAACCTCGGCTTCTTTGAGTTTGCTAATCTTTGTTGTGTTGTAGTACTTTGAATTTGGGTGGCTGATTCTAGAATTGGAAAACCATTTTCATTCTAAACTTTTTATTACTTTTTACACATACTGTTGATAATATTATACTGTATGAAGCCGTAATTAGGTAATTCTCGCCTGAGATTGTAATAATAGAAGCCAGTCGATGAAGTCATGACTTGAAATCCAAACAACAACAGATTTTGGTCAATGGTTAGCTAATATGATCTATATCCCTTTAAGCTTATTGTATATTTGAAACTCGATGTATGTGATTACTTTTTTCAAGTACTCGATTTTGTCTATTTGCTTGATAGACCGTTTATTTCAACCATTTGCTTGAATGTGTTTTAGTTCACTGAAAGTAAATTTCAACACAAAATCAATCACTCCATTGCATTTACTCAAATCATGCACTGTTGATGCTTCCTTAATTGTTTGAAAATAGTGTCGTCTGATTAATTTTACAAGTCTTTATTGTGATTTGACTTACCCCGAATTTCTTTTGCTTGAAACCCATATCGATGGTACAACCAGTTGTTTGTGATCATTCAAAGTTGTAAAAATAAGATTATTTGCCATGAACAGAAAAGGCAACCACTTTCGAGTTTTTTTTCCTTTTTAATATCGTTTAGAAAATGGATTTCTTTTGGCCATATTTTTAAGTGGTTTGACTTTTTTGCGCCTTTTGACTTTGACCACTCTTACATGCGAATTAAATAGCACAAATGTTTCAATATATTTAAGCAATTAATCAATGGAAGGGGTTAAGCATATATGGTCATTTGAATTAGTGTGCTGTAGGAACATAGTTTTCACACACTGGAGCTAATTAGACCAATGTTCAAAAAAAAGGAACATGGTATATTCAATTCTGGTCAACCCAACTGATTTTCATTATTAATTTTGATATAACAATGCACACCTACCTCTACTTAGTCATGATTTTGACCACTACGTCTTCTCATGTACATGATTTGAAATGGACTGTTAAACATGATGGTGAACGAAGGTTGCATCATGGAATTTAATTATCCTGGTTGAGTTTTTTGTCACTTTGGAATGGGAATGAAATCCAGATGAAAGACCTTTGTTCATTTCCATGAATGTCAAGTTTCAATAAAATAGTTCGTCATCCTTATGTTAATTTAAATTTAATTTTCAAACCAGCTATACTGACTTTATACTTTGAAAATTACTGCAGTTACTCTCGTGTCAGGTTAATGTAAGACGAGTAAAACTATTATTTGAACTTTTAAGTGGGCAATGTTAGGCAGTATGTCATATGATTAACATTTTTACCATTGTTAAGGTAAGTTTCTGTTTCTGTTTTATAATTTTGACTTTGGATTTACCATTAAATATTAGTATTTAATTCTTAACTATTTTGTAAAGTGCTTTTAGAATGTAGACCTTATCAATGTAACATAACTGCATTCTTCTACATTCATTTATACACCATATTAATATCAAAGTCATCCCTATTTTACCATTGTTAATATAGTATGTATTAAAAATTGTTTATAAGGCACAATATGTTAGGTTGATAGGGGAATCATTTGTTTATAATTGTACTGATGTACCTTTTGTTATTTCAAATTTGATCGCGAGAATAATCGAACAATTTTTACAACAAAGGCTGATCAACAATCATATGCGTATAAACTCAGTTTGACCAAATTAGTTTAGTAAAATAAAATCAGGAAGCTAAAGCGTATAGGGATTGCCTATCAAAAAGCGGAAAAAGTTGACATCTGAAGTAGTTCACAACAGTCATATATATTGTACTTTAGGGTTTTAGGTAGCTCCCATGCTATGATTCATCTGATACATAAGGCAGTGTTCAAAATAACAATGAATCTGACTTTAATTAATCTGAAGCTGAAGTGTGAACTAAAACTATATGGTGTAAATTTTGCTTAGTTGTTTTGATTAATGGCTGAAGGAAGGTATCGTAAAATTTATGTTTGTAAAGTGCTAAATTACTTACTTTGGTTCTAATGTTAACGCCGTTGACTGATACTAGCCTGAGTCACATGGTTTTGATGTGTACAACTGAAAGTATAACTTTTTCAACCCTTAGTTCAAATACAAAATGTAGTCAATTAATGTCACTTAATACACACCCAAGTGTACATATTCAACGATCAGGAAAAAATCCATTCGTACCTACGAAATTAAAGCTCCATACAAATAACAACAACATTCATCGACCGACATCAAGTTAATATAATTAAATTGCTATAATCATTTTTCTTTAAATTTCCTTTCTTAAATTTTCAGATAGCTCTCATTTTTGTGATTTTCAACTTCGTATGCAAATTGTGGCAGTTCTTAAGCATCCGTGCAGAATACATCTATCATCGAAGAAAGATACAACAATCAAGCTCGTATGGAGATTTTGGTTGTAACTGCATATATGAGCTGGATTATTCTACAATGAAATAATTACTGCGTTAACTGCTACAATATAGTATATAGTGGTATCCAACTTTATGTCTGTTTGACTGTAATTGAATTATACAAATATTAAACACTTCAAAATACAGAGCTTGATTAACTAATGTGGGTGACAATTCTCACATGTGTGTATGTTTGTGCTAAATCATGTAGAAAATTATTGCTCATCATGCTAAAATTATGTAGTCGAAATAAAGTGCATTTTTCCATCAAAAATGTTAGGTCCGTATAATTTGCGTTGATAATGCAGCCATGAAAATTTCTGCTTTTCTTGAGGATTTTGCACATCTTCATATTCATAATATTTCTACTATTGTGGAAACCGATTGAAAAATAGTTGTATTGTTTAATTTACATATATGTTGTTTAAGGTTCTTTTGGATGAATAACTTACATTAGCATTTTTAATTGTAATATTGTATTGTAGTGCTATGTTAATATTGAACAACTTAACGTATAGTTGTCACCATGACTTTTCTTCAGTACAAATGATTGATATCCTCTCAATTTCAAACTACTTCAACAGGCAGTCTGCATGTACTTCAATTATGCGACGACTTAACACTGAAATCCAACATGCACCCTCGTATAAAATGCATCACCTACTTTCAATACTTTAAAATATTTTTCAATTTATAAATATCACCATCTGCCCGTGTGCGAAGCTGGGTCTCAACCTAGTTAGTTAACTATATCAATTAAATTAATAATCACGTCTCAAACACTCTATTCAAATAGCTATTTCGCATGATTAAACACGTTTCCTTTTCAACCAACTTCTTCGTATAAATATCTCTTAACCATAACTCTAATTGTAAGGTGAACAAATTAAACAGTGTCCTATCATGCATATACATCCATTTACTTACGATTCAGAATATTTACTACTATTTTACCCCTCGAAATAATCATATTTAGTGCAATGATCACGCTTCAAATTGTACTTTTTGGGTGTACCATATGACCAAGAATGCTACGTCTACTGCAACATTTCCAGACCGAATATAAACCAACGAATTATAACCTCCACACCACTTTTAACACACCAACGCTTACAAATTGCAACACCTGAAAGATTTAATCGATAGGCTTCATTACCGCCATGTTCGCCAATTGTTTGGTAAAAATCCGTCTACAAGTTTGTACATGTGTATAATATAAGATAACGGGAGAAAAAACCTGTGTGCTCTCATCCTCATTTGGCAATTGGCAGCCTCGGTCTCAAATGGGTAAATTCATACATATTTTGCTTTTAAACACAATAGAGCAAATTTCCAGAAAAATATCATTAAGAAAACTAACTTTTACCAATCAAGCAACGAACACACGCACCGTTTACACAACATAAGATAAGCAACAGTTGTATGAATCTTTCATATAAACAGACGTATACACAAAAGCACCTATGTACACACCTAGAATACCAATAAAATGTCATTTTCAGCTCTTTAAATCTCCCAAGTTTTTGTACTCATCACACTTATCTCCTTCAAAACAAGCCATTTCCCACACTGTTTCACCTAAATTCCTCATTGTGTTTCCCTCATAATAATCAACTTCTCTAGTTTGTGAATTCCTTACCTTCGTCGATTAATAAAATGAATAATTATGGCATATATATTTATCTGGATAAAAATATGAACGCTGCTATTTCTAGTACCTTACCAATACTGCTTCATCATTCAAAGCCTAAATTAGGACCTTCAAGTATCCTAAAATCATAATCGGTAAATCACAGAAACAATTGACAAGCAAATGTCAAAAATGCATTAATTCAATCACCAAATAAGTACCAAATCAAATATTCATTCAACCACAAACAGTACCTTTACATGTTAAAATAAGACTAACCATTCATCGAAAATCAACAGAAAATCATCAGTAACACTACCAACTCAAGATCCCATCAACCGCTGGTGAATTTGGTGACAGCCTTCGTGCCCTCGGAAACAGCGTGCTTAGCTAGTTCACCAGGAAGAACAAGTCGAACAGAAGTTTGAATCTCCCTAGAAGTTATGGTCGGTTTCTTGTTGTACCTGGCCAGTTTAGAAGATTCCTGAGCGAGCTTCTCGAAAATGTCATTGATGAAGGAATTCATGATACCCATGGCTTTGCTTGAGATCCCGATGTCGGGATGGACCTGCTTCAACACTTTGAAAATGTAAATTTTGTAGGTCTCGATTGACTTCGCCTTCCTCTTTTTCTTCTTGTCGGCGCTTGCAGAAGAGTCTTTAGCAGGGAGCTTCTTCTCGGCTCTGGGTTTCTTGCTAGCCGGAGCCTTCTCCGCCGCGGCGGACTTCTTCTCGATGGTGTCTTCTGCGGCCGGCTTTTTCTCTGCGGGTTTCTTTTCGGCTTTGGGTGCCATTTCTAATTTGAAAAATTAGGGTTTTGAGAGGTAATAAATAGAATTGGGGATTTAAGAGTGCACTAGTGGAATATGAGAAGGAAGGAGAGGAGCTTTTATAGCTCAAGAAGGTGTTTTCTTATTGGCTGATACGAACTTGTTCGGATCGCTGATATAGCAAATCTAAAACGTTGGCTTTTCAAAGGTATATGGACGGACAGATTGGCATGATGTTGTGCCCTGTGACGATGGAGCGACGCCGATTAGTACGGGTTTGGTTTCTACCAATTGGGTATTCAATGCAAAATCCAATCCATCCAATCGATTGAAATACGTCTTAACCGCTTATTACCGAATGGTTTGGATTTATCTCTGTTCGAATTGTTTTTCTGCAGGTTGTATTTTTTTATTACGTTCAAAAGTAATGATTTTTATAAATATTTAACCATGTTTTTGTACTGAATCAAACGTATTTAATTTAAATTTTTGTTTCTAAGTTGTAATATCTAAATGTTTGTTACTTTAAACTTTTATTTATAATATTAATTTATAAAGAACGAATTTGTAAAGTAGTTTATTTGTTAGATCTTACTTTTAAGTGATATTAAAACTTGGTAAATGTTTATAAAGAAAATTTTGAATTTGCAAAGAAGGCTTAATTATCGGATGTTATTTTTAAGTGATGCTAAATTTTAATAATATCTGTAGAGAAACATTTTGAATTTTAGTGCGGGCACCAAAAAAACGTGACAGCAAATATATTACAATCATTACTAAAGAAATACATGTAATGGTATTTTTGAAACTTCGTGGTCGAACAAAAAAATTGTATTTCAATTTCAACCATTAATAAATAAATATAGTGGGTGATTTCTATTAAATAATGGGTATATCGATGTTTAATTGAAAATCAAAATTATATTTCATAGGACGTTGTCAATAGAATTTTTCATGTTAGTATCTCTTTATAACTTTTAGATCTTGTATGTCACATATCCCACTAAACTTTTTAAACGTATCATTTGATGATAAAAGCTGATTGATGTTTTTATATTACCAATGAGCCAGACGAGATTGGATGATCCTAATCAAATTTTTTTACAAACCATAACAAAACATGTGTTTAGGAGAAATGCCTCGTCAGCTACACCACATGCACTACAAGTCATGCCACATTAGGCGTAAAATAAAATATAACATCCTCTAATACATCACGAAGCATAATTATCAAAACATATCACATTCACATTATGTTTCGGATTGCTAGTTCGGTAAAAACTTAGGACGTGAAGTGCTAGTATCATAAAATATATCATCATCTACGTCATCGATATCAGGTCCTCGCTGGAAGCGGTATGGATGTTGCATAAAGGACGAGGGGAAGGCGTTGGTGGTTAAGGGGAATGGATAGATAAGTGGTGGTTGTGAGTATATTTGAAGAGAGGGTGGGTGGAGAGAAAATATTCGGCTTGACAGGTTTATCAAGGGATTGAGCAGTAAAGGAAAATCGAACCTCCTGGAGAGGTTTTAAACGAATGGGAATGTCACAGTCAACGTCGGTTGAAGATTTGGAACTTTTGCTTTCCATAAGGATAGGACAGAGCGGAAGAGGGGGAGGTTGAGGTTGAGTTGGTGGTGATGGGAGGGGGAATGAATGAATGAGTGGTGGTTGTGACTTTATCTGTAATAGAGTTCAGAGAATGCCCTAGAGGAAATTATGCAATTTATTACATATATCTAACTCGATAATCAATCTTATTCGAAACAAAAGTTATTTCTTACCATTATATATTTAATATAATGTGTTGTATTATTTGACTAATATAACTAAAAATATATTTAATAGAAATTCCATAAATGATATATTTTGTCATAATAGTTACAAAGTGTCGTAAACGTGGATAATTTATCACATGAAAACAAATATACCACTAAATTGGACATCGATGCATCCGTCGAGAATATGGTATGTAATGCTCTTCAAATATTGGGCAGCGTATTACTTATGATTACCAGGGCACCTGGGGGTTGGTAGAGTTAGAGATATACCTTAAGAGGGTAATTGCGTAATTTGTTACATATATCTAACTCGTTGACCAATCTTATTAGAAATAAATGCATTTTCTTTATATTATACACTAATTTAGTTAAAAGCATATTTAATAGAAAATCCATAAATGATATGTTTTGTGATGGTAGTTGCAAAGTATTGTAACCGTGAGTAATTTATCACAATTAAACAGATATATAATTTTAAATGTTCATTGTCAAGATGCTTAGAGACTGGATATCGATGTATACATTGAGACTAGAGTACGTAACCCTCTGCAAATGGTTGGGCGGTGTATTACTCATAACCGTCGAGGGCACGTAGTGGTTGTGCACTAATAGTTATTGGATAACAATGGAATGACTCACTTGGTAATTTTCTGTTCGTTAATATAACAAAGGTCAACTAAAATATATCAATCTGACTAGTTTACACGGTTTGTCGACTTGAGAATATTGTGAATCTTCAATATGAAAGCTCTGCTTTCATTATAGTCAAATCATGGCACAGCGCTTGTCGTGTGACTATAGTCGAGTCGAGTGGAAGTGTTGGAAGTGAAGCACTCTTTAAGAGGAGATTCGTCTCCTCGGTTATATGGGGTTAGTATCACGGTCAACTCAAGTCAGCCCAAAGTGAAAATCTCTGGACAGAGTGGTTTGGTTAATATTAATTATTATATTTAACTAAGAACTTTGTGTTTGGATTATAGAGTTGAATGTTGACGATGTTGGTTGATAACTCGCACACTGTTAAAGATGGACGATACCTTCATCTGGCAAATTTTCACTCCAACCATTGATCTGTCTTTTTCTTTCCATTATTTGTTGATTTGGTATGTGGCATATATAAATTCAAAATATAAGGTAGTGTTTGGTTTAAAAATGAATTTTGAGTTTTCTGTTTCGAATATGTATGTCAAATATGAAAGGAGTAAAGTGTTGACGGAGATGATGCGAGGAAAATAGAGGAACAAATGAGAGGATGAGAGGACAATGAAAGGATGGATTGTTTCTCGTGCCTCTATCATTTTCCAAAACATGAAAAATGAAAAATAAAGTTTTTTTTATGTTGTATGTTAATTTTGTTTTCTTTGTTGATCGTTTTCGATAATATATATGCGTCTTGCGTATTTTTGTAAGGACAAAAATCCGAAACAAAAAATGGCAAACCAAACACAACCTAAGGCGCTATTCGCAAACAAAAATTGAAACGTGACCATTAGAGTCGCGTTCGACGCATTGAACTTCCAAAGTTCCACATGGGACATTTGAACCGTTGGGGGAAAGGTGGAAAATGGCACGCTGGCAAATGCGAAGCCTCCCCTTCCTTATATTTATACAAACCCAACCCCCTTCCTCCTCGGTTCCACTTCCACACCAGCAAGTCCGACCCTACGCCATTTTCTATACTGCAATCCGATTCTTTTTCCAAGTATTTTTTTTACGTTTTTTCGTTTATTTTGTTTCGATCTATAACATATATTTTATACAAATTTTTTGCTATATTATATAATCGCTTTTTCAGCATGTCACACGTCATCTGCTTCTTCGTGGTCTATTTCTATATGGACGCCTTAAAGGAAGTGAATTTTCACAGACATGTGCGTGGAACTTTTACCGGAAAAGAATTTTGTCGACGCGTTTTATGTATCGGTAATAAACGCATTTAACGATAGATTGAACCTTCACTAGTCTAATACGCAAGTAAATAACAAATGAGACAAATTGAAGCGTTTTTAGGTTGATTGAGTAACCCGTGACACTCCATTAACTCCGTCGCCAATATGCAGTAGACATACCGAGCAGGGCAATCTAGCAGGCATGACGTTGGAAGGTCGATCATGCATACGGATCATTTCAACAATGTCGTGCGGTGTTACTATGGTTTATGGTCTTATATTCTACCGATTGAGAGGCGAAAGCTTATGTTAATTTTTCGTAATGAATCTACAAGCTTGGACATCGTCGAAAAATTACGTGATGCAGAATTATCAGGATTTATAATGTACGAGTTGGAATTGTTGTATGGTCGTGGTCATTGTCACAAGTTTAATTTGCTTTTTGAATGTATTTGAATTTAAAAATATATCGTCGAAAAATTGAGCAATTTATTTTTTATTGTTTGCAATTATTAAAAACATATTACACAATAAAAACAAACAATCTATTACTTATAATAGAAAACAGAAACCAGTGTCGCTGACCTGGACAATATGGAATTCCAGCATTTTCAAAATAGTTACCTCATTACATACTCTCTTTCTATTACTTCCCTCCCAGCCGTTCCTTCCCACCAACGCATCTGCATGTTTATCTTTTTCTTTAACTTCCTACCGACTGTTCCCACAATCAAATTTCTTATTTCTACGCAAAATTATTTTCCTCAAATTTTACAACCCTACGTCCAATATTTCATTCATTAATTTCTCTACTAAGACAAATCCTAATCTAACGCCACCTCAGAAAATAATAAGGAGAAAACCCTACATCTTCAATCTACCACCATCTCATAAAATATGATGAAGGAAAAAACCTACCTCTTTCGTGTTTCTGTTCATACTCTTACCAAGGCTGTTAGTACATGTTTCTGCCTTTTGAGTGACATCGTCCAAGGCTACCACACGGCACACGCCCTCACTGCTAAGCGATATCCCAATTTCTGTCATCCGTACTCCTGAATCTTCGACTGTCTTCATTTGATTATCAGTATTTACCGAAATCAATGATAAAAGAGCTCCTATATTTTGATTCCACTTTAGGTAAATCATATTCTAATTGTAATCCTGCCTGAAAATACCGTTGCTTGAGTTTTTGTTGGAAAGTTATGGGTTTATATTGCATCGGTTATGATTACAGTACATTAAATTGGGATCACTGCTGAATGATTTTGTTTCTTAATGACGATTATCTTTGATCAAATTAGTCGTTATTTTATTATTGTGTGCACGCATTGAAAATTGTTCATGTATCAAGATTTCCATATTTTGAACCTCGGCTTCTTTGAGTTTGCTAATCTTTATTGTGTTGTAGTACTTTAATTTGGGTGGATGATTCTAGAATTGGAAAACCATCTTCATTTTAATCTTTTATTACTTTTTACACTTAATATTGATATTATTATATTGTATGCAGCCGTAATTGGATAATTCTCGCCCAAGACTGTAATAATAGAAGCTGGTCGGTGAAATCATGACTTTAAATCCAAACAACAGCAGATTTTGGTCAATGGTTGGTCAATGGTTAGCTAATATGATCTATTCCTTTATGCTTATCGTACATTCATAACTTGATATATGTGATTACTTTTTTTAAGTACCCATTTTTGTCTATTTGCTTGATAGACCGTTTATTTCAGTCATTTGCTTGAATGTGTTTTAGTTCAGTGAAAGTTAATTTCAACACAAAATCAATCACTCCATTGCATATACTCAAGTCATGCACTGTTGATGCTTCATTAATTGTTTAAAAATAGCGTCGTCTGATTAATTTTACGTCTTTGTTGTAATTTAACTTACCCCGAATTTATTTTGCCTGAAACCCATATTGATGGTACAACCAGTTGCTTGTGATCATTTAAAGTTGTAAAAGTAGGATTATTTGCCATGAACAAAAAAGACCACCCCTTTCAAGTTTTTTCCCTTTTTAATATCGTTTGGAAAATGGATTTATTTTAGCCATATTTTTAAGAGGTTTGTCTTTTTTTTGCACCTTTTGAACTTGACCACTCTTACATGCGAATTAAATAGCACAAATGTTTTAATATATTTAAGCAATTAATCAACGGAAGGGGTTAAGCATATATGGTCATTTGAATTAGTGTGCCGTAGGAACACGATTTTCATGCACTGGAGCTAATTAGACCAATGTTCAAAAAAAAAAAGGAACAAGGTATATTCAATGCTAGTCAAGCCAACTGATTTTCATTATTAACTTTGATATAACAGTGCACACCTACCTCTACTTAGTCATGATTTCGACCACCATGTCTTCTCATGTACATGATTTGAAATGGACTGCTAAACGTGGTGGTGAACGAAGGCTGCGTCGTTGAAATTAATTATACCATTTGAGTTTTTTGTCACTTTGGAGTGGGAATGAAATACCTTTGTTCATTCCCATGAATGTCAAGTTTCAATAAAATAGTTCGTCATCCTTATGTTAATTTGAATTTAATTTTCAAACCAACTATACTGACTTTATACTTTGAAAATTATTGCAGTTACTATCGTGTTAAGTTAATGTAAGATGGGTAAAACTATTATTTGAACTGTTAAGTGGGCAATGTTAGGCAGTATATCATATGATTAACATTTTTACCATTGTTAAAGGTAAGTTTCAGTTTCAGTTTTATAACTTTGACTTTTGATTTACTGTTAAATATTAGTATTTAATTCTTAACTTTTTGTAAAGTTCTTTTAGAACATAGACCTTATCAATGTAGCAGAACTGAATTCTTCTACATTCATTATACATCATATAAATATCAAAGTCATCCTTGTTTCACCGTTGTTCATATAGTGTGTATTAAAAATTGTTTACAAGGCACAATATGTTAGGTTGATGGGGGGATCATTTGGTTATAACTGTACCGATGTTCCTTTTGTTATTTCAATTTTCATCTTGAGAATAATCGAACAATTTTTACAACAAAGGCTGATCAACAATCATACGCTTATAAACTCTGTTTGACCAAATTAGTTTAGTAAAATAAAACCAGGAAGCTAAAGCGTATATGGCTTACCTATCGAAAGGTGGAAAAAGTTGGCATCCGAAGTAGTTCACAAATGATAACAGTCATAGATATATTGTACTTTAGGATTTTAGGTAGCTCTCATGCTATGATTCATCTGATACATAGTGCAGTGTTCAAAATAACAATGAATTCGACTTTAATTAGTCTGAAGCTGAAGTGTGAACCAAAACTATATGGTGTAAATTTTGCTTAGTTGTTTTGATTAACGGTTGAAGGAAGGTATCATAAAATTTATGTTTGTAAAGTGCTAAATTACTTATTTTGGTTCTAATGTTAATGTCATTGACTGATACTAGCCTGAGTCATATGGTTTTGATGTGTACAACTGAAAGTATAACTTTTTCGACCCTTAGTTCAAATACAAAATATAGTCAATTAATGTCACTTAACACACACCCAAATGTACATATTCAACGATCAAGAAAAAATCCATTCGCACCGGCATCAAGTTAATATAATTAAATTGATATAATCATTTTTCTTTAAATTTCCTTTCTTAAATTTTCAGATAGCTCTCATTTTTGTGATTTTCAACTTCGTATGCAAGTTATGGCAGTTCTTAAGCATCCGTGCAGAGTACATCGGTCATCGAAGAAAGATACAACAATCAAGCTCATATGAAAATTTTGGTTGTAACTACACATATGAGCTGGATGATTCTACAATGGAATAATTGCTAAACATGGCATTAACTGTTAAAACATAATATATAGGGGTATCCAACTTTATATCTGTTTGACTGTAGTTGAATTATACAAATATTAAACACTTTAAAATGCAGAGCTTGGTTAACTAACCATGTGGGTGACAATTCTCACTTGCGAGTATGTTTGTGCTAAATCATGTAGAAAATTATTACTGATCTTGCTAAAATTATGTAGCCAAAATAAAGTGCATTTTTCCATCAAATATATTAGGTCCGTATAATTTGTGTTGACAATTCAACTAGGAAAATTTCTACTTTTCTTGAGGATTTTGTACATCTACGTATTCATAATATTTCTACTATTGTGGAAACTGATTGAAAAATAGTTGTATCGTTTAATTTACGTATCTGTTGTTTATGGTTCTTTTGGATAAATAACCTACATTAGCATTTTTAATTGTAATATTGTATTGCAATGCCATGTTAATATTGAACTATCTAACGTATAGTTGCCACCATGACTCTTCTTCAACAAAAATGATTGATATCCTCTCATTCGCTATAATACCGATTTCAAACTACTTCAACAGGGAGTCTACATGTACTTCAACTGTATGACGCACTTATGTTGCGTTAATAGGACCTAACACTGAAATCAAACATGCCCTCATAAAAAATGTATCACCTACTTTCAAAACTTCAAAATATTTTTCAATTTATAAGTACCACCATCTGCCTGTGTGCGAAGCATGGGTTTCAACCTAATTAACTAACTATATCAATTAAAATAATAATCACGTCTCAAACACGCTATTCAAATACCTCTTTCGCATGATTAAACATGTATCCTTTTAAACCAACTTCTCCATACAAATATCCCGTTACTGTGTCTACTCTAATTGTAATGTGAACAAATTAAATAATGTTCTGTCATGCATATATTCATTTACTTACGATTCCGAATATTTATTACTATTTTATACGGTCGTCCTCGAAATAATCATATTTAGTGCAATGATCAAGCTTCAAATTGTACTTTTTGGGTGTACCATATGACCAAGAATGCTACGTCTACTACAACATTTCCAGACCGAATATAAACCAACGAATTATAACCTCCACACCACTTTTAACACACCAACGCTTACAAATTGCAACATCGAAAAGATTTAATCGATAAGGTTAAACATTACTGCCATGTTTGCAAATTGTTTGGTAGAAATCCGTGTACAAGTTAGTACAGGCGTATAATATAAGATACAGGAGAAAAAACCTGTGTGCTCTCATCCTCATTTGGCAGCCTCAGTCTCAAATAGGTAAATTAATATAGATTTTGTTATTAGAGCATCTCCAACCGTTTGAGAATTCTCAAATCTGCACCGAAGATGCTCTCCAACAAGATGTAGAAAATTATTGAGTGTAGAAAGGGGGGCCAAAGTTTGGAGAACTCGGATCAGACGAGGCGCCTGTTAAACATGCGCCTAGTATCCATGCGCTTGTTTAACACGCGCCCCTTTAATTTCCCCCCAACGGCTACACCAACGGCCATATTTCCCCTTCAAATACAACTCCCCTCATCTTCTTCCCTTCAAAACCAATTTCCTTCACCCATCATCATTTTTTACTCTCACTAATCTCAACTAAACATGTACTCCGATTTCGACGTCGATGATGCAAGGTCTAGTTTTGAAGACTACGACTTACAAGACGTTACGGTTCCGATTGAGGAGAGGTAACTAATGCAAGATGGAGTGCTACGGAAGACTAGATCTTTGCTACATTTACTGTGCATTCCCAGTCAATCCTATTCGAGGGGCCGATCAAAGTGGTGAGACTTTTTAGGGCAAAATTACTAATTGCTACAATCGAAAGAACATCGATCGGAAAAAACGTTATCTTTAGTCAAAGGTCGTGATGGAAAAACAAATCGTCAAACACAAATGTTCGATTCTCAAATTTTCAAGCTAAAGCAAAGGAATCCTAGTGGATTTGGAAATGAAACGTGTTTGGTAAGCTTTAATATAATTCACTGTTCTACTTTTTATCATATTTCTCTAATTATACTAGTGTTTTTTTATTACAAAGAATGGCCGCAAACAAGTTGTTCAAACAAATCTATAAACCTGGTAGTAAACAAGCACCATATTTTTATCAGTTCATGCATGCTTATGACATGTTGGTCGATCATGTTAAATGGAAATCGTCGCTTCAGAAAACCATTCAACAAGTTCAATCAAACAGTGGTCGTGGTAAAACGCCTAGAGTTGGAGAAAGCTCTAGTCCTAGGGAATCGCTAGGAAGCTACGGTTTATGATTAGAAGAAGATCCAGCCCCTACCGAAGATCATTTTGTTAGGCCAAAGGGAGCGAAAGCGGCCAAAAGAAAGCAGATTGCTGGAGCGAATCAAGTAGAAATTAAAAAACTCCTACTTGAATCTGAAGATAGATTTAACCAGGCAATGGAAACTCGAGCAATTCAACACTAAGAAAAGTGGTCAAGAATAGATCAACTTCTTGCTGGAAACCGGCAAAGAGATGAAGATGCAATAATATTCATGAATACGTCACACATGTCTGTAGAACAACTAGAATATACGAAGCAAAGAAGGAGAGAAATCATGAGGCGTAGACTTGAAGAGGGTCATTAAATGAGTTACCATTTCTACAACCTTTGTATCTTTTAATTACCGTTAGTTGTATTGCGTTCTGAATGCAAGCAATTATTAATATAAGTACTTTCATTGAAATTGTATTACATTGAAAAAAGATTATAACAACATTACGTTAATTAAACATAAACAGATTAAAATAACAATAATAAGTAACAACAACATAAACAACGGTAGGAAAAGTAACAACAGAAATATAGTTTCACTGATTTCCACAAAAGCTCCAAAGATGATCTACGAGATCATTTTACAGTCTCCGATGCAGTTGAACACTATGGTAGGACACTTGGCTTTCTACATGAAACTCGAGTTCTAGTGCGCTTCCAATCATATCGTTGTGCCAAACAAGCGGTGGGGTTGGATCACCCTCGTAAAAGTAATCTTCTTCCATGTCTCTTTCATCCTTTATAAGAATATTATGTAAAATAACACAAGTGTATATTATTTTGGTCATTTTAACTGGTGACCAAAGTCTGCATGGATTACTGACTATGACAAATCTAGATTGAAGAACCCCAAATGCTCTTTCAACGTCCTTCCTCTAGCCTTCTTGCATCGCTGCAAACTTTGATTGTTTATTGTTTTGTGGGCTAGGTAATGTCTTGACAATGGTACTCCATTTAGAATATATACGATCGCCAAGATAATATCCATGACCGTACATGTTACCTCCTAAAGTAAAGGTACATGGAGTTGATCTACCGTTTGCTAAATCATTGTATAACGTTGATCGTTCAACTACGTTAAGATCATTATCCGAACCCGGCATTCCAAAATGTGCATGCCATATCCATAAGTCATACGATGCTACAGCTTCAAGAATAATAGAGGACCAATGAGCCTTATGATAAGCTCCAGCATACACCTTTGGACAATTCTTCCACTCCTAATGCATGCAGTCTATACTGCCTAACATTCCAGGCCAATCTCTACGACCATGCATATTTAATGACATTACTATATCCGCCTCGTTCGGTATGCGTAAGTATTGATCACCGTAAATGTCCACGACAGCTTGACAGAAATGCTCCAAACACTCTAATACCATGCTTTCTGCCACTTTCAAATTTTCATCAAGCGCGTCTACCGGTCCTGCATATGTAAGCATTCTTAGTGTAGCTGTCATTTTTTGAATTCCAGTCAATCCCATTGTACGAGATGCATTGGGTTTGAAGATAAAATATATGTCATGTTGCTTGATACACTGTAGGATTCTAAGAAATGGAGGTCGTCGCATGTGGAATCTTCTTTTAAAATCAGCATTTGTGTAAGTAGAATTTGGAACAAAGTAGTCTTCCATCAGTCTGTCATTGTGCCATGAATGTCTACGATTTTTATATCGACGACCAACAACTGATCCATCATGTTGCCTGCTCGATTGACCAACCTGTAGTGCAGCCATACTTATTAGTTCCTTTTCACGACGAAAATGATCTTCCATCATTTCATCAAATTCGTCGTCGCTATCATCAAAAAAGAAAAATCTTCGGTAGCCATGTGTTATATTTGAAATTATATGAAATAAGAATGAGCAACTCAGCATCTAACAAGCTTTTTATAGCTTAAATCACATGCTGGCTTTCATAACAACAAATAATCACACGCGGGTAGCATTAATTCAATTCAACCACTATCTATAAAGTAGATTCCATTTATATCATGTCTGCAGTGTCTCGTCCCATCAAAACACTATTAACTGTTGATGCAGTGTCTCATCCCATCATACAACTATAGCCATGTTCTTAACATACACTACTGACAACTGATACAGTGTCTCGTCTGTAGTGTCACATCTGTAGTATCTTGGCCCCTCCATACACTATTGACTGTTAATGCAGTGTCTCGTCCCATCATACAACTGTAGCCATGTTCTTAAGGAAATAATACAGAAAGAAACAAGACAATGTTACTGAAGCACCCAAAGATTAATACAGTTAAAGACAATACATATGCAAACAATAATATACTCCACAATAATACAACCAACAAAAATCCCATGACTAGGACTTAGAACTGACCCTAAGAAACTACCCGTTACGGTCAAATTGTAAGTCGTGCACGACATTTTGGAGACGTCTTATTTCTCGTTCCAGCTCGTTGGCATATGTTATGGCCCTTGGCACAGCCATTCATCAACCCACTCTGCATAATTGCACCTTCCAGGCCAGAAAGGACATAACTGTGTTCGACGACCAATATCTTCGCCATCAGCTCTAACCACAACTTCAACCTTATAACCACAATGGCCACATACTGCGTAAGAGTCAACCTCTTATTCAACTGAAGGTTGCAAATTTGGTACTTGTTCAAACTCCTGTGGTTGTTGATAAACCAACTTTCATGCAGAGGTTGGACAACCGTACATTAATACAGAGGTTGAACATCTTCTTGAAGTGTGAGTTGGTCAAGATTTGAGAATTCATGAGCAATGTCCTCGTAATGCTGGTCTTTGTAATTGATATTCCAATCTTCATCGGTGTGTTCACTTTCCGTTGGAACGTAGCCAAAATCGGAATCAATGGATGATGACCAGAAAGGAATTGATACGAGAATTAGAAGATTGAAGGAGCTAAGAACTGAATTGTGTGTTTGAGAAGAAAATCTCTTACGTATATATCGAAGCGCGTGAATGCTAAAAATTATTTTTGTTTAAATATGAGCACTGTATTTTGATTTGACAGTACAGTAGAAAGTGAAATTACTCATAAACAAGGCAATAATAAATATGCATGCACAGAAATAATAATATACTCAACAATAATACACTCAAATTATGGATATCCAAATCGTTCTAGCAAATTTTGACGTATGATATAAGCCTCATGTCCAGTGAATGTGTCGTCATATTTGAGAAAGTAACGAACTTCAAATGTGGAACGGGTTGGTTCGAACAAATTTTCAAATATAACTTCATTGATAACCGTACTGTACCGCGTACAAGCGGTGTAGATGTTCCCATAAGCAGTCCTCAACTCTACCTTCGTACGTCTACTGCTACACTCAACAATGCTATTGTAAATCCAGCAATAGTGTCCCAAAACTGAGTTGCCATTATCTCTTTATTGTCGCACATCTGATCAGTTTGTATAAAAAAAATTACTAACAGTTTCAATTCTGTAGTCGAAAATATTATGTTAAACATTGATTGAATTTACAAAACTTTTAAATGTTGTAACATTTGAATATAACACTTTATCTTAAATAAAGAGGTCGTAATCCGCATCAAAAAAATGAAGCATGAGATTAAACGTCCACGTGTTAAACATCCATAAAAATTTTGACAAACAAACACAACTGTGTTTGTTACTTCAACATTTTGATTTCATATACGCTTAATAATAAACAAGCGTAAATTATAATCAATATAATGCCATGCTCAACATAAAATATAATCGACACAATGTCATAACATATAGATTATCACATATAACAGTAGCGTCATCACCAACATAATATGCAACCAACTAATGTAAGGTGTGCAAAATAATAACATAATCTAAAACATCTAAATGCAGCACATCATGCTATGTGATCGGAACTGCTATCAATCTCCTCATCGTCTCCACTATCGTCGTCATTGTCATCGTTGACACCATCAAAGTCATGAGGCTCAGGTCCGGCATGGAGCTGCTCCTGAAGCTGTTGAATCTAGGTCTGTAATCCCTATATCTGCGCATCATACTGAGTATGCTGCTACTGGACCGTAGTCTGGTAACTCTGATACATCATCTGTGCATAATCGAGCGCCATACGCTCAAAGGCAGCAATCATCCGTCTATCATAATCCATGTACTGAGAAAACTGATATGCGCACAAGAAAAATTATACATAGGTGGAGAATATAATGACAAGTGGTTTAAAGAAAAATTAAAATTCGTACAAACCTGATGAGGCTGATACAATCCGGCAGATGGTACACCCGTAATAGCGTCATCTGTAGGATACTGTAAGGGATACTCTACCACCTGACCATGTACATCATACGCTTTAAACGAATGATGAGGGGGAGGCCGCGTGTACTGAGATGATGTAGGCCCAAAGGTGGCAGGCGGTAGTGGAACTCTATCGGAAGAGGTACGTGGACTAATATGATCGGAGTTCAAACCCCGAATATAATCAGGCAACGCGTAAGCACGTGGGGCTACTCGAGCCCAATATGAATCAAAGTCTCCCAAAACTATAAAAGGCTCACCTCCACCCATCCCGCACCCTCATCGCAAGAATATAAGCTGGTCCAACCCTAATATCAACATACATATCATCCCATGGTAGCGGATCTGATGGAATGCAAACTATACCATACAACTGTAGTCAACACCTCTCCCCTAAATACCATATGAATGGACATGTAGGAACCTGAAATCAAACCCTGCGTCATGACATGGAAAATTGAAAAGTAAGTGGATGATCAGGATCGGATTCTAGGAACTGTAACTACTGATCCCATGGACGAACGATAATGTTACCACGCCGCCTTATATCCATCTGCTGTCTAGCCTCCATCAGCTCATTGTGCATCCCTTGTGTAACACGGGACAAATGCATAGGAAAACCCCAATGACGCAATCTAGGAGAGTAAATATAAGGTATGACATTCGTCTCTATAATAAGTTGGGGTTGCATATTGATAGTATACTCGTAGTACCAAAATAGAAGAATGTACCAAAATCCATACATCTATCTAGACCGCTGAAGCGCATAAGTATCCAATGCTACGTATAAATAACCAATAATAGCAGTACCGTAATCATATATATGCAGTCCATCCACATCTACTAATCCAGCCAAAAGCCAAGCCTAATAGTACCCCTATTGTTACTAAAAAATGTAGATCCAAAAAGGCATTATATGAAGGCATGGATAACCAGAGTATGCATATCCTCAATGACCATGTACTGTACTATATACCGCAGTGACATGTGAGAGTAATAGCTCCTCCTCTAACCTCCTCATCGGCCAAAGCCGGTAAATAAGCTGAATATGACTCGAACTCCTCAGATGAACTGTCAAATAGAACAGGGAGACGGTCCGGTCGACCAAACTCTATGCCTGTGAGCATATAAAAATCTAGAGGAGTCAGTCCTAGCTCAAAATCAAGTAAATGAAATGTGTGAGAGGTAGGCCACCCTCTCTCGGTGAGGGTCTCTACCAGGCAATGATCTACATGTGTAAATCTATGTAAATATAGAAATTCACAAAAGGTGACGCATGTAGCCTATTCAAAATCGGCTGCGGTAACTGATCAAAATACTCAGACGTACACCTATACCAACTACCTCTCATCGCTACGTGACGAACCTAAATATACGATTATTTAATGTTAAAATAAACAAACAATTATCATACATATACAGTTACAAGGTTGTTCATCAAGCAATAAACAGATAAACGTATACTTGTGGCATCGCTATAGCTGTAGTAAGTCAATGCGAAATAGTAGGGGGAAAGTCGTGCAAGGATGGAAGATCGTCTGGAGTCACGGTAGTATTAGAAGGGACATGAGCAGGTTCGATATTGACATCTGTCGCATATAGAACGTTGCGTCTACCAGTTTTGACCGGACGGGGCAGCATTTGGACGCAGAGTAAAATAAAAAAATTAACTGAAAAGAGGAAGATGGAGGTGGAAATGAAGGGGTGGGGGGAGGAGACGCCTGATATAGGCGCCAGCAACAGATGCCTGTTGAACATGCGCCCGGTTTATTTCACACGGGCGCTTGTTCAACAGACGCTTTGGCTTCAGGCGCTTGTTCAATGGCCTCATTTCTATTGAAGAAATGAGGTCTCCAACATTTCGGAGTGTGGAAAATCCAATTTCCACACCCCGAACTGTTGGAGATGCTCTTAAACACAAAAGAGAAAAATTCCAGAAAATATCATTGAGAAAATTGACTTTTACCAATCAAGCAATGAAGACATGCACCTTTTTCACAACATAAGATAAGTAATAGTTGTATGAATCTTTCATATAAACAGTCGTATGTACAAGCACCTATGGATACACCTAAAATACCTATAAAATGTCATTTTCAGCTCTTTAAGTCTCCCAAGTTTCTTGTACTCATCACACTTGTCTTGTCACGACCCGAACTCGATGTCCGACAATCAACATCAAATTCGTATCGCGGGAGCTTGCAACACCATTGAATGATAAATAACACAGCGGAAATAAAAGATGATATCACTGATATAACATGAATACAATATCCTATACATCAATTATTACAATGATAATCATCAACATCAGAGAATATACAACACAAAATACAGCGGAACATGATACCATAAGAAATAAGTCTTCTCAGAATATAATATTGCAACTCTGATCCAAAAAGCTCCAAAGACAAAGCTCCAAAACTCCTAGCTCGATCCACCATCAAGATTGCACCAAGCTAAGCAAGTCTCGTCCGCATCCAAAAACCGAACCAGCTCCAGATAATCTACTGAACCTAACTATCTGAAAAACCAAACTCTAGACTGCCCGTGTAGAAAATTTTGAGCGCCCAGAGTTTAGGAAACAAACAATAAACTCTGGGTCAGTCGTTGGACTGGTGTGAGCAAATAAAAACAGTTTATCTTCAAAAATAAACAACGAAATATTTTAAAATCAATTCGTAATGCTTTTTAGAAATGAGACTACCATAAGGCCTTCCGCACACACACACAATGCAAACACAAAATCGGAGGAGATTTCCCCTTATGATAGTCAAATATGCTTGATACGCAAATTTCTTTGATATTATTGTTATAAGTGCAAAGTGCAGAAAAGCATTTCGAAAGTAGAATATAAATCTTAGCCAGCATAGACATTTCGAACTATGCCTGCTATAGCTACCATCCAAACAGTGGGGTGCCACCATAAGTAGATGGCAGGTAATACAACTAATACCATACAAGGCTCGTATTGGATGAATGGATTTTCCAACAAATGGTCAGGCCAAGGAACTTCCCATTGCCACATGGAAACGCCTCTAAAAGGACGCCCCGAGAACCAAACCGGATCTCTGCCAAACAAGGCCGGCTACCCCCTTTCCCGGGGAATATACAAAACCTCAGATATGCCACTCCCGGTCCTTTGGGACCTTTAAACGAGAGCTCTCTAACCAACAACATCATACAGTAAATAATATAGTGTGTCCACATGAGTAAGTATCTGGGCTGCATACCATGATACTACCCTTTTCCAGAAGGAATGGTCATACCTTAGGGAAGCTACCCTTGAAACCTTGCCGCACAATTCCTGTTTCGACCATTATCGGTTTGTGAGGCTCGACGAACTCTCGTCCACAAAGCTACGCTTTTTACAAAAGCTACGCTTTGATCAATAAATGATCAGCAACACTCAGCATGCCACATCACCAAGTTGGGAATATATCGCTGATAACCCTCAACTACATAACCTCTAAGGGTGTTAAGCTAAGAGAATAAATTCTACGCCACCAACGGAAATGTATTTGAAGGAAATCTGCTTTATATCTCAAAATGTAATGTCAGACATACAATCCATACAAGTATGTTCTGGGTTCGAACAGAACCGAAGGCACTTCCGAAGAAGCCGTTGCAATTCGGGTATTCACAATCCCGATCGGACTTCCCATCACTTAGGGAATCTCTATACCAGAGCAACTCAGTGCAGAGACAATCGATAGGTCATCATATCGTTCTCACAAATACCCGGTCTTCACCACCGGTCTTCAAATGCTATCCATAACGACGTATCATTATTCGATCCTCTCCCGGGTAAACCGAATAATGAGCGTAATATTTAAAAACATATGGATATGAGATTTCGATTAAGTCACAACTTAATAATTCCAAAATTTCTTTCAAATGGTTTAAACCAATTACCATTTCAAATCTTTTAAACAAAAAGATTTCTTTCACAAAGTTCACTCAGTTTCACAAAGATTCATTTACGGATTTCAAAGAAATTTTCATTTCAATTAGATTAACTCATTTAAATCTTTAAATCAAAGATTTATCTCATAGCTTTCAAAACTGTTTCCAAAGATTCATTCATAACTTGGAAAACTATTTTCTGTTTAACTTGAAATCCCTTAAATACAATTTGAAATTCATTTCTCATACGAAAGCTTTTTATCATTTAGAAACAATAGTTTTATTTTGGAAAAAACCCGATTCTATTTATACAAGTTAAAAATCTTAGAGTTAATTCAAATTCTCACAACAATACTTTAAAAATGGTTTTAAAACCCCATATAAACTTGTATACCGTTTTTAAATCATAAATATAGAATTCAATTTCAGATATTGAATTCAAATTATTCAGATTTCAAATCTCTATTAAGTTATTCAAAGTAACTTTCATTCTTAAAACACCTTTTCAAAAGCTTTTCACATTAAACTTAATTTATTTCCAAAACTATTTGAATTTAAAAATTCAATTTCAAAACTTATTTAAAAAAAAATGTGACTTAACCCATTTCCACGTGGAATCCATATTTGTGTGTGTATAGTTTGGTCCAGGGATTTTACACACAATAGTGCACAACATCAATTATTACAAAGATATCAATATGGATAAGCAATATAATCCATAACGCTTATCTTTATTCACAGATTCATAGATAAAATAAATTTATCAATCACAAAGATCTATCGTTATGATTCGATGTGGGTTTCACACAACTAACCAGAATCCGAATCCCTGTCGCACCGAAATTTAAATGTTGTTTTACGGGAAAAAGGGGTTTTCACATAGACATATAGAATAAAATCACCAATCATAAATCAACACAGGGTAATTCACATCTTACAACATCACAATTACAAACAAAATATCAATTCATTATACAATAAATCAGAAATCCTATATACACAATCCATAAACAATTATCTTAAATTCTTATTGCAATTAATTTAATTTAAAACAATTTCTTGTGAATTAATTACTTAGCCCTGTATAATCAATCGTTAATTCATTATCAATTAATTATATATTCCATTTTCAAATTAGTTCATTAACCAATAAATTTTAATCAATCATTAAGTCTTAATTACTTAATTATTTTATTTCACACTATTTAATTAACTACTTCTCAATCAAGTTATTTATCTTTAATTAACTCAATTAACTATTCCTTAAACATTAACTAATAACCTTAATTATTAATAAAACTTAATTTCCCATTCATTAATGACTTAATTACTTAATTATTCATTTATTAATTCTTAATTAACTTACTTAATTAATTAACTATTAATCATTTATTAATTAACGTTAAGTAATTAATTACCAATAAATTAATCACTTAATCATTAATTAATTTCTAATTACAAGTGTAAAGTAATTATTCTTAATTACTTTCTAAAATATTTTATTGATATTAATTGTTCAACTTAATTAAACATTTAAAAGTCTTCTTTTAAATTTTGAAAATCAATTCATTATTAACTACGAAACTTAATTGTTAATTACTTTATACTTAATTAAATTTATTACTTAATTAAAATATTAACAAGGTTTTAAAACACGGTTAAGCATTAACTAAAGTAATTAAAACTTGTGTTAAAATTTTAACCATAATTGTTAAACACTTATTTGAATTTACAGTGTTTTAATCTGATTGAGACAGAGAACGACCCGAGACTTCCCATGCCTTGACTCGAGACTTCCCCCTGTTATTTTCACAACCTTCCTCTTCTTCTTTTTTTTTCCAGTAAACAAATTTAAATTATAACATCGGAAGCAAAACTCACGCACGACACTAAATTACTTCGAGACAGGGCTCGAGCTACAACCCCTTCCTCCCGAGCGTGTCCCCGAGTCTATCTCCTTCCTCCCCTTGAACTTACTTCTTCTTCTTCCTTTCATTTTTTTTAAACTGTAACCTGATGATACAAGATGCTCACGCAAACCAAAAAAAAAACACGAGCCAAAGCATCTCATACTCGAGCGTTCTTTCGAGTTTTCCCCCCTCGGCCCAAACTTTCCTGACACTGATCAATGTCGCGCACGTGCACACGAACCGCCGCCGCCTCCGGTGGCCATCGCGACCTTCAACAAGTCGCAAAACACCCCCACATACGAAATCGACACTCGAGTCAGCACCAAAATTTCCCAATCGAAAATGAGCCTTGCGTTCGAAACTGTAACCCAAACCCTCCTCAGCAAATCGCCTCGCCACGCCACCACCTAGCGCTAGAACCCACGCAACTTCGTCCACAACCGCGTCACGTCATGCTACGATGATTCCCCCTGTGCGATGAAGTCCGATGCCATTCTGGTGACGTGGCGATCACTTTCCCGACGTTAATTAAAACATGGCTTAAACCCTAGTTTAGTTCAAATTTCAAACTATGGTGAATTATCTTCTTGTATTTTTCCATGAATCTACATCCACCCACCTACCTTCGCCCTGAAGCTCGGCCTTCAAAACATTGGCGTTCGTCAGATATCGGCAAAAACATGCTTTTTGTTCCACTCAACAAATCTCGATCAACCCAATCCTAAAAATCATAATTTCTTTTTCTAAATTCACTATTCACAAGCCCAAATCAGATTATAGAATCAAAATGTGAATTTAAATTGTTTGATTTTCTGACAAATATTGATTATCACTGTGATGTCTAATTTTTGGATTATTTACTTAATATAATTGTTTGGGATTATTTTTAAAATTTAGATTAGAGTATTATGAACAACTTTTATTCAAACATCATGGTCTAAATGTTATTAGTTGAAGAAATATGAATTTTCTTGAATTGAGTTTAAAACCTGAGACTTTAAAACCAAAGGCATATGCCTGTAAACAGACATAAATGGATCCACAGTCATATATACTCATTCAGGCATTTTCACACTCATACTAACATATTACTCAAGCAACCATCTAACACTGATCGCATACAAATCAAAGTACATCTGGTTTTAAGAGTTGCTCACAGTTTTGAGAAGAGGAAGAACAGAGGACCTCTGCTGTTTTGAAAACTGTAGAGTTGCTTTCTTCTTTGAATCTCAGGTTTGATATCTTCCAAGTTTGAAGTTGTTTCAGATGGAAATGAAACTTTTTTTTCTAGTAGGCTTTGCTATTGCTTTTACAGTTTTTTTCTTTCAGGCTGGCTAAATTTGGTTTGAACAAAATGAAATAAAGTAGATGTATACATATAAATATAGAGAGGACAGTATGTATAGGGGAAGGCTATCAAGTATAGGCTACTTCTTTTGTTAACTACATATATTATGTTATAAACCAAATCTCGGCTGAGATATTTTCTTTTGTGCTTGGTACAGATTTTTCTCTTGCTTTGTTTGATAAAGATACTATTTTATTTTGTTGACTTAGCCACGCTTTGTTTTCGCTGGGAAGATATTCATTTGTACTGAGGAGATGGGGCATTAAATGCCATGTCCTATTTGTTTTACACTTATACTATTTGTTATGTATGAAGTATGCACAGTTCTGCTTTGCTTTGTAAGCGTATTCATATGTACTTTTGTCGTGTACACAAATCTACTTTTGGAGGCTTTGATTTTCTTTGCTTCTTGTTTACATCTTGCATCATACTTCAAGTCTTTTCTTTAATTCTTTTGTACATAGATATTTATTCTTAGCCTTGCATACATTTTTCCATTATCTTCAATACCTTGCATCTTTTCCGTACACTTCATTTGTATTCCTGTTGTTATTATTTTATAGTTTGATTACTAAACATTAATTTACAACTTATATTTTATTTTATACTTTTTATTATTTTTTTAAAGAAAATTCATTTTGAACTTCCAAATCAAACTTTTGTTTATAATTCTATTCAATTGAAAATATTCATCTTTGAGTTTCAAATCCAAATTCAAAATTAAACAAGTATACATTTCTTATTAAAATTGAAAAATTCAAACAAATCCATAATTAAATCCAAAAATTTAATTAAATTACAAATTTAAATTCGTCATTAAATCAGGATCGTTACAGATTCCCCACTTTAAGAAATTTCGTCCTCGAAATTTGCCAAGGACACAACAAAATTGATGAAAGATAGAGAAATATCTTTCCAGATCAAACTGGATATCAATTCTGCATTTGGCTCACCAAATAAGAATATCAACAATAGATAAGAGAACAAACTCAATTAATCTCGAAACAATTAGGTTATCTGATCTACGAAGTATACTGGGGTATTGGTTAGTTCGAAGGGATAACCAACCATTCGTAGATTTTTATCGAAACCCAATAAAATAGATAGAAATAGATTCGGTTACGATTTCAGATTCAAGATTTAACTCATTTACGATTTGCTGAGAAATAAAACTAAGGGTAGTTCTTGTGTCGAACAAAATTCGAACAATTTAATCGTAAACGAGAGGATTACCTTATAAAATTTATTTTCCTTAATCAGCTTTTTGAGGTTGAGGAATCATCTCTGATTGCATACACTTTCTTTACTAAAGTCTGCTTCTTTGCTGGATAGTTGTTGATCCTATGTCCCGGCTTGCGGCATTTATAGCATCCCGTAGACTCCTGATTTGACTTCATAAATGGCTCTCTCATTCCTGGCTTCCAAGAATTCTTACATTTATCCGAGTAGTGACCTTTCTCCAAGCAATTGAGACAAGTAACATCCTTCTTTTTCTTCTGCATACTCTTCTTTCCTTTATTTTTCCTCGATTTCTTTCCGCCAAACTTCCTTTTTCTCCAATTCAGATTACTTGCATTTCTATTCTCCTCCGGATCTTTTTGCTTTTCCAGAGTATCATATCTATAGCCCATATCAATTAATTTAGAATAAGATTCCTTTACGTGAGTAGTCATCCTTTCCTGAAACTCATTGTTCATTCTCCGAATAAACTTTTCATTCTTCTTTAACGGTGTATTCACCAATTCTGGACCAAATTAAGATAATTCAATAAATTTGATCAAGTATTCCTCAAATGATAAACTTTCTTGCTCTAAATCCATAAACTCTTGGTACATTCTAGAGATACCAGCAGACGACATATATCGCTGCTCAAACACTTCTTTGAAACGACTCTAAGTAAATTCATCTGCCGACTCATCCACGGTAACAGTTTCCCACCAAACTAAAGCCTCTTCCTGGAGTTGCCAAGAAGCTATCAGTCGCATCTGATCATCTTCTAACTTTAGTCCTTTATTTTTTTTCCACACGATCGAATCCAGGCTTGTGCTTCGAACGGTTTCTTTGCCTGTGAATGGCTTTCCACCAAGTCTAGAAAAACTTCTATATAAATCAGCCAAATTCAATTGAGATTGAATGGGAATATTTGTCGTTGCAGGGTTTCGACCAGTTGAAGTGGTACTTTCTTGTCTCCTATTTTGTCCTCTTCTTCCACTCATTCTTACTATCTGTAAATAGCAAGAAATTCGATTTAGGCATTCGGACGAAATATCTTAGAGAATAACAATAGATAAAGAGAATAGATTAAGAAATTTGGGTTTTGGTTCCACTGGTTGTACTCATTCTAGGGTATACTTCACCCTATTTCTAATGAGTCATCTAATGTGTTACACTCCGTAGCTAAAGTTCTTACACAACCTTCAGCTTTGATACCAAATTGTCACGACCCGAACTCGATGTCCGACAATCAACATCAAATTCGTATCGCGGGAGCTTGCAACACCATTAAATGGTAAATAACACAGCGGAAATAAAAGATGATATCTCTGATATAACATGAATACAATATCCGATACATCAATTATTACAATGATAATCATCAACATCAGAGAATATACAACACAAAATACAGCGGAACATGATACCATAGAAATAAGTCTTCTCAGAATATAATACTGCAACTCTGATCCAAAAAGCTCCAAAGATAAAGCTCCAAAACTCCTAGCTCGATCCACCATCAAGATTGCACCAAGCTAAGCAAGTCTCATCCGCATCCAAAAACCGAACTAGTTCCAGATAATGTACTGAACCCAACTATCTGAAAAACCAAACTCTAGACTTCCCGTGTAGAAAATTTTGAGCACCCAGAGTTTAGGAAATAAACAATAAACTCTGGGTCAGTCGTGGGACTGGTGTGAGCAAACAAAAACAGTTTATCTTTAAAAACAAACAACGAAATATTTTAAAATCAATTCGTAATGCTTTTTAGAAATGAGACTGCCATAAGGCCTTCCGCACACACACAAAGCAAACGCAGAATCGGGGGAGATTTCCCCTTATGATAGTCAAATATGCTTGATACGCGAATTTCTTGGATATTATTGCTATAAGTGCAAAGTGCAGAAAAGCATTTCGAAAGTAGAATATAAATCTTAGCCAGCATAGACATTTCGAACTATGCCTACTATAGCTACCATCCAAACAGTGGGGCACCACCATAATAGATGGCAGGTAATACAACTAATACCGCAAGGCTCGTATTGGATGAATGGATTCTCCAACAAATGGTCAGGCCAAGGAACTTCCCATTGCCAACTGGAAACGCCTCTGGAAGGATGCCCCGAGAACCAAACCGGATCTCTACCAAACAAGGCCGGCTACCCCCCTTCCCGGGGAATATACAAAACCTCAAATATGCCACTCCCGGTCCTTTGGGACCTTTAAACGAGAGCTCTCTAACCAACAACATCACACAGTAAATAATATAGTGTGTCCACATGAGTAAGTATTTGGGCTCCATACCATTACCGATTTGTGAGGCTTGACGAAGTCTCGTCCACAAAGCTACGCTTTTTACAAAAGCCACGCTTTGATCAACAAATGATCAGCAACACTCAGCATGCCACATTACCAAGTTGGGAATATATCGCTGATAACCCTCAACTACATAACCTCTAAGGGTGTTAAGCTAAGAGAATAAATTCTCCGCCACCAATGGAAATGTATTTGAAAGAAATCTGTTTTATATCTCAAAATGTAATGTCAGACATACGATCCATACAAGTCTGTTCTGGGTTCGAACAGAACCGAAGGCACTTCCGAAGAAGCCACAATCTCGATCGGACTTCCCATCACTTAGGGAATCTCTATACCGGAGCAACTCAGTGCAGAGACAGTCGATAGGTCATCCTATCGTTCTCGCAAATACCGGGTCTTCACAACCGGTCTTCAAATGCTATCCATAACGACGTATCATTATTCGATCCTCTCCCGGGTAAACCGAATAACGAGCGTAATATTTAAAAACATATGGACATCGGATTTCGATTAAGTCACAACTTAATAATTCCAAAATTTCTTTCAAATGGTTTAAACCAATTACCATTTCAAATCTTTTAAACAAAAAGATTTATTTCACAAAGTTCACTCAGTTTCACAAAGATTCATTTACGGATTTCAAACAAATTTTCATTTCAATTAGATTAACTCATTTAAATCTTTAAATCAAAGATTTATCTCATAGCTTTCAAAACTGTTTCCAAAGATTCATTCATAACTTGGAAAACTATTTTCTGTTTAACTTGAAATCCCTTAAATACAATTTGAAATTCATTTCTCATACGAAAGCTTTTTATCATTTAGAAACAATAGTTTTATTTTGGAAAAAACCCGATTCTATTTATACAAGTTAAAAATCTTAGAGTTAATTCAAATTCTCACAACAATACTTTAAAAATGGTTTTAAAACCCCATATAAACTTGTATACCGTTTTTAAATCATAAATATAGAATTCAATTTCAGATATTGAATTCAAATTATTCAGATTTCAAATCTCTATTAAGTTATTCAAAATAACTTTCATTCTTAAAACACCTTTTCAAAAGCTTTTCACATTAAACTTAATTTATTTCCAAAACTATTTGAATTTAAAAATTCAATTTCAAAACTTATTTAAAAAAAAATGTGACTTAACCCATTTCCACGTGGAATCCATATTTGTGTGTGTATAGTTTGGTCCAGGGATTTTACACACAATAGTGCACAACATCAATTATTACAAAGATATCAATATGGATAAGCAATATAATCCATAACGCTTATCTTTATTCACAGATTCATAGATAAAATAAATTTATCAATTACAAAGATCTATCGTTATGATTCGATGTGGGTTTCACACAACTAACCAGAATCCGAATCCCTGTCGCACCGAAATTTAAATGTTGTTTTACGGGAAAAAGGGGTTTTCACATAGACATATAGAATAAAATCACCAATCATAAATCAACACAGGGTAATTCACATCTTACAACATCACAATTACAAACAAAATATCAATTCATTATACAATAAATCAGAAATCCTATATACACAATCCATAAACAATTATCTTAAATTCTTATTGCAATTAATTTAATTTAAAACAATTTCTTGTGAATTAATTACTTAGCCCTGTATAATCAATCGTTAATTCATTATCAATTAATTATATATTCCATTTTCAAATTAGTTCATTAACCAATAAATTTTAATCAATCATTAAGTCTTAATTACTTAATTATTTTATTTCACACTATTTAATTAACTACTTCTCAATCAAGTTATTTATCTTTAATTAACTCAATTAACTATTCCTTAAACATTAACTAATAACCTTAATTATTAATAAAACTTAATTTCCCATTCATTAATGACTTAATTACTTAATTATTCATTTATTAATTCTTAATTAACTTACTTAATTAATTAACTATTAATCATTTATTAATTAACGTTAAGTAATTAATTACCAATAAATTAATCACTTAATCATTAATTAATTTCTAATTACAAGTGTAAAGTAATTATTCTTAATTACTTTCTAAAATATTTTATTGATATTAATTGTTCAACTTAATTAAACATTTAAAAGTCTTCTTTTAAATTTTGAAAATCAATTCATTATTAACTACGAAACTTAATTGTTAATTACTTTATACTTAATTAAATTTATTACTTAATTAAAATATTAACAAGGTTTTAAAACACGGTTAAGCATTAACTAAAGTAATTAAAACTTGTGTTAAAATTTTAACCTTAATTGTTAAACACTTATTTGAATTTACAGTGTTTTAATCTGATTGAGAAACGAGTGCTTAACTTTATATATATTTTCCTTTAAAAACAAAACATATTTTTTTTTTCAATTTGACAGAGAACGACCCGAGACTTCCCATGCCTTGACTCGAGACTTCCCCCTGTTATTCTCACAACCTTCCTCTTCTTTTTTTCTCCAGTAAACAAATTTAAATTATAACATCGGAAGCAAAACTCACGCACGACACTAAATTAGTTAGAGACAGGGCTCGAGCTACAGCCTCTTCCTCCCGAGCGTGTCCCCGAGTCTATCTCCTTCCTCCCCCTGAACTTACTTCTTCTTCTTCCTTTCATTTTTTTTAAACCGTAACCTGATGATACAAGACGTTCACGCAAACCCAAAAAAAAAAACACGTGCCAAAGCATCTCATACTCGAGCGTTCTTTCGAGTTTTCCCCCCCTCGGCCCAAACTTTCCTGACACTGATCAATGTCGCGCACGTGCACACGAACCGCCGCCACCTCGGAGCCATCGCGACCTCCAACAAGTCGCAAAACACCCCCACATACGAAATCGACACTCGACTCGGCACCAAAATTTCCCAATCGAAAATGAGCCTCGCGTTCGAAACTGTAACCCAAGCCCTCCTCAGCAAATCGCCTCGCCACGCCACCACCTAGCGCCAGAACCCAGGCAACTTCGTCCACAACCGTGCCACGTCATGCTACGATGATTCCCCCAGTGCGATGAAGTCCGATGCCATTCTGGTGACGTGGCGATCACTTTCCCGACGTTAATTAAAACATGGCTTAAACCCTAGTTTAGTTCAAATCTCAAACTATGGTAAATTAAAAAATCTCCTTGTATTTTTCCATGAATCTACATCCACCCACCTACCTTCGCCCTGAAGCTCGGCCTTCAAAACATTGGCGTTCGTCAGATATCGGCAAAAACATGCTTTTTGTTCCACTCGAGAAATCTCGATCAACCCAATCCTAAAAATCATAATTTCTTTTTCTAAATTCACTATTCACAAGCCCAAATCATATTATAGAATCAAAATGTGAATTTAAATTGTTTGATTTTCTGACAAATATTGTTTATCACCGTGATATCTAATTTTTGGATTATTTACTTAATATAATTGTTTGGGATTATTTTTAAAATTTAGATTAGAGTATTATGAACAACTTTTATTCAAACATCATGGTCTAAATGTTATTAGTTGAAGAAATATGAATTTTCTTGAATTGAGTTTAAAACCTGAGACTTTAAAACCAAAGGCATATGCCTGTAAACAGACATAAATGGATCCACAGTCATATATACTCATTCAGGCATTTTCACACTCATACTAACATATTACTCAAGCAACCATCCAACACTGATCGCATACAAATCAAAGTACATATGGTTTAATAGTTGCTCACAGTTTTGAGAAGAGGAAGAACAGAGGACCTCTGCTGTTTTGAAAACTGTAGAGTTGCTTTCTTCTTTGAATCTCAGGTTTGATATCTTCCAAGTTTGAAGTTGTTTCAGATGGAACTGAAACTTTTTTTTCTAGTAGGCTTTGCTATTGCTTTTACAGTTTTTTTCTTTCAGGCTGGCTAAATTTGGTTTGAACAAAATGAAATAAAGTAGATGTATGCATATAAATATAGAGAGGACAGTATGTATAGGGGAAGGCTATTAAGTATAGGCTACTTCTTTTGTTAACTACATATATTATGTTATAAACCAAATCTCGGCTGAGATATTTTCTTTTGTGCTTGGTACAGATTTTTCTCTTGCTTTGTTTGATAAAGATACTATTTTATTTTGTTGACTTAGCCACGCTTTGTTTTCGCTGGGAAGATATTCATTTGTACTGAGGAGATGGGGCATTAAATGCCATGTCCTATTTGTTTTACACTTATACTATTTGTTATGTATGAAGTATGCACAGTTCTGCTTTGCTTTGTAAGCGTATTCATATGTACTTTTGTCGTGTACACAAATCTACTTTTGGAGGCTTTGATTTTCTTTGCTTCTTGTTTACATCTTGCATCATACTTCAAGTCTTTTCTTTAATTCTTTTGTACATAGATATTTATTCTTAGCCTTGCATACATTTTTCCATTATCTTCAATACCCTGCATCTTTTCCGTACACTTCATTTGTATTCCTGTTGTTATTATTTTATAGTTTGATTACTAAACATTAATTTACAACTTATATTTTATTTTATACTTTTTATTATTTTTTTAAAGAAAATTCATTTTGAACTTCCAAATCAAACTTTTGTTTATAATTCTATTCAATTGAAAATATTCATCTTTGAGTTTCAAATCCAAATTCACAATTAAATAAGTATACATTTCTTATTAAAATTGAAAAATTCAAACAAATCCATAATTAAATCCAAAAATTTAATTAAATTACAAATTTAAATTCGTCATTAAATCAGGGTCGTTACATGTCTCCTTCAAAACCAAGTCATTTCCCATACACTATTTCACCTAAATTCCTCATCGTGTTTCCCTCATAATAATCTACTTCTCTAATTTGTAAAATCCTTGCCTTCTTTGATTAATAAAATGAATAATTTGGGCATATATCTTTATCTGGATAAAAATATGAATGCTGCTATTTTTAGCACCTTACCAATACTGCTTCATCGTTCAATTCTTTAATTATGGCCTTCATGTATTCTCAAAATCATAATCAGTAAATTACATAAATAATTGACAAGCAAAGGTCAAAAATGCAATAATTCATTCACCGGATAAGTACTAGAACAAACATCCATTCAACCACAAACAGTAGCTTTACATGTTAAAATGAGTCTAACCATTCATCGAAAAATCGACTAAAAATCATCAACAATGCTACCAACTCAAGATCCCATCAACTGTTTGTGAACTTGGTGACAGCCTTGGTGCCCTCAGACACAGCGTGCTTGGCTAGTTCACCAGGAATAGCAAGTCGAACAGAAGTTTGAATCTCCCTAGAAGTTATAGTCGGTTTCTTGTTGTACCTGGCCAGTTTAGAAGATTCCTGAGCGAGCTTCTCGAAAATGTCGTTGATGAAGGAATTCATGATTCCCGTGGCTTTGCTCGAGATCCCAATGTCGGGATGGACCTGCTTCAACACTTTGAAAATGTAAATCTTGTAGGTCTCAATTGACTTCGCCTTCCTCTTCTTCTTCTTATCGGCACTTGCTGAAGAGTCCTTGGAGGGGAGCTTCTTCTCGGCGCTGGGTTTCTTTCCAACCGGGACCTTCTCCGCCGCTGTGGAATTCTTCTTGGTGGTGTCTTCTGCGGCGACTTTTTTCTCCGCGGGTTTCTTTTCGGCTTTGGGTGCCATTTCAGATTTGAAAAATTAGGGTTTTGAAAGGTGACAAATAGAATTGGGGATTTAAGAGTGCAGTGGATGATGTGAAGGAGAGGAGGTTTTATAGCTTGGAATGGGGTTTTCTTATTGGCTGACGCGAACTCGTTTAGATCGTTGAGAGGCAAATCTAAACTTTGGTTTTTCATGGGCAAATGGATTAGTACGGCTTTGGTTCCTCTGCCCAGCAGATTAGGTCATCTTCAATCGATTCAGGGGCTGAATATTCAGCTCTGTAGGGATTGTGGAACCACAGGGGTTTAATGGACTTCTGGCATCGGACGCCCATTTTATGGACGCCATCCCCCGTCCCCTCCATCATATACCCCGTCCCTCCCTTCCCTTCTCACTTTTCACCTAATTTTTCACTTTTATTTTTTTTAATTAGAAAAACTAAACGAAATGCCGCTGCGTCCAATCAAATCGTCCGAAGAACGGTTCACAGACATCCAGCAGAGCAAGCTGCAACATTGCACGTTCCGCTGCCAACTGGAGTTTCACCAGATAATCTACGTGTACTACACGAGCTTCCAGATGGTAATCGACATAGGGCTGAAACCGCTTTAACCACCGTACAGTTATAAATTGCACATTAATATATCTGATTATTTTAATATGTATATCACATAATCATATTAAATAACTGTTAGTCTATCCAAAATTATGTCTAAGACCATTACATTCATTGTCGGGGTAGTTGGACTAAGTGCATTATCAAGTTTTATGACTCTCTTCGTGGTCCTATTATCACAACATCAGAGTTTTCATTTTGTAACGGTTATAACCGTTGGTAATCAAATTCCCAACGGTTATAACCGTTAGTAGCAGGTACGTTATATATTTTTTTATTTTGTAACGATTATAATAGTTGAGAATTTTGGTATTCCCAACGGTTATAACCGTTAGGAATTTTTTCTTTTTCAACGGTTATATCCGCTGGAAGTTACGGTTATAACCTACGATTAATTTTCATATTCCTCGCACGCATATGTAAATAGCAAAATTACCAACACTTATAAGTGTTGCAAATTTGGTATAGTTGAAGCATATCTTATTCAACATCTAATAATATTTCATTCAACTATACCTATACGAATTTATACAACAGAAAACACGAAACTAAATTTCAAAACTAACATGTCATCAAATTACAAAAAAACATCAAACGTATGAAATAGTACATATCAAATTCTACAAAATTCATTGTAACAACTTCAAATTTCACTACTGCAACATGTCTAGAAGCTTACAAACGACAAATACGATACTCCAGCCAAACTACAAAACCACCATCAACCAACTCTTACAATGTATAATGACCATTTTAAGGCGCATCAAAAAGTGGCTCGTCTTGGATTAAGAACATCCTCCATCCAAACAACATTTTCTCCCTCTACAACCTTTCATCTTAGTTTGCTTCACAGTTGTGTCATTAAAACAACTGTTCAAATGTAAATGTCAATGTAAACATAAAGTCAAGTTCATGCAACAGTTTCTAATTTTTCAAGTGTCTACACACTTCATCTTAGCCCTTATCAATGCTATTTCAGACCAATAAAAATACCACAATAATGATACACACATTTATTAACGAAGCAGTCTTGTTTGTGAATATGCTGTCGGATTGAAAAATGATACAGGACACTTAATTAGTCAATAATGTGCACTCTTCCAACTTTGGTCCTTTGTCCTCTGATTGAACACCAAGTTCAGCCTACAAACAAAAACCATGTATTAGTTCAGAATACTTAAACTCAAAGGGTCTAAAATGATATCTTAATTTTCAATTAAAACACAACGGCTATTGCAACTGTAATGTTGATCTGGAGAGTATATAAAATCTGGGATTATTTTGAATGATGAGTGATAATTGATTTGCCAATAGATAAAATCGTCGTCGGTGCGCCGTAATTAACATAGTTGAATCCGTTCATTTTATTTGTTAAGCGTGCATTACATAAGGACTTCATATTATCATAACATATAACTTCATAGAGCATAGCAAATACCCACGTTGACATATAATCCACTCTCTCGAAGTAGATAACGACATTAGAAAGAACTTTTATCTCTTCCTGTCATTTCATATAAACACAAAAAACTAAACTTGTGTAAATATAACAGTAACATTGTAAACATTAACAGTGAATGAGACGGTTGATTAACCGTTGATTAATCTATTGCTACTATCTATAACACCTTGTTGTACTTTTAAGTTCCGATTCAGGGATCGAACCGTTCACTTGCTTTGCTGTATTTGTATTTGCCCATTGTAACAACACTATAAGGAACAATAATACAACGTATAAATCAAACATTTATATAATATCCTAGAAAGAAGCCTTGTAACAGCACTTTGCTAATAGTTATCACACTAGCAAATTTAACATACTTCATTTAATGTTTTCTTTAAATTAGTTTAGTGGGTCACGAGAGTCACAAAAAATATAGTTATTCCGAATATGGGAGCCCACTTAAAAACAACCGAAATGTATGAACCATGCATCCAACTAATAGCAGGCTACGAATATGAAAACAGATGAAGACAGTTAATGCAGTGTAGAGCGAACATATTATTTTTATAAAGGGCTGATATCATAATAAAAAACCACACAGACGGAAAGGTTCCTAGATATAAATAAACAGAATATTTTACATATGTGCAACGTAAACTTAAAAGGCGAAACTACAAGACTCGGCTACTCAAACTAGTAACTTTGTATATTTGCAGGATATAACTTTTACTCAAAACTTTAAACCAAAGAAGCAGCTATCCACTTAAAACAAAATATATTGTCAGCGGTATAACTGAAACTAATAATATCAAAAGCGAATTATACATAATGAGAATATAAGAATGGTAGGACAAATCTCCTTTGGCACAATCGAACATAACAGAACATCATGCGTGCAGCAGGTATATTCGTGGTGTTTTAGATGCCCTAAGAGATTTGCACTGTAAGTCTGTAACCCAAACATATATATAATATGTTCTGCTTACTTAACATTCCAATCTTTGCATTTATACGGGGGGAAATGTACTGTTGCTGGATAGGCTAATTGGTGGATATGCCCAGGTATTATGCTCAAGGATTAAAGAACGTCCCTGCCCTCTTTTATGCTTATTTTCCTTCACTTCTTTTCTTCCGCGCGTTGTCCTTTACACTACAAGAAAAACGGCTCTTTCCAACGACGGACGACCTCTCATTTACACCATAAGAGAAACGGCTCTTTCCAACGGCGGAAGGCCGTTGGAGGCCGTTGGAAAGCCCGTTGGTATACATTTCAACCGCTTCCAACGGCCTCCAACGGCATCAACGGAGTTATACCAACGGCAAGTTTGCTAACGTGGCAAATCCTGTTGACCAAACTACCGTTATAAATCCGTTGGAATGCGTTGGAATTTGCCGTTGGAAGCCGTCGGACGTTTTGGCCGTTGGTCGCTGTTGGAAGCCGTTGAAAATCTGGATATTTGTTTTTATGAAACCAGCAGTGCTTACTTCTAGCCCCACACAACCATAATTATATCAAAACAGTTCAATTTTGAGCATATATATATATATATATATATATATATATATATATATATATATATATAACAACTATATCAAAACATATTCAAACACACACACACATATATATAACCAAATCATGCATATATTTCAAAAAAAAACCAATATGTAAACATAACACAACATAACCAACATCAACAAATCCAAACCAACATCAACAAATCTAAACTAACATCCACAACCAAACCATCAGAATGTATCAAATCCAAATATACACAGAAACCATAAGAATGTATCAAATTCTCACCAACTCCAAAATATACATACCAGTAACAAAACATACCTAAATCACTCCGCACCAGAACCACCAGATGAAGGAGGTTGTCCATACTGTGCGATGAACTCCGCCATACGCCGGTTCATCTCCTCCGTCCTAACTTCATGCAGCAAATTGCGTTCCTGCATCTCGGCAAGCTCAGCTCGTAGCTGTGCAATCTCTTCCTTATCTTGAGCCTTTTGATATTCTCTTTGGGCTGTCTGAACCTGTAAACAAATTTAAATTATCAACTACACTAAAAATTTAGTATTAAAATAATTGCAAATTAACTAACCTATACATATTCACTAACAAATTCATAAAACAAACTAAACCATGATAGTTCAAAATATGAATGGAATACACTAGTATAAGGATATTTACTAACTTAAACCCGAATTCAAGCCAATTAAAGAATTGATTAACACACACTAATAATTAACACACACATATGATTAACACACTAATTAATCAGAATAATTATTTTAAAATTTAACTTAAAATTACCGACTGGCTTCCATATCCGTAGGGTCTGCCGCGGGTCACTAGATCAATGACAGACTCAAAAATGGCCTCCTCCTCATCGGGGGTCAGGTGAGCTCGTCCCGTATCCTCAAGTAAGGCTGTCCGCGCTTCTTGGAACTTTTGCTGTCACGCAAAATATAATTGAATTTAGTTAACGTTATTTCAATTAACTTGTAAGTTTTAGTTACTTATATTATACTTACATAGGCAGCACGCGCTTTGTCATCGTGATCCTAAGAGTAAGAAACTGCGTCAGAATCATCGACCTGAGTCAAGGCATGTGTATGGGTAAACACATCCCAATAAATAACAGCCCCCTCGCGTTGTCTCTCCTGAAATATGCACATATAAATATACATTATTTATATTTTAACAAATTAAAACTTAAAATAATTAACTATTTATCTTATTTAATAATTATACCAAATCTTCCCAGTGATGCTGGAAAGACTTGGAACCACCGCGATGTGTAACGGGGTTCCCGCTACTGTTTTCAGAATTCCTCTCGGACTGCCTCTGCAAATTTAAATTGAAAACACAAATTGTTTTGACAGTTTTAATTATTTATATATTATTTGCCTCAAACAATTTAAATTAAATATATGATAGATTTACCACAAAATCCTAGTTGCTCCACAAGGCGACGAACTCATCAAAGATAACTTCACTCATCCAATGAGGCCTCTTTCCTGATGTTTTGATGTTGTTTATTGTTTCGCGATAGTTTTTTGCAATTTTGCTGCTCCAATGACGCCGGACAACAGAAACATCAGAATCGGCCAAGTCCACTTCTCCCTGCACGTTTGAAAAAATATGAGTTATACAGTTGCTATAAATAGTGCATACATGAATTGACATAATGTACATGACTGCATAATGCAATAATTGATATACCACAGATACCAAAAAGTCCTGCCAGATAGCCTCCCGCACCCCCTCTGGTATCGCAGTCCACCTCGGCCAACACGAGGTCATACGAGCCATATATGCCCGTCGCGAGATCGTGAGCACTATGTTGGAAGGCTCCAACGAAAACCCACCGCTGTGTAAAACAGGAAAAAAACTTTTAATATTCCGTTACTACTATATATATTTGATAAAAGATTGTATGAAATAAAATTTAATTTTGAAACTTTATACTTACCTCCAATCGGCTTTGGGTTTCAGCCATACCGTAGGCCGAACACCCGGCAGTGAAGGACCAGCATCATCACCTCTCTGTGAGCTGAAAGATCTGGAGTGTGAACGTCTGCGTCCCGACATACCTATATGAAATCATAATATAAAGAAAAGCAAGAGTAACATTGATTAATTTAATATGCAAATGGTGTCAGAATAATGAACACGACGTAACATACATTATGGCGTAACGTAAAAGAGACTATGTGATACATATCATATAAAATTACTTTGGAAACAGAAAAATGAAAAAAAAATTACCTTCTCAAGATATTGATTAGTGATCAATCCTCATATCTTTCGGATTCAGACTCTTCTTCGCACTCTATATTTTGTTCCTCTATACTCTCAAATGCTTCAATTAATGCATTTGATTCATCCTTTAGAGGTCCAAAATCTATTTGATCGTCGGTTACTATTATTCCTCTATTTTCCTCGATATCTGTTTGGTAAGCTTGTTGTTCAGTAATATTCCATCCATCAAATATAAACCTTGGTTTGGTTTTAAAAACAGCCGTCTTAAATATGGGTAAGGAGCATAATAAACTTGAAGAGCTTGTTTGGCAAGTACAAAAAGATCGTACTTATAATACCTCGAAGTACGTTTTATTTCTATAAGATTATATTTTGGATCCACGTTTATTTTAGAACCTGGAACGTTGCTGAACCGGTTGCATTTAAACAAAAATACTTCTTCTGCGGGTCGGGTGAAATATGTCAACTGCAAAATCTGGGTCAGCACGCCATAAAAGTCATTTACGTGATCATTTGGATCATCACTACTTTTTACAAATACACCAGTATTGTTAGTTGATTTTTCGGCACTGTATTCTTTGGTATTAAATTTATATCCGTTGACAAAGAATATTGGATATGTCTTGACTATCCTTTTTGGTCTCATAGCTAAATGTTTCAATTCTTCATCTACAACACAATTTGTTGTATCAAAAACGTAGTTAGAAAACCAAGCAGCAAATTCTTTACCATATCGTCGTTTGGATGTTGTGATTCGTAAATACTGCAATTATAAAACAAATGTTGCATTATGACTAAAATACATGTGTGCATATTTGCGTACACACATGTGTAGACGATATGCATGTGTAGATATATGTGTATATATATTACCTAATAAATGATGCAACTTCGGCACAGTTGAGAAGAATGTACGTGTGTGCTGCTTGATAATCTCTATCATCCAACCATACTTCCACATATTTACCAACAGGCCGACCAGTTTTTTTAAAAATAGATAAAGTCGCTTGACAATCATCTTCATCAATGCCTTCATCATTACGCGTAGCACTTTCAAATGATATGTTCACATGGTCGCTGAAATAGTGAAAGAGAAAAACGAAGCTTCTTCTTCGATGTACGATTTGCAAATCGAACCTTCAACTCGAGCTTTCTGTCTAACTTTTTTCTTTAGATGATTTAAATACCTAGCAAAAATTATTTTAAATTAATTTTTTATATATTTAATTAAACCAATATGTAATAAACTAAATATTAATATACCTTTCAAATGGATACATTCATCCATATTGCACAGGCCCTCGAAGACGTGCTTCAAATGGAAGATGAATAGGTAAATGCTCCATAACATTGAAAAAACCTAGAGAAAATATTTTTTTCGGTTTGCAAAGCAATATCGGGATTTCTTCCTCAAGTTTACGTAGACGATCAACTTTTAATGTAGTTGAACAAATCTCTTTATAAAACAGACTAAGTTCTGTTACAACAGTCTAAACTTTTACGGGAGTTCTTTAAAAGCGACGGGTAACAAATTTTCCATCATAACATGACAATCATGACTTTTCATCCCGCTAAGTTTATTGTTCTTATACTCAACACATCTACGAAGATTTGAAGATATGCCATCCGGGAATCTTAATCCTTCCACCCATTTTAAAAGCAATTTAACTTGATTATTGTCTAGCTCATAGCAAGCTTTTGGCTTTTTTGTGTCATTTGGTTTTATATGAAGCACAAGAAGATTACATATTACTTCGATATCACGTCTTATGTAACGACCCAGAATTTCTATTAATTAAAATTTGAATATTTAATTAATTTTAAATATTAATAAGTGAAATTTATAAGTCGAATAAATTTTATTTCGAATAATTAGATTTAATTGGATAATTAAATCGATAATTTAATATGTGAAAATGCAGAAATAATTGAAAATTGTGTTAAATATGATTGAAAATGATTTGTAAAATTTTATTATATCATATTGGAGTTATAATGATGTTATAGAACTTTTAAAATCGAATTAAGAGTTTATTTGTGAAAATTGAATATTTTAATATTAAATCGACTAGTGAAATTAGTCATTTTTCGAACAGTCTCAGAATTGGACGAAACTAGTTCCATTGGATCCGTAATAGTTTGTTATTATCGGATTTCAATTTTCGTAGCAATCGGAGTTTTCGTTTGACCGTGGCAGCTCGAAACGCATCGAAATTGTTTTAATATTAATTTGGCGAGTTAAAATAGACAATTTTCAAACAGTCTCGAATTTCGACGAAACCAGTTTCATCGGATCCTTAATGTGATATTATTGTATGGTTTCAAATTTCATGTCAATTGGATTTACCGTTTGTCCGGAGCAAGCCAAAACGCCTAGAAATTTGATTTACCGATTTAATTTTAAATTGAACGTTTATTGCCATAACTCGCACAGATGAACGAATTAGCTCCCGAAACATGTTCTATTGTGTTCGAAACGCGGGGTAGACCTTAGAAACGTCAACCGGCACGCTTCGTTTGGAGTTCGGAAAATCCGGGATGAATAGTGTTTGAGAAATTTTCTATATAAGCCCCTAAAAGTTCATTATTTGCAAAATAAAACAAGCTAGGGTTTCTAAAACATCAGGCTGTCGCCTCCAAGGGTTTAATGGCCGAAATTTAACTTCATCTTCCCTTCAAATCTCTCAATCCATCAACTTTCAGCTAATTTGTAATGACCCGCTATTTTGGACCATTCAAATCGACAATAAAACCATACATGTCCGACTTGAATAATTCAAAATACCATATTGTTAATTAAAATTTGGCAAAACTTAAAATATACAGTAAATAAATCAATCACAGATCACAGAGTAATATAATGCAGCGGAATAGATAAAGAATAGTTGTTTATGAAGCTACTATATACCTCAGAGTTAGAAATAAAATACAACCGAATGGTTCAAATGCAGTGAAGTCTCCAATGCAACAGCTGGATCTTCAAGCAAAGCTCCAACTTCGAAGGTGAGTCTCAAATGCTGTATCACTCAGTCTGACCCGAGCGTAAAGCAAAACACAAAACACTCGAGTCAAGATTAACATTCTTATATCAATAAATCCAACTCAAATGAAATATCAACTGAAATACAAGTAACTTAAAGGATGTTTGGGATAACCATCCTCTAAGGGTCCATGGAACTATCTACAAGGTAGAAATATACACTATACACCGTGGTCATTTCAGCTTAATTTATACTTCAAAACCAAATATCATTTCACTTCAAATATCTCTATATTTTCCAAAATAGTATTTACATATATTAAATAATTTATACAGTAAAGTATTTTCAATTTTAATTCAACTCAATTCCAAAAATAACCACTTCAATTTTATCGATCTCAAATTCGGATTTGTAATCACAAAATACCCCTTTATATTTCAATATATTTCAAGACTTTAAGTATTCAACGTTTCAAACTAAATTTTTATTCAATTTAGTTTTCTAAATAATAAATTCAAATTTAGTTCAACCTAAATTTTCATTTTAATTCAATTTAGTTTCTAAATAACAAATTCAACTATATTGATTTCAAATACAGACCCGAATCTCAAAATAAACCATTTAAATTCCAATATAGTTCAAAGCTTTAGTATTTAAATGTTCAATTTAACAGTTTCCTATAGATCTCGATTTAACCTCATTATTATTTAGTCTTGAAATACTCCCTCATTAGATACAATATCATTTAAGTAACCTTAAATTACATTTTACTCAATATTTTCTTTAATTTATTTAAACGTGAAATATTCATTAAATCACATAAATCAAAAATCCAGTTATAAAATCATACCTTTAAATTTCCCATTCAAAAATTTCAAATTGATTTAATTAAATAAATCCTCATTTAAATACTATTTTTAATAAACCAAAATTTATCTCTCAATCTTAATTATTCAATTTATTACAAGAAAATCTATTTGAAATATAGATTTACATAAATACTCAACCATATTATCCGTATTAAATTAATCTAACTTAAATCAAATATTACGACTAAATCTACATATAAAATTTCCATTTATATAATATCTTAAGAATCAATATTATTTAAACCATATATTTTTTTCCAAAATTATAAAAATTATTTTCAGAATATTTATATGGACCAACGGTGTCTGTATATATTTCCTATCATATAGTCTAGTGCTACGGATATTTATCATTTCAATCCGTACACTAAATATATACGGGCGGATATCATTTCAACCCGTAATCCCAAATTCAATTATATGAAAATCGCTTGGGTTTATCATTTCAACCCATAACGATTTTCTCCTATTCTAAAGTCCGTTCGGGTATGTATCATTTCAACCCATAGTGATTTCTAAACTACAGGGAACTTGCAGAGTGATAACAGATAATACAATAAAATAACAAGCATATATCATCAATAACAATATAATATAACAACAGGATATGGTGTCATATCCCGCAGGTGAACAGTTACAGATAATAGCATATATAACAAATTTAAATAACTACAGCAGCATATTTCAATTGTCGTTTCAATTGAAACCAAATTTAATGAATAAAAGAATGTTAATCGTGAGTGATTTCTCACCTTTCGAGGCTAGATAGATTGGATAAAGAATTGAGCTACGCTGGATCACGATCTAGACATCGAACAAATCCAAACAAAATTTTCAAAGCGAAGCAAGATTGGCACGAATACGATGGACAACGGATAAATAGAGATCGATGAAAATAGATCAGAAACTGCTTTATGTAGACCGAAATGAAATACAAATATTATTCTATTATACTACTCTCTTAACCAATATTAGTTTTGAAACGCATTAAAATTACATATACATACATACGTTTTCAAACAAACGCAAATAATAGAAAACTGCAAAACTATGTTTAAAACCAATATTAACATAAATTTTTTATAATCATATTTAAATCAACATTTAAGTCAACATTCCACATTATTATTGTTAAGACCAATATCGACTTTTCTTAATTTGTTGAAACACTACACACCTTATACTTGATATAAATTTACCTTTTGCAAAATATTTATAAGAAAGAGAAGGGCGAGAGCACAGCTCCAACTTAATTTAACAATTTAAATTCCAGTACTTTCTTTAATATTAAAACAGGCTTCAGGCATTTCTTACATGTTAACACTTACATTAAACTTTCTTTATCATCTTAAAAATATCAATGTCAAATTTTAACCCATATAATCACTAGTATAAACTTACATTTTAAAACAACAAATCTTAGATCTTATAAAACTGTATTTGTATAATAATTCATCTCTGGACAGACACACGGACTAACTTAAAATATATTATACTATATATTCTCCCCAAAATTTTATAACTCTACAACTATATTTTAAACAACAGAAGGAAATTTAAACCCATGCAAACTCTACCTATATATCAAACTTATGTTTTATAACTTACTGTATATTAATATGTTTATAAATGTATACTGTACCACAATATATATATTATAAAATTAACACCTTTTTATAAACAATACAATATAAAATTAACACCTTTCTTTTTTTATATAAAAATCTTACATGCTGTAACATATATGCAGACTGCTAAACATCTTATATTATATATAAACAGTATGAAATAACCCAATGTATATTCAAAAGTCATACTAAACAAATTTCAATAAATACTCATATAAAACTAACCATAGAACAAATGCAAATGTTTATAACTTTATATTTAATGTATACTTGCGCTGCACTATATAGACATACTTATAATATAAAATATATACTTGAAGCATGTTATGCTTAAAATAAAGGAAAAGCAAAAGCAATATAAACAATAAGAAAACAAAAGAAAAGGAGGAAAAAGAAGAAGAAAAAGAAAAGAAATAAGAAGAAGAAAAAATTAGTGCAGCCATTTACCTACGGAAGAAGCTTCACACGCAAGAGAGGAGATGAAGATCTATTGATATGGAGTAGGATATGTACGAGTGATTTGTATTTATAAGAGAAGCCTCACATTGATAGAGTGGAAAGAAATTTTGTTTAAAGTGGCAAGAAATAAAGATAGTAATGGCTAGAGGAAATTTAGGAATTTATTCCTATAATTTAAGGAGAAAAAAAAAGAAAGAGGAAATAAATTAAAACAAATATATAAAGATTAAATGCTGGTGAACAGAGGAAATAAAATGAAACAAATATGTATATAAACATTGAATGCTGGTGAAAAGAGAAAATAAATTAAAACAAATATGTATAAAGATTGAATGCACATGAATAGAGAAAATGAACTAAAACAAATATGTATAAAGATTGAGTGTTGGTGAAAAGAGGAAATAAATTAAAACAAATAAGAAGAGAATGGATTGATTTAAAGGAAAGGCAATGGATGGTTTAGAAATAAATAAATGTAAAACGTATACGTTTTAAATTTCAAAAAGGAAAGAAATAAATACGGGAATGGCAACAGATCTTGCAAGCAGGGAAATAACGTAAAAAGAGGAAGAGAAAGAGGCGTATAAATGAATGGTAAATAAATTTAGATTGCAAATGAAATAAATGGAACAGCAGAGATTAAAGTATGCATGTAAATCCAGGAATAATAAAAAGCAACGGTTATACGTCGATTAAGAAAAATAATTAAAACAATTAATGGCTTAAATGGGGCAGCATGTTTCAAATTTTTGAAATGCAAAAGAAACGTACACTATAAATATAAAGTTTTCAAAAGCAAAAGAAACGTAAAGCTGTCCATTGATTCATCAAAACGTTATTAAGTAATAAATTGAAATGAATATAAAAATAAAAGTAATTGTAATGGTCAATAGTTGATTTAGCTATACACTTAAAGCAATAAATTTTTGTTTGTTTGTACAACACAAAATGAGTTTTGAAAGTCAAGGATATAAAAATGGATAAAAGGAAAGAAATCAGGAAATTTTATGAGCAATAGCTTTCTAAGGAAAGGTAGGCTTACATTATATATACATGCTGAGATGATTAGGCACGTTCAAAAATTTTGAAGCAAATGAAGGAATTGGAAATAAATATAAAATGAAAGAAATTTGAAAAGTCCGTAGCTATGATTTAGCCAAAATTTATTAAAACCATTTACTAGGAAGGTTGGAACCGAAATAATAGGGAGAGGAAGGCACATTAAATTTGATGACAAAGTTGTGTTCAGATCTATAAGCAAGTTGTTTATATATTATAGGCCTTATGAAAGCGGGGAAGGAACGGATGCTACTAGCTTGATGATTTGAGATTCTTTCGAGCGTTAAAAAATAAAATAAAGGGAGACCAGAATAAACGCACCACCATAAATATAAATATATGCTTCAATTGCAAAAGAAACGTATAGAGAAAATTATGGGTAGTGGGAAAAGTAAAGTCAGTGCACGAAACTACAAGGAATAATAAAAGCAAGGTCGATGACCTCAAATTTATTAATGGTTACGAATGGAAAAGTCTACCTGAATTGGAAAAGTATTAAGCAATAGAAATCTTTAACGGTAGTAAAAAGAAACCGTTACGCACTGATTCAGAAATCAATTAAAGCAATTAATAGCTTGAATTGGACAGCACGTTTTCTCAATTAAATAAACTTCCATAAAATTATTTGAAAATTTACAATCTGCTATATTTAAATATACGTATTCTAAATATATAAACATTTTATTTAAAAATTCAATTATTATAAGATTTCACAAATATTCAATTAGATACATTATAGAATCAATTAAAAATTGTTAAAATTTTCCGGGTCGTTACACTCTCCCCCACTCAAAACTTTTCGTCCCCGAAAAGGAAGGAGGTAGGAGAATAAAACAACCAGAAAAAAATAGATTGAAAGCCAAGATAAACAATAAATTTTAAAACTATATAAATTTTATTTAAAATATTTATTTGTAAACTTCATTTGAAGTTAAATTTTCTTTAATATTTAATACTTCTCAAACTCCTTTGCAAACAAGTATTTACATTATTACTTCTATTTACAAAGACTATTGAAAATATTAAATCCAAAATTTATGAAAATTTTAATTTATCTCAATATACCTTTCAAATATTATCAATAAATTAATAATCATTTTCTTTAAAGATGTTTTATTTAATTTATAACTTCAAAAATATTTATAACACTAAAATTTTATATAAAACAATGTAGTATACAAATAAGCAATATTTAAAAGATTTATTCAAAAAGGAAAGGAAGGTAAATTCCGAAAACGGAATATAGGTGAAAAATAAAGCTGAGCAGATGAGGTAGATTCAAAAGAATAGAATCGGGCACGAATAATTTATTTCAAACCATAAGAATTTAAATTTCAAATATTAATACAAAATTTCTTTGTTGAAAATACTTTTATAATAAAATACCTTTATAAATAAAATACTTTTATATCGAAACCAAATTTTCTTTCGAAAATACTTTTATAACTGGATGTTTTAACAAGTTTATCCTCGTTCTTGCAGACTCTGGCCATGCGTTGATCAGGCGCAAAGCTAGAGTTCTTCAAGTACTTAGTAGACCTGTTTCAACACCCAGTGAAAATATTTGAAAAACCTTTTAAAAACAGATATGGAAAGTACAATCCAAACAAATCAACCAAACCAAAACCTTTGTCCGATCATGGTTCGCAGATACACAATGGTTACGTCTGGGTCCTCTAGGAAACAATCCATATCCGTAAGCTTTCTCAGCCCTGCGAGTTACGCCATGATGACTAGTAGAGTGCAGGATACACAATGGTTACGCCTGGATCCCCCAGGAAACAATCTGTACCCCTAGGCAAGACTCAGCCAGGCACTTGCGCTACTATTCGCGACCTACACAGATTGCAGGATACATAATGGTTACGCCTGGATCCCCCAGGAAACAATCCGTACCCCTAGGCAAGACTCAGCCAGGCAATTGCGCTATGCATTCACGAGAGAAAAAAAACCATGGGTTGCACCACGGTGGCAACACTCGATTATTACATCCGGAAAACCAAAAATCAGAGAGAATAATATCGATAGAATGAATCCACAATGTGGCCACAAAGCGGATATCAAGCAGAAGGCACTTTCCATATCTTTACTTCGAAAATATATATCATATAGTACCTTTTCAAATCACTTTCAAATATCGTACTTATATAAAGTCCATATATATAGGATTTCATTTTTCCCAAATCGAATACTTTCCAAATCAATAGTAGATCAAATCATACTTATATAGACTTCGATTATATAAAATCTCTTTCCAAATTGAGTACCTTTCAAATCAATAGATTTCAAATCAACGTCATACTTATACAATCCATTTTATATAGGTTCGACCACTCCCAAATCAAGTGCTTAATAATATAAGGTTCTCAAATTTCAAATCATTTCAATATCAGTTTCAAAATCATATATGATTTCACCAAATTTTCTTTCAAATTAAATATCTCAATTTCAAAGTTCCCATAATAATAGGTTTAGAAAATAATCCCAGTTTCCAAATTAAAATAATTCAAGTCAAACAAATTCATTTCCAAAATCACCATATAAGTACTGGTTTTAATTTCAATTAAATTTCAAAACCAAATATTTTCTCAAAATCAATTATACTAAAAATAGTTTCCAAATTTATAAGTATCCCTTTAAAACTTTTAAACTATCTATTTCTATTTGAAATATCCAATTTACCTTTCTGAAAACCATTATTCAAAACCATATTTTTTTTCAAAACATTTCAAAACTAAATTTATATTCTTTATCAAACATTTTATACTCCTCGAAATTTCTTAGCTTTGAAAATTTAATCTCGATTTGGAAGTGTTCGAACATTCAAAATAGTTAGGGAAATCAAATTTTCAATTCAACAGTTGAAAATCAACAATAAATCAATAAACCAATTATTAAATCCGAAACTCGAGGACTGAACACCGGTCTCATTTTAAATTGTTTCAAATATATACTTATATCTTTCTAAAATATCAAATTATACCTCAGAATTTGAAATCAAAAACGGTTTTACAAAATCACTTGCATAGCGAAGCTATTAAAGTGGCCACTCCCCTACTCTGAAACTCGAAAATCAATGTCGATGATGCATGCACTCATCACCGAAATTATTTTCCAGCGACATAAGTGAGTTCTGGATTTCTATTTTCTTGAAAACTTCTTTGAAATTTCTTCAAAATTATTGGAATTCATTTGAACTCATTTGAAACATTTCTCATTCGGAAAAATACTTTTAAAGCATATTATTTTTATATATTTTCCAAAATCTTAAAACCAATTTCAAAATACCGTAATTCAATTCTCGAATTTCAAATTTAACCCTTCAGTTATAAATCATTTTTATATGAATCACTTTCTTATAAATTTTCGAAATTTCCAATCCTTTCAAAACTTTTATATATAGAATAACATTTCTTATTCGTTTTATATATAGGTATATAATCCTTATCGAAAACATTTTCACTTTTTATATAGAATAAAATCATAATTATCAAAATAATAATTTCGATATATAAAACAATTTCAAAAATGCAAATATACTCGATTTTCAAAGAATATTTTTAAGAATGGATTTCAAAACAAAAGATAGAGATTTGAATTAGAGGAACTCCAATCAATAGAATTCTGATTCGAAGATAGACTCGATCAAAGATGAGATAGTTAAAATACAAAATAGAAGATGGATATACTTCTATAAATCGCGGGCGACCTTAACCGGGTCAACCGTGACTCTAGGGATATGATCGATGCAGAATTCTAAAACAAATCGACATTCGATTGCCAGAGATGGAATTCGGCATATCAAGATATAGCAGCATCGTAAACCGAGGATACAAAAATCTTCGGTGAATCGATGCCAATTATAAAGGTGTTTTCACCCCCCTTTACAAAACATTCGGTGGAGTTATGGGATACTCCAGAATCAAACGAATATAAATAGGAAGAGACAAGAATGAATTTCTAAACCGAGGGACATTCCAAAACTCAAAGGAAATTGAGTCAAAAAGGAAGAGATTCAACTCGAACGAAAGTGATTCTGTAAATAAATTTACCACATATGCTAAGTTTTGCCTAGAGCCAAAGCTCTGATACCAACTGTAATGACCCGCTATTTTGGACCATTCAAATCGACAATAAAACCATACATGTCCGACTTGAATAATTCAAAATACCATATTGTTAATTAAAATTTGGCAAAACTTAAAATATACAGTAAATAAATCAATCACAGATCACAGAGTAATATAATGCAGCGGAATAGATAAAGAATAGTAGTTTATGAAGCTACTATATACCTCAGAGTTAGAAATAAAATACAACCGAATGGTTCAATGCAGTGAAGTCTCCAATGCAACAGATGACTTCTCTGAACCAATCAACTGGATGAATGAAGGAATAGATAGCTGGATCTTCAAGCAAAGCTCCAACTTCAAAGGTGAGTCTCAAATGCTGTATCACTCAGTCTGACCCCAGCGTAAAGCAAAACACAAAACACTCGAGTCGGGATTAACATTCTTATATCAATAAATCCAACTCAAATGAAATATCAACTAAAATACAAGTAACTTAAAGGATGTTTGGGATAACCATCCTCTAAGGGTCCATGGAACTATCTACAAGGTAGAAATATACACTATACACCGTGGTCATTTCAGCTTAATTTATACTTCAAAACCAAATATCATTTCACTTCAAATATCTCTATATTTCCCAAAATAGTATTTACATATATTAAATAATTTATATAATAAAGTATTTTCAATTTTAATTCAACTCAATTCCAAAAATAACCACTTCAATTTTATCGATCTCAAATTCGGATTTGTAATCACAAAATACCCCTTTATATTTCAATATATTTCAAGACTTTAAGTATTCAACGTTTCAAACTAAATTTTTAGTCAATTTAGTTTTCTAAATAATAAATTCAAATTTAGTTCAACCTAAATTTTCATTTTAATTCAATTTAGTTTCTCAATAACAAATTCAACTATATTGATTTCAAATACAGATCCTAATCTCAAAATAAACCATTTAAATTCCAATATAGTTCAAAGCTTTAGTATTTAAATGTTCAATTTAACAGTTTCCTATAGATCTCGATTTAACCTCATTATTATTTAGTCTTGAAATACTCCCTTATTAGATACAATATCATTTAAGTAACCTTAAATTACATTTTACTCAATATTTTCTTTAATTTATTTAAACGTGAAATATTCATTAAATCACATAAATCAAAAATCCAGTTATAAAATCATAACTTTAAATTTCCCATTCAAAAATTTCAAATTGATTTAATTAAATAAATCCTCATTTAAATACTATTTTTAATAAACCAAAATTTATCTCTCAATCTTAATTATTCAATTTATTACAAGAAAATCTATTTGAAATATAGGTTTACATAAATACTCAACCATATTATCCGTATTAAATTAATCTAATTTAAATCAAATATTACGACTAAATCTATATATAAAATTTCCATTTATATAATATCTTAAGAATCAATATTATTTAAACCATATATTTTTTTCCAAAATTATAAAAATTATTTTCAGAATATTTATATGGACCAACGGTGTCTGTATATATTTCCTATCATATAGTCTAGTGCTACGGATATTTATCATTTCAATCCGTACACTAAATATATACGGGCGGATATCATTTCAACCCGTAATCCCAAATTCAATTAAATGAAAATCGCTTGGGTTTATCATTTCAACCCATAAACATTTTCTCCTATTCTAAAGTCCGTTCGGGTATGTATTATTTCAACCCATAGTGATTTCTAAACTACAGGGAACTTGCAGAGTGATAACAGATAATACAATAAAATAACAAGCATATATCATCAATAACAATATAATATAACAACAGGATATGGTGTCATATCTCGCAGGTGAACAGTTACAGATAATAGCATATATAACAAATTTAAATAACTACAGCAGCATATTTCAATTGTCCTTTCAATTGAAATCAAATTTAATGAATAAAAGAATGTTAATCGTGAGTGATTGCTCACCTTTCGAGGCTAGATAGATTGGACAAAGAATTGACCTACGCTGGATAACGATCTAGACATCGAACAAATCCAAACAAAATTTTCAAAGCGAAGCAAGATTGGCACGAATACGATGGACAACTGATAAATAGAGATCGATGAAAATAGATCAGAAACTGCTTTATGTAGACCGAAATGAAATACAAATATTATTCTATTATACTACTCTCTTAACCAATATTAGTTTTGAAACGCATTAAAATTACATATACATACATACGTTTTCAAACAAACGCAAATAATAGAAAACTGCAAAACTATGTTTAAAACCAATATTAACATAAATTTTTTATAATCATATTTAAATCAACATTTAAGTCAACATTCCACATTATTATTGTTAAGACCAATATCGACTTTTCTTAATTCGTTGAAACACTACACACCTTATACTTGATATAAATTTACCTTTTGCAAAATATTTATAAGAAAGAGAAGGGCGAGAGCACAGCTCCAACTTAATTTAACAATTTAAATTCCAGTACTTTCTTTAATATTAAAACAGGCTTCAGGCATTTCTTACATGTTAACACTTACATTAAACTTTCTTTATCATCTTAAAAATATCAATGTCAAATTTTAACCCATATAATCACTAGTATAAACTTACATTTTAAAACAACAAATCTTAGATCTTATAAAACTGTATTTGTATAATAATTCATTCTGGACAGACACACAAACTAACTTAAAATATATTATACTATATATTCTCCCCAAAATTTTATAACTCTACAACTATATTTTAAACAACAGAAGGAAATTTAAACCCATGCAAACTCTACCTATATATCAAACTTATGTTTTATAACTTACTGTATATTAATATGTTTATAAATGTATACTGTACCACAATATATATATTATAAAATTAACACCTTTTTATAAACAATACAATATAAAATTAACACCTTTCTTTTTTTATATAAAAATCTTACATGCTGTAACATATATGCAGACTGCTAAACATCTTATATTATATATAAACAGTATGAAATAACCCAATGTATATTCAAAAGTCATACTAAACAAATTTCAATAAATACTCATATAAAACTAACCATAGAACAAATGCAAATGTTTATAACTTTATATTTAATGTATACTTGCGCTGCACTATATAGACATACTTATAATGTAAAATATATACTTGAAGCATGTTATGCTTAAAATAAAGGAAAAGCAAAAGCAATATAAACAATAAGAAAACAAAAGAAAAGGAGGAAAAATAAGAAGAAAAAGAAAAGAAATAAGAAGAAAAAAAATTAGTGCAGCCATTTACCTACGGAAGAAGCTTCACACGCAAGAGAGGAGATGAAGATCTATTGATATGGAGTAGGATATGTACGAGTGATTTGTATTTATAAGATAAGCCTCACATTGATAGAGTGGAGAGAAATTTTGTTTAAAGTGGCAAGAAATAAAGATAGTAATGGCTAGAGGAAATTTAGGAATTTATTCCTATAATTTAAGGAGAAAAAAAAAGAAAGAGGAAATAAATTAAAACAAATATATAAAGATTAAATGCTGGTGAACAGAGGAAATAAAATGAAACAAATATGTACATAAACATTGAATGCTGGTGAAAAGAGAAAATAACTTAAAACAAATATGTATAAAGATTGAATGCACATGAATAGAGAAAATGAATTAAAACAAATATGTATAAAGATTGAGTGTTGGTGAAAAGAGGAAATAAATTAAAACAAATAAGAAGAGAATGGATTGATTTAAAGGAAAGGCAATGGATGGTTTAGATCCTATTGCGGATGAGACCCTATTGCGCCGTCTATTAAGCGGATAATATTTTAAATCCTATATACCGCGATAATTCCGTACTGGAACGGAATTGGTATTGTGCTAACATCTTTGGATGCAGGGAAACAGGTTGGAGGGATCCAACTGGATTCCTCAACAGTATTTATTTGATTATGGATATTTTGATATTCGTTGATTATCATATACTGATATATGATGTTGTTGTTGTCATGATTGACTATTTGGTGTGTAGCATCATTGGGCCAATTTTGGAATTTTAAAAGGATTTTTAAAGTGATTTTTGAAAGTATACGTTTTATAAAATAATTTTGGAATTGATTCGTTTTAAATAAATAAACGTATAATTTTAATGTTATAAAATTTTGATTTTTGAGAAATATAGTTAGAAGTTGATTTTTGAAAATATGGGTTAATGATTTTAAAAAATAGTTTAAATCGGGATTTTTGAATTTATTGTAAAAAGTTTAAATATAGGATTTATGAAATTTGATTATTTTATAAATCAAAGAAAATGGTGAAATTATAAAGGAGATTAAAGATGTTTTAAAATAATAGTATAAATTGATTTATATAAGAGATTTATAAATTGATATTTATAATTTAAAATATTGGAATTATAAAACGAGTTTTTATAAGTGTTAGAATGAATTGTGAATGAATTTCATAAATGAATGAAATTTATAGAATTATAAACGGTGAAGTTATAAATGGAATTTTATAAGCAGTATGTTTATAAAATTTGTAAAAGTTATTAAAAGAATAAGTTTTGGGTAAATAAATGAATCTTATAGGTTATAAGATTTATAATTTGGGAAGTTTAAAGGAACGATTTTGTAAACAGATAAATTATAAGCATTTAACTTATAATATGAACCATTAGTATATCATTGAGATATAAATTGAGATAGGTTAATAAAGGAGGTTTATAAAAGGAAGTTGTTATAAAATAAATAGAAATGGAAATTATAAACATTGCTTTATAAATCCGCAAACGACTTATTTTGATAAGAAATTGTTATAACTTATTTATGGAGTTATATTCACGTTTTAGACAGTGAATAATCCTTTAAAATAAAATGTATAGAAATGATGAAATTGGTTAACGAAGTATATTCACGTTTTTTAATAGTGAATAATACGTTAAAGAAATTGTTTTGATGTGATGTTTTAAATAGAATTAAAATGATCTAACGATGTTTTTAAAAATGTTTTCAACATTCATTGTTGAAATAGACGTTTTAGAGAAATAGAAGGAAATGGTGGACTATAACACTGTTGTTATAGTAAATGATTTTCGAAAGGAAATGTTTTGCATAGTATTGGGATTTATATATCTATTTTAATTTCGATTCCCTATACTAGTGATTTTGGGTTGTCGTAACGATGTTTTACGTAACATTCGTTTTGACCCAAATAAATATGTTTAAGAGAATGATTTCCTTAAAGAATAAAATATATACTTAATCTCGATTTAAGTATATCGAATATTTTCCAAATGTTGAAAATAAATATATTTGTGAATTACTTATTAATAAGTAAGTATGGAAATGTTTTTCCAATGTGAAATAAAACGTTTTGAGAATTTATCTTTTTGAAGATAAATTAAAAATGAATAATTGAAATCGTATATTCATAGATATTTTGGAATATAAATTCACTATGGAATTTATAAAAGAAAGGGGAATTTGTTTAAAGATAAATATTGTTTTATTTTTGAAGTATTGAAATTTTATATCTTGTAAAGATATTTTTGGGAAATAAATAATTTGAAAAATTATTTTGAATCTGGTGATGTTGTGCATATCCATTGATAGTTCAATAACCGACTATCAATATTTACCTTTGAATGGGTATTTGTTGTGATTTACCTGAATTTGAATGCCACACTTATTTTTAAATAAGCGCTCACTATTCGGGTTAGCCGGGAAAGGACCTTGGGGTCGTATAACCCATTCCGAATATGTGATACATCGTTATGAATTGCATTTGAAGACCGGATATTTTTGAAAGCGGAAGGACAACTCGTCGAATGTCTTTGCATCGACTGGTCCCCGGTATAGAGACTCCATATGAGATGGGAAGTTCGAACGTGATTAGTGAATATCCGTATTGCAAGGACATCTTTGTAAGTGCCTTTGGTTCTGTTCGAGCCCGGAATAGACTTGTATGGATAGTATGTCTGACATTACAAATTGAGATATAAAGCTGATTTCTTTCAAATATATTTCTGTTGGTGGCGGAGAATTTATTCTATTAGCTTAACACCCTTCTCTGAGATGTACGAGCTCAGAGGTTATGTAGTTGAAAATTATTAGCAATATATTACCAATTTGGTAATGTGACATGCTGAGTGTTGCTGTGAAATGATCATTGTTTGTTCATTTGTGATATGATCATTTGTTTGATCACTTATCTTTGTGATCATTTCTTTGATCATTTGTTGACCCAAAGCATGGCTTTGTACCAAAGCGTGGCTTTGTGGACGAGACTTCGTCGAACCTCACACCCCGGAATGGTCAAAACAGGAAAGATGCAGCAAGGTTATTGGGGGTAGCGCCCCTTAGGGTATGTGCATTTCCTTCTGGAAAGGGGTGGTATCATGGTATGGAGCCCAGATACTTACTCATGTTGAAACACTTTATTTATCATTGTGTGATGTTGGTTCTCGAGCGCTCGGATAAAGGTCCTAAAGGACCGGGGGATGGCATACTCGTGTCATTAGTTACCCAGTTAGGGGTAACCCGGCCTTGTGTTGGCAGAGATCCGGTTAGGTTCTCGGGGACGTCCTTCCAGAGGCGTTCTCATGTGGCAATGGGAAGTTCCTTGGCCTGGTCATTTGTTGGAAATCCAAAGAAACAATACGAGACTTGTACGGTTTTAGTTGTAGAACCTGCTTCCTCAGGAGGTAGCTATAGCAGGCATAATATAATGGTACCTATGCGGGCTAAGATTTATATTCTACTTTCAAAATGTTTTCTACACTATGCACTAATAATAATATCAAAATTGATTTGATTTTGCGTAGTAAGCATCTTTGACTAACATAAGAAGAAATCTCCTCCAAGTCTGCGTTGCATTGTGCGTGTGGTGGGAGGTCTTACGGTAGTTACATTTTCAAAAACATTGCGAATTTATCTAAAAAAAATTATCCTGTACTTTATTTTAAAGAAAAATAAACTGTTTTGAGTTCTCACACCAGTCACATGACTGACTCGGAGTTTATTGTTTTCCTTCCTAAACTCTGGGTGCCCATCAATTTCCACATGGGCAGTCAAGAGTTAAGGTTTATCAGGATATTCTGGAATTCAGGAGTTGCTGGAGGCAAGATGGATGGCACAGCGTATCAACTAGTACATAGTATTTCTTTTCCACTGTTTGTTGTTGTACACTCTGATGATGTAATGTAATGTGATGTAATGTAATAGCTGATATAATTCTTTGTTTAAAGATTATTCATTTATCTATTATATGTTGTTCCACTGCGATTGTGAGATTCTGATATTGTTCTGTTGTTTTTTTCTGTTCTATTCTATCTTTTTCTCTCTTCTTCTATCTTTTTCTTCTTTTTAAACCCTGAGAATTCGTATTTCCGTTCATCTTGAGTTAATCAATGGAGATTAGTGTATATTCAAGGAGTACGGATTTGCGGGTCCTCACAGCTGGTATCAGAGCATATGGTTAAGCGACAACCATGGCTCTGTTGGGTATTACTCATTAGAGATAGAGTCAGTAGTACTCTAGAATGAGTTTGAGTGTAATAATAGCTATGAGGGCGTATTTGTTAGTGAATATAAAATTGTTTTATATTGTGATGATTGGTTTGTTGAGTGGTATATGGATTTTGGTTAATACGAGTAATAACGTTGTTGATAGGGATCTCTAAACACTTGTACAGAACAATTCGACACGATATTGTTTTAAATTGGGTAAATGAAATAATTTTACCTTGATTATTTTTATATATAAAAGAATAATTTTTCAGAATTATTAAAGTGTATATAGGTAGATTATTTGGTGATTGAAAATGTAAGAATATATATATATATATATATATATATATATATATATAAGTAAATTGAAAGATGTTTGAATAATTTAAATTAAGGAATAATTGTATAAGAAAAAGAATTATATGAATTGAATTATAATTAAAGTGATTTACAATTGTGAAATAAACTTATATATATATAAGAAGTGAAACTATATGAATATATTTATCAATTTGAGTTGTAAATAAAAAAAATGAGTTTGAATAAGTAATGAAATTCAACTTTAGTAATTGAATTGAATGAATGGATTGAATGTTAATCAATTGAATGTAAATAGAATTGATATGAAATAATGAACGTAAGTATTAATTCATTAAAATCTTATGTTATTAGAAGTTGAATAATTAAATGAAAATCAATTTAATTAAACCAAATTAAATGAATATAAGCAAAGGAATTTGGTTGGAATTAATATACATTGGTTGTTATATGATTGTTAGTTGATTGTATATAATTCATTAAGTATTAAGGAAATTGAAAGCTAAAGTAATTGAAATCCAATTGGAAGTTAAGTGAATCTTAAATAGAATTGAATTGATTTGGAAGTAAACCAACTTGAATATGGATTAGTGAATATAAACTAATTGAAAATGAATGTTAGTAAAAAACATCCACTGTTAATGAATCAAATGTGATTAAATTGAAAACCTATTTCATTGAATATTAATGAGAATATGAATGAATATTAATTGGTTATGGATGTTAGTTGAATGCTAGTTGGATGATAGTTGAATATATTGCTTTTACTACATTTTCTATGTTGGCATATATAGTTATTATGTTGCTATATGTTGTATATCGATACTATTGTCTATATACATGTTTCTCATTTTTTTGTTGAGTGTTTAGTAGGTGCGGATTGCGTTTGCTTCGCATTTGGAGCTCGCTTTCGCGCTATATTAGCCGTATATGCTTGCTAATAAAATATAAGGTACATATCTCGGATTAAATATCGTACTTTTACACTTTTTCCCCGCGGGATGCCTCATCACTTGATGAGATGTATATTTGTGATATATATACTGTCATTTTTTTTTCAGATCGAGCCGCGCAAAGGAGACTATGGCGAATTTTTCCGAAAATTTAAGGCGTTAGAATATTTTTGAGAAAAAATTGAAAATTTTTGAAAACTAAAACTTGGATTTGGAGTTGAAAGTTAAACAATAGTAGTTGTTTTTGAAAAAATAACTAAGTATGAGTTGAAAACTTAGTAAAGTTATTATAAGAAGTTTAACTATGGATTTATGAAAAATTAATAGATTTTGTAACTTTTCTTACTTGATAATTTCGAGGACGAAATTCTTTTAGGGGGAAGTATGTAACGACCCAGAATTTCTATTAATTAAAATTTGAATATTTAAATATTAATAAGTGAAATTTATAAGTCAAATAAATTTTATTTTGAATAATTAGATTTAATTGGATAATTAAATCGATAATTTAATATGTGAAAATACAGAAATAATTGAAAATTGAGTTAAATATGATTGAAAATGATTTGTAAAATTTTATTATATCATATTGGAGTTATAATGATGTTATAGAACTTTTAAAATCGAATTAAGAGTTTATTTGTGAAAATTGAATATTTTAATATTAAATCGACTAGTGAAATTAGTCATTTTTCGAACAATCAAATCAAACAGTATTAGAATATTTATAAGCAGACATGTAGTTTTCAATGAAAGGATATTTCCTTTTGCTAATGCTAGTATTAGAACTACACACAAAGTTTATACTCCAAAGTCTTCCATACCAAACATACCAGTAATGCCATATATATGGAATGCTACTGAAACTAAGAAAAGAACAAGAACCTTTGGATCACAACACAGTATGTCATCTGGACCAGGTCATGATACAGAAGGTCAGCCTGCTACACATCCTCAGTCACCTGTAGAATCAAGCAATCAAGATCAAAATAGTCGTGAAGATCAACCAGATGATAATGCTAATCAGGACAGCAGTTCAAAGTCATCTGATGCAGAATTACAGACCAGAACATGCCATCATATGATAACCAGATCAAAGAGTGGGATTTATAAACAGGTTTATACTGCAACTATATGCATCACAGAGCCTCAAACATTTGAACAAGCATTCAAAGATAAAAACTGGAAAGAAGCTATGGATGAAGAGTGTCAGGCATTAGTGAAAAATAATACATGGAGTCTAGCTCACCAACCAAGCAACAAAAACATCATAGGATACAAATGGACATATAAATTGAAAACAAATCCAAATGGGACTGTATCTTGACATAAAGTAAGGCTTGTTGCCAAAGGATACACACAGGAACATGGCTTTGATTTCAGTGAGACTTTCTCACTAGTAGTGAAACCAACAACCATCAGAATAGTTCTTACAATTGCTTTAAATAATAACCGGAACTTGAGACGGTTAGATATAAATAACGCATTTTTGAATGGTGTTCTGCAGGAAGAAATCTATATGGAGCGGCCACAAGGATACAAGCAAGACACGAAACTTGTGTGCAAGTTAAACAAAGCCATTTATGGGTTAAAGCAAGCACCAAGAGTATGGTTTGATAGATTGAAAGCCACATTAGTTCATTTGGGCTATCAATCTACCAAATCAGACAATTCCTTATTTATCAAAATTAATAGTAGTCTTATTGTTTACATACTAATATATGTTGATGATCTAATTATAATAGGTAATGATGAGAATGAAATCAAAATCATCATACAGTATCTTGACAAGCAATTCTCAATTAAGAATCTAGGTGAGCTAAATTACTTCCTGGAAATAGAAGTGAAGAGAAAGTCAGATTCAGAATTCTTTTTTAGCCAAAAGAAATATATCAAGGAGCCGCTGATTAAAGCAAAACTGGATGGTGCTAAACCTCAGCCTACACCAATGATCAGTCATCAACAACTTTCCAAATACAGGGGAGAACCAATGTTAAACATCAAACAATATAGAAGTATTGTAGGAGCCCTACAATACTCCACCATAACATGACCAGATATATCTTTCAGTGTTAACAAAGTCTCTCAATTTATGCAAGAACCATATGAAGAACACTGGAAAGCAGTTAAAAGGATACTCAAATATCTCAATGGCACAACAAATTATGGTCTTACACTAAAAAAGTGCAAACAACTAAGTATCACAGCATATGCAGATGCAGACTGGGCAACAGATGTTGATGAAAGAAAATCAGTGACATGCTACTATATATACTTAGGCAATAATCAAAGAAGCAGTCAACTATCTCCAGATCCAGCACAGAGGTTGAATATAGAAGTATAGCTAGTGCTGCTGCAGAAATCGCTTGGATTCAATCATTACTTTTAGAAATGAATATTAAAACAGAGATAAAACCAACGTTGTGGTGCGACAATCAAAGTACAGTCTACATAGCAGCTAATCCAGTTTTGCACTCAAGGACAAAGCATATAGAGATTGACTTATATTTCATTCGTGAGTTGATACAAAAAGGAAAGCTTCAAGTGAATCACTTACTATCAACTTACCAATGCGCAGATATACTTATAAATGCATTATCCGCAAAAAGCTTTCATCGATTCAGAGAGGACCTGAAAGTCGAAGCAGTTAGTGAAGAATGAAACAAAAGTTCCATCTTTTTTGCTTTTCTCTTCAGATCTATAGTCGCATCAGTCTTCCGATCAAGCCGTGAAGACGATTTGAAACGACAACAGACAACACATGTTTGTCACTACCTTTTCTACTTCAGATCTGCAAAGCAAAGCAAACAGGATCTCAATTTAGCAAAGAAACACTTATGTAAAAGATTAGAGAAGAAAAGATTATAGAAAGAAGTCAGCGCAACCGAACACCAGAATCACACGAAAAAACCCTAACCCTAGCATTTGGTTGAGGGAGGGAGTAAATGAATGTTATAAGAGTCGGCTGTCGAATATATTCTCTGTTTCAAAGATTATTGTATATTGGGCTAATGAATACAAGGCCCATTATCAGCCTTTGTAATTGAATTGTATAAAAGCAGAACTCTAGGCAACCAAATATATATAGAAAATCATTTGTATCAGTTCTATATGTAGTAATAAAGAGACACATCAATTCTCTTTCAATTAGAATTCTGAAAACATCAAGTTCAGCACAATTTCTATCTAGGCATGAGGACTACTGGTGGCAAATTCACACTCAAAGCTGCATGGGAGACCATTAGAGGAAAAAAGAGGGAAATAAAAGTGGCATTGCTCAGTTTGGAACAACTGGTGTTCCCCCAGAATGGCCATGCCAACACACTTCGCTATTCTAAATAGACTTCCAACGAAAGACTGAATAAGTTGATGGCATAACGAAAGCAATAAAATATATTCACTCTATAACAAGCACATGGAAACGGTTTCATGCATTTTTTTAGTTGTAGTTATTCTCAATATGTCTTGAATCACCTAAAAAACTATTTACAACCGCAGCTTAACCAATCTAATAAGATATATTATCACTGTCGTTTGGATTCGGAAACATCATGACAAAAATTATTTGCATTTGTTTTATTCAATTTCCTTTCATGGTCTTCATCATTTGTGAAAGGTTAACCTCTACTTGAGTATGGTGGAAATATTTAGCAGTCAAAATGATGGTAGATTGAATCATCATTTTTATATCGTCAACTGGTCTTGGAATCAAAGAGTGAAAATGGTCCTTATTTTTTCTATATTGTTGATTGATGTAAAAACCAAACCGGTCTTGGAATCAAAGAGTGAAAATGGTCCTTTTTTCTGTATTATTGATTGATGTAAAAACCAAACGGTGAAATTAAACGACACAATTTTTTGACTTCATTTTAACATCAAATGGTCAAATATATTTCCATAAATTCAAACCTGGGCTACAGCCCAGTGTAGATTTTGTATAGATCCATCCTGAGATTCAAATGGTAGCAAAAAACTATCACAGCCAATTTTCTAATTATTAGGGATGTCAAATTAAAGGCAAAGATAAATTTATGAAGAAAGTCTATTTAGACATAAAATGTGGACACAATTGGTGACACAATGGATATGTACAATTGGATTGCCCCTTAATTTCCACCTTTCATATAAGGATAAAAATATCCAATGACCATGAATTTTTGTGTCCCTGATTTGTGTTTAATTTTGTGTCTAAATAGCCGCTCTCAAATTTCTACCCCTGCTGAATACAATTAAAGGCAAAATAATAAATAGCCCCTGTTATTATTACCCGTGGCATAAATAAGTTCCCTTAGGATTATTTTTGGACTGGTTTTGGTCAAATATGAGTGTATTTTTGTGTTCATTTATATTGTCCCTTTTTACATTAACAGCCAATTAAAGTTCCATTTTTTCTTTCTTATCTTTATAATACCAACTACAAGAGAAAATGAAAATACAAAATCAAGGTGAATTTTCATGGAATCCACTTTGCAACTTATACAAGGTTATATTTTAATTGTCAACCTAATCTTTGAAATTGGTTGAAGTTCTATGAAAGAAAAATATAAATTAATTGATGATGGCAATAGTAAATGCATTTAGTTGAGCATGTTCATAAATTAAATCGTGGTACATATAAATAATAGAATTTAGTGCATATCTTCATGGAAAAACGTACATTTTCATTGTTTAATCATAATACCAATTGAATGTTTTTTCTAGATTCACCAAGGACTATGTTTGTGTTAATATATATTTCTTACTACAAATAAAATGCCACCCCCCTCAACTCATGCTTTCGAAATTGGTCATCCTCAATAAAAAAAACTTTTAAATACTACATTAACTAAAAGCCACTTTGATCATTTTTCACTTCCATATTTTCATATATACACACATTAGCTCCAAGATTGCACACGTTCTTATGAGTTTGACTTCACATATTATCGATCTCCAAAATTCTTTATTTGTTCCTTTTCAGGCTTGCATTTCACTTGCTGTCATGGATTAACCGCCTTAGATTTCTCTCATATAAAATTATTTGAACTATATTATAGGCTCATAACATATTTTATCATTTAAGTTTGCATTAAATAACATTTGTTCTCATGTAAATGCCTACTCTAAATTATAAATACAAATTTGAATCAACAGTTTGACGACTAATAACTAACAAATGTTATTTGAAAGCTTCCTTTGTTTGTAATCATCCATGATTGGCCATTGTAATAATTTTTTGTAATATTGATTCAATATTTTGCAGGCGCTTGTGTCAAAATAATTAGATGAAGCTAAACATGGTGTCTTGCAATTTAACTAGCTGCCAATTTCGGTATTGGGATGTCAGAACTCCTTTTCTTCTCTAGGAAGCATTCTGGTTTGTTTATATGGAGTGAGGTGAGATTGGAAAAAAGGTTGAAAGCATATTCATAACAGTGATGCTTTTTACAGGGAAGTATATTTTGATTTATATTTATAAAAGTAAACTCGATGTTATGTTATGAGTGCAATTTGCACTTTTTTAAGTACTAAACTTGGAACATGTTTTGTAATGAATTGACTATGTAATCTAATATTGTTATGTGAATTATATTTGAATGTTCTCTCCTTTTTTTGTCAAGTTATCTTTATGCATATTATGTTAACTTGTATGCATATATTGTGATGCATGCATAAACTGTTATCTGTTAAGACTGAAGAAGTAAAATTAATGTTATACCATCTATTTAATCTATGATTTATTATAAGCATACCAGTTGAAACATATTGTTGTGCATCCATTACAAAGTTTATAATTGACCTTAGCATTAGAGGCATATTTTTTATTGTCTTTGTTGAAGCTTTTAGAGGCATTTATTATTGCTTCTACTGGAATCATATTATATGTCGCTTACGTGGAACACATTTTATTTAAGGCAATTTAAGAGACTTTAATGCCCTAATTTATTATTAGAGGCTTAGCTTTTTGAGGCAATTCTTAATTTTCCTCTCATAGCTATAAGGGCAATCTAATGTTAGTTTTGGCCTATAATATTAATATCAGAGGCATATGTGAAATGCCTATAATTCTTTTATCTTTGGCAGTGTATTATATGCATCAGTAAACCTACTTGAAATATTTTGGATGATAGTATTACCGTTACTCGTAAAAAATTACCAGCTTAATTATTTGAGAAATATTGGGTAGTTCATCGATGATATTACAAGATTACCATAAGTAATGATAAACAAGATTATTCAAAGTATTGACTAAATGCTTAAGATAATTAGATTTACTGCAAACAATGTTTCTTTTGTCAAAGAGTAACCTAACAAGGGATCAATGCATAGGATAGGTAGAGATCAATTACAAAATCATATGACAGCTTGCTTATGTTATAATAAAGCAAGAAAGGGAAATAACTTCTGAAACAAGTTGAGAAAAAAAGATTATCACTACTACTAATAAAGAAAATCCGTTGAACTAATTTACTCGGTGTCCATTTGAAATTCCAAAAATGCCCCCGCTTTCCATTTACATGTCTACGCTCAGACGATCAACTATCATATGAACAACTTTTATAATTAATGGCTCAAACAAGATATCAACGTATACAATAATACAAACAGCCCGTGTGTGAAGCACGGATCCATACTAGTATATATTATATTTGAGAACATATATTTAGTATTATTCATGATAATGTTACTATTTTAGTTTGTTTTACCTTCAATATCCAAGATTAGCAACATTATTACTACATTCTATTGTAAACACTCTGTGATGAATAAAATTGCCTCTATCTTCCAGACGTGGCACTAAACATTCAGCAGTTTCCAACCTTTTCAATCATCTTGTAGATTGGTTTGACAGGCACCAAGCATTATTTAGTACAGTTTGTTAACTTTACATTGTATCTGCCAATGCAGGTTTGAATTTGAGCTACTACATACTATATTTCATCAACTTCTGTTGTTAGGAACCTACATAATTTCAACTATTATGCTACTAAAATAATAAATTACAACCTTCTTTGTTCCATAGACCGGCTAGTTCAATCATTGAAGACCTCAACCTTGAACCAACACAATTCATTTTATTCCCTACACTTTTAATTTTCTTTTTTTCCTCTTATTTCCGGTTTGCACGTACTTTTCTTTTTTTATTCAATAGAGATGCTTCTCGCTTTATCTGCAGCAGTTATTCATCCAGAAGCTTCAAGAAAAGGAAAATCAATCTACCAAATCATGAAACCAAATCTTACAAAGGATCAAACGGTTTCATAGTCTTCACATCAACATAACACAATCATTCAAATATGCATAAATGAGAATAAGATTATATTTACCTGGTTCTAAACATACATCCTTAGTAAAACAATCCCAAGAAAACAAAACAGTTATCAAATGAACACAAACTAAATCAACAATTAAACGTCTTCCTCAACCCTCAGCATCTAACGTGAACTAACACACTTCATCTGCAGCTAATACTACAGCATCAGATTAACTCGACAGCAACAAAATATCATAAAATTTGAGAAGATGCTAAATTATAAACTATTTGCAGGGCACTTAGATTAACTCGACAATAAATTAAAATTGAACTGATTATCTGATTTGACTTTGAAAATTTGTTTGCAGTCGATTGCCGAAATGGAACGCAACCCTAGTCCTCCTTCGTCTCCATCGAATTGGTAGAACAAAGGGAAAAGACGGTAGTAGACGGCGGAACAGTGGAAGAGGTGGTAGACGGCAGAGGCAGTGGTAGAACAAATTAGCGATAACCCTAAAATAAAAGAAAGAGAAAAACGTTGAAAGAATGAAATGTCATTCACTAGGAATAGTTTAAGTAATAACAAAAGATAAAATTACAAACCTATTAATATTGCATTTGATTATTTACGAAATTACTAGATTTGGTAACGGTAATAACCGAGATAAATGTTAGTAACGTAAACAACCGTTAGAAATTTATAACGGTTACAATGTTACAAATTCAAAGCAGAAAAGTGTTACAAAATGGATTGTTTAGTGTAGTGTATGGAGAGGCTACTGGCTAGCCATTTTGGTCTTTTTTTATCGATTAGGCCTATCTTGTCCTTTGATCGACCTCTCATTCAGACATTAGCTGAGAGGTGTTGGCCCCACCACACGTACATTTCACTTTTCAAATTTTGAGCTTGGTATTACCTCAGTTGATTTCTACATGTTTGCTGGCATTGAAATTGAACGACATGGCCTTCGACCTTTTCCATTTGATGATTTATACGAGTCCCCCAATCTGTTTACTGTTTTTCTACCATTGCTAGATGTTACCTACGCCACTAGTGGTTCTGTTAAGTGTACTTACCTGCAGTAGTACATCACCACTTATATAGCTAAAGCAGATATGATGGATGCAGTTACTAGAGTATTTCTGCTGTACTTGTTTGGTTCGACTTTTTTTCAAACCAAAAAGGTACAGTTAGACCAGGCTATTTAGCATCTCTTGCTAGATTAAACAGCCACATACTATTGATTAGGGCACAACGATATTAGATACCATTTATACCGCTCTAGATTCATTTGCGCTTGGCGATGTTAAACAGATGTATGCTTTTTGGTATATTTTGCCGTTATGGTACTACAAGTACACGGCAAACATGCATCCCTGCATCCAAGACATGGCTAGTCAGGCTGCTAAGCAATACTTCCCTAGGATGAGGCGATATGAGACTATGCATTACGTACATCATGTTCCCTTAGGTGTACGGCATGACTTGATGGAGACTAGGCCACAGCTTGATATGCGTAGTTCGGGGTAACATCATTCAGACTCCTTGGGCGTCATATTGGACTCGTCTAGAAGATATAGGTCTTATGATGGATGACCATCCCTTGATGGTTGCGTATTCACTATCTAGATGTAGGGTTACTTTGCATGCACCTGCATTTATGTCTATGTAGTATTTGGGAGAGAGGTATGCTTATTAGATTACGGGTGATCGTCGTATATCTTGTGAGGACATGTATGGTAGACATATAGTGATTGGCGATTAGTATCTAGATGTTGTACGACAAGCTGTCTGGGTGGATAGTAGTACTTTCTTCATCGATGTAGATTACGATGCTTATTGGGCTAGAGTAGCACCCCATAGATTCATCATACCAGATTATGTTCGTGAGGGTCAACTCTGATCATATAGGATCTTACATTGCAGCCGGTAGGGTTTTGGTACCATAGGTTTCATTTGACCTGATTTTGTCACAGTTCTCCCACACTCCGATACTGTTGGAACCTGATAGTACTTTTAGATCATATGACGTGACATGTACTCTGATCGAGCAGCCTTTAGTCTTTCCAAATCACCCCGACTATCCTGATGTGCCTTCCGTCGGGTTATATCCAACGTGTAAGGTGTGTTTGTTGTTTATTGCCATTTTCTCTTTAGTTTATGCTTAGTTTCTTATCTATGCCAAATATCATCTTTATGCAGTATGTTGCTAGATTGGACCAGGCAAAAATTTTACTTGGTGTGTTTTGCGATATGACTCTCACACATACACACACCATGCATGATATGTTCATGCAGCATACACAGATACTAGAGGCGCGGACTGATCAGCTATCAGCTAGATTTGTTGTATATGAGCCTTTCGGACCACCAGACGGATGTGATGGTGGTCTCAATGGGTATGACACTGGGGGTTTAGATGAGCATGAGGGGGAGGATGACAGTGGGGATGAGGACAATGGGGATGATGAGGACGAGGGGGAGGATAGTGATGGGGATGATGATGAAGATGACGGGGATGATGATGATGGTGAAGGGGACGATGATGATGACTACGACGACGATGCTGCATCCCTTTAGTTGTATGACTTTTAGTTTATGCACAGTGGTATGCTACAGTACCTATAGCTTATGTACTTATATCATTGTTTGAGTATACTGTGTATTCTTTATGTTTATCTAATTTCACTTTCCTTGATTTAGGATGATAATGTTCGAGTATACTATGAATTCTATATGTTTGAGTATACTGTGAATTCCATATGTTTGAGTACACCGATGTAAATTAATTTGCTAAACAGATTACAATTGCATACATACAAACATGGTACACTGATATATTAACCTACTTAAGCATCAACTTGTGACTAGAAACATAAAGAAATTACCAGTGACATTAGAATTGCCGATATGCAAACATAGAACACTGATAAAAAACAACACGATAATAATAGAACATAAACATGAAGAAACTAGACATGATGATTAGACTAAAACTCCTGCAAAGCAAGTCTAGGGGGTCTTATCTCCTGTTCTAATTCGTTTGCATATGTTATTCCCCTTGGATATAAAGGATCGTCCAACCATTTCGCGTAATTGCAACCATTCGGCCAAAATTGATATAGCTGAATTCGACGACCAATATTTTCTCCATCCGCACGTACTTCAACTACATACCCATAGTGACATCAAACTAGGTACGATTCAACTTCTTGTTCGGTGGGAGATTGAATGACTTGAACCTGGTTATCAGGTTGTTCATATGCCTGATGAACAACATGTTGTTCGTATGGTGGTTCAGCCACCTCACGAAGTCTCAACTGGTCAAGATCTGAAAAATGACCGCGGACATCTTCATAGTGTTATTCTTGATAATTGATAAGCCAATCCTCATCAGTATGTGGACTTTCTGTAAGCACGTAACCTGCATACGAATCGATAAAATAAGGCCAAGAAGCCATTGCGATGAAGAAGAAGTTGCTATTGTGAGTGAGGAAGAAGATGATTATGGATGATGAAGAAGTAATTCAAAAGCGCATATATAAACATACATGCTTATTTAAATGATGTGATACCACTACTTTTTGATATGACAACAACATACATTATTATTTGAAAAAACAATTCAGAAAGCTCTCTGCACATTAAAAGATTTTTCATACAACACAATATTACTTAACCAACTACATAATAAAACATCTCCACGTAAATACTATTAATGATCATTACATAACCAACTAGTAATACTGTTATCTTAAGGCCATCCAAATCTTTCTAGCCAATTTTGGCCAATGAAGTACACATCATGGCCAATGAATGGAGTGCGGTATTTTAAATTGTATCGACCGTCATAAGTCGAATGTGTAGTCTCGAACACATTTTCTGATGTTACCTCATTAATAACTTTTGTGTAACTCATGCATGCCCTAGTAAAGTTCCCATATGCAGTCTTGACCTCTTGAGCCATACATATGACTTGACAGCCCATGTCGTTGTTGTAAAGTTCAGCCAAAGTGTCCCAAAATTGAATTAACATTAACCTCGATTATCGCAATTTCATCAGTTTGTATGTAGTATTGCATAAGCCGCTTCAATTCATGAGACACGAATGTCATGTTGGATATTGTAGTTTGAACAACGTTAAGCTTTTAAATGATTCAAATAAATAACGATTTGTGAATTTATATAATGGATGTTCCTTGTCTCCACTCACTAAAGATATTAGCTGTGGCCGACAGTGGAACATGGCTACAGTGTATGATTTGACCGCACACTGAGCCGCCTTGTATCCACTCACGAAAAAAGGGAATCTTGACCGGCAAATGAACGTGGCCACAGTATGTGATTTGACTGCACACCGAGCCATCTAATCTCCACTCAATAAAGATATTAGGTGTGGACGACAGTGGAACGTGGCTACTGTGTATGATTTGACCGCACACTAAGCCACCTTGTCTCCACTCATTAGAGACATTAGGTGTGGCCGACAGTGGAACGTGGCTACAGTGTATGATATGACCGCACACCGAGTCACCTTGTCTCCACTCAAGAAAGATGTGAATCTTGGCTGGCAAATGAACGCGGCTACAATATGTGATTTTACTGCACACTGAGCCACCCTATCTCCATTCAATAAAGATATTAGCTGTGGCCAACTGTGAAACATGGCTATAGTGCATGATTTGACCGCACACGGAGCCGTCTTGTATCCACTCAAGAATTAGTCATATATATTACCATATGGATCCCATACTTGTTCATCACAATTCAATCCAACAAAGCATTCAAAAATTAAATAACTGTTCTCAATAACAATGTTTGAAAATTTACTAAAAGCTATATTGATATGCGATAGAGACTCAGAAAAAGAAGCGTATGCTTTGGCACATCAACTAGAGGAGGAGGAACTGATGGAGACATACCATGAAGCATACGGTTCAACTTATGGAAAACACGGTGGGTCAGTTGTGGGTCTGAAATACATTAACCGTAACCAGCAAGTATTTTACAAAACACTTATGCAAGATTACTTTGCTCGTGATCCAACTTACGGTCCAAAGAAGTTTAGACAACGATTCATAATAAGTTGTCCATTGTTTTTAAGAATTCTCGAAAGTATTCAGAAGAATAATAATTACTTTGTTTTCAAGCAGGACGCTGCAAAAAAACAAGATTTGAGTGGGCATCAAACGTAGACCGCAGCTTTGAGGATGTTACATACGCTACACCCGCCGATGCCCTTGACGACGCATATTGTATTGCAGAGAGTACCACATTGGAAAACCTAGATCACTTCTGTCGATCAATTATGGACATTAATGAGACTGAGTATCTTCGTTCTCGAAACGAGGCAGATATAAAGCGATTGCGTGAAATGCATGAAAGCAAAGGCTGGCCTGGCATGCTTGGAATTTTTGACTGTATGCATTGGGATGGAAGAACTGTCCAAAAGCTTTTCATGGAGCATATAACCGTAAAGAAAAAACTAACTATCGCCTTAGAAGCAGTTGTCTATCATAATTTGTGGATTTGGCATGCTTTTTTGGAATGTCTGGTTCTCTTAACGACTTAAAGGTTGTCGAATGATCTCATTTGTTTAATGATTTGATGCAAGGTAAGTCAATTCCTGTATCATTTACTCTTGGTCATAACACATATGAGCATGCATACTATCCCGGAGATGGAATTTATCTCAAATGGAGCACGATTGTAAAGATATTTGCAAACCCAATAATGACAAAATAGAAACAATTTGCTGCAATGCAGGAAGGACTAAGGAAGGATGTAGAAATGGCGTTTGGGGTCCTTTAGGAAAGGTTTGCAATGGTCAGAAATCCATGCAGATTATGGAAGAGATCAAAAATGACTACAATTATGTTCTATTGTATAATTCTACATAACATGATCATTGAAGATGAACGCGGTATGTACTACACCGATTTCGAGTATGATGGGGCAAGACAACCCCTTGAATTGTTCTGCACAGCCATGTTATGAGCCGAATGACAGTACGTAATTCATGTCGATCAACATGAAGTATATCGTAATGCAGCTATTCATAATAGGCTCTAAAGGGATTTAATGGAGTATATTTGGAATTCTTATGGAAATCGGTAGCTTGTGTTGATGGATCTTTGTTTAATAACATCTATTTTCCTTTTTATTTGTGTAACGAAGTGTAGAATGCTATGATTATGGTGTTTATAATAGTATTTATGTTTGGTGAAGTAAATCTATAATGATATCTACAGAATGCATCAAAAAAAATGATATACCATTGAATATTTTAAAACCGAAAATAGTACATGATTAAAAACATAAACTGAAGGTACATGAATATTTAAACTGCAATAATTAAAAATATTACATGAATATTTCAACTACGTATGTTTCGTTCCTGATCTACTCTCAACAATGCGTTGTTTATACTCCATCCAATATCGCATTGTAATTGGGTCCATTCCAGTGACATCCTTTTCCATTACTAAGGTCTATTTGTGTTGTCCTTCTGACTCAAACCAACCCTTCTCAATCTCGATCAGTTCTTTAAACACGGAAAGCTTTTCTACACTCCCTCTTTGACGTTTTGCATTTCTCTTGCATGTTTTTTATGCATTAGGGCTAAACGGGAATTGATTTGGGATTGAACAGTAATTTTCTTCTTAGCTGCGCATTGCCCCATCGATCTAGCATCTTCATCAAATGCGGGTTCTGCTTCTTCATTTTCGTTATCTAGGCATACATTAGAGTCCATATGAGAAGAATCGTCTAGACTAGAACTATAATTAGTTCGACTTACTTTTTTCTTGCCCTTTGACTTCGTCGAGACATCTCTTAAGTTTTTTGTGTTTTTTGAGCTCCTTGTTGACTAACAAGCAAGTCATATCTGTTAGCAAACCGATAGTTATGTGGTTTTTTTGTACCATTTTCTTTTGGAAATAATTTCAAGAATCGATCGTTCGCCATTCTCTTCTAAAAAAACACAAACAGAAAATAATATATTAACAAATTGATAAAATACGAATATAAATTAAAAATTATAATTTTCAAAACGTTACCAATTCAGCTTCGCCATCCATTCCACTAGGATTTGCTATTCTTATTTTGTGAATCCGAGACTCGTAGAATTGTGTTTGTCGATTAATCTCCCCAAAACGACCGGTGATTGCAGACATTGACCTTGTCTTTTCAACATGCTTTATATTGTACGCAGTCATGACTTTTTCCCCATAACGCCACTCCACTTTGGTCATTTCCTTTGACCAGGTTGTTAGAAAAATGACAGTAAATATAACACAAATCTTTATCTTCATCGCCTGACCATGGAGCAGAAGAATAGAAGGATAGAGGAGGAGCGATCTGGAGATGAAAATTTTGTACGGATTGGGAATCATAATCTCAGTTATTCATATTCATCGTTTCGGTATATGATTGAAACAGATGAGACATACTTTCAGTATTATGAAATTGAAAATATAATTGTAGTAGAAGAAGAGATGTGTGTATTACAATCTGAAAAATAGTCCGATGTATGTAAGAAAATCAGAAATATTACCGCTTATAGCCGTTGTAGTTTAAAATATGGCCGTTTATAGCCGTTGGGGGTTAAAATATGACTGTTTATAGCTTTGGAGGTCAAAATATGACTGTTTATAGCCGAAAGGGGTGGGGGTAGGAAGATGGACTGGAAATTAGTCGTTGAGCCGGAGGAAGTTGGGTAGAGGGGGGAAGGGCTGGGGCACCCATAAAATGGGCGCTCAAGCCCAATGTAGGATCCTGAAGTGGATCTTGAATTTTCAGTTGAATACTCAACCTTGAATTGATGACTAGGAATTTTTTTTGCGCTATTCAGCCCTTAATTCATACCGCTGGAGTATACAATGCAAAATCCAATCCATCCATTCATGCAATTGAAATTTTATACATCTTAGTAGTGCATGTTCCTTGATATTTTTAGTATTTTCTCAAAATTTTAGAACGAAAATACTCTACTCTCGTTGATTTTATACTATATATCTTATTAGTGGATTTTTCTCTATATTTTCCCTATTTTCTCATATTTTTCGAATTAAAATACTCCACTTTCATTTATTTACTCAATTCTAGAGCATCTTTTATTTGATGAGTTATCCATCCAAGTTTCGATTCCTGCTAACCATATTTTATTTGATATATTTTTGAATTATTCAACTCTCGTTGATTCTCTTTATTCTTATACTATATATCTTATCAGTGGATCTTTCTCAATATTTTTCGTATTTTCTCACAATTTTACAATTAAAATACCCCACTCTTATTGATTCACTCAATTATTAAGCATCCTCTATTTGATAAGCTATCCATCAAAGTTCTGGGTCCTCCTAACCACGTTTTATCTAATATCTATACTAAAGTATGATTGCTGAGGTTGGTTCCAGTAACGCACAATCCTTCTAAATTTCACAAACAGAACCATATCTGTACTTATTTCTTTCTCCATCTCGATAGTGTCCTCGTCCACCTTTTTCGTCCACTTGCAAGACTTCTTTCTCAAGAGCCTCATAAATTTTGTATGTGAATTTTAAAGTCGTGGCTCGCCTTCTCCTTCTTCTTGTCAGGCTATCGAATTTGGTTTTATGCCTCTTCAATTATGTATTTTCCATTTTACCCTTTTCCAGGTCCTAAGTAATTCTCCGCCGATTCGTTTCGAGGTGAACGATGTTCTGCCCTATCTAACCTTCGCAATTTGGGTTTTCCTATGATTATTCTTCATCCTAACCTTCTCGTTAGCACTCTTTCCCACATAAGTTAGCATGTTCCCAAGGCATGCTTTGATTGTTCGGTTATTCTTCCTTTCCTGGATTCGATAATGCTTTGCCGTGATTGACTTGATCATTCATCCTATTTCAGGTAATAATTCCCAAGTATTTTTGTTTATATAAGATTTGTTGTTCTTTAAATTAGATTAATAGCTCGTATTGATATACGTGATGGAATCAAATTGGACACGTGACTTTAGTTTTTGCTGATCTAACGAACTGTGAATTGATTGATTCCCATGTATTGGTACTGTTTTCTTGGTTTATTAATGTTTGGCAGCTTAAACATTTCTGAGATTTATTGTTCTTAAGTTTGGTGAGATTTTTTACTTTTATAAAAAATGGGTATACACCAACTAAATAAGAAATGTGTATCTTTACCTAGATATCTTCGTATATCGTATAAATGATTTTTTAGACTTTTATGTTTGATGATAAATTTGTTGGTATTGTGGTTATTTAAGAGTTAATGTTTTGTGACTAGAACTACTGGGGGTTACAAATATTCGGACAGTGAAATATTTTCAAACGAAGGGGTAGGTTTAGAACCATCTACAATGCAAAATTTTATATGGTATCAAAATCTATTGAAACACTTACATGGTAGCCTGTATTTAGTAATGGTTCACTTTAAGCAAACATCCCAACTCTAAACATTCACTTTTAATGTCCTAAAGTGATTAATTAATTAGCGATAGCATAGGCGTTTTGTACAGAATCTGAGTAATATTCAAACTCAAAAATAAACCAACTTATTTACATGTATCATTTTTAAAATTTTATTATTCATAGAAAGTATGATATTTTAACTTTTTTATTTTTTTTTTAAATTTATGTGTATGATTCATCTAACCTTTTGAAACTGACATTGTTTTTGTGTTGAAAATCTTGCACATGTAGACATATATAGCCTATATATATTTTTTAATAGCTAGAAAAAAAAGTTCTCCACCATGCTTAACTTACGAAGTAAAATAAATATGCATATTATTTCACCCATCTTTCTTCCTCCTTATAACTATTTCACATGCCTTTTGAAATTGACGTTGTTTATAAAACTGCGTTTTCAACTTACGACGGTTTATGTATTTGAACTTTGAAGTTATGTCGCATACTTCTAAAACTAATTATCTACAAGGAATATGTTACATTGTATATCTTTAAGTTAGGATTTCTAGAGGATTACTTTATTGCTTTTGAAGTTAAATGAACTCATATTTTAATACGAGGATCTTAGTACCATTAGACTCATATAAATTAATTTCATTTACATGTTATATCATCGTATTTATGTCGGTTTCATATCAACTATCAAGTAGCATTTCAACTCAGGTCCCCTTCATTCCTTCTATTAACTTATTTGTTTATTTATTCTATATTTGGACTCTATATGTTATGTGGTTTAGATGTTTGTATTAGGAGTTATGCTTTTTCTTACTGAGTATTTGGATCAACTTTATATGCATATCTATTTTGTCAGACCGAATTATTATGTAATATTTTGCCATTGAACTTTTACAACTATGTTGTAAATGTATTGTTGGTATGCTTCAACCCGAGACTTCTCAAGCACACTTGCATATGCATATAACATGTCATGGTTTTAAACGGCAAAATATATGAGATGTACATAGCAATACAGTGTTTAACAAACTTTAACCCTTCCTATATAAAGATTTAATTTTAGTAATAATGTGTTATAACAAAGTTATTTAATTTTTTCATAGATTCTTAGCTGATATTTAATGCTTGAAACACCTCTGAATCTTGGATTCATTGGACATTGTTGAAGATGCTCGGGATGGGAATCCATGAATCATATTGTATAATAATCCCGCTGCATATTTAAATTACGGATAGCTGTGCATTATTATGTGAGTATTGTATTTTCAAATAGAGAGTCTCAATTTCTTTGATCCATTTTACATTTATTGATACATGGTATGTCTTCATGCGGTTTTGTAGGTACCTATTTTCTTATTCATAACCGATTATGTAATTAGTAGTTAAATTCATTTTTGGAAGTTTGACATCTACATTTTTTGGCATTCATGTTATGGCCTTTGTCCAATTCTCATGCTGACATCTAAATATTACATGATTTTAAAAATAGTTCATTCTTTGTGTCGCTGATATAGTCTGAAATGATACAGGTTCCAATCTCAATGTACAACAGGTCATACCGTTTGATTTTGCTTGAATATTAGCCATATGCTTTAGCGTGGTTTAGCATTTTCTTACAGATTCACTATTCCAATTTCAGATTTTAAAAGCGATTAGACCCTATTTAAGTTAAGCAGCTAAGATTTTTAAAATTCCTATTAAATCCTAACATTCAGATAAGACCCTTGAGGTCTGATTTAAAAAGTGATTAGGTCCTATTCAATCCTAACATTCCGATAAGAGTGTTGAGTTATGATTTTTTGCTTTTACAATATAAAATAATTCTAATTCAGCTTACAGTTACATCGCTACAGAGGTAAAAGGTTAATTCAATTTTCAATGTTATCCATTTTCATTTTCTCTTTTTATTTACAGTAAATGTAATGTTTTAAGCTGGTTTTGTTTGTAAGTGCTTACTGTAAACGTTTGTAAAACGTTTGTAAACTCAAATAAGAAAAAGAAGATAATTCATATTATTCAGCAAGCAAGACGGCTGAAAAAAGTGAAAAACATATTAGGGTTACAGAGATAGGTTTATATAGATAGAAAGCATAAGTAAGCAAAGACTAAAAAAGCCCATAATGTAAAAGATCAATATGCTAACACTTACAAATAGAGGATATGATAGCCTGATGTTTGATATGTGGTCATGTGGAGTAATTCTCTATGTCATACTTACAGAATCTCTTCCACTCTATGATAGAAACCTTGTTGTTCTATGTTAAAAGGTACATTTTGTAAAGTAATACGAGTGTTCCATTATTACTTGCTTGCTTACTTATATACTTAAACATCCATTTTGAAATTTGGTAAAGATTTTCAAAGGAGACTTCCAGATCATAAAGGGCTATCATGTGAAGCACAAACCTAAATTGAAGGACTCTTGACCCTAATACTAAAACTCGAATAACTGTTGAAAGGATTAAAGCGGATAATTATTTTAAACAAGGTTCACTCCATATGATGATGAGGATGATAATGAGGAGGAGGAGGATGATGAAGATGTCGATGCAACTAATAATGATGCAGTGAATGAAAAGGTATAGTGTTATTTTGTGCATGCTCTGTAAATTAGTTTGATTACATAAACTTGTGTATGATTTGCTAATGTTTATTGTTATTTTTAAATCCCATCGAGGCAAACAGAAGTTTATTATTACTAATATTACTCATAATTTGTTAATCCTTATTCGAATGTAGCTGTTTTACATCAACCATCAATACCATTGCCATTGTTAGTTAATAAAATTCACAAACGTAGCATCCTCTGTAAACCAATAACAAACTATGTGTGTTTACATTGTATATTGATTATCTCCTTCATCATTTCGTAGCAAATTTCTTCTTACTAAATCCGTTTATGATGAAATATAAAATTTGGCCGTCGATACAAATATTACCAATGACAATCATAACGGTGGTATGTTAGAAAGAATCAGGTGACATTAGTCAATCATAAATATCACAAATGAAGTTTTATTTTATGGCTAATATGTTTTGATGAAAAACTAATACTTTTATGCTTTGGCGCAATTACTGCATCACTTGAACTTCTAGTTCGTTTCAAAAAACTTAGGTAGTGTTTGTTTTGTTATTTTTAGTTTTGCGTTTTCGTCCATACAAAAATGCACACGACGCATTTATATTGTCGAAAACGACTGGTTGAGAAAATGAAGTTAACCTACAAAATAGAAAATAATTTTTTTTATTTTTCACGTTTTGAGAAATTACACAAGCATGTGAAACAATTAATTCTTCCATCGTCCCTCTATCTCATCGTCTTTCTTTCATCCCTTCCGTTGTCCCTCCATTCTTCTCATATTTGAGATACATGTTGAAAATCGAAAACACAAAATTTGTTTTTAAACCAAACACTACCTTATATTTTCATTATTTTGATTGTATTAGGTCGAGTGTAGTTATAGACGACATTTATTTCCAATATTTTGCATGAAATTTAAAGTGGTATAATTGCAATTTTTAATACGACTTTATTTATTTGCATTTAGTATCTTCATCAAAAAAATTAGTTCTGTTTTGTTCTTTGCATTCCTTCAAATCACGTGTTAATTTTTATCCAAAATTTATTCACTAATTTCTATCATAGAAAAACTATGCATTCTCATATTGAAATTGAATTGTGCTAAAGTACAATTTCATGCTATTTTATTTTACCTATTCCATGTTATTCAGTTTTCAGTTTTTTTCGTTTGCAGGTTGAAGCACAATTTACTTATACTGATAAAGTACGTGTTGTAGACGTCTATAGGCACAAAATTTTACTTTAAACAAGCTTGCATTAACTTTTTAGCTATACTAATACACCACAATGTCATCTTACTTTGCTATTCAGGCATGTGCTATATGAATAAATGGCAATTCAACTCAAACCTTGTACACAGTCGTTCCTTCTTTAGATGGACAATCAGTTGTTACCTTTACTCCATTTCTTGTCTTTCTTAAACCGCTTTAGTATAGCCTTGGCCGAAGTTGATAATGCAGAGCCTCGGATGATTCAGGACATCCCGCTTATCAAACGGGGGCTCTCATCATTACTTCACAAAGATTTGTTGAAAGACTCTCCCTAAGAACCAGAAGTCTATCCGAAATTATGGCTCCTGAAAAAAAAAGTAGATCTACTAGATCTGGAGATGCTTATGACAACACCGCCACTTCTCCCGCGTCAAATCAAACGGCTCCTAGTGTTGGAATTACAAGGGCGGAATTGGATGTTGTAGTGTTTGGGTTGTATCAACAAATGAAAGCCCAGAACACTTTGATGTTGAACAGGTTGAATGCTTTGCTTGGAGTTAAGCAGCAACCAGAAAATAATGAAGAAACCTTTGCTGAGGATGTTCATGATTCCCAAGGGAAAAGTATTCCTCAGACGGCAGTTGGCACCGCCGAAGGGGCACCTCCCCAAGCTGAAGGTTCTAGGCCGCAGCCAACTCTTCATGAACATTTGTCCAGTCAAACTTCCAAAAAAGTAGCTAACGTCTGTCCCGCGTGGCCTCTAAACGATGAGGAGTACCTCTCGGGAATGATTCGACAAATTATGAAGGAGAGCATGCTAAGGGAGGGAGACGAAAGTGACTGGGGGTTTGCTCCAAGCAAGACTCCTTTTACTGAAAGAATTCTGAAGGCTGAAATTCCGAAGAAGTTTGTTCCCCCCGCTATTCCAGCTTATCGGGGGACAAGCGATCCTAACCAGTTCTTATACCAGTATGACTGGCATATGAAAGGTGCCAGAGCAAAAGACGAGATCAAGTGCAGATACTTTCCTGTGTACTTGGAGGGAGTGGCCCTGCTTTGGTTCACGAAGCTGCCAGTTCGATCCGTGGATCAGTTCTCCGACCTAACTTGGAAATTCAAAGATCAGTTCAGGTTACATGCTTCGAAGGCCAAGGACATAATGTCACTATCCAGCCTCGAACAAAGCCCCGGAGAGTCTATCAAATCTTTCTTAAACCGCTTTAGTGTAGCCTTGGCCGAAGTTGATATTGCAGAGCCTCGGATGATTCTAACTTACTTGATGCGAGCTATTGAAAAATCAAGTGAATTCGAAAAATGGCTAAAGATGAAAGAGCCAAATTCACTTGAGAAGTTCTACAAGAAGGCCGATGTATTTATGCGCTTAGAAAGCCTTCCTGTGCCAACAAAAGTAGTCGTGACTGAAGTTGAGAATAACAATGTTGCTTCTAGCAAAAAGAAATCTGGTGGCCAGAATAGGGAGAATGACGGTGGAAAAAAGCAGAAAGATGCGAAGAAAACTCGCCACTTTAAACCTTCAGATTTTACTCCCTTAACTGATACTCCAGAAAATATCTTTTTCGCAACCAAGGATGTTGTTGAATACCCCAAACCACCTGAGATGAAGCCTGGGAAAAATGTTGTGCATAATGGGAGATTCTGTCGGTTCCACAATCAACCTGGTCATGACACTAATGAATGTCGCCATTTAAAGAATTTGATTGAAGAGATGTTGAGACAGAATAAACTACAACAATATGTGAAGAGAAACAAAAGTGACCCGACCTCATCTACTCAGGAGCAACAAGTTCCTGCTCATCAATCCGGCTCAGGTGAGAGGACTGCAGTGCTGGAATCTGAGAGGTCTGTCATTAATGTTATCACAGGGGATCCTCACCCAGCAGGCAGAAGTTGGGGTGAGATGGAGAGATATGCTCACGCTTTGAGATATGCCCCGGCGGAAGAAAATGTTTTTGTCTTGAAAGATGCTGCACCTTTAAAACAACAAAGAACTTTTAACGATGACATCATATTCCGGGCTAGAGACTCTGTTGGTGTTGAGGCTCCCACCATGGATCCCTTGGTGATATCTACAGGCATCGGACCAGCCATTGTAAGAAGGGTGCTTGTTGATTGCGGCGCCTCTTGCAATGTCCTCTTCAGAAAGACATTTGATCAGATGAAAATTCCCAAGGATGATGTCCAACCTTCCTCACAGAAAATTGTTGGGTTCACTGGAGAACCAAAACAGCCTATAGGGACTATTGACTTATTTGTAGAGCTTGGGGAAGGGGAAAAGAAGGTGATCCGAAAACAAACTTTTGTGATTGTCGATGAATTCTCTGCTTACAATGCCTTCTTGGATCGACCGATTCTTGCCGCATTCAAGGCCATTCTCGCCCATGGTGCCTGACTATGAAGTTTCCCACTGATAATGGCGTTGGTGTTGTGAAGGGGGACCAAAATGCTAGGCGAGAATGCTATCTCATAGAGTTACGGGAGGCGAAGAAGAGAGAAATGGGTAAGGGTGCGGCAGCTCCGCTCCGCATCAAAGAGCCCACCTTGTAGCAATTACGGGGTGGACCCTACACTGGTGAGCATAGTGGTGCACGAAAAGAGATTGATCCTAGAAAAACCAGTGCAGGGGAGAGTAGAGTGGTGTCAGTGGAAGTGACGGTGCCAATACCTGTTGACCTGAATGATCCAAACAAGGTGCTGAATGTGGGTTCACAACTCGGTGTGACGGTTCATAATATGTTGATATCATTCTTGAAAGAAAACCTGGATGTATTCGCTTGGAGTCATGCTGACATGTGTGGAATATCTCTAGAAATCGCAGTGCATGCTTTGAATATTGATCCAAAATTCACACCCGTAAAGCAGAAAAGAAGAACCCAGGATCCTGAAAGGTCGACAGCATTAAAAGAAGAAGTAGACCGGCTCATGGAAAATGGCTTCATCAGAGAATCCACTTATTCAAATTGGATTTCTAATCCGGTGTTGGTTAAAAAAGCAAATGGAAAGTGAAGAGTATGCATCGACTTTTCATACTTGAACAAAGCATGCCCCAAGGACTGTTTCCCGTTACCCAGGATTGATCAGTTGGTGGATGGAACAGCCGGGCATGAATTATTGTCTTTTTATGGATGCTTACTCAGGATACAATCAAATCATGATGCATGAGCCAGATCAGGAGGACACGAGCTTCATCACTGATGTTGGTCTTTACTGCTATAAAGTCATTCCCTTCAGACTAAAGAACGCGGGGCAACTTATCATTGACTTGTTAATGCCATGTTCAAACCCCATATTGGCAAGACTATGGAAGTATATGTTGATGATATGTTGGTGAAATCGAAAAAGGCAGTATACCACATGGATCATTTGGCAGAAATGTTCGCGGTCCTCCGAAAGTATGGGATGAAGCTAAATCCTCTGAAATGTTCATTCGAGGTAGAGTCCGGAAAATTCTTGGGTTTCATTGTGAGTACTAGGGGCATCGAAGCTAATCCTGCTCAGGTTCCTGCTTTAAGAGAAGTCAAAACCCCTAGGACAAAGAAGGAATTGCAAAGCCTCAACGGGAAAGTCGCTGCTTTGAGTCGATTTATTTTCAGGGCCACTGATAAGTGCATTCCCTTCTTTGACGCTCTGAAGAAAGGAAAGAAAAACTTTGAATGAACTCCTGAATGTCAAAAAGCTTTTGATGAACTGATTCGTCACATGGAAACGCCTCCAGTACTTTCTAAGCCCAGCAATGGTGAAGATCTTTTCATATATTTAGCGGTTTCATCTCATGCTCTCAGTGCAGCATTGGTATAGGAAGACGCAAAAGTTCAACGCCCGATTTATTACATCAGCAAAAGATTCACTGGGGCAAAGATGAATTATTCAAAGCTGGAAAAGCTCGCCCATTGTCTGTTGATTGCATCCAGAAAGTTGAGGCCATATTTCAAAGCTCATCCTATTAAAGTCCTCACTGATCAACCTCTAAAGCAAGTCCTATTTCGCCCTGAAACTTCAAATCGTCTTCTGAAGTGGAATATTGATCTCAGCCAATACGATATCACCTACCATCCCCGAAGAGCAATCGATGGACAAGATTTAGCGGATTTCATTGCAAAATACACAGATAAAGGTGACAGTGATGAAGAGGTGACTGTGACATCCCGATCCGATGGAAATTATATGTTGATGGTGCAAGAAATGACTATTGTTCCGGAGCTGGGGTTGTACTTGAAACCCCCGAAAGGCGGTCATTGCGCTATGCATTGAGATTAGAATTTCCTTCGACAAATAATGAAGCAGAATATGAAGCTCTTGTTGTTGGCTTGAAGATGCTAAAGAACTAAACATCAAAGTGTTGCAGATCTTCAGTGATTCCCAACTTATTGTAAATCTGTCTGCTTACTTGTCAAAGGCCTAGGAGCTTCTCGATGATTTTGATCATTATACAATAAGCCATATACCCCGGGAAGAGAACATGAAGGCAGATTCTTTCGCAAAATATTCAAGCTCTGGCGAAGCTCAATTATTGGGATTGGTCCCTGTGGAAGTTTTGTAAGCTCCAAGTACTGATGAGATGGATATTGACTGGATTATGGCTGTATCTCAAGAGCAGGAGTCGTGGATGACCCCGATCAAGAAATATCTACTCAACGGCTCCCTGCCAGAAAACTCAAAAGAGCGCCAGAAGCTGTTAAGAAAAGCCCCGATATATGTAATTCAGGACGGCCGGTTGTACAGACGAGGATTCTCGATGCCATTACTCTGATGTGTAACCAAGGAAGAGGCTAAGACAATTTTAGCTGAGGTGCACGGAGGTGAGTGTGGGGATCATTCAGTTGGCCAAACTCTAGCAAAGAAAATTCTCCGCTGTGGGTACTTTTGGCCAGATATTAATCGAGACGCTGCTAGCTACTCCCGAAAGTGTGACATATGCCAGAGATTTGCAAAAATCCCAAGAGTACCCTCCACCGAGCTAACACAGATGGTCAGTCCATGGCCATTCGCCATTTGGAGGATAGATCTCATTGGGCCTTTACCGATTGCCAAGTCCGAAATCAAATATGCTATTGTTGTTGTTGATTAGTTCACTAAATGGACTGAATCTGAACTATTGGCTACTATTACCTCTAAAAAGATGATAAACTTTGTGACTAAAAATATCATTTGCAGGTATGGTGTGCCTCAGAAGTTAATCACAGACAATGGTAACCAATTTGAAAGTGAAGAATTCCAGGACTTTTGCAGGCGATTCAAGATCCAAAAAAGCTTCTCAGCAATGGCTCATCCGCAGGCAAATGAGCAAGTGGAAGCAGTGAACAAAATTATCAAATCAGCCATCAAAAAATAGATGGAAAAAGCAAAAGGTGGTTGGGTCGATAAGCTGACACTAGCACTTTGGGCATACAAAACTACCCACAAGACTGCGACTGGGCACACCCCATTCTCATTAGCATATCGATCAGAAGCAATGATTCCAGTGGAAATAGAGGTCCCCTCACACAGGAGAATTCATTTCAACCAAGCTGAAAATGAAAAGCTGCAACTTGAAGCACTTGACTTGCTTGATGAAAGAAGGAAAGAGGCTAAGCTCAGAGTTGCAGCCCATCAGCAAAGGATAGCCAGGCACTTCAATTCTAAAGTTCGCCAACACAGCTTTCAAATTGGGGATCTAGTCTTGAAAAGGGTCGTGATAGCAACATGAGTGTTTGAGCCAAATTGGAAAGGACCATACGTCATAGGCAAAAACTTGATGTCACTTTCAAGCTCACAACTATCGAAGGAGATCCAATTTCGAGAGCCTGGAACAGCAATCGCTTACGTCCATATTTTACTTAGAAGCTATGCTTAAATTTGTAAAATAATTGTGGATGTATCATTCTTGTATTGTAAGCCATTGTAAAATCAGTGTGAATCAATAATAAGAACTATAAAGTGGATGTAGGCCTAGTTCTTGGCCGAACCACTATAAATCTTGTGTTCTCTACTACTACAAAATGCCTGTCTCATTTCGATGTGCAAATATCTTAAATATATTGCTAAAATGTCGATTTAATATTGCAGGCTATCAAAGCAAAGCTTACATATTCAACACATCACAAGTCCAAGCGATTCCTACAAATAACTCAACAAATAAATGTCAAGCCACAAAAATTCCAGATTCAATTCCTACATAAGAAGTGCTTCTCACAAACAGTTGGTGATTCCACCGAAGGGGCACCTTCCTAACGTGGAGGTTCCAGGCCCTTGCTAACTGATTGCGATCGTTTGTGCAAACGGACATCCGGTTAAGTAGCTTGCGCCTGCCCCGTGGATTCAGTTAACAATGAAATACATTTCTTTGAAAAAAAACAAACAACTTTCAAAAGAAAGGAACACGTACTTGGAAATGATAACGAGGAATCGCTGAGGGGCAGATGGTGAAAAGACATGGGCAAGCAGATAAAAAACAGCCAAAATGAAATCTTGTCTCTCAACAAAAAGGTTGGTGGGACCACCGAAGGGGCACCTTCCCAAAGTGAAGGTTTCAGGCCCTCGCTAATTGATTGTGATCGTTTGTGCAAAAAAGCATCCAGTTAGGTAGCTTGCGTCTCCTCCGTGGATCCACTTAACTGTGAGATGCCACCTTCCTGGCAAACAAAACAAAAAAAACCCTCTTCGGAGGCACACTTCTACTCTCAAGGGAATCAAGGGAAGATCAATTTCTCCGTAATGAGAACATTCTTCCCAAAAAAAGTTGAAGTGCCAAAAAAAGCCCTCCAACGAGGCACGCCGAAAAATGAAATGTTTTTCTCAAACAAAAAGGTTGGTGGAACCACCAAAGGGGCACCTTCTCAAAATGAAGGTATCAGGCCCTTGCTAACAAATTGTGATCGTCCGTACAAACGAACATCCAATTAGGTAGCTTGCGTCCGCCCCGTGGATCCATTTAACTGCGAGAAGTAACTTTCAGGCAAACAAAAAAGCCCTCTTCGGAGGCACACTTCTACTCTCAAGGGAAGATCAATTTCTCCATAATGAGAACATTCTTCCCCAAAAAAGTTGAAGTGCCAAATAAAGCCCTCTAACGAGGCACGCCCAAAAATGAAATGTTATCTCTTGAAAAAGTCGTTGGTGGAACCACCGAAGGGGCACCTTCTCAAAAAGAAGGTTCTAGGCCGCAGCTAACTGCTCGCGATCGTTTGTGCAAACAAATATCAGATAAAGCAGCTGACGCCAGTCTCGTGGGCCCACTTAGCGATGAGATATAACTTTCTGACAAACAAATCAAAGCCTTCTTCGGAGGTCCGCTTTACCGCGTAGGAGAATCCACTTCTCAAAAATAAAAGTGACCATCTCCAAAAGTTGAAGAGTAAAAACTTTTTCTAAAAAAAAAAACTTCTCCAATACAAGGCACACTCTACTAGAGAAGAATAGTATTTCTCCAAAATGGAAGAATTATTCTCCAGAGTAAGAGTACAAGTCTTCTCAAAATGGAGAAGATTGCAATAAGCCGTGATATGGGGGCAATATAATATAGCTACATTAATAAAAGCAACGCTCAAGCAACATACCACGAGCTCACTGCAATATCATACAAAGAAAATAAAGAAACTTGTGTGAAAATAAGAAATAAATGCATTTACAAATACAGACAAAAGATTGTACAAGTAAAAAGAGTCATTCTATGCCATACTATAAAAGATTTGTATACATGTGCAGGTTTCAAAAAGCGGGGGCCGGTACCCGCACAATCTCCGGTCGATACAAATCTTTAGATACAAGCAAAAAGCACAAAAGCAGAACAAGAAGGATAAAAGCAGACCAATTACTTCTTCTTCCCGCCGCCTTTGGAGCCCTCGCCTGGCCTAATGGTTAACTTCTTGAGTCGGCCTGAACGAGTTGGGGAAAAAGGAGAAAGATGTGCAATTGGGTCCTCGTCCGCTTTCTCATCGCTAGCAGAAGTGCCCTTCTTTTTCTTCGAAATTCCATGATTTCCCCTCTTCTTTGAAGAAGATTCGCTGCCCGGAGTGATAAGATCAATCAGCTTTGTATCATCGGCAGTAAATTTCTCTGGGGTCCTCTCACCCTCCTCAAGTTCTTCAGCTTTCTGCTCTTGTGAAGCGGCCGGGACATGTAAGCCTTGAAGAGCTCCTATTTGTTCTTCTTGCGACCCCGGTTGAGAAGCAGAAGGAGTAACTTGATGGGGTGGAGGGGCAATAGCTGGAGGAGGCGAAGCCTGTACAACACTTGTTGTTTTCACTACAGAAGAAGAAAAGTTAAGCATTAGTATTTCTCGCAAAGAAAGGAGATAGTGGCACGTCGAGGCTTAAGTTATAAGCAAGAAGTTCATCGAGCTCATGTGAAGCAAACGAGTAGTCCACTTGTGCTGGATCAGTGTTGAAGTTACCTGGAGAGATTGGCGTTATCACGTCAATTTCAAGATCTTGGACTTCGGTGTCTTCTTGGGCCTCGTCTTCGGCATGAGCAGTTGTAGTTTCGGGTTCGTCTTTGGCAGGAGGCGGAGAGTGGGAATTGGAGCCAATAATATCGATGTCGACCGAAGCCGAAGTACGAGTTGGGTCGGCCAAAGGTGCCTTCCGTTGATGCTCTTATTCCGCCGCTTCGGCTCGTTCCTTGGCAAGTTGTTCTTTCCCTGTGGTATGGGCGGCACGACCCTCATCATCCAAATAACAAGCCTCAAGATCCTCCTCAGCGTAGCCAGCGTCTCTAAGCATTTCAACTGCTGCCTCCCACATTTCAGCCAGGGTAACCTCAGCGTAGCCAGCGTCTCTAAGCATTTCAACGGCTGACAAACTATTTTGAAGTAGTTTTGCAAGCTTCTTCCTACAGAATATCTCATCACATCAGGACTCGATAACTTGTACAAAACCAGGATGTTCATGGGTTTGTAGCAACTTGTCGTAGGTTTGTAAGCTACTTATTGTGGGTTTGTAAGTCACTAAGAAGGTAGAAATGAGTTCCATCCCAAATGAAATTTGGAATGAAGATTTCCATGCTATTATGAAGTTTTAACAAAAAAAACTAGACATACATCTTGAAATCTTGATCTTCATACCCATGAGTCTTCAAACTTGATTTCTTCATTCTTGATCTTTATACTGTACAGTCTTCAATAATCAGTACTTGCCTTATATATATCCTGCATAATATCATTCATACATATCTAGACAATAGTGTTAGCATATAAGTTATAATAAAATAAGTTACAAAGGTTGTTGTCATCAAAACTACTATCTCCAGTTCCTAACAATCTCCCTTTTTTTGATGATGACAACCTTATAAAGTATATTTACCACTTTGATCATACCATAACTCCCCCTTACACCAACAACTCTCCCTTACTCCAAGCCTACTATTTTATATAACTTTCTCCCCCTTTGTCATCAACAAAAAAAACCATCCTAAAACCCTAAAACTATAAAACTCCTCCGTAAACTAATACTAGAACAAAGTATAGTAAATTAAATGTGAAAGGCATTAAAACCAATCAACACATACATCAAATCCAATCATGTCAAACAAGTCAAACAAATCAATCAAGTCAAATAAGTCAAACAAGTTAGTCAAGTCAAACAAGTCAATCAAGCAAATTCAATCAAATCAAAAACTAATAACCCTATACTATAAGACAATGATACAAACTCCCCCTAATTAAAATACACTTGTTATGTGTACATGTATGCAATATGTAGTTTGTAATGCAGTATGAAATATATGACATATGCGACGTAGCATGAGATGATATGCAGAATGAAGTGTAACTTGTGATGCAAATGATTATGATATTTTATATATTGTAATTTATGATGTAACATGCAATGAAATATGATATGAAATAGGATGCACAATGATATGTAATATGAAATAAAATGATAACAAAGTAAAAATAATAATATGCAGAATGATATGATGAAACATACTATGGTAAGAGATATTCATATTATAAGATAAACATGAGTGATAAGAAATATCTAATTGACAAACATATATATGTATGTATACATATGTCAAACTATTTATTATAAATCACTCCAATCAAACAAAGGTAATACACACCAATTACTAGAATTAGGTTAAGGAAACTAATGAATGAGACCGAAAGAGTAGTAAAGACAAGAATTTAAAGATAATAAATGGTATTAAAACTATAACATATTCATGAAAGGTAGTAATCAAACTTAATATCCAAATCAAATGCTAAGAAATATGGACTTAAACTATATATGATCAAATATGGTTTTTATAAAAGTTAATACCTTCCTTATTTAATTCTTTTAAAATAATTTTTTTAACTTAATTTTTTTTAAGAATCCAAACTTTCTTGTTTATAAAATACTTAACTTACTAATTAAAACCTATATATTAAATTATTATTGATTAAAATATTTAGAAACATGTTTAAACACCTTTTAGTTTTAAAAAATATCATAATGAAATATTATATAACAAAGATTGAAAAAACTAAAATAAACGTGTGTCATATTAAGGTTAATTACATTAAAAAAATTAACTAATTATTAAAAAATATTTAAACATGAAATTAATTTTAAAATATTCTAAAATAAGTTAGAAAATAACTCTAAAAAGAATAGAGAAAAATACTTAGTTTGAATATATTTTTTTCATAATTTAAAGTTTCAAACAGAAAAGACAGCATTTACAGAATGCTATAAAAAGTTTTTGCAACAAAAAATATTTAAAACATTATAAAACAGAATCTGCAGCATCTACAAAATGCTGTGAAAAGTTTCTGAAGGGTTTCAAAGCACTGAAATGCTATAACAACGTATTTGCAGCGTAACAGAAGCAAAATCTGCATTTCAGAAATGCTATCTAAAGTTCTAGGTCTATTTTTAACATGATTTTGCTTATTTTTTACCCATATTTTATAGCAGTTAATATAACTAAAGTACTTGAAAAATATATAAAAATAATAATAATGAAAAGACATGTGTAAAGACACTTGACAATATGCATGTAAAAATGCTTTTATTAAAGAGCAAGTGTAATAACACGTGTCATTTTGCATGTATATCACTATCTATTTAATTGACAAGTGCATATGATGTGGCATAGTCTTATTAAATGAAGAAGTCTATAAATAGAGCCTTATTTTAACATTCCAAATTTATTCTATTGACTTTTTTTTAAAGAAGGGTACGAGAAGTAAAAACAACATTAGAAAAGTTGAAATCACAAAATAAGGATATGATTTTCTACTTAGTATAGTTGTAATAAATTAGTAGTAATTATTAAATGAAGAGGTCTATAAATAGAGCCTTATTCTAACATTCTAAATTTATTCTATTAATTTTTTTTAAAGAAGGGTACGAGAAGTAAAAACAACACTAGAAAAGTTGAAATCACAAAATGAGGATATGATTTTCTACTTAGTATAGTTGTAATAAATTAGTAGTAAGATTTCATTTGAAAGGTAACACATTTTAAAAGGCTTTTCTAAAAAAATTAGACTGGTATATTGATATGTATACCATGGTATGTCGATATATGGATCAAAATGTCAAAACTTATAAAAGAGATAAATTTCAATACCTAACTAAATGCATAGATGTATATTCCTAAATGCAAAAATAAAGATGAAATAATAGTAAAGCGTAAATCTTTTTGCACTCCTCTATCTTTCTAACTTTATTATTCTTCCATTGTTGTGAATCACACATTCATGTCTTTCAGAATTTGACGACGAGATCTTCTCTATTACGACGGGCTTGTTTTTCCGATCGTCGTTGTATATCCATTTGCTGAATTTGATGACCGTATGAGAAAGATACAGATGATTTAGTAGATTTACCAACTTGGCGCCAAAACTTTAAATTTGAATTTTGAATGAATGGACACTTCTACCACTATAAATAGGCCCAACAGTCACCACTTTTCATAAAACTTTCTCTTCTTCTTCCCGTTTTTCTATTTACTATCAAACTTCCAGTAGGCATGTCTCTTTCATTTCTTAACGGAATTGGATGAAACCAGCAGTAAATCGAAGAGGGAGGAAAGGGCTACGATCTAGTAATAGTTTGGTGATGAATTTGGATAGTATTATAGTGCAACAGGCTGAACAGTAAGAGAAATGCTGTAAATCCTGTGCATAGTTTTCAGTTTTGAATAGTCAACTTCAAACTGTCATATCTCACTCAATTTTGATCAGAATTTGATGATTCACCCATCAAAATGCCCGTGAGAACAAGAATTACAATCTGAAAAGGAGTGGGAACAAAATACTCCAATCTTTGGATGCAATTTGAAGAATACCATTGACAGTTTTGCTTTCTTTTTCTCTTTGTTCGCCAAAACTTCATTTTACCATAACTTGGTCATTTCTCGACGAACTCGCATGAAACCAGTGGCAATGCGAAGTAGATGGAGAGAAGTATAGTATCATAACAAGTTGTAGATGAGAATCAAAAGTTTTGTATTGATATGATACCCATTTCATTGTCAATTGCCATTATATATCCATTAGTTCTTCTTGATCAATGAATGATTATCTAGTATCTTTTAACCAACAGTCATTAGATATAAATCTTCTCCTGCAAAACAACATAACGAATTTAAAAAAATCAAGTGACTTTTCAAAATAACTAAATATAATTTTAAACAACAATAAAATGATGATTCTATGACATATTCATATGAAAATAGTGTTAAAAATGCCATTTTTAACAATTTTTAAAAATTAGATTATGAAATTTTGAAAACCAATGCTCTGATACCAATTGAAAGGGACAGCGGATTAAGGTCCTTAAGGCTAATTTAACTAGGGGGGGTGAATAGCGTTTAATGAATTCTAAGACTTATGTGAACTAAATTGAAATTATGACACAAACAAATACAGAACTTAATCACTGAACAATCATAGAATCGAACACAGATGCAGAAAGTAAATAAAAAGCAGCAAAGGGAAAGAACACACCGAATTTTATACTGGTTCGGAGTTACCCGACATCCAGTCCTGTACCAAGACAAACCACCTCATACAGATTTTTATTAAACCAGTGTCGAGATACTCCTCAATTTATAAAGGCCTTAAGGTACCCTACTGTCTCACGAGTCCGGAGCAAACTCTCTTGATTTACCGGCTACAAGATTACCCAATTGATTTCCAGGCACAACCACACCTTATACAGAGACTCGGTAAACTTTTGATTACAAATTGAACCTATAACTCTGAATAGTACTTTGATCTTCGAGAGAGGACAGAGAATCAAACAAGAATTAAATTCTAATTTGATTCACCTGAAAGTTTGGTAGAATTTGGACACGATCTTAAAAATAAGATAATTATAGAACATGGATTTGTAGAGAAGGAGTGAAGAACATATGAGAATTGCATATAAAAAAATTCGTTTGAGAAGGCTATTTATAGAGTACAAACTGTCATAACCATTCGTGAAGAGATTTAAACGAATAGACACTTCTTTTGAAAATTGAAGCTTTTGAATTCAACGGCCACCATGTCGACATAGGGTATCCCATGATGTCGACATCCCTATGTTAGAAATAGTATAAAATTTGTTTTGAAAATGATATTGAAGTGAAAACAAAATGAAATGACCCTGGAGTAAAATAAACTAATTTTACTATGTTTTAAAACATAAAAACAAAGAATATTTTAAGGCTAAAACATATTTTTGAAAATCATATGAAAAGATAATTTTAAGGCTAAAATATTTTGAAAAGCAGTTTTGAAAAACCATTTTGAAGTAGTTTTGCAAGCTTCTTCCGACGGAATATCTCATCACATCAGGACTCGAGAACTTGTACAAAACCAGGATGTTTGTGGGTTTGTAAGCCACTTGTCGTAGGTTTATAAGTCGTGGATTTGTAAGCCACTAAGAAGGTAGAAATGGGTTCCGTCCCAAATGAAATTCGAAATGAAGATTTCCATGTTACTATGAAGTTTTAACAAAAATACTAGACATATATTTTGAAATCTTGGTCTTGATACTCATGAGTCTTCAAACTTGGTTTCTTCATTCTTGATCTTTATACTGTACAGCCTTCAATAATAGTACCTGCTTTATATATATCCTGGGCTAGAAAGGATGGATATCAGGATAGAAGATCGATTGGAAACAAGGCTGCAATCGATGTCGTTAAAATTTGGCTGAGCTTCAATCAAGACGGAATCGATTGGGGACGATGATCAAGGCTAGAAGAGGCCGCATTTCAAATTTTAGGTCAATTGGAGTCGTATGATGAAGCTATGATCGATGAAAGTTTGGAGAAAATGCTGTTCGAATCCATCATAAAACCCACTTCGAATCGATGCTGTTCGACTCCATTCGGGGTTAGATTCTTCGTGCCGCTCCAATAAAAACAGCGTCGTATCGACTGCACTTCGTATCCATCATGATAGAAATACTTCATTCGATCAGGGTGCAATACAGTTCGTATCGATCACAGGTAAGCATCCGAGTCCTTGTTCGTATCCATCATGCTCAAGCGAGTTCGTTTTGTATCGATGGTATCTGCAGCGATCGATATGAAATATACCCTCAAATATCGATACGAACAAGGGCGACGATGAATGGTTGCGAATTGATAATCAATTCGAAGAAGGACTGAAGTGAGTGGATGCGAATCAATGGTCGATGCGAACGAAACTCCGGTATTGAGTGCGAATAACTCGGTCAACTCGCCACAAAGATTGGATCGAACCAGGAACTCGCGCCATGTCATCCTATGCGCATGTGCTTCTGATCGACGCGAAGGGGATGGATACGAAACCATGGATTCGAAGTCATCAGCCTTCGAAGAATACAAGATTGCATCGATCATATCTCCTGAACCACAGGTCCAAATGTTATGAAATTTTCACAGGAGCTTACGTACAAGCTGAAGAACATTCTTGCCAAGTTTCAGCTCGATAGGATCATTTTTTGATCGATACACAATTGGTTTGTATCGATCACGGATCGAGTCGAAACTTGCTGGGATCGATCGCGTGGGCTCACTCACATGCCAAAAGGAGTCTCCCGAAGTTTGAGCGCGATATCAGCCTCCTACACCTATAAATAGCCCCCTAGAACCTATAGAAAGGGAATCTTTTGGCTATTCAACGTCCAGACTCTGCCGGGTTCAATTCTACACCTCACCATCACTGTTGTACTTGAATTCCTTCATTGTAAGCTACTGTAACCAATTGTAACCAGTGAAGAACATCAATAAAAGATAATTACTTGAAGTGGAGTAGGCCGGAGATAGCCGAACGACTATGAATCTCGTGTTTCTGTTTGTTATTTCAGGATTATTGTTTGTTGATTGTTTAGATTTGTGACTTGTGCTCGAATATTGTGATTTATACTCATATATTGGTGCTTTCATGATATTTATGGTTTATGACCAATTTTGGCGCAAACAATATCATTCATATATATCTAGACAATAGTGTTAGTATATAAGTTATAATAAAATAGGTTACAAAGGTTGTTGTCGTCAAAATCACTATCTCCAGTTCCTAACAATATCAAACATTATTCATAAAATAATGGCTATTTTTCGGTTATATTCAATTACAGCATAATAATATGGTTGAAATTGGTCATATAATTTTATATATACAGTCTTAAAGTAATAGTAATTCTCGACGGTAAGGAAATAATTTTTATAATTATTTAGTATTATTTAAATTAATATACTATATATATATAAATCATATATAATGAAATGTATTATGAAATTTTATTTTTAAATTTCCAAAAATTATTCTAACACTAAATAAAATTACCAAACATAATCGGAAAAAATTATTATTTAATTCGATCCAAAATTAATAAATTATTTAAAAATAAATTTTAACCAAAAATATATGAATTTTTTTCCAGACTTCAAAATAACATTTATGATTTACTAGAAATTTGAAATTTTGAAAAAAGTTTTGGAAAATAATTTTTAATTAGTATTTTATCATATTTCGAACGAATAATCAATTAAAATATATTTTAGAATTATGAAAATAATAATGCATTTTCCCGTGTTGTATTATTTGTAAAAAAATTATTTTAATTATTTTATTTAATAATATATAGGTTTATATATTACAAATATATTTATATATATATCTGTGTGTGTGTGTGTGTGAAGTTAAAGCGCTCGGTAGGTTCAATGCGGCAGAGGTGCAAAAAGTCATAACGGAGATACATGATGGGTATAGCGTGATATAGTGGACAACTCTAAAATAGCATATAAAACTCATGCTTAATTTTTTTCAAATATATAAATGGTAATTAAATGAAAATTTAACATTTAATTGAATTATAATTAATACATAAACAATTTTAAATAAAGACATATGCATACTATAAATAAACGTAAAACTATATATAACACAATTGAATTTAGTAGAAATCGGATTATTTTCATTTCTGAAAATATATTAAAAATTCAATTAAATAGATTAATTTCATAGTTTTATAAAGTATAAATGTAATTTTTCAATTTGTTTCTTTTAAAGAAGATATAGAGGAATATAGTGGAAATAACGGGATATAACGGAAATAGCGAGGTTTAAAGCGGAAAGGCTATATTTGGGGCTATAGGAAAAAGTGGTAGCGGTAGAAATCCACTATGAGATATAGCATGGTTATAGTGGGGTAATAGCGGGGCATTAATTGCACAGGTGTATACATATATTAAAATAAAATAGAATATTACTTTATTATTATATTTATATTAATATATACATTTTCATGGGTTAAAATAAAAAATATCATTGTTTATTTTAATATCTAAATAAATTATTTATCTTAAATAGATATATTATAATAATATATATATATTGCTGTTTTATTTATAAGACTTTACACACACACACATATATATGCACTTAATTCTATTACATTTTCAAAAAAATATAATACATTTAAATAAATTATTTAAACAAACTTAACTTGTACATTTATACATATATATAATATTTATATATCTTGGTGATAGTTTATGTACATGCATTATTTGGACAACATATGTTTACATATCAGATGAACTAAACTATCCGTTGCGATTTAAATCACAACATCTATACATGGACATATTATACCTTGCACGGGTTGACATGTTACACATGCACGAGCATATACATACATACATACATACATACATGTATGTATGTATATGTATGCATGTATATGTATATCTATATATGTATGTATGTATATATGTATGTATGTATGTATGTATGTATAACTATATAGTTTATGAATTTAAATAAAATAAAATATATTTTTAAAATAATATTTAGAAATGTTCTAAATGAATTAAACTTCATAAGCCTAATTGAGATCCAATAAGGGAATTTTTTGTCACCAACTAGTTCCGCTATGGGCTGCCCAGTTCCAACAGTTTGAAGATGCAAATTAGGGTTTGAACGAAACAGCATCAAGGCTAGCAGTGGCGACATCAATCTGTTATATTCATCATGCATGAAAAACAATGATAGTAGTGTCGACAATGATTGTCTTTAGCAGCATTGAAAAATTGTAGAAGACGGAATACTGGTGGCGCAAGGGTTTCTGGTAGAAAATAGTATAAATGCTTCGAATTTTAAATATTACACATAAGTCCCTATGTTTCGTAATTGTTAGTTTACATAGAAAACCCCATGACTTGCAACCTTTATAAATTTCGAATAAAAACTCTTTTCGCATGCAACTTGCGGCGTTAGGATCGTATTAAAATTTTGGACACGCTAATATTATTTAACTATGTATTATATACTTATATATGACATTATTATATAGAATCTAACATATATATATATATATATATATATATATATATATATATTTGTTATAATGATATTTATAAATTGACACTTTTAATCAAAATTGATGCATCAAGGTATTATTCATTTAACTCAAATATTTGATATTTGAATTAAGATAAATTATAATCATTTTAATTTACAGCATCAATACAATAGATATTAAATTTGAAATTTCTTATTAATTTATATTAAAATTATTAATTAGTTATTATTGTTCTAATATTAACTAACAGGCATATGTATATGTATATATATATAATATTCTATAAAATTATTTTAATTATTAATAGAAAATGTTATATGATTTGACAATGAATTATCTAGTTAAACACTTCGATCAATTATAAATATTACAAATTACGGTAATAATTATAAAAATAATATATAATATAATTTAAAATTCAAAGAACAATCAACTAATAAAGCGTTAAATATGATTTAATGTTAAAACATTATTCATTATAACACCATAAAAGATTTACAGCATGGTGAATTAAAAGAATTGGAACTTTCTATTTTTACCCTACCACCCGATGCACCTAATCCAACAATGGTATTAAAGCCCATATTATACCACCATAAATAATATATAAAATTTGAACTAAAAAATTTTTAAATTTAAATTTATTAATGTTATGAATAAATTTAAAAACTATTATAAATTGTATTCATAAAATTTGTAAGTTAATTAATTTAAATTTGCTTTAAATTAAAATTGAAATCTATAAGAGTTGTATTTGTAATTTAAAATTGTTTAGATTGTGTTTACATCAATAATTGGCACAAACACCCTGAAGATTTTTAGAATAGAATAAAATAAAGAAATTAAATAAAAATCAGAGGAAACAACACACAACAATTTATAGTGGTTCGGCAAATCACCGGCCTACATTCACTTGAGCTTTGTTAATGATTCTACAAAGTTTTTTCAAACGTGATCTTATGGACCGATCGTCCATGGATCGGTGATGATCCAAGAAATTACAGTATTAATACATAAACTTTGAATGTAGGAAAATGGATCTCAAAATAGTGTCTGTCACCCTCTGTTTATGAACAAAAATCAACAGATTTATCACTAACACGTTCTCCCATGTTCTGGAGAAGGTGCTTTGAAAAGATCATGGCCAAATCAGCAGTTTTAATGGATCGGTACATATTTGAAGGCCATGGGTCGGTAGAGGCCTTTGGCGATTGCTTGTTGAACTTTAGTTGACTCTTTAAGGTAGCTTGATGGTTTTCATTTGCCTTTATGCACTTCAAATATCTTAGAATAGGCTTAATTTGGAGTGGAATTCTTGGTTTGGTGAGAAATCAAGAGTGCTAGTTATGTTGCTATGGAGTAAGGGCTTTGTGCACTGAGATTTGATTCATGAATTGTTGGAAAACTGTGACGAGACGAATTTTTCGCGCTCGAAAATCGACATCCGTACTTTAAATCGTACTCGAATGTCATAGATTCGACCGTTCAAATCCGATTCGTCGGAGCTTATAACAACATTAAGTAAATAACACTGCGGAATAAAAGAATATTACATTGATATACAGCTTTGATACAATATTTGATACAACAGATGATCCAATAGGTATCAATATACATCAGAGATATGATACAATAAAATAGCAGCGGAAAAGAAAAATAGATGACATCTAGCAGCGGAACAATATAACTCTAAGATAGTCTTCAAAAGAGAACTCCGAGAACTGCAACTCCATTTCCAAGAACCAATCCAGCAATAGCTCGAACTCCCAATAACGATGCACCAAGACAAGCAAGACTGGAATGATCCAAAGACTGAACTAACTCCAGATAATCTACTACATCTGACTATCTGAAAAACCCAACTCTAGACTGCTCGTCTAGAAAATAATGAGCACCCAGAGTTTAGGAAAGAAATAATAAACTCCGGATCAGTCGTGGGACTGGTGTGAGCAACAAAAACAGTTTATCCTTTAAAACGTTCAACAAAAGATTTTCAAAGTCAATTCGAAATGCTTTTTAGAAATGAGACTACCATAAGACCTCCCGCCACACACACAATGCAAACGCAGACTTGGAGGAGATTTCTTCTTATGTTAGTCAAAGATGCTTGATACGCATTAAAAAGAGACATTTGATATTATTATTAGTGCATAGTGTAGGAAAAATCATTTCGAGAGTAGAATATAAATCTTAGCCAGCATAGGTACCATTATATTATGCCTACTATAGCTACCATATTAGATAGCAGGTTCTACAACTAATACTGTACAAGGCTCGTATTGTTTCTTTGGATTTCCAACGAATGGTCAGGCCAAGGAACTTCCCATTGCCACATGGAAACGCCTCTGGAAGGACGTCCCGAGAACCTAACCGGATCTCTGCCAACACAAGGCCGGGTTACCTTTCAAACTAGGTAACAACTGACACGAGTATGCCATCCCCCGGTCCTTTGGGACCTTTAACCGAGCGCTCGTAATCAACATCACACCATAATAATAAGTGTTTCAACATGAGTAAGCATCTGGGCTCCATACCATGATACCACCCTTTTCCAGAAGGAAATGCACATACCCTAAAGGGAGCTACCCCTCATAACCTTGCCGCATCTTTCCTGTTTTGACCATTCCGGGGTGTGAGGCTCGACGAAGTCACGTCCATAAAGACACACTTTATACAAAAGCCGTGCTTTGGGTCAACAAATGATCATAGAAATGATCACAAAGATAAACGATCAAACAAATGATCTTATCGCAAATGATCAACACAATGATCATTTCACAGCAACACTCAGCATGTCACATTACCAAATTGGGAATATATCGCTGATAACCTTCAACTACATAACCTCTGAGCTCGTACGTCTCAGAGAAGGGTGTTAAGCTAAGAGAATAAATTCTCCACCACCAACAGAAATGTATTTGAAAGAAATCAGCTTTATATCTCAATTTGTAATGTCAGACATACTATCCATACAAGTCTGTTCCGGGCTCGAACAGAACCGAAGGCACTTACAGAGAAGTCCTTGCAATCCGGATATTCACTAATCACGTTCGGACTTCCCATCACATATGGAGTCTCTATACCGGGGACCAGTCGATGCAAAGACATTCGACGAGTTGTCCTTACGTTTTCAAAAATATCCGGTCTTCAACACCGGTCTTCAAATGCTATCCATAACGACATATCACATATTCAGAATGGGATATATGACACAAAGGTCCTCTCCCGGCTAAACCGAACAGTGAGCGTCGTATTTCAAAAACATATGGATATTGGGATTTCAATTAAGTCACAACTAAAAACCCAAAACTTTTCTTCAAATGGTTTAAAACAATTACCATTTCAAATCTTTATATTACAAAAGGATTTATTTCACAAAGATCAATTCATAGATTTCAAAACAATTTCCATTTCAATTGGATTAACTCGTTAAATCTTTAAATCAAAGATTTAACTTATAGCTTTCAAATCGTTTTCATAACTTGGAAATTATCTTCATTTTCAAACTTGAAATTCTTTTTAACACAAATTGAACATTCATTTCTTATGTGAAAGCTTTTATTATTTGAAAACAAACGGTTTTCGTTTCAGAATAATTCAATTATATTTACACGAGTTAAAGCCCTTGAATTAAATTCAAATTTCCAAATCAATACATTTAAAATGGTTTAAAAACCCATATAACTCATTTATAAGTTGAATAACTTTCCTTTATAGCCTAGTTTCCAAATCATAGAATTCAATTTCAAATATTGAATTTAAGTTCAAATCAAATTATTCAACTTCATATTATATCGAGTTATTCAAAATAAATTTCATCTACGAAATTTCATTTCAAAAGCTTTTCACTTTAAAACCCAATCTTATTGTCAAACCATTTGAATTTAAAATTCAAAATCAAAACTATTTCAAAAATCTGTGACTTAATCGATTTCCTCGTGAAATCCATATTGGTGTGTGTATAAGTGTGGTCCAGGGTTTAACACAATAGTGCAACAACAATCAAAACACAGAAATATTGTTGATAAGCGATATAAACTATAACGATCATCGTCCATTCACAGATCACAGATATATAAAGGTCACCGGTAATAAATTACAGGTCACAACACAAATCAGGATATATCACAAAGCATCACATATCAGGGATATTAACAATTCAACATCCAATAAAATCCAAACATCCATAAGTAGGATCAATTTAGTTATCTGATAAATTTAAATCAGATTAAATTTCTATGAATAATTCTTTTTACATTTATTATCGAATAAATTTCAAGTAAATGATCCTCATTAACTATTCATAATCATTTAATTACTGTTCTTAAGTAATTAAACTCAATTTAATTATTGTTAATTATTATTTAATTAACCTTTTAAAATCATATATTTAATCACTGATTACTTAATTAATTAAGTTCTAAACTGTAACTTAATAAATCTTAATTACTTGATTAAATAACCTTAATCATTTGTTTTAAAAGACAACTCTTTATTAAATTCATGAATCTTATTTACAAATTAATTTACCTTAATTAATTTAACTCAAATCTTAATTTCTTGATTAAATAAATTAATCAATTATTCACTTGAACTAATTTAATGAGTGCATATCATTTTATCTTCACTAATTCAAATTTAAAACATTTTCTAACTAATGTTTTAATTATCATCACAAAGCAAATTTAAACAATTTAAATATTAAAACTTCTTTGATTTCAGAACTAGGATTCAAATTATCTTTGATTCAGATTTAAATTTAACTTAAAAACTTATCTACAATTAAAAACTTTATTTTCAAATTCAAACTATTTAAACATTTAAGGTTGTTAAAAACAATTCAAATTCTAAAACTTTTTTTTCTTTTTAAACTCAGATTCAAACTATCCTTAATCATTTAAATAAATTTACTTTAATAAATCTTTAATTAATATTAATAAATCTCATTTATTAATTAATCCTTAATTAACCTCTATTTGATTTATTATCCTTAATTAATCATAATAAGTAATTATTTCTGATTGCTTTCATTATGTAATTTACAATTTACAATCTATAATTGATTATCTAAATTAATTTATCTAATTAATTATCAAAATTAATCATATTAAGTAATACTTAATTATCCTTAGTTAATCATCTTCATTAACTAATAACATTTCTTAATTACTTTTAATTAATCTCTAATTATAAATAAATCTAAATCATAAATTTATAAATTAAATAAATGAGTCTTTAATTAATTATCATATAAATTACATCACTTAATGCCTTAATTGTTTCTAATAAAATCAATTCCTTTATTAATGATTTCATTAATCATTCGAGTGTATTTTAAACTTACACTTTAAATTTAAAATTTAAATTTCCTTTTTAAAACTTTAAGATTCAAAGTTCTATTTGAATCTAACTTAAATCTGATTTAACTTTATTCATATCTAGTTTACAAATTCATTTAAATTTGGTTTAAATTTCAATTTGGAAACAGTTTTAAACAAAACTGTAACTCTGTTAAACCAACCCGAGGCAACTGGAGTTTGCTTCGAGTCCAACAGCTAAGGACTTCGAGTAAATACTCGAGATAACTCGCGTTCAACCCTGAATACATTTACTTCCCAAACCCAAAAATTTCCTTTTCAAATCCCTGATACTAGTGCACGGTGTACGTGCACCATGGCGCTGACGAACTCCGGCTATCCACGAAGGCTTCAACACATCGGCGACCATCTCCAGATCCAATCGCAACCACCAAAAATCCAACAGCAACTCGAAATTGAATTCGAGTTTAAAATTCGAAACCTGGAAACGCAACCCCTCCTCAAACCCAAACCTGTCAACGTCTCGCATCCACCCCTCCGACCACCGGAACGTACGAAACTTCGGCCATCACTTCGTCATCGACCCTACCACTATCTCCCACAGTTGCTTCGCACTCGATGCATCATGGAGGAAGAACGAATCAAATCAAAAACTGCGACCAAAACTAGGTTTACGAGCAAAAATTGCTCACCGCCTTCACCACGTTCATCGAACCACCATACGAATATTTTTCCCAGATGCTCCACTCACTCCTCTACCATCCCAGAGAGCCACGACCTCCCCGACCTCTTGGATCACCAGAAAACCCCAAAAGACCCATTCCAGTTCATACCAAAATTTCTCTCTCATCCTTCTACTAAAAATTATGATTTTTGTTTTGAAAATCATGTTTTTGTATATAGATTCACTTTACATAACTGAATTCTCAAATCAAGAAATTTGTTTTAAACTTATTTAAAGTTGTACTTAGCTTTCTTGATTTGCCAAAGATAATTAAGTAATTTCTTAACTCAAGTATAAATTTTAAACTATCATTTGTGATGAAAGAAACCAGTTTTATGAAACTCAGGTTTATACAAAGACTAAAACAAAAGGTTTTGAATTTTAATCAAAACAAGAACAATTGAAAGCTATAAACAGAGAGGATTCTGATGAAACATTATGCATACCCAACATCAGTATATACAAAGCAGATTTCACTTATATTCACACTTAATACATAACCATTTCAGATAACTATCATGTAACCAATATTATCTATCATCACAGACTCAAGAAAATAAAGGAAACCAAGTAAAGAAAAGATGTATGCTCACAGGCATTTCAATTAACATGGAAAACTGGGTTGAATTACTCACATGTTTGAAGAAGAAAGACAGAGATGCTTTGCATTTGATTTTCCATTGAAACTTTGCTTCTTTGATCTCTGTTTAGTCTGATTAAATGGTTGGTCAAGTTGTAGTTGATTGCATTGTTGTTCCAGTTGAAGTTTTAAATTGAAGTTTGTTTCAGTTGAATGGTTTAAAATGATGTTTGCTTCAGACATTTTTTTTCTCAGTGAAAAGGAACGAAAATGGGATGAAATGTTGATGTATATAAAAGGAAGTTTACAGGGTTTTGAAATATATTGTTTCAGCTGAGAGAAACTTGACAATATTTTGTACAAAAATGTGGATTCATAGCATGTTTGCATTAATGAGGTTGTACAAATCATACTTTCCCTCCTTCATTTCAGCTGCACAAAGCATGGAGACATTTGTTTTGGTTTTAATTATTTAACAAGATCTCGGCTGTACCATATGAGATGAGATAGTGGTGGCTTCTTTCTTATCTTTGTACTTTGTTTGTTTATAGATAAAAATGTAGTTGTACCTTATGCTTTGTTTATTTGTAATACTTGGTGGCTGCAGATACTTGCAAGCATATAGATATAGATATAAAGTAGTTTTAGTTATGTTATAAAATTTTAACTTATGAATTTAGTATATGCTTATTACTCATCTTATGGCTTTGTTTTATCTTTTTATATTTAAACGTTGTTTTGTCATTTCTTTTGTTCCATTGTCTTATTTTTATTCCTCTTTTATTTTAACTTAAATTGTTTACTTTACTTTAATATTTATTGTTTTATAATAAATTTATAAATTCAAATTATTATTAACCATCAATTGTAATACTTAATATTATTATCAAATTATTATTAAACCATTTATTTACAATTCATGTCTAATGTATATACATATATATTTCTATATTTATTTTTAAAACCATTTATTTAAGATCTTATTTCAAATCCAATTTAAATATATATTCACATATATACTAATTGTCAAATCCATATGACTTTATATATTTTCTAGTCGAATCGGGGAAACTCGCTTCCATTCAAATCAATTTATCTTACAATTTTATTCAAAAATTCATTTAATTATCAATTTAAATTAAATTAAAATCTAGGGTCGTTACAAACTTCCCCCCTTAAAAGAATTTCGTCCTCGAAATTCGCAAGCACGAAAACAACACAGAGATAGACTCAATCTCTACAATTTCTCAAATACAAGATATGGATTCCAAATTCAAGTCGGAATATCTCAAAATATATACCAATTTGTCCCTCTTCGGACTTCAACCAACCCAAGAAATTACAACAGAATTTCAAATTTCGGTTTTAAACGAAATCATTTTATCGATACAATTCGATTTAGCTTCATCTTTTATTAATCAATTTTTAACTCAATTTAAAATTTCCAATTTATTCAAAATTCCTAATTTCAAATTTTCGAATTCATATTCATTAAAGTTTAAATCAAAAAAAAGAAACTGATGAAATACGAAGAAAGAATTTCTACAACGATTCGTAGGGGATCCTCGCACCGAAACTTCTTTCTGGAGCTGTCACAAAGAAATCAAAAGAATTTAGAAACGAATCAAAGAAAATTTGATAGAGAAAGATTGTTTCCACTGTTGTTACGGAGTATCGACCAATTATGGTCGTATTCCCCTGTCTCCTATCTCGTCCTCTTCTTGCACTCATACTCACTATCAGTGGATAGTAAGAGAAGTTACTGAGGCATTCAGACGGATATCTTAAAGATTACTCATTCTAGGGTATACTTCACCCTATCTCTAATGAGCTACTTAATGTGTTACACTCCTGAGCTAAAGTTCAACCTTAGCTCTGATACCAAATGTGACGAGACGAATTTTTCGCGCTCGAAAATCGACATCCATACTTTAAATCGTACTCGAATGTCATAGATTCGACCGTTCAAATCCGATTCGCCCGAGCTTATAACAACATTAAGTAAATAACACAGCGGAATAAAAGAATAATACATTGATATACAGCTTTGATACAATATCTGATACAACAGATGATCCAATAGATATCAATATACATCAGAGATATGATACAATAAAATAGCAGCGGAAAAGAAAAATAGATGACATCTAGCAGCGGAACAATATAACTCTAAGATAGTCTTCAAAAGAGAACTCCGAGAACTGCAACTCCATTTCCAAGAACCAATCCAGCAATAGCTCAAACTCCCAATAACGATGCACCAAGACAAGCAAGACTGGTGTGATCCAAAGACTGAACTAACTCCAGATAATCTACTACATCTGACTATCTGAAAAACCCAACTCTAGACTGCTCGTCTAGAAAATAATGAGCACCCAGAGTTTAGGAAAGAAATAATAAACTCCGGATCAGTCGTGGGACTGGTGTGAGCAACAAAAACAGTTTATCCTTTAAAACATTCAACAAAAGATTTTCAAAGTCAATTCGAAATGCTTTTTAAAAATGAGACTACCATAAGACCTCCCGCCACACACACAATGCAAACGCAGACTTGGAGGAGATTTCTTCTTATGTTAGTCAAAGATGCTTGATACGCATTAAAAAGAGACATTTGATATTATTATTAGTGCATAGTGTAGGAAAAATCATTTCGAGAGTAGAATATAAATCTTAGCCAGCATAGGTACCATTATATTATGCCTACTATAGCTACCATATTAGATGGCAGGTTCTACAACTAATACTGTACAAGGCTCGTATTGTTTCTTTGGATTTCCAACGAATGGTCAGGCCAAGGAACTTCCCATTGCCACATGGAAACGCCTCTGGAAGGACGTCCCGAGAACCTAATCGGATCTCTGCCAACACAAGGCCGGGTTACCTTTCAAACTAGGTAACAACTGACACGAGTATGCCATCCCCCGGTCCTTTGGGACCTTTAACCGAGCGCTCGTAATCAACATCACACCATAATAATAAGTGTTTCAACATGAGTAAGCATCTGGGCTCCATACCATGATACCACCCTTTTCCAGAAGGAAATGCACATACCCTAAAGGGAGCTACCCCTCATAACCTTGCCGCATCTTTCCTGTTTTGACCATTCCGGGGTGTGAGGCTCGACGAAGTCACGTCCACAAAGACACACTTTATACAAAAGCCGTGCTTTGGGTCAACAAATGATCATAGAAATGATCACAAAGATAAACGATCAAACAAATGATCTTATCACAAATGATCAACACAATGATCATTTCACAGCAACACTCAGCATGTCACATTACCAAATTGGGAATATATCGCTGATAACCTTCAACTACATAACCTCTGAGCTCGTACGTCTCAGAGAAGGGTGTTAAGCTAAGAGAATAAATTCTCCACCACCAACAGAAATGTATTTGAAAGAAATCAGCTTTATATCTCAATTTGTAATGTCAGACATACTATCCATACAAGTCTGTTCCGGGCTCGAACAGAACCGAAGGCACTTACAGAGAAGTCCTTGCAATCCGGATATTCACTAATCACGTTCGGACTTCCCATCACATATGGAGTCTCTATACCGGGGACCAGTCGATGCAAAGACATTCGACGAGTTGTCCTTACGTTTTCAAAAATATCCGGTCTTCAACACCGGTCTTCAAATGCTATCCATAACGACATATCACATATTCAGAATGGGATATGTGACACAAAGGTCCTCTCCCGGCTAAACCGAACAGTGAGCGTCGTATTTCAAAAACATATGGATATTGGGATTTCAATTAAGTCACAACTAAAAACCCAAAACTTTTCTTCAAATGGTTTAAAACAATTACCATTTCAAATCTTTATATTACAAAAGGATTTATTTCACAAAGATCAATTCATAGATTTCAAAACAATTTCCATTTCAATTGGATTAACTCGTTAAATCTTTAAATCAAAGATTTAACTTATAGCTTTCAAATCGTTTTCATAAATTGGAAATTATCTTCATTTTCAAACTTGAAATTCTTTTTAACACAAATTGAACATTCATTTCTTATGTGAAAGCTTTTATTATTTGAAAACAAACGGTTTTCGTTTCAGAATAATTCAATTATATTTACACGAGTTAAAGCCCTTGAATTAAATTCAAATTTCCAAATCAATACATTTAAAATGGTTTAAAAACCCATATAACTCATTTATAAGTTGAATAACTTTCCTTTATAGCCTAGTTTCCAAATCATAGAATTCAATTTCAAATATTGAATTTAAGTTCAAATCAAATTATTCAACTTCATATTATATCGAGTTATTCAAAATAAATTCCATCTACGAAATTTCATTTCAAAAGCTTTTCACTTTAAAACCCAATCTTATTGTCAAACCATTTGAATTTAAAATTCAAAATCAAAACTATTTCAAAAATCTGTGACTTAATCGATTTCCTCGTGAAATCCATATTGGTGTGTGTATAAGTGTGGTCTAGGGTTTAACACAATAGTGCAACAACAATCAAAACACAGAAATATTGTTGATAAGCGATATAAACTATAACGATCATCGTCCATTCACAGATCACAGATATATAAAGGTCACCGGTAATAAATTACAGGTCACAACACAAATCAGGATATATCACAAAGCATCACATATCAGGGATATTAACAATTCAACATCCAATAAAATCCAAACATCCATAAGTAGGATCAATTTAGTTATCTGATAAATTTAAATCAGATTAAATTTCTATGAATAATTCTTTTTACATTTATTATCGAATAAATTTCAAGTAAATGATCCTCATTAACTATTCATAATCATTTAATTACTGTTCTTAAGTAATTAAACTCAATTTAATTATTGTTAATTATTATTTAATTAACCTTTTAAAATCATATATTTAATCACTGATTACTTAATTAATTAAGTTCTAAACTGTAACTTAATAAATCTTAATTACTTGATTAAATAACCTTAATCATTTGTTTTAAAAGACAACTCTTTATTAAATTCATGAATCTTATTTACAAATTAATTTACCTTAATTAATTTAACTCAAATCTTAATTTCTTGATTAAATAAATTAATCAATTATTCACTTGAACTAATTTAATGAGTGCATATCATTTTATCTTCACTAATTCAAATTTAAAACATTTTCTAACTAATGTTTTAATTATCATCACAAAGCAAATTTAAACAATTTAAATATTAAAACTTCTTTGATTTCAGAACTAGGATTCAAATTATCTTTGATTCAGATTTAAATTTAACTTAAAAACTTATCTACAATTAAAAACTTTATTTTCAAATTCAAACTATTTAAACATTTAAGGTTGTTAAAAACAATTCAAATTCTAAAACTTTTTTTTCTTTTTAAACTCAGATTCAAACTATCCTTAATCATTTAAATAAATTTACTTTAATAAATCTTTAATTAATATTAATAAATCTCATTTATTAATTAATCCTTAATTAACCTCTATTTGATTTATTATCCTTAATTAATCATAATAAGTAATTATTTCTGATTGCTTTCATTATGTAATTTACAATTTACAATCTATAATTGATTATCTAAATTAATTTATCTAATTAATTATCAAAATTAATCATATTAAGTAATACTTAATTATCCTTAGTTAATCATCTTCATTAACTAATAACATTTCTTAATTACTTTTAATTAATCTCTAATTATAAATAAATCTAAATCATAAATTTATAAATTAAATAAATGAGTCTTTAATTAATTATCATATAAATTACATCACTTAATGCCTTAATTGTTTCTAATAAAATCAATTCCTTTATTAATGATTTCATTAATCATTCGAGTGTATTTTAAACTTACACTTTAAATTTAAAATTTAAATTTCCTTTTTAAAACTTTAAGATTCAAAGTTCTATTTGAATCTAACTTAAATCTGATTTAACTTTATTCATATCTAGTTTACAAATTCATTTAAATTTGGTTTAAATTTCAATTTGGAAACAGTTTTAAACAAAACTGTAACTCTGTTAAACCAACCCGAGGCAACTGGAGTTTGCTTCGAGTCCAACAGCTAAGGACTTCGAGTAAATACTCGAGATAACTCGCGTTCAACCCTGAATACATTTACTTCCCAAACCCAAAAATTTCCTTTTCAAATCCCTGATACTAGTGCACGGTGTACGTGCACCATGGCGCTGACGAACTCCGGCTATCCACGAAGGCTTCAACACATCGGCGACCATCTCCAGATCCAATCGCAACCACCAAAAATCCAACAGCAACTCGAAATTGAATTCGAGTTTAAAATTCGAAACCTGGAAACGCAACCCCTCCTCAAACCCAAACCTGTCAACGTCTCGCATCCACCCCTCCGACCACCGGAACGTACGAAACTTCGGCCATCACTTCGTCATCGACCCTACCACAATCTCCCACAGTTGCTTCGCACTCGATGCATCATGGAGGAAGAACGAATCAAATCAAAAACTGCGACCAAAACTAGGTTTACGAGCAAAAATTGCTCACCGCCTTCACCACGTTCATCGAACCACCATACGAATATTTTTCCCAGATGCTCCACTCACTCCTCTACCATCCTAGAGAGCCACGACCTCCCCGACCTCTTGGATCACCAGAAAACCCCAAAAGACCCATTCCAGTTCATACCAAAATTTCTCTCTCATCCTTCTACTAAAAATTATGATTTTTGTTTTGAAAATCATGTTTTTGTATATAGATTCACTTTACATAACTGAATTCTCAAATCAAGAAATTTGTTTTAAACTTATTTAAAGTTGTACTTAGCTTTCTTGATTTGCCAAAGATAATTAAGTAATTTCTTAACTCAAGTATAAATTTTAAACTATCATTTGTGATGAAAGAAACCAGTTTTATGAAACTCAGGTTTATACAAAGACTAAAACAAAAGGTTTTGAATTTTAATCAAAACAAGAACAATTGAAAGCTATAAACAGAGAGGATTCTGATGAAACATTATGCATACCCAACATCAGTATATACAAAGCAGATTTCACTTATATTCACACTTAATACATAACCATTTGAGATAACTATCTTGCAACCAATATTATCTATCATCACAGACTCAAGAAAATAAAGGAAACCAAGTAAAGAAAAGATGTATGCTCACAGGCATTTCAATTAACATGAAAAACTGGGTTGAATTACTCACATGTTTGAAGAAGAAAGACAGAGATGCTTTGCATTTGATTTTCCATTGAAACTTTGCTTCTTTGATCTCTGTTTAGTCTGATTAAATGGTTGTTCAAGTTGTAGTTGATTGCATTGTTGTTCCAGTTGAAGTTTTAAATTGAAGTTTGTTTCAGTTGAATGGTTTAAAATGATGTTTGCTTCAGACATTTTTTTTCTCAGTGAAAAGGAACGAAAATGGGATGAAATGTTGATGTATATAAAAGGAAGTTTACAGGGTTTTGAAATATATTGTTTCAGCTGAGAGAAACTTGACAATATTTTGTACAAAAATGTGGATTCATAGCATGTTTGCATTAATGAGGTTGTACAAATCATACTTTCCCTCCTTCATTTCAGCTGCACAAAGCATGGAGACATTTGTTTTGGTTTTAATTATTTAACAAGATCTCGGCTGTACCATATGAGATGAGATAGTGGTGGCTTCTTTCTTATCTTTGTACTTTGCTTGTTTATAGATAAAAATGTAGTTGTACTTTATGCTTTGTTTATTTGTAATACTTGGTGGCTGCAGATACTTCCATGCATATAGATATAGATATAAAGTAGTTTTAGTTATGTTATAAAATTTTAACTTATGAATTTAGTATATGCTTATTACTCATCTTATGGCTTTGTTTTATCTTTTTATATTTAAACTTTGTTTTGTCATTTCTTTTGTTCCATTGTCTTATTTTTATTCCTCTTTTATTTTAACTTAAATTGTTTACTTTACTTTAATATTTATTGTTTTATAATAAATTTATAAATTCAAATTATTATTAACCATCAATTGTAATACTTATTATTATTATCAAATTATTATCAAACCATTTATTTACAATTCATGTCTAATGTGTATACATATATATTTCTATATTTATTTTTAAAACCATTTATTTAAGATCTTGTTTCAAATCCAATTTAAATATATATTCACATATATACTAATTGTCAAATCCATATGACTTTATATATTTTCTAGTCGAATCGGGGAAACTCGCTTCCATTTAAATCAATTTATCTTACAATTTTATTCAAAAATTCATTTAATTATCAATTTAAATTAAATTAAAATCTAGGGTCGTTACAAAAACCACACCATATTGCATGCTCTGATTAGTGTTGGTCTTAGATCCTTATGGCATGAGATAAACATTAGTTTTGAGCAACTTCTATGGATCGGTTCCGAACCAAGATCCTTGGACCGGTACCGATCCAAGACTTCCCTTGGTTGTTGGCTTTGGCATTTGCAACGACTTGGCGTGTTGGCTATTTTCAAAGGTGATAGGTAGATCCATGGTTAAATCTTTGAACTTCAACTAGAATTTTGGATTCTGAAGTTATCATTCTAGATTTTTGCTCAACTGTCTTCCTATCTAATCGACGAGACTATCCAAATATGGCTTTGTCATAAAGGTGGATAACATTTGTCTCCCAAAGTTATATCTTGTGTTAACATGATATGTTTTGAATCAAGATAAATTATGGATTTCACATCATAGATTTCAAGTTCTATTCTAAATATATGATATTTATCATGTGAACTATTTTCACGAAGCATCGTATCCTCTACGGATTGTCATATCACTTTGAACGGTCCTAAATTTGCAACTCTTGGGTAGTATGAGAACTAATGCATGTTGTTCGAGTTCACCATTCCAATCCCGAAAAGCTACTTACAATCTTTTCTTTGAATTGTTCAAGTAGGGTTCTATTGTCTGGAACTTCATTTGGCATTGTATTATACTACTCAACGTCACCATCATTTTTCACATCTATCATCATATTCTCACTATTATATTTTATTTTTTATTTTTTTGTCATGGTACGATACTGACCTTAGTGTCGTTGTTCGGTACAATGAATTAGGTGAATTTTCTACCAATTTGTTTTTATTTAGGACCTATATGTACATGCTAACTCTCACTCTTCTCTTTACTTGCTTATTTCTACTTTATCAATCACTTTCTTATTCAAGGTCCTCATTGTCGAACTCGCCTTCTATTTCGAACGATTGCCGCCACCTCACAATAGCATTGCCTACTACCTGAGTCACCATCGAAGCTCGTCGTTTCCAAACTCGCTTTTAATGACCCATTAATTGCTCCGATTTGAGGTTTAGATTTAAGCATCCTTTGGGTCCAATCAACATCGATTTGAATTAGGTAGGTGATGGCGTTGCTTGGGAACATTCGTCGATGACTTGAGCTTCGACTATGTCCAATTGTTGATAGAACTCCACCACTCTCCTTTCTTGGATCAAGACCTGATCTAGGCACTTAGAAAATTTTGATGAATAAATTAAAATGTGAATAAATGGGATGCTTTGGAAGAACTAAGGGTTAACTCAAAGCAAAGCTAAAAAATTATCAAGCGTAACTCGAGCTTGAGTTCTATGAATTTCGACCAAAGCCGACATCGAGTCATTCTCATGGCAAACCAGAGTCTTCCAAAGTGGCCTCAAATTTTCAATATAAATTCGAACAAACATTATCAAATTGAACGAAAAAGAGAGGAAATGGATTTCTATAGCAAGTTTGGTCAAGCCATGATTAACGATTCGTAATTCACGGGGAAAATTTCCGATAACAATCACATTGGGTGTACTCCTGTAACTAAACGGATTGTTTGCCCATCTTTTTAATTTGTAGTATTTTCCCAGATAACTATTTGAAATATATGACATCAGATACACATATACACTGCATAGTTTGAATTGCACTCTATCGCCCCCATAGATGTATGAGATCTGATTGATCAACACACGTTGGTATCCGTTGGGTCTCATACATTGGTTATACAGGGCTTTGTTTCTAGCATGAAACTTAAATTCATTACCCGCTTGATATTGTTTATATGCGACGTTTTTAATAGTAGTGGGTCACAGATACTCCTTGTATCTCTCTACAGTAGCTGATCTGTCGAGGTCAAAATATGTTGGTCTGACACAGAATCTAGTTCGACGACAGCACCCGTGACAAAGTCCACTTCTACACCTTTTCAGCCTTAACCAACCAATAATTGAATGGAGCGGCCTTTAAAGATCCTTCCTTTGGAAATGACTGAAGAACCTGTCAAAGAGGTTTCCCTTGATATTGACATAGGCGATGCTGTTATTTTGACATTTCTCTAAGATTATCAGACTTCTAAGGTAAATGAGGTACCTCTCAAATGGAAATGTGAAAGACATGGGATTCCTTTTGAAGACGTGTTGGTTCTCGTATGTTATCAATGGAAAACACCTTTCGCCTAAGGGTTATATAGCCTGTAAATGAATGGTTGGGTGTATTCCTTCATTCAATCACTTTATTCATACAATTCTACAATTCATAAAGCTTTCCCCAACCCAATTACGTCCAAACAGCTATGCTTTCTTAAATAGTATGCATATAATATTCATTCGACATTTGAACCTGATGCCCACTATCGAGGAAATCCGTTACTTATATAGCTTCAAGCATCGAAAGGGGTTCCTCTTCGCTCAATTTATTGGAACCTTCTAGGGGTTGTCGGATAACGTTATAGCTTTGGAATAAGCTAGGTTATTTTAAAGACAAGTTCTTCTTTGTGCATTGTCCGTCTGGTTTTGCACAAAAATGGTTATCTAGACGTAAGTCTTGTGCTCATTCCTCTCTCTAACAATGACGTCATAGCTCCAATTGTTAATTTCATTAATTTTTGTATTCGTAGATGTTTCGAGAAGACCTGGTAATTTAGCCTTAGCTAAAACCCTTATGGCTCTTAAAAGGTTCTACTTGAGGAGAGAGTTATGAGATTCCTTAAGATGACCCGCCATTTTGACCCTTAAAAGTCGACATTAATACATCCATGGAATTCACATGCTGAGCATTCGAGCGTCGGAAAGACAGATTGATGTGGTAAATGAAAAGAAAAGATGCAATGGAATATCATATCATGGCAGGTAATATATAATATCCAAATGATCTTTAGAACCGAAAATTTTAATATACATACAGTCATCAGAGTTAACCAGCCTATCATCGGCCTGGACAGTTATAACATCTTGTCCTCACAAGTGCTGATAAATACAATGTAAGAAATGCACAGAAAATAAAATATGTGAATAGGTTTTGGAGGCATCCAGCTCATTTCCTGAAGCTCCAAAGTATCCAACTAAATCTGGAAATTTACTCGAGTCTGACACAAATATTATAAGAAAATAACACCCGAATCAATCTGGTAAATCAGCGCGAGAAAACTCAAATTATATGGATTTTTATATTTATAAAACCCTTAAAAAAATAAAGGTATCTTGTAAGACCACGCCAAACATAAATAAGGATGGGTTTTTACCTTATGATAACAAACCATTTTTATTAGAAAATCTTGTGATACTAAAATAACGTCTAAGGTTTAAAATAAATACACGACATAGCTGAAATGTTTGCATCTCACATTCCAGCCTATTTCATATGCAACAAAGTTCATAAGCATGTATTGGACAAATGGATTTCATCAATGACAAAGCTACTGTAGTGCTGCCGTTCATAGCACACATCTGGAGAAAATGTACCGTACAAACCTTGCAACCCTTGCCAAAATAGAACCGGCCTACCCCTTACTGGAAAGTACCAATTATGATCATCACCTCGGTTGCCGAATTGCCAAACCATTTCTATAGGCCCAGCATTCATAATCCATAAATATCGATCTAGTTCAGGGATAATCATAACCTAATGGTAACGAACCACATTGCCCCGCTGCATATCTCATGTTGTTCATGATATGAAGAAACGGAATGCACTACTTCTATTACATCCATTTTAGAATCACCCACAAGATTAGTAGCAAACAACCATTACACTTCAAAGGATTCGTCTTCGATTCCATCATCTTTAAAATGTCGGTTATTTAACAATCAAATAAGAAAATAATCCAAATAGAGATATAATTTCATATGAAAACCAAGCATGATTAAGCATATAAACAACCCTTGAGCCTCTTTTATTAATCCTTTCATTAATTAAAATATCCTTTCAATTATCTATATTAAAATACATTTTACAAAACAAATATTCACAATCCTTGTCTACTCTTTTCAATACCTGAAAAATATTCATATACTTATCTAGTGGTATATGTATTCACAAATTATATCGCTTTCAATGCTTAGAAAATGTCTCTATATACTTATCTTAACGATATAAGTATATTCATAAAATCTTAAGAAATAATTTATTTCCAAAAACATACTTAGTTGGGTTAAAACAAATGTGATTTAAAACACTGATAACAATAAAACCAAAACACTTTGCTGTAAGTAAACGGACTACAAAAATTAGACCAAGTATACCTGCCACCACTTTTCGATTTCAAATATGTATTATCCCTCGATTAATAATGTAGTTGGACAAGTTAACGTACTATTATAGCCTCAATGTACATTCTTAAACTTTCATAGATAGAGATTTTTCCTACTTCAGAATTTGACGTTAAGTATGAAAAGAATACTCTCCATACCATCATAATTTTAAATGATCGTTTAAGGAATCAATTATCATTCCTTTTGTATAACCTTTTTCATAAATCTCTTTTATATTTACTAAAAATCCATTTATAAATCTTCTTTCTATTTACAAAACACTTTTTTTTATAAATCTCCTGATTTTAAATCTCATATACTTATCACCAATCTTCAATTTCAAGATAGGACAATATACTTTCCATAAAACGATCATTCTATATATCACTATAAATTCACAAATGTGATTTATTATTCCAATCTACCAAAATGATATTGTTTCCTTCTATTAATACCATTTATAAATCTATTCTTTTATTAATAAAATATCATTTATAAATCTATCTTTCTATACAACGTTTTATATAAAGCGTTTCACCAATATTTATTCCAAAATATTTCCATCTTCTTTTAAAATAGAGTCATTTTTATCATAAAAGATAGACCCTTTTTTTCTTTATAATAAACATCCATTATTATTTCAACTTTTCTGTAAAATAAATTCTTCCTGAAGTTCTTTTAAAACATTTCAATATAAATTAGAAGAGACTAATAAAAAGGTTGGAGTAAAATAGAGAAGTTCAAAAACCATTTCTAAATAAAATGCATAGAAAATTCCACAATTCACATTAAAAATCATCCCCCGAATCAAAGCCACTATCAAATCAAAAACGTCAAATAATAGTATTCGCAAAATACTATAACAAAGCCTAAAGCTAGCGTAGTACTTAATAATTGCTTTCATTCATCTACACTAAAAGAGTTCAACTTTTACGACATATCAAAATCACATCCAATGAGGCCAAGCTACCAAGCTTTTGACATTCAAAAATCTATAGAAGTATGAAAATGAAATTAAAATCAACAATAGCGAGGAATCCCGTTGGATCCTTCTACAAAATTTTCCAAGTTCACTGCATTTCATTTTATATGTCATCCGCTTTCCAGAGTGGGAATTCAACCAGACCAACAAAAGAAATCATTTGAGCACGTATACAATCATTTATATCAACGCATATATCATATAGTGTTCACCCAAAGGTGAGTTAACTCGCCAAAATTCCAGCCAATGCTTATGCATGCCTGCTTGATCTAAAATCGAATGGTGTTCGATTTTAGTTCAAAATCCTACTTGCTTCAAACTTGATGAAAATAGCACTAGTGCATAGATAACACTCCTACGAGCATAACACAAAAGACTACATTCGATTTGGACCTCGTGTGCAAGAGTTATGGATTTAATAAGTATTTGGATTAATTAAATTAATTAATTTACTAATTAATTTACTAATCCCACACACCCCCTTTAACCAACATGTTTTCTACACCTTAATAAAATGTTAACTTGATTAAAATAAAAGTGTTTGAAATCGATATTTAGTAATTAATATTTTGGAAATGAACTTTGTTAATTAAATTCTATTTAATAAAAGATTTGGTATTTTGAAAATGATTTCTTATCTTATTGAAGCTTATGTAATAAAAGATTTTTTTTAATAAATTGAATTGGCTAAATAAATTCTTTCTAAATAATCGATTGAAATTGAATAAAATGTTTGAATTAAATATAAAATACTTTTAATATGTAGATCAATTTTATATGTTTGAAATGGTTGAAAAATGAATTTATTTGGTAATATTACAACGAATAATCAAATAGAAATAAGAGGGCATTGGTTGAATGAAATTGTCCTCTTATCAAAATAAAATTTACAAAATAAAGTATCGAATAAATAAAAACTAGACTGCAACAAATTTGCAAACTAATTGAATGAGCTGTTAAATGAAAAAGAAAAGAAGATTAATTGGGAAAAACTCAATTAGTTTAAACAAGGCTCAAGCCCATTTTCTTTGCTTCTAGAAGACTCTTCGTACTCCCTTCCTCTAGCCCAAAGCCTGAACTTCTTTTACCAGGATCCCCTAATCCATATCATTACCCTAATTTCCTAATCGACTCACATAAATTAAAATTAAAAGGAAAAAAAAACGTGCGCATGGCCTGGGAGCACTGCTATGGATTCATCATGGCCGGAAGTGCTTGCGATCCAAGGGAGGCGTTGTCGTCTTTGAAGGTCGCGCTTCGTGCTTACATGATGGGTGGGTGTGATGGCAACGCTAGCGTGTAGCTAGACAATGATTTGAGCAAGAAGGTGACACAAGGAGAGATGAAGCGAGGTTCTGGACTGTCGATTGAATTTTGGGTGGTCGCGTTCTTTGGCAGCTGGTGAGGGTAGCATGGCGGCTTCAAGTGGAGCTGGTGGTGGTGACTAGACTGCGGCTTAAGATGCAAAAACAGGCAAATGGCATTCTGGTGGCAGCAGGAGAAGTTGGTGCAATGTCATGGCGTAGTACCAATGTAAATCGGTTTAAACAGCACTTGTTTGGCGAATTGGTGCGACTGAGGAGAAATTGATGAATTATACAGTGGAAATCGCTAGAGGTGAGTTATCTCACTCACAACTATATTTACATCGTTTATCTATGGATATTCACTTTTATATCTATGTCTTTAGTTTTGGTTGCATTAATTATCTATTGATATTGACTGGTTGAATGAAAATTGTATTGTTTGGATAATTGTCTTATTGTGACATGAAATCGATTGTGTGATATTGGTGTTTTGTGTTTGTTGGATGTCCGAAATGCAAAAGAGATGGTGCAATTTATTCATTTTATGCGTATATTGTGTCAATGGCCAAAATTCGATTGAATCTGACTCAACCACACAATGAAAATTATGTTGATGCATTGTTGATAATTTTGGAGGATTTTCTTTCATAATTCTAATTTTTGGACGTTCAATTGAATTTTTTGGTTTTAAAATATTTTCGAAAGCTTCGATTAATTATTTTTGGTATTTGAAACTTAAATTGAATAATGTTTTTAAATAAATAAAACCGTTCGGAAATAAAATGCTTTCTCGAAAATTAATTCGGATATACAAGTTGTTCTGAAAATAATTTATTTCTAACTATTGGATTATAAAGGGAAAGCATTGAATTATAAATTATAGTTTGAAATGAAAGGAATTGTTTTTGGGATTTACAAATTTATTTCAAAGTATTATTTAGTTATTGAACATTATGAAATTGTTTCTATAATTATTTTTGATGTGTAAAGTGATTTTGGAAGTTTTGGAATACACACACACACACACATATATATGGACTCGAAAATGATGAATTTTGGGATTCGATCATATAAGTGAAATTTTAATGTATTTATATGTGACGAACCGCAAATCCGTACCATTTGAATCGACAATAATCCACACATGTCCGACCCAAAATGCACAGACCGACGGAAAGTCAAGAGAATGAAAAGAAGAGAGAAGAAGAGAAGAAAGAGAGAAGATATAACCAAACAGAACAATAAAGAATCTCACATCGCAGCGCAAAACATATAATATCACATCAATGATCTTTACAAGACGGAAACTGTATATATACATACATCAATCAGAGTTCAACAATCAACCAACAGTTATCAGCTTGAACAGTTATAACAACATGTCCTCACAATTGCCTATAATATACAACAACAAACAAAGCACAACGGATAATCAAAACAAGTACGTGTATACAAAAATGAATATTTCCAGCTCTTCTGCTGAAGCTCCAAAAGCACCAAATCTGAACCTGTAAATATGCTCGGTCTGACCCGAGCATTGAAAGGGAAGAACGCTCGGATCAGTCTGGTAAACCAGCATGAGAAACAGACTCAATTGAATTTATTAAGTTACCAAACTTTTTCTTAGTTTACAAAACAAAAGTATCCCGTAAGACAAGTCCACACATAAACACGGACATGTTTTCACCTTACGATAACTAAAACATAACATATCAAATCCTCTTATATTATAGTAGTGTCTACTATATACAAATAATATTAATCATAGCCGAAATTGTTACACTGATTAAATTTCATCATATAGCCCAATTGGTAATACAATAAAAATGGTAAACACGAAGTGTAGTTTGGATTTACGTACAATTGACCAGGTGAAGGGACTACCTTCCGGCAGTACATCTCTAGAAGAATGTACCGAGCACCATCACAAAGGATCCTCTACCAACACAAGACCGGCCCACCTCTATAACTAGATGGTACTGAATATATCCTCCACTATGAAAATCCGGAATATTAATATCATCACAAAGCAACCTACACAGTCGTTGCATATACGTTGGTTCGAAGTGGTTTTCAGATCCCCGGTCTCTTCGCACCAACAACGAAAAAGCATTTCTCAACCTCACATAGAAACTAAGTCTCATAGACTTATCACGTCTCCAACTTTCAACTTGCTATCCTTCGGGCCAAGAAGGAAGCTCGATAGATTGGAGTAATACTCCGCACTATACGAATCAACGTCCTCAACACAAACTATAATCAAGCCTACGCAGAAGGCTATGTACTAAGTGTACAACTAAATAGTTCCCACATCAAGTCGAAGAACTAAAATTTGGCCAAGATCGATAGTCGATTGTTTAACTATCAAAACAAACAAACAAATATTCATCACCATAACAATCACTAGGCCCTTTTAATTAATCTTTTATTAATTAAATCATTGCCAAATATTCACTTCAATTTATCTTTAAAAGATATAGTCTCAAAACATTTCACTTCATATTGGAAAACATTTCCATACTTATTTAATAAAAAGTAATTCACAAATCTATTTATTTTCAACACTTGGAAAATATTCTATATACTTAAATCATAATTAAGTATATATTTTATTCTATAAGGAAAACATTCTCTTTAAACATCTTTTATTTGGGTCAAAACGGATGTTGCGTAAAACATCATTACGACAACCCAAAATCGCTGGTATAGGGATTCGAAAATAAGATAGATATATAAACCCCAATACTATACAAAACATTTTCTTTCGAAAATCATTTACTATAACAATAGTGTTATAGTCCATCATTTCCTTATTTCTTGAAAACGTCTGTTTCAACAATGAATGTTGAAATCTATGTATTCGATCTTTAACACATTTCAAAACATATTTTAATCATTTTATTCCATTTAAAATATCACTTCCTAAAACATTTATTTGATATACTATTCACTGTCCAAAATCATGAAAATAATTCGTTTACCAAATTAAAGCTTCTACGTATTTAATTCAGAATTATCCACTGTCCAAAATCGTGGATATAAATCTCTAACCAAATTCAACACTTCTACATATTTAATTAAAGGATTATCCATTGTCCAAAATCGTGGATATATCTCCTTTAATAATTTCTATGCTTACTCAAATTTATTTGATTACGGATTTATAAAACAATGTTTATAAATTCCTTTTTCATTTTATAAAAACTACTGTATATAAAATCCCTTTATTAACCAATTCCATTTATAACTCAATTATATACCCAAAAACCAAATTATAAGTTAATTACTTATAATTCATTTACTTACAAAAATCATTCTTTTCATAACATCATCAATTATAAATCTGTAAATCTTATTACTTATAAAACCCATTTATAACATCATTTTAACAATTACAAAAACTCCTTTATAACTCAATTATTCTGATTTATAAAAATTCAATTTTATAAATCTTATATATAAAACCATCTACAATAATTCAAAAACCACAATTTATACTATTTTACGAAATAGTTAACTCTATATTCCAAAAACCATATTCTGATTTTATGTCACAAAGATCATAATTTTTATAACATAAAAATTATAACATTTATTTATTTAAAATAATCCATTTCTTTTAACAATTCAAAATTAATAAGATATCTATTTTTAAAATCACTTGAAAATCCTTTTAAATTTGGAAACCATCACTTTAACATTTTTAAAATTCCAAAATAGGCCTAATGCTGCAATAGCACTAAATACAACAATCACGGCATCCAAAACATCGTATATATGATAACAAAATATATAACAATATCTGTAAATAAATCAATACTGGTGAGGAATCCAGTTGGATCCCTCCAACCAATCACCTGCAACAAATATACATATTAGAATATGTGCACAATGTCCGCTTCGAGGCAGACGCGCGTACAAAGGATCATCTGTTCATACACGGGAACGTATATGGTCATCTGCTCCACTAGACAGGTATATATCCAAATACCAATCAATATATAATATATCATCCAAACAATCAACAATCATCATATAATAAATTGTTTCTCACTTATATAAAAATATCAGTGAGTCAGAAAGAGTGAGTTGTACTCACATTGATTGTAGTTGCGATTTCAGCGTTTTATTCCGAATAAAATTAAACAACCGTTTATTTTTACCCAAAATTCATACTAGCTTCAATCAACTTCAAACTAGCTCCATCGCGTAGTGCACGTCAATACGAACCCAATGCAATTTGTTTCGTGCGAAACGGACCTCGTATGAAAACGTTACGCAGTTTAAAGTTTATACGATTTTAATATATATAAATTTACAACCTTTATATTTTTAAAACCCTACATCACCTCTGCCGTTCGATTTGCTTGCATAGATCCAGGCCGTTCGATAGCTTCTTCCTCATCTCGTTCAAGGCAGTGAGTATGAAACCCAAAGCCGCCATTATAAATCGAATTATCGTGGCCACTTCGATCATCTTTGCAACGATCAACGACCCCAAACGACACGCCAACGTGAGCTCCACCAGCGGCAGGAGGATGGTCAAACTCGGCTCGAGATCCATCTCAAAAAACGTGAATGAACCCAGCCCCTTCAAACACTAATCGTCGTCGATCGGCTTCGTAAAAAATGATCTCCACCGTTGGATTTATAGTTCTCGACGATCTCTACAATGTTGTAGTTGAACGTTTTTGCTAATTGTTTGTGGATTGAGAGATAATGGAGGAAGAAGTTGCAAAATTTCTGGCCATTAAAATGTATGTGGCGGCTAGACCTAAGTAATTAGGGTTTGATGAAAATGGTGAAAAGTTATGGCCTTTTATAGAAAATATTTGTGCACTATTCATCCGATTTTTTTCAAACTCGAAACAAAGCGTGCCGCCTGTCATTTATAATGTTTTACCCCCATTCCGAATGCAATGGAATACATATCGGGAGTTAATTCGATCGTATTTGAAAGATAGGTTTTCGAATTGAATTATTTAAATTTAAATTTTCACTTAAACCGATTTCTACGCGTTTTAGCTTGCCCCAGACAAACTGTACATCCGATTGACACGAAATTTGAAATTTTACGATAATATAATATTACGGATCTAATGAAACTGGTCTCATCGAAATCCGAGACTGTTTGAAAAATGGCTATTTTTACTCGTCAATTAAATATTAAAATATTCAATTTCTATAATTTAACTTTTATTTCAATTTTAAAAGTTCTCTAACATCATTCTAATTCAACTAGAATTTATTACATCTTTATAAACCATTTTTATTCATTTTAAATCCAATTTTCAATTATTTCAACAATTTCAAATATTAAATTAACAATTTAATTATCCAATTAAATCTAGATATTCGAAATATAAGTTATTCGACTTATAAATTTTACTTTTGAATATTTAAAATCAATTAAATATACGAATTTCAAATGATGGAAATTCTGGGTCGTTACATTCTCCCATACTTAAAAGAATTTCGTCCTCGAAATTACCAAGTAAGAAAAGTCGCAAAATCAATTAACTTTTCAAAACAAACCAATATCATTTAACTTTATAAATCAATATCAAAATTTAAGTTATCAAAAATATTTTTCCAAAAAATTTCTAACGCCTCAGATTTTTAAAAAAATTCGCCATAGTCTCCTTTGCACGGTTCGATACGGAAAGAAAATAGTAATATATATATATATACACACACATCACAATATACATCTCATCATCAAGGATGAGGCATCCCCAAGGGAAAAAAGTGTAAAAGTATGATATGTAATCCGAGATATGTACCTTTAATGTTATTAGCGAGCATATACGGCTAATATAGCACGAAAGCGAGCTCCAAATGCGAAGCAAGCGCCACCCGCACCTACTAAACACTCAACAACAAATGAGGACATTTATATATGAAAGTACTATCAATATACAACATATATCACTACAACGCTATATACGCCAATATAGCAAATGCAATTACCACAACAAATCCAACCATCAAACAACTATCATCCAACTATTCCATAACCAAATCATTATAAATTCACTTCTCATTAATATTCAATGAATTGGTTTTCAATTTAATCACATTTGATTCATTAACATTGGATTTTACTAACATTCATTCATTCATTTTCAGTTAATTTACATTCACTTATTCATATTCAAGTTTGTTTACTTCCAAATCAAATCAATTTCGTTTCTATTTAAATTTACTTCATTTCCAATTTGAATTCAACTTGATTCAACATCACTTAAGTTATGTTTCATTTTATCTCTAAAGTCATTTTATTTAACTTAAGTCAAAATCATATCACCATTTAAATTCAAATTTTTGTTTTGCCTAACCAAAAGTGTTTAACCACTTTAACAATTGGTTTTACTTACATTTTCTCACTTTATTAGTTATAGAACTTATTTATACCTTTGATTATACTAACTCAAATATCTTCCAACTTTACCAAAGCCAAAATTTTATTATCTCATATATTGTAAGTCAAAAACTTATTTTACTTATATTTATCAATTACAACTTGGATTTTAAATTAAATTTCGTTAATCACAAAAAAAATTCAATTTCAATTTACTTTGGTAGCAAATCCATCACACAGAAACTCGAAAATGATACTGATGATGCTGCGGTCATCACCCTTATTATTTTTCCAGTAACATTAGTGAATTCAGTGCTTTCTATTCTTTTAAAATTTTCTTTTATCTTTATAAATCTTTTACTTACATAATTTCACCATTCACTTTAGTTATATAAGATCATTCCAAATTTATTTATCTTTGTAACGATCCTGATTTTTAAGACGAATTTAAATTTATAATTTAATTGGACCCGATTCTTCGTCTTCCGAAAATTCAACATCGATACTCACTTTATCGACTGCCGAGCAATCGAACGACGGAAAACCGAACACTGAGGGTTTAAGAAAAAGAATTTAAGAAAAGAGAAGAGAAAAAGATAGAAAATTTAGATAGGGAAAAGAAGATAGAAAATTTTAAAATAGAAGAAAATAGGAATAGGGGAAAAATAGAACGGAACAGAAAACAACAGAACAACATCAGAATCTCACAATTCTGAGACTGTTCAAAAATTGACTATTTTCACTAGTCGATTTAAATATTAAAATATTCAATTTTCACAAATTAACTTTTAAATCGATTTTAAAAGTTCTAAAATATCATTCTAACTTCCATATGATAAAATAAAATTTTACAAATCATTTTCAATCATATTTAGCTCAATTTTCAATTATTTCCAAAATTTAACGTATTAAATTATCGATTTTAATTATTCAATTAAATCCAATAATTCAAATAAAAATTTATTCGACTTATAAATTCACTTATTAATATTTAAAATTAATTAAATATTCAAATTTTAATTATCAAAAATTCTTACCAATCTGTCACGACCCAAACTCGATGTCCAACAAACAACATCAAATTCGTTTCGCGGGAGCTTGCAACACCATTAAATGATAAATAACACAGCGGAAATAAAAGATGATATCACTGATATAACATGAACACAATATCCGATACATCAATTTAATACAATGATAATCATCAACATCAGAGAATATACAACACAAAATACAGCGGAACACGATACAATATGAAATAAGTCTTCTCAGAATATAATACTGCAACTCTGATCAAAAAAAAAAAAACTCCAAAGACAAAGATCCAAAACTCCTAGCTCGATTCACCATCAAGATTCCACCAAGCAAGTCTCGTCCATATCCAAAGAAAACTGAACTAGCTCCAGATAATCCACTGAACCTAACTATCTGAAAAACCAAACACTAGACTGCCCGTGTAGAAAAATTTTGAGCACCCAGAGTTTAGGAAAGAAACAATAAACTCTGGATCAGTCATGGGACTGGTGTGAGCAAACAAAAAAAAGTTTATCTTTAAAAACAAACAACGAAATATATTTTAAATAGATTCGTAATGCTTTTTAGAAATGAGACTACCATAAGGCCTCCCGCACACACACACAATGCAAACGCAGAATCGGAGGAGATTTCTCCTTATGATAGTCAAAGATGCTTGATACGCATTAAAAGAAACATTTGATATTATTGCTATAAGTGCAAAGTGTAGTAAAAATCATTTCGAAAGTAAAGATATAAATCTTAGCCAGCATAGACATTTCGCACTTATGCCTACTATAGCTACCATGTTCAATAGCAGGTTACCGCCAAATTCCATGGCAGGTTATACAACTAAATCCGTACAAGGCACGTATTTGAAGAATGGATTTTCCAACAAATGGTCAGGCCAAGGAACTTCCCATCGCCACATGGAAACGCCTCTGGAAGGACGCCCCGAGAACCAAACTGTTCTCTGCCAAACAAAGCCGGGAATCCCTTTTCCCAAGGAATATTACAAACCCTCAGATATGCCACCCCCGGTCCTTTGGGACCTTTAAACGAGAGCTCTCTAACCAACATCACACCATAATAATAAGTGTTTCAACATGAGTAAATATCTGGGCTCCATACCATGATACTACCCTTTTCCAGAAGGAATGGTCATACCCTAGGGACGCTATCCCTGAAAACCTTGCCGCACAATTCCTGTTTCGACCATTACCGGTTTGTGAGGCTCGACGAAGTCTCGTCCACAAAAACACACTTTATACAAAAGCCGTGCTTTGGGTCAACAAATGATCATAGAAATGATCACAAAGATAGACGATCAAACAAATGATCCTATCACAAATAATCAACACAATGATCATTTCACAGCAACACTCAGCATGTCACATTACCAAATTGGGAATATATCGCTGATAACCTTCAACTACATAACCTCTGAGCTCGTACGTCTCAGAGAAGGGTGTTAAGCTAAGAGAATAAATTCTCCGCCACCAACAGAAATATATTTGAAAGAAATCAGCTTTATATTTCAAATTGTAATGTCAGACATAACTATCCATACAAGTCTGTTCCGGGCTCGAACAGAACCGAAGGCACTTACAAAGAAGTCCTTGCAATCCGGGTATTCACAATCCCGATCGAACTTCCCATCACTTAGGGAGTCTCTATACCGTTGCAACTCAGTGCAGAGATAATCGATAGGTCATCCTATCGTTCTCGCAAATACCCGGTCTTCACCACCGGTCTTCTAATGCTATCCATAACGACATATCACATATTCGGAATGGGTTATACGACCCAAAGGTCCTTTCCCGGCTAACCCGAATAGTGAGCGCAACATTTAAACATATGGATATGAGATTTCGATTAAGTCACAACTTAATAATTCCAAAGTTTCTTTCAAATGTTTTAAACCAATTACCATTTCAAATCTTTTAAACAAAAAGATTTATTTCACAAAGTTCACTCAGTTTCACAAAGATTCATTTACGGATTTCAAAATAATTTCCTTTTCAATTGGATTAACTCATTTAAATCTTTAAATCAAAGATTTATCTCATAGCTTTCAAAACTTATTTCCAAAGATTCATTCATACTTGGAAAATTATTTTCGATTTTATTTATACAAGTTAAAAACTTTGAGTTAATTCAAATTCCCAAAATAACGCTTTAAAAACGGTTTAAACCCCTATAACTTGTAAAGTCCTTTTTAAATCATAAATACTGAATATAGAATTCAGTTTCAGATTTCTTTTGAATTTCAATCTAAATCCTATTATTTAAATTCCAAATTTTTATTAGTTATTCAAAAATAACTTTTATTCTTAAAACAGCTTTTCAAAAGCTTTTCCACATTTAAAACTTAATTTATGTCCAAAAATATTTGAATTAAAATTCAAATTCAAACTTATTTAAAAATCCGTGACTTAACCGATTTCCTCGTGAAATCCATATTTGTGTGTGTATAGTGTGGTCCAAGGATTTTACACAATAGTGCACAACATCAATCACCACAAATATATCAATATCGATAAGCGGTATAACCAATAACGCTTATCTTCTTCACATTTTCACAGATAAAATAAATTTATCAATCATCAAGATTCATCATTATAATTCGATGTGGGTTTCGGATAACCAACTGAAATCCGTCTCCCCATCGCATCGAAATTCAAATGCCGTTTTAAAGGCTAAGGGTTTACAGAATAAAATCACCAATCATAATCCAGCACAGGGTAAATCAAATTTCACACATCACAAATTTCAAAACAGAAATATCAATTCCTTTTTCAACGAATCAGATATCCTACATAATCCATAAGTAATCATCTTTAATTTTTATTGTGATAAATTCAATTAAAAATAATTTCTTAGGAATTAATTACTTAGCCCTGTATAATCGATCGTTAATTCATTATCAATTAATTACATACTTCATTTCAAATTTGTTTAATTAACCAATAAATTCTTAATCAATCATTAAGTCTTAATTACTTAATTCCTTTATTCACTTTATAAATTAATTACTTCATAATCAATTTATTTAACCTTGATTAACTATTCTTTAACCATAAATTTATAACTTTAATTATTAATTCATTTACCATTAACTACTTAGTTAATCAATTATTAGTTCTTAATTAAATTCTTTAATTAATTAACAATTAATTTTCCATTAATTAACTTAAGTAGTTAATTACTATTTACTTATCACCTAAACATAAATTAATTCAAACTCTAATTATAATTAAAATGAAATTATTCTTAATTTCTTTCAAAAATAATTACTTAATATTAATTATTCATCTTAATTAACAAAAAGTCTTCTTTAACTTGGTGAAAGTCAATGCATTATTAACCACAAACTTAAATGTTAATAAATTACTTACTTATCATGAAGTGATTACTTAGTCAAAGTAATAATAATTAAGTATTAAAAACATTGTTATGTATTAATTAAGGTAATTAACTTGTTTCTAAGTTTTAACTTAACTGTTAAATACCATTCAAGTTTAACAGGGTTCAAAACTTGTTGAACAATTGTTTATTTAGCATTACTTTACAAATACAATACTGCTGATAGAAGGAAACCCGATTCTATCTCTCAAATACTCGCGTATCCCTTCGAGCCAAACACCCCCTTTCCCGAGACCTCTTCTCTCCCTCTCGCGTTCTTCTTCTTCTCTTCTTTTTTTTTCCCTTCAAGCCAAGTTTTAAGTCCAAACGAAAAACATCAGGTAAGTCTATATTGCACACTCGAGTTCGACCCCGAAACACTCACCCCTTGAACTCGAGAAACATCACGCGACATTTTCACCCATCACACCGACACCAAGCGAAACGTGCACGTGCACGGAGCGGCGCCGGAGCTCTGGCGAACTTCATCATCGGCGGCAAGTCGCAAACCATCCAAGCACTCGAAAACCAAACTCGATTTGCCTTCAAACATTCGAAATCGAAATATAGCCCCCAGCTCGCTCGAAAACTGAAGCTCACCACAATCAACAAATGCCTTCGCCACTGCTGCACAGGCCACCGGAGACCCTCCAAATCCACCCACGCCTCGGCAACACCCTACGCAACCACCCTCCCAAGCTTCGTGACACTCGATCACTTATAGGAATCGCACACACCTCGTTTCCAACATGTCCAGAAACTCGAACAAAAACCCTAACCCAGCCTCGTACCCTTAATCCACGCAATAACAATTTTTTTTGATAATTTTTACAAAATCACCAATGTTTATACTTGCTTCAACACAAATTTGAAGATTTATTATTAAATCAATAATCTGTAATTGATAAAAATGCACCTTTTGATCAACCATGAACTGCTTATTCAATTCTACATTAAAAATTCTCATTTCTGCTTTAAAAATTCCATTTTGTATTGAAGATTCAAGTTATCAACTTGAATTAATATTTTATAACAATTGATTTTATCAACTTAATTTTTGTTGCCTGCAAAACATGATTTCCAGAGTATAGATAAGTTATTTCGATTCGAAATGATTTCCAACACTTAGTTCATGAGCAAACAACAATTTTTGTTTTGATCTTAAGTCTAAACAGTTAATAGGTCAAGATAAATTAATTTTTTTCTTTCTAGAGTTTAAACAGAGAATATACATATATGAACAAAACCTGTATACCATTCATTTTCCAGAAAATTCATTCATATATATATAAACACCACCATACTTATTCACTGATATGCAAGCAATCGATTACATTTTTAAATTTCAAAAGATGAGGTTACTCACAGGTAAAAACAAAGAAGTCAAAATAAAAGAAAGAAAGTTTGCTCACCTGTTTTCCAGTAAAGCAAGCTCAGAACTTCAAGTTGAAACAGCAGTTTGAATTTTCTTTTTGAATCCTGTTTTGCTTTGAATTGAATGATGTTTGATTTTGTAAATGGTGATGTTTTCTTTTTCTTTTGGTTTTGCTGTTTGCTTTTACAGTTTTCTTTTCTTTTCTTTCAGGCTGTCTAAATTGGGTTTGAACAAAATGAAGTAACGTAGAGGTATACATATATTTCATTTTATACTTTCACTTATATTCAATATTGATACGTAGTTTTATTTTTATTTTATTTTAAACACTTTATTTCAATTCCAATTCAATTACATTTAAAATAAGTTTCAAATCCCATTTATAAAATAAATAAGTATACATATCTAATCAAAATTGAAAAATTCAAATAAATCTATAATTTAATCCAAGAATTCAATTAAATTATAAATTTAAATTCGTCTTAAAAATCAGGATCGTTACAATCTTACTTAGATTTATAACAATATAATCTCTTTAACTTTTGAAAAATATCTTTCAAAATTAACAGAATTCAAATTTCCCAAATAATTGGTTTAAATTCATTTTTGTTTGCAACTCATATTTGTAAATATACTCAGGTTGCTCCATTTCTTATATATAAGATTATTTCACAATTGTAAATCATATTAAATATAATTCTATACTATATATAATTCATTAGATTATATAATTTATTCTTTTACAATTGTTGCTTTTTGTTTAGATTATTCAAACAACTTTTATTAACTTTTATATATTTACATTTTCAAACAACGAAGCAATTCAATTTATATACACTTTAATAATTTCTGAAAAATTATTCCTTTATATATAAAATATAATCGAGGTAAACTTATTTCATTTACCCAATTTAAAATAATACTATATCGACTTGCCTCGTTTAAGTGTTTGGAAATCCCTATCGATAACATGGCATCCCACATACCGACCAGAATTCAAAAATAGCTCAACGGATAAGGAAACACAATATAAAACATTTTATATCACTAACAAATACGCGCTCATATATATAATACACTCAACTCAATCTAGGGTGTGAGAGTCCCTATCTATACTGAGTACACATCAAAGCTTAGGAATATACAAAATCTAAGCTCTGATACCATGTGTGACGACCCGAAAATCCATATCCTTTGAACCGACAATAATCCAAACATGCCCGACCCAAAATGCACAGACTAACGGAAAGTCAAGAGAAAGAAAATAAGAGAAAAGAAGAGAAGAGAAGAAATAGAGAAGATAGAACCAAGCAGAACAATACAGAATCTCACATCGCAGCGAAAAACATATAATATCATATCAATGATATTTACAAAACGGAAACTGTATATATACATACATCAACCAGAGTTCAACAATCAATCAACAGTTATCAGCTTGAACGGTTATAATAACATGTCCTCACAATTTCCGATAATATACAACAACAAACAAAGCACAACGGATAATCAAAACAAGTACGTGTATACGAAAATGAAGATTTCCAGCTCTCCTGCTGAAGCTCCAAAAGCACCAAATCTGAACCTGTAAATATGCTCGGTCTGACTCAAGCATTGAAAGGGAAGAACGCCTGGATTAGTCTGGTAAGCCAGCATGAGAAACACACTCAACTGAATTTATAAAATTACCAAACTTTTTCTTAGTTTTCAAAACAAAAGTATCTCGTAAGACATGCCCACACATAAACACGGACATGTTTTTAACATACGATAACTGAAACATATCATATCAAATCCTCTTATATTATAGTAGTGTCTACTATAAACAAATAATATTAATCATAGCTGAAATTGTTACACTGATTAAGTTCCAGCATATAACCCAATTGGGTTATACAATCAAAATGGAAAACACGTAGTGAAGTTTGGATTTCCATACAAATGACCAGGCGAAGGGACTACCTTCCGGTAGTACATCTCTAGAAGAATGTACGAGGACCATCACAAAGGATCCTCTACCAACACAAGACCGACTCACCTCTATAACTAGATGGTACCGAATATATCATCCTCCGGTTGTTACCGACCTTTATCGAGGGCCCCCATAGCATACAAACCACAATAATCAGATACACGACGTCATAGCGCGTAAAGATATATTTAGAAGAGGATGATCATATCCCAATGGGAATGACCAACTTAGCCTTGCTGCATCTAACTCTGTTCTGGTCATTTCCGGTTGATGAGGCTAGAGGTAACGATTACCTTTCACAAAGCACAATCACATCACTTAGAATGCGACATGGCTATTTCCGTTAACTACTAATTGCCTTCCACAAAAACACAACCCTTAAGCTCATACATCTCAAGGAGGATTTAAGCTAAGAGAAGTTGTCTTCTCCGCCGCCACTGATGTACGCTTGTAAAAACCAATGTATGTAATCTATAGAAATGCAATGTCAGACAAACATCCATACAAGCTGTCCAAGAACAGGACAAACCGAAGGTACATTCCTACCACATCCTGTTGAGAAATCTCTATGGTTAGTAGCGAATAGTCCTCGCATTGGATATTTTATAAATGAAGAGACCACTGCTACTAGCTGTATATTAGGGTTTCAACCCCAAATGATCAACAAGCAGTTCCCCATTATGAAAATCCGGAATATCAATATCATCACAAAGCAACCTGCACAATCGTCGCATATACGTTGGTCCGCAGTGGTTTTCAGATAAATCTGATCCCGGTCTCTTCGTACCAACAACGCAAAAGCCTTTCTCATTCTCACATAGAAACTAAGTCTCGTAGACTTATCACATCTCCAACTTTCAACTTGCTATCCTTTGGGCCAAGAAGGAAGCTCTATAGATTGGAGTAATACTCCGCACTATACGAATTAACGTCCTCAACACAAACTATAATCAAGCCTACACAGAAGGCTATGTACTAAGTGTACAACTAGTTCCCACATCAAGTCGAGGAACTAAAATTTGGCCAAGATCGATAGTCGATTGTTTAACTATCAAAACAAACAAACAAATATTCAGCAGCATAACAATCACTATACCCTTTTAATTAATCTTTTATTAATTAAATCATTGCCAAATATTCACTTCAATTTATCTTTAAAAGATATAGTCTCAAAACATTTCACTTCATATTGGAAAACATTTCCATACTTATTTAATAATAAGTAATTCACAAATCTATTTATTTTCAACACTTGGAAAATATTCTATATACTTAAATCATAATTAAGTATATATTTTATTCTATAAGGAAAACATTCTCTTTAAACATCTTTTATTTGGGTCAAAACAGATGTTGCGTAAAACATCGTTACGACAACCCAAAATCGCTAGCATAGGGAATCGAAAATAAGATAGATATATAAACCCCAATATTATACAAAACATTTTCTTTCGAAAATCATTTACCATAACAACTGTGTTATAGTCCATCATTTCCTTATTTCTCGAAAACGTCTATTTCAACAATGAATATTGAAATCTATGTATCCGATACTTAACACATTTCAATACATCTTTTAATCATTTATTCCATTTAAAATATCACTTCCTAAAACATTTATTTGATATATTATTCACTGTCCAAAATCGTTAATATAATTCATTTACCAAATTAAAGCTTCTACGCATTTAATTCAGAATTATCCACTGTCCAAAATCGTGGATATAAATCTCTAACCAAATTCAACACTTCTACATATTTAATTAAAGGATTATCCACTGTCCAAAATCGTGGATATATTTCCTTTAATAATTTCTATACTTACTTATCAAATTTATTTGATTACGGATTTATAAAACAATGTTTATAAATTCCATTTTCATTTTATAAAAACTGCTGTAAAAACTGCTATTTCTAATGGAAGAAGAAGTTGCAAAATTTCTGGCCATTAAAATGTATGTGGCGGCTAGACCTAAGTAGTTAGGGTTTGTTGAAAATGGTGAAAAGTTATGGCCTTTTATAGAAAATATTCGTGCACTATTCATCCATTTTTTTCGAACTCGAAACAAAGCGCGCCGCCTGACGTTTATAATGTTTTACCCACATTCCGAATGCAATGGAATATATATCGAGAGCTAATTCGATTGTATTTGAAAGATAGGTTTTCAAATTGAATTATTTAAATTTAAAATTTCACTTAAACCGATTTCTACGCGTTTTAGCTTGCCCCGGAAAATCCGTACATCCGATTGACAAAAAATTTGAAATCTTACAATAATATAACATTACGGATCCAATGAAACTGGTTTCATCAAAAACCGAGACTGTTTGAAAAATGACTATTTTTACTCGTCAATTAAATATTAAAATATTCAATTTCTACAATTTAGCTTTTAATTCAATTTTAAAAGTTCTCTAACATCATTCTAATTCAACCAAAATTTGTTACATGTTTATAAATCATTTTTATTCATTTTAAATCCAATTTCCAATTATTTCAGCAATTTCAAATATTAAATTAACAATTTAATTATCCAATTAAATCTAGATATCTGAAATATAAGTTATTCGACTTATAAAATTTACTTTTGAATATTTAAAATCAATTAAATATACGAATTTTAAATGATGGAAATTTTGGGTCGTTACATTATATTTTATTCATTTAGTGTTGATCGTAAAAATATTTGAAGGGTGGCTATGAATAATATTTTTAAAAGTGATACCTAAATTTTATTTTTGGGTTGGATGAATCAGAAGCTTTATATAATAATATTTTTGGAGTAAAAATAGGTTTGATTATGATTATTCATTAAATGGAAATTAGTATCAACAAAATCTATTTTAAGTTTGGTTAAGTATAATTTTGAAAGTATTATCTTTAGTATTTATTTCTAGCATTTATTTTTGTTATATAAGATTCTTAGTTATGAATGATTCAATATTAAATACTGAATTGTTGGTTGTTATGTTTACTTATTTAAATAATTTATTGTATATTAATTTCCTGGTCATTCTTCTTTTGTACATTGAAGTGGATTATATGAGTGATTCATCGTTGATATGATGACATTCTTTTATGTGATTTTGTGATGATTTCTAATTCTATGTGACGAGAAATTTTAATAAACAGAGTTATAATATCGTTTGGGATGGGGCATTCAGTAATACTTCTCCAGTTATTCATTGTACTCGTTATATAGAATATTAGGTGATTAAGTGTAGTTATGTGCGGTGAATAAACGTTTGAGTATCAAGCAGTGGTATGGGATGCTGTTGTGATATTTATTTGATTATTCATTGTGAGTTTACGTCACTCTAACAGGGTCGAGTATACGGGGTATTATATTTAAGGTGATGCGAGCTGAAAGTGAGCAGGCTGGGAGCCATAAGTCTGTCTATCTTATATGTATGCTCCCATTATACGGTGGAAAGTAAACCAGATTGGCTAGTATCCATCTTAATGGCCTGATTGCGGAGTTTCTCCTTGAATCTGTAACACCTTTTTGATGTATATGGTTGAGAGCCGTTGTCCTTGTGTCACATAGGCCAAAAGTCAATTGTCATTAGGATACTTGCAGGGTCATGACCATTGCATAGCGTTGTCTTGCACTAGAAGGATATCGGGTCACGATGGCCATCGAGGTAACCGATGACTATAAAAGTAGCGTTGGGAGCACGTGAGGAAGGCTTTTAGAGCGTGCTGAGAGCAGTCAGTCTTCCGTTTGATTATTGTTGATATGGACACTACTTATTCATCTTTATGAGATCATTATAGATGCGGCTGAGAGCCATCCAGATCATTTATCAAGACATAGTTATATATATGGTGCTAACAGCCCACTCGGACCGAGAGTCCGAGGTAATTACCTACCATACTGAGAGTTAAGTAGATTATTAAATGTTCGAGAGACCACGTGATTATTTCTTATAGCGAGAACCAAAACGATTACTTTAAGGCTAATGTCTAGATGATTATTATGTGATCATCGATCTCCTTGAGTATTCTTCGGACTCGAGGTCCTTGTAGTTGCGTAACCCTGTACACATTGGTTATATTGCTATTAAGAATAGCTAGAGATGCCGTGAACATTGAGTTAGACCCTTTCCTATCTTTTAGGTTATTTAAGAGATGACCTTGGCTACCAAGGTATGGCATATTTATATTTCTTGCATGTATGTTTTATATGTGACGACTATGATGGATCCCAGGTAAGTCTGCTTTATGATTATCTAAGAGATAACCAGGGGCATTACAGAGAGTATGCCTTATGTTACGATTGTTTATATTAATGATATTTGGATGTATGGATTATTTCACTCATTTGATATTATTTCCTCGATTTATTGTTTGATTTGATTTATGCGGGTGATGATTTTTTCCTCTGCATGGCTTCGTGATTGACATTGCGATTATGGTTTTGAATTATTTTGATGATGTTACCACATTATTATTATATACATCCTATATTGAGTTCCATGTGTATATTGATCCTTTAATTTAAATATAGTCTGACCCGTGTGTTATTTATATAATACTTGGGTTAGTCCAAGACTTTTCAAGTACATGGACAACATGACCAGCTTTTGCTTTATGAGCATGAAGGAGACTAGTAATACAGTTTAGCTGCATGTTATTATATATGATGTACTTCATAGTTGTATATTCTTAAATATTTTGGACATGCATTGTATATTACGTATTATCCCTGCGACTGACTCTGTGGTCTTTGATATTTACTGTGTATTGTTCTATCCTGCAGGCACACACATTTATTGCTTTATGCCGAAACTGGGTACGTAAGTGTGAGTTATTTATTCGTTGTTTTAATATGTACATGTGTTAGCCCAAGGTTATTCACATGTGTACCGCATGTCGCCTTATTTTCCATATTATCTAATAGTATTATCCAGTAATACTCTTAGATAGTATGGTATAAAGGTGGGGTGTTACATCACTAATCCATCTACTCCAAATCCTCAATTTAACTTGCTTGTATATGTGCATAGGTGCACCACCCATAGGCGCTCACTTCCTTCATCAATTTCTCCCTTGCCTCTCCACCAAATCGACCGCGGCCAATTCCTACGAACTCCTCTTCACAATATCTTCGCATCCCTCTTATCCATGTCAACCTCGGCTCACGGGAACACCAACCACCACCTCCAACCTTCTTCCCTCGCCACCATGAATTCAACCGCAACCTCGATTTCACCTAACTCCTCTCCACACTCAATTGCTAATCCTATTTTTTGTTGATCGTTACCACCGAATAACACTAAATGTTCACCCAAAATCACAGACTGCCTCACAAAACAAATACTACAAATGTCGCCGCCTAATTTGAAACAAAATGAGATAATTTAATTATTGAAGCTCATGGTCGAAATCCGCCTTCGATGGTCATTGAACGATATTCGCCTAGTTTCTTGTTGAACACTCACGAGACCGATTTCTAAAAATAATAGGGGCTATTTTCTACAACTTTTTAGTTGATCAACTTTGCTAAATGTGAATGGATCAAGAGGCATCGATTTTTAAAAGTGGAAGATGGTTATGTTTTTCCAATACAGAGAAAGGACAAAAGGGAAATAAGGGATGTGCCTCGGTACTATGTCCCAGTATGCTCTATGTGGATATGTAAACAAAGCTCCCAAGCAAAGCAACCAAAAGTTAAGACTCCCATCACCTAAACAATCAAAGCAAGATACAAATGAAGGAAAGAAACATGTACAAGGAAAAGATATGGGTAAAAAAAATATTGTGTGCGTGTGTGTAAATTTTGTTCTGAAATTTTTTTTTGTGATGCTCCGCTACACAATATCACACTCGCGTATGAACAGCGAACGACGAAAATAAAAATACGATCGCGCACAACAATGCGACACGATCATAAAACAACACAAAAGTACACGTGTTATCTTATTCTGTGAATTTCTCAAAAATACCATCGTTTGTCTCAGTATGCATCCAACGAAATTTTAATTGTTTTTCTAGAAAAATTTATGGAAAAATCCTATAAATTCATTTAAAATACGTTATTACTATCAAGCCGTTATATTAATAATTGATTTTCTTATTATTTATTATATTTGAACCAAATTTGAATATTTAAATAGAGTAAATATTCTCATTCGAAACATTATAAATTACGGGTCGTTACATTGCTTCTCACCAATAAGAACTTACATGCCTATAATCTTTTAGAGGAAGGTCGTACTGTGGGTTTCATGATAAATGTTCAAGAAGATGTTAACCCTGCACATAAGCCAGAGGTTGTCATCAATGTGGACGAGGGTCAGAAGGAGCCCATTGTATAAAGCCCTACCGTTCGTCTTGAAATGAGGCAAGGAGCTGAAGATAGTTGATAAAGGGATGCATGCCGAATATAAAGATAGTGATGGAGGAAATGATGAGGATGTTGACTTTAGCCACGAAACCTCTAGTGATGAGGGCGATGACACTCAAGTGCCCCTTATACCCCTACGGCTTAAATAAATATCATTTTGTCTCGAACATCCACAAAGCCTCTATCAGCCTCTACAGTCGAAGAAACCCTCATCCCTCCATTTGGGGACATTTATGGATCCTTTGGAAGTATAACGGATGAAGTTGGTTCTTTTATCCTTGGCAACAATAACATCGACGATATTGGTTCTCCTATTCGTTTGCCTGCTTTTATGCCCACTCTTGGCGCAGGGGGCACTAGGACACGTCAACACTAGCATGACGTCACATTTTTATACTATATGTAGAATTTTCCACCTTGCTTGCACTAACTCATTTGTATTTTACTTTTGTATGACACTCTTAAGAGTCAAGGATGTATAAGAAGCTTGGACCATCTGATCGCCTTCGCGGGTCATCCCACCAATCAGATTCGAATAGATGCCAAAGGCAGGATTATAGGAGACAGGACAAGGACTATAGGTCTTGTGACGAACGCCATGGTGAATTTGAGAGAATTCCATCTCCTCGACGTAGATCTCGTTCACCTCTGCCACACAGTATGGATAGGTTTTCAACGAGACTTGACGTTGTTGTGTCTATCGAGGTACCATTGCTCCGGTTTCAGTTCCTCCCACAATACAATCAATAACGTCTTCCCATATGCCAAGACGATCTGAGCAATCATCTGGGTTAGTATCTTTTGACAGTCCCCAACAAAGACCAGGGAAAAAGCAGCTTCATGCCCCTATTGCTGCTGCGAAAATCAAAACTGTTTCAAACCCTCACTTGACCGCTATGAAAAAAGCCTTTCCAAAAGTCTATTTTGATGACGTGGTGTTCGTTCCTTATTTAAAGGATATCCCTCCGAAGGTTAGCTCAATATCACAAGTGTAAGAAGATAGATGAGGCTATTTTTGAAGTATCTTACAAAAGAAAGTTAGAACTCGAAGAAATAAAACAGCTCGAAAAGGAGGACAAGTGTATCATCAAAACCATTGATAAGGAGGTGGAAGGGCTTAAAGCTTCAGTGGTTGAAGCTACAAAAAAATTAAAAATATATACTAAATCTTTTGAAGGGATCCTCAAACTCAACAGAGACCAGTTGAGGCTGCTCGCCATAGAAGTCGTACTCTCTCATTGGAAAATGAAAGACTCAAGAAGACCGTGGAGGAGCAAGCCACGAAAATAATGAGATTAAAGGAGTTGCTGAAGGTCGAAAAGAAAAAGAAAGACGATGCACTTAATCAGACTCAGGATTACTTCAACCAGTTATTGGATACTCGTAAGATGAGAGATGACGCTGAGACCCAAACAAAGACAGCTGATGAGTGGGTCAAAGCTGCCGAGGATCAAGTTAAATCTAAAATTGAACCTCTTCTTATGCAATTCTATGCAAATGCTATCAAGTTTTAGATGATACTTTACGAATTGATTATAATTCATTTATACCAAGATTCTGTTTCTAACTTCAGTAACACCACATCAATTTATACAATTTTTTACAATATTCTTCTCAATTTTTCTTACTATTGATCTTAAAGTCCATATATTTAAACTAATTACATAATTTTTAATTTAACTTATTCAAACAAATTCTATTAAACAATATTTGTTAATTCGTTTATATCAAGTTTCTTATTTTATTTTCGTTAACTCCACATCAAAATTGTATCGCTTTTTACAAAATTCCTCTCAAATCTCTCTACTATTTATCTTTAAGTCCATATATTTAAACAAATAACATACTTTTTAATTTTACTTATCTAACCAAATTCTATTAAATAATATTTGTTAATTCATCTAATAAATCAGTAACTCACGTTAGTTTCAACTTCTATACTATATTCATATTAAAAATACATAAAAACAGTAAAATTAATTATTATTTTCTACGTGTGTATGATACACAACATGAATTACATTTAAAGCCACACATGCATGCATAAAGGTTTCAAGAAAACCAGTAGAATCCAGAGAAAGAAACCCAATACGTGCAAGAGAACAGCATCCACAAACAGCTTAAGAAAAAATAGTGCTACTTCTAAACATTGCCAAATGGAGAATCAGCGTATAACTGCAATCTTTTCATTCTATCTTTACTAGTTGTCTTCAAACGTTAACTGTATAAACCAAAAGGAAAAAACGTGTGCGCTCTCATCCGCATTTAGCATCCTCGGTCGCAAAATTTTTGTAGATGATTTTTGTAGATATGTGTTTGTTATTGTAGATGATTTTTCAATATATAGTTGGATTATTTTTATAAAACATAAAAGTGATACTTTTGAGGATTTTAAAATTTTTGTAAAAAGAATTGAAAATATAAAGAATTTTAAAGTTAAAAACATTAGAAGTGATCATGGAGGCGAATTTGAAAATGAAGCTTTCGAACATTCTTGTAACAAGAAAGGAATCAATCGTAATTTTTCCTTTCCTAGAACACCACAACAAAAAGGAGTTGTGGAAAGGAAAAATAGAACATTAAAAGAATGTGCACGAACTTTATTAAATGGAAGCACTTTACCTAAACATTTCTGTACAGAAGCTGTTGCAACTGCTTGCTAAGTTTTGAATCGTGTTTCTATTCGACCATTAACAAAACATACTCCTAATGAATTTTTAAATGGTAGAAAACCAAATATTTCATATTTTAAAGTGTTTGGTTCAAAATGTTTCGTACTTAACCTTAATGATCAGCTTGGCAATTTGATCCAAAATCCGATGAAGGTATATTCATAGGATATTCGGAAAGAAGCAAAGCTTATCGAGTATTTAATAGTAGAACTAAAACAATCGAAGAAACTCTTCATGTTTCATTCGATGAAAATATCAAAATTTCTTCTAAATTTACAAATTTGGAAAATAATACAAATGTAAATTTATCAAATAATTCAGATGATGATGATATTATTCTTCAAAATAATAATTCTGAAATTTCTTGATAAAACATAAATACTATTAATAACAATGATATAGTAAGATCTCCTCCAAGAATTCTTAGAAATCACCCTATTCAAAATATAATTGGAGAAGTAAATTCAAATGTAAGAACAGGACATCAATTAAATCAAATGGGTCATATAGCTTTTCTCTCTAATATAGAACCTAAAAATATTAAGGAAGCATCAATTGATGATTATTGGATTATAGCTATGCAAGAAGAGCTAAATCAATTTGAAAGAAACGAAGTTTGGGAATTAGTTCCTAGACCGATTAATCAATCAGTCATCGGTACAAAATGGGTTTTCAAAAATAAAGCTGATGAACATGGTAACATTACTAGAAAAAAAGCTAGATTAGTAGCACAAGGTTATAATCAAGAAGAGGGAATAGACTATGAGGAAACGTTTGCTCCAGTTGCAAGACTAGAAGCTATGCGTATTCTACTAGCTTTTGCATGTTTTCATAACTTTAAATTATATCAAATGGATGTTAAAAGTTCTTTTTTAAATGGTTTTATAAAAGAAAATGTTTATGTTGAACAACCTCCTCTATTTACTCATGAAAAATTTCTATATCACGTTTATAAACTAAACTTAAGAAAGCTTTATATGGTTTAAAACAAGCACCTCGTGTTTGGTATGATTGACTTAAAAGCTATTTATTGGAATCTGGTTTTGAGATTGGAAAGGTTGATCAAACATTATTTATTAAGAAAACTAAACAAGATATTTTAATAATTTAAATATATGTTGATTATATTATTTTTGGTTCAACAAATGAAAATTTATGTCAGGAATTTTCGACTACCATGACAAATGAATTTGAAATGTCACATATGGGAGAACTATCATATTTTCTCGGGTTGCAAATCAAACAAATGCAAAATGGCATTTTTACTAATCAAGAAAAGTATTGTAATAATCTAATTAAACGATTCGGTATGGAAAGCACGTCTGTCAAATCAAGAAATTTACATAATTTTTAATTTAACTTATTCAAACAAATTATATTAAACAATACTTGTTAATTCATCTATATCAAGTTTCTTATTTTAACTTAGTTAACTCCACATCAAAGTTGTACCCTTTTTTACAAAATTCTTCTCAAATCTCTCTACTATTTATCATAAATTCCATATATTTAAACTAATAATATAATTTTAAATTTTACTTATCTAAATAAATTCTATTAGATAATATTTATTAATTCATCTAATAAATCAGTAACCCAAGTTAGTTTCAACATGTATACTATATTCATATTAAAAATAAATAAATAAACAATAAACTTAAAAAAAATTCTATGTGTGTATGGTACACAACATGAATTACATTTAAAGCCACACATGCATGCATAACGATTTCAAGAAAACCAGCAGAATCCAGAGAAAGAAACCCATTACGTGCAAGAGAACAGCATCCACAAACAGCTTAAGAAAAAATAGTGCTACTTATAAACATTGCCAAATGGAAACCCATTACGTGAAAGCTTGATATGTTTTTAGATAGACTCCAGCAATGTTTATCATTTGTCAATATTGCATGTACAATCCTTGCCCTTGTGGATAATATTTCCTTCTTTTTAAGTTTTATTGGTATTCTGCTTTGTTCAGTGAAACGATGAATATAATTACAAATATTCCATAGTCAAGCCTGTCGAAACCAAAATGTAATGTTAGTATCAGTTTGCATAAGTTGTATTATCAGGTTTACAATTAATACAAAACATTGAATTTCAGGGATAATGGTATAAGCATATAGTATGTTTTGAATTAAAATATTTAACAGTTTTACTAGCACATTTAGTATCGATTTGTGTATGAATTTTTGCATTTGTAGCTATTACTTTAAGATATATTTGCTAAATATTTTATTTTATTTTTTATTGTGTAGTTATCTTTTTTTGTTTTTGTAGGTGTCAGTTTTGTTTCTGTAGATATCATTTTTTTTTTATGTAAGTATCAGTTTTGTTTCTGTAGGTATCAGTTTCTTTTATGTAGGTATCAGTTTTGTTTCTGTAGGTGTCAGTTTTTTTTATATAGGTATCAATTTTCTTCTTGTAGTAACTGTTTATTTCTGCACTAACTGTTTTTGAAATCGAGAGATAATATTTTTCAATATTTTGTTATGAATCAAATTCAATTAAATATAAAAGTCATACAACGATGTATAGAATTATGTATGAAATATTATAATGCAAAAACACAGATAGTTTGAATAATGAGCAACTTTCAATTGATTGTGACTAGTAGTTTCCATTGTATTGTTCATTTTGTTGTCAGTAGATATCATTTTAACCAAAAAAACTTATGTGTCTTCTGTTTGTTGTGCACAGTTTATTTGATGCATATCATCTAGTTTCACCTCCATGTCTGCTATGTTATTGCTTTTTCAGATTTCTTTGAGCATTTCTTATATTTTTGTTTCTAATAAAGACAAAATGTTAAAAAGTTAGGTCATATTCACCTTGTTTATCTATAATAAGTAAAAAAAAAAAATTAAAAAAAAAAGAGAAATCTCATACCTATTTTATAAATTCTTTTAAACTGGATGTGGATTAACAAAATCATCATCATCCTATTATTTCAAAATAAAGACAATAAGTAATTTTTGAAACAAATTATGTTGAAATGTAACAATAGGTTGTGTATTAGCTGCAGTGAAATATCTTCAGTCAAATATGTAACGAATTCAAATTTGCAGTAATTAAGTATCAGTTTGTATTAATTAGGTATTAGTTTTCTGTAAGTATGTATCGTTTTTTTTCAAGTGGGCTGATCCACTTTTCTACATACATAACAAATTGCTTCTCCAACTTCACTGTCCAAAAACTCAACTCATCTGCCATAGTCAGACTCTAATCCACCTTTCTCGACCAACAAAATCATCGCCAACAACTCGCGACCTCAACCTCTACCAAACCGCAACCTAATCAAAATTTTCTCCTCGCCGCCTCCTGTAAAACGCCAACCGCAACCGCGACATCAAACACAGACTCAAAAAAATTGAAAATTGTAATTTTGGTTTAGGAAAAGTGATTTTGGTTTTGAGGAGATTGTGGAAATTGATTTTGCTTCTGAGCAATTAAACGAGAAATCGATTTGTTTTGATTTAATTTTATTTTTAAAAGAAATTTCGTCAAATTCAGAGTGAAAGTGAGAAGGAGGAGACGAACAGAATTCTTTGTTTTGTTTTAATTTGTATCTGTGCTTTGGGCTGTCCTTACGGTAAATGTTTTTTTGCGCGTCTTCTTGTGAGCAATTATTTATTTTAATTTGTGCTTTAAAATTATTTCCCCCGTATTCAAATTAAAAATATAAAAACAACAATAAATTTATTTATTTCTTTGTGGGTATGATACACAACATGAATTACTTATAAACAATAATAACTATTTTAATTTATAGTTTATCTCACTGAATTTATCATTGCGTAACAAAGTTCAGCTATACACAATAAAGCCAAGAAATGATAGATACCTTGTAAGATTTGCATGCTCTCAGTTAGCAACAACAAATACAACAAATACAATGATCTAAAGCCACAAATTATAGCTTTTAGATAAGGATCCAATAAGAAGAATAACTGGGATTATGGTATCAAATTTTTTAGTAATGTCATCTATTAACTACGCATCCTTTTAACATTTTATTTCTTATAGCCAAAGAAGCAAAAAGATTTCAAGAAATCCAGTAGAATCCAGAGAAAGAAACCGTTTACTTGCAAGACAACAGCACTCACAAACAGCTTAAGAAAAAATAGTGCTACTTTTAAACATTTCCAATGGAGAATCAGCGTATAATTGCAATCTTTTCATTTTAACTTTATTAGTTGTCTTAAAAATAGTGCTACTTCTAAACAAGTTGTCTCATCCGCATTTAGCATCCTCGGTCTCAAAATGAGTCAAGTTTCATTAGAAAAATGACAGCTACCAATCAAGCAATGAAAACACGCACATTTTTCACAACCTAAAATAACAGGTAACCGATATATAAATCTTCCACGTAAGCAGACGTATACACAAAAGCTCCTATCTGTATTCACGTAAAATACCTAAAAAAACCATTTTCAGATCTTTAAATCAAGTTTCTTGAAATCATCACGTTTGTCTCTTCCTAAACCAAGCGAATTCTCATACACTATTTCAACCTAATTCCCCATTATATTTTTCCCATAATAATCTACATTTGTGAAATACATTAATCAACAACCATGGCGGGCAACCATTTTTAATCTTCAAAATTCCAACTTTATAAGGTACTTCATCTGGATATTAAAGTATGAACGCTGCTATTTCTTGAACCTTGCTAACACTGCTTCATCATTCAATGTTTTAATTGCAGAAACTACTTTAAGACAAATGTCAAAAATTGCATAAATTCGTTCACCAAAATCATAAATTAACAAGCACTAAATCAAACATCCATTCAGCCGAAAACAGTACCTTTACATGTCAAAATAAAGACTAACCAATCTTTCCAAATTCAACAGCAACACTACCAGCTCAAGATCCCATCAAACGCTGGTGAATTTGGTGACGGCCTTGGTGCCTTCGGACACAGCGTGCTTGGCTAGTTCACCAGGAAGAACAAGTCGAACAGAAGTCTGGATCTCCCTAGAAGTTATAGTCGGTTTCTTGTTGTACCTGGCCAGTTTAGAAGATTCCTGAGCGAGCTTCTCGAAAATGTCGTTGATGAAGGAATTCATGATTCCCATGGCTTTGCTCGAGATCCCGATGTCGGGATGGACCTGCTTCAACACTTTGAAAATGTAAATCTTGTAGGTCTCGATTGACTTCGCCTTCTTCTTCTTCTTCTTGTCGGTGCTTGCCGAAGAGTCTTTAGCGGGGAGCTTCTTCTCGGCTCTGGGTTTCTTGCCAGCCGGCACCTTCTCTGCCGCCGCGGACTTCTTCTCGGTGGTGTCTTCTGCGGCCGGCTTTTTCTCCGCGGGTTTCTTTTCGGCTTTGGGTGCCATTTGAAAAATTAGGGTTTTGAAAGCTAAAAAATAGAATTGTGGATTTAAGAGTGCAGTAATTGAATAGGAAGAGGAAGGAGAGGAGGTTTTATAGCTCAAGAAGGTGTTTTATTATTGGCTGATGCGAAACTGTTTGGATCGCTGATAAGGCAAATCTGAAACGTTGGTTTTTCAAGGGAAAATGGACGGACAGATTAGAATGATACTGTGCTTTGTGAGGATGGAGCGACGCGGATTGGTACCGGCTTTTTCAGATCATTAAATCCATCCATTCAATTGAAATACATCTTGACCGCTTATTAACGAATGGTTTGGATTTATCTCGGTGGAATTGGTGCACATAATTACGCAGTGCTTTGCCATTCTACTAAAAAAATGGAGCATGGGAACCAGGTCTATTTAATATAGCGAGTGATTTCTGTTAAATAACGAGTGTATCGGTGTTTAACTGAAAATCAAAATAATATTTTATAAAACATAGTCCATAGAATTTTTCATAGTATTATCCCTTTATAACTTTTAGATCTTGTATATCAAGTATCACACTAAACCTTCTAAACGTATTGCATATAACACGTGTTTAGAAGAAATGTCTCATTAACTACACCACGTGCACTGCAACTCACGCCACATTATACGCAAAATAAATATAACATCCGCTAATACATCATGGAGTATATTTATCAAAACAAATCTGTAACGAACCGAGATTTTCGACCCTCGAAAATCGACATCAATACGTTTACTGTATAACATATCGAATATTCAAGTGTCGGAAATAACGGATTATTCGGGGTAAAGAAGAAAATATAGGAGAAAAACAAAAACAATAACACGGAATTTTACAAACGCAACGGAACAAAATATAATATATAATGACATGTAAACAAATGTGAATAGTTTATAAAGAAATAAGAGCAGAAGCAATTAGAGAAAAAAGGCAGAAAAAATATTATTCATTCATCAAACATTAGTTTTATATTTACATTACATAGTCTACTTTATATAAATGCTTCAAAGCTAAGAACTGAACTTATCCCACGATGTGAAACTAAGCAAAACAATATACAAGCATATTCACATCATGATTTACATATAATATAACAAAATAATATTTCTTCTGCCTCTTTCTCTAATTGTTTCTGCTCTTATTTCTTTATAACATATTCTCATTTGTTTATAACACGTTATCAGCACGATGGCTTTAAACTATGTGCAAACTCTTCGTTGCTCCTCGTCATATTGATATCGAACCCTAGGTCGAATAATTTGGCAGATAATCTCTCTTTTCAATAATCTTCGAACGGTGTACCGCCTGCATCCTCTTCCTCTCAAAGATCCTCTTGTTGCGCTCAACCCATATATGATAGATAATAATTTCAAGAGCAATATAAGCAAATTTTCGTTGGAGATTCTTTCGACGGAAAATGGATCTGAATTTTCGAATCTTCTGCCTCTTCTAATCAGTCTAGCATCTCCGCCTTCTGCTCTGCTGCTCTTCGCCAGAAATACCTTAATGTGGGGCCTGTTAACAGCCGTCTTGTCAACGTCGAAGAGGGGCTGGTTCGTGGACTCAGTCCGATGGATCGGATTCTTATCAGAATCGGAGCTTCAATCGGCGTAGGGATTTTTGTGGTTACATAGCCTACTTTATATAAATGCTTCAGAGCTAAAAGTTGAACTTATCCCACGACATGGGACTAAACAAAATAATATATAAGCATATTCACATCATTATTTGCATATATTATAACAAAATAATATTTCTTCTGTCTCTTTCTCTAATTGGTTCTGCTCTTATTTCTTTATAACCTATTTTCATTTATTTATAAGACGTTATCAGCACGATGACTTTAAAATATGTGCAAACTCTTCGTTGCTCCTCATCATATTGATATTGAACCCTAGTTCGAATAATTTGGCAGATAATCTCCCTTTTCAATAATCTTCGAACGGTGTGCCGCCTGCATCCTCTTCCTCTCAAAGATCCTCTTGTTACGCTCAACCCATATATGATAGATAATCATTACAAGAGCAGTATAAGCAAATTTTCGTTGTAGATTCTTTCGACGGAAGATGGATCGGAAGTTTCGAATCTTCCTCCTCTTCTAATCAGTCTAGCATCTCCGCCTTCTGCTCTGCTGCTCTTCGCCAGAAATACGTTAATGTGGGTCCTGTCGACAGCCGTCTTGTCAACGTCGAAGAGGGGCTGGTTTGTGGACTCAGTCTGACGGATTTGATTCTTATCGGAATCGGAGCTTCAATCGGCGCAGGGATTTTTGTGGTCATTGGCACCGCCGCCCGTGACGCCGGACCTGCCACCAAGCGTTTTTTCTTCAATGACAGAAATTCAAGCATCAGTTCTGTTAGGAACGTTAATTGGTAGTATTAGCTTACTGCACAAATATGGAAGAACCAGGACCGACCCGAGATAATTTGTTGCCTCAGCCGATTTCAAACAAAAATGCCTTGCAAGCAAAAAAAAATAGTTTATGTGATGGGAACTGCACTCGGACCACTTGTTTAGTTAAGTGATGAACATTCCGACCCTATGTCAACCTAACAAATCCACCCAAGTGCTTTACAGGCAACTGCCCCTCCACCATGCCAAGTTTCAGTAAAATATTATCTTTATCTGGTATAGTGGAACTAAAATAGACTTTAGACTTGTATTCATTAACCTGCAAGCCAACAGTAAGCTTTAAATCCTCAAGTGTTAGGCCTAACTCAATGGCATTGTCAGCATTAGCTTCAAGAAAGAACATTACATCATCTGCATAAAGTAGATGTGATACAATAGGTTGAAGTTTTGATATGGGTTTAATCTCTTATCGTGTATTATTGGCATATATAAAAGAAATGGTGCACTGAAATCCTCCTGCATTAGTCATAACAGCGGCTCTATGAATTTGAACTAATCAAACTATAAAAATTTAGCTTGGTGGCACCTCATTTGTAATCTGTGGTCCACGTACACCACTGAATAATAATGTTCCTCTTGTCTAAATATAGTATCAGATACACTGTGTTTTTGGTGCATTATTTTCTACCTTTGAAGTAGATGTATATTTTGAATTCATGATCCTTTACAAGTACAGTCTGAAACTTGGAACCAATATTTGTAAAGACAAGTAAAGGTGAATTTCCATATTTTGGTTAAAACTTAGTGGATTTCAAAATTATAATATGGTTATCTTGTACAAAATAGTAAAATTGATAGTTAGCGCAAGTATACTTACAAGTATTGATAATCAATATAATTAAATTAATATACGTATGCAAATGATAAAAATGCATTGAATGATTTGTTTTAATTTCTACTTCTCTCTTAATGCGTTACAGTGTGTTGAATTAAAAACTTAACGACACCAAGGCTTTGCTTTTTAATTTACGTTCTTCCTTCACAGTCCTGAAACAATTCGAGAAAAAGGAAAATTAAGAATGCATTTAATGCTTTGTTTCCTTATGGACATTATATTCCATTTGCAGCATTTGATTTAAATTATATGGTTAATGGTAATAATTAACACACCCAGCTAATCTTGTTTTATTTGGTGCGGTAATAATCCTCATGCCCATGTGATACTGTTAATGCCATATAAAGATGCCATAATATAATTTTATATTGCAATTAACATTATGTCTGAACTATGGATTCAGGCCACATGTGGATTTTGTTTCCTTGCTGCATTTTTTTTTGCAAGCTTTTAGATTTGTGACACAGTGTCCATCCTTGTCTGATTTTTAAATCATATCTATACAGATTAAATTACGACAAATCAATTTGCGTTAAAACCGGATGATAGCTTTCCACTGCTTTACAACTTTACGATCTATTTTATTTTAATTTAATATTGCTAGAGCAGTCATAATTTTTGTTTGTTTGACTGACCATTTCTTTAAGATCCAAAATCTAATGTTGTTTCAAATTGAGTCAGCTATATAATAAGTAAATCATCGAGTTCTCTTGATATACAATAATTATATCAATTAAAAATATCTTATTGATGACGCAGCGGATATAACGGTTTGACGACGAAATGAAGATTTCGTGTCAAGCTAATCGAAGAACGATTAGATGAAGTAATATGAATCGATGGATTGAAGAATACTGAATGCCCAAATTCGTTGATCTTCGAAGATACCGAATTCTAGCTATCTTCGTCACGTTGATCGCGCACGATGCCGTGAAAGAAGATCTACAATTCTTCGAACGTTGATCAAGCGCACTTGATACCGTGAATTGGCTTCAACAATCGTTGATTCGAGCGCACTCGAATAACCGAACATGTAGATAGGAGATCACACTCAACTACCAATTTCAAAAGAGGCACAATGCACTCAAACAAAATTTCATTCAAAATCAACAACCTTACAAATGACTCGACACTCCTATTTATAGGGTTTTCACAACACACACACTAGGTCGTACACGACCTAACACTTCACCGACCTAAACACACGCAACGACTCAACACAAGACCACAAGTACATGACCTACGACCTAAACAAGGTCGTTAACGACTTAACATTGTATAGCTCATATACAACACGAGCGACCTACAATTACAACGATTCATGACCTAGGTACATATAGCGACTCACGACCTAAGTACAAACAGCTTATTACAACACACAACATACACGAGTTACGACCTTTCAAACAAACATCATGGACGACTCAACCCTTAACGATCCAAAGCAGCAGCGACCTAAGGAATCTCCAATCCGAGAAAATGCGGCATATCCCGAGCGACCTAATTCTTCATGCAAGTCAACTTCGATGGGTCGTTTGTCTTGATTCGATAGGTCGTTTGGACGAGCTACCAATGTACTAGGTCGCGAACTCATTGTACCTTCCTTCTTTTGTTCTCGGTTAGGTCGCAATTCCATATCCCGTGACTCGTTAGGTCGTGAGCGACCTTCACTAGGTTGTATGCGACCTAAGGCTCCTTCTCTTGAACAACTCGAATTCCTTGACTTTGTAGATTACACTGTTTCGTCATTAGGTTGGGCTGCATCATCCTCCCCGGGTTGGGAAAAATTCGTCCTCGAATTTAAAAGTTCTTTCTCATCGGCTTGTTCATCTCCATAATAAGGTATAAGATGTTTAACATTAAACACGTCAGAAGTGTATACATCCTCCGGCAGCTTCAACCTATAAGCGTTCTCATTGATTCGTTTCACAATCTTTGCAGGACTAATCTTTCGAGCTTTAAGTTTATTGTATGCTCCCACTGGAAAACGATCCTTCGTTAGTACAGCATATATTAAATCTCCTTTAGTAAATTCAACACTTCTTCGCTTCAGATACGCAGATCGTTTATACTTCTCATTCGTCTTCTCCAATCGTTCCTAAACGATTTTATGGAATTCTGTCAACCCATCAACAAAATCAACAGCCCGTTTAACTGTCCCCTTCGGTTGTGGCACTATCGTTAAATCCAATGGTCTATTTGGCAAGCTTGAATATACAATCTGAAATGGACTGAAACCCGTACTACGGTTGATAGCATGATTATGAGCAAACTCTGCTTGACATAACTTCACATCCCAACTCTTCAGATTATCCTTCACAAGACACTGCAACAAATTTTCCAACGATCTGTTCACAACCTCTGTTTGACCATCCGTCTGCGGATGATAAGCACTACTAAATTTCAACTTAGTTCCTGTTGGATCATAGGTTTTGATTACTGACAAGACACAGCAATCCACGAATCTACGACTACAATAACATCCAGACTCATCGGTTCAATATATAGTTTGTATAGTTATATATATATTTTAACAAGAGTCGTCAAATATATATAGAGAGTCTAGTTTAGTGCTTTATTAAAATCTTTCCTCGAGAATCATCATTCACATTCAAATAAACTCGCATGCATGTTTTAATCAAAATCAAGTTTTCAACAAATGCATGGAGCGGGGCTCGAACCCAGTCACTAGTTTGGAAGGCAAGTACTATAACCAAATGAGCTACTGCTGTTTTATACTTGAAAAAATATGATCTGTGCACATAACATCAGGCCGGTCGACCGACCAGACTTTTCGGCTGACCGAACCTGTTGTTAGTGCATAGATATGCTCTGTTTTCTGCACGATTTTAAACTCAGCTGACCGACCAGAATTTTCAGTCGACCGACCTGGAAATAACGGCTATTTTTCTGAAGAGTTGCGATCGTTCGTGAAGAGGAATCACCTTCAATCCAAGAGATATGGTCACAACCTTCGATTAAATCTCTTCATGAAAGATTATAACTATTCTACAACTATATAAACATGTTTAATTCGTTCCTACAATAATCAATTCTGGTTTATATTTCTGAAATCTATTCTCTATTTATTTCTGCAAATAAAAGCATTCATTCTCATTCAATATCTCTAGAATCTCTGAATTAATTTATATACTTCGATTCTACGAGATTATCTTCCTTCTAAATCTTCACATACACTACATATTCTTGAGGATTTGATTATAGGAAAATTGTACTATCAAAAGACAATCCGTGTTATTCAGAACACACTCGCCAACAAATTATTTGTATTAAGTTGAAGTCCTCTTCGGCTGTTGAGGCGGAAAAATCCCTGTTCGACTCCTCAGGTGTGGTATACCTATTCCTCCGGGTTAAGTGAGGGGTTTAGTCTAAATCCAGAGGATATTCTGGGACTGGACGTAGAACGGAAAGTTCGAACCAGTATAAATATTCCTGGTATGCTTACTTTAATTTTTATTTTACTGCTATTATTAGTTTCTGCATTTATATATTATATTACACGATCCTTAGTACTGCACGTACACTTTCAGTTCCCACCATCTTCCACGAAGTTAACCAAAAATGACTCAGAAATCTGGTATCCCTGTCTGAAACTATAGATTCCGGTAAACCATGCAATCGATAGATCTCTCTAAAGAATAACTGTGCAACACGGAGGGCACCTGCTGTCTTCTTACAAGCTATGAAATGTGCCATTTTCGAAAACCTGTCCACCACAACAAATATAGAATCATTTCCCCTTTGAGTTCTAGGCAAACCCAAAACAAAATCCATGCTCACATCAACCCACGGTCTAGTAGGTACAGGTAACGGCATATATAACCCTGCATTTGTAGCTGTCCCTTTCGAAACTAGACAAGCATGATATCTACGCGCAAACTTTTCAATTTCCGCCCTCATCGATGGCCAATAGTACGACTGAGAAATCAACTATAATGTACGATCCTGTCCAACTTGTCCTGATATACATAACTCACACAGCGTAAATAACCAAGTATGTGATATACGACTGAAATCCTCAAGCTCGTCTCTTGAGCTCCGTAGCATCCTATCTTGAATCTATAATACCCGGTCTGACCCGAGCATTGTAATAAAATAACACCCAAGTCAGTCTGAAAAACCAGCGCGAGAAAACACATTCAATTTGGATTATTGTTATTATTTTCAAAATCCTTTGAAAAACAAAGATATCTTATAAGACCACGTCACACATAAACACGACGGGTTTTTCCCTTACGATAACCAAAACAATTTTTATCAAAATCATTTGATATTATAATAGTGTCTATAGAAAGTAAATTGAAAATAGTTGAAATGCTTGTACCTCACGTTTCAGCATAGTTGGGTACAACCAAAACCATACGGCATTTATTGAAGAATGGATTCCATACAATGGTTAGGCACTAAGATACCATATATCACGGTACACTTATAGAAAAATGTATCGAGGACCTCGCCGGGATCCTTTACAACACAAGACTGACCCTATCCCTAACCTAGATAGGACCGAATATGTTATCACCCCAGATGTTCCCACCCTTATCGGGAGCTCTTTTTCCATGCATCACTGTATCCATGTTTAATAATATATCTAAGGGTATCTAGAAAGATGATAACACACCCTAATTCGGTGCGAACCACTTAGACTTGCTGCATCTCCCTTGATTTACAGTCATTCCGGTTGATGAGGCTTGAGGCTACGATTACCTTCAAAGAACAATTTCACTTAGAACGCTTATCGTCCTCTAATGATGATGTTCTAATAGCATTTGTCCATACAAGATGTCCTGCATCTAGAAAACTAAACCACCATCTTCACTGATTTCACGATATCCGTTTGTAACGCTCAAATCAGATCGAAGTGGTTTTCGAATAATTAAATTGATCGCAGTCTCTTTGCAATGATTGACGAATTTGGCCAAAATTGACAGTCGGTTATTTAACTATCAATAAACATCCATAAGCAGACATCAGGCCTTATTTTAAATTATCCAAAATTTATTTTAAAAATATATTTATAAGATATATATTTTAAAAATATATTTATAAGATATATATATATACATACATACATACATACATATATATATATATATATATATATATATATAGACACACACACACACACACACTACTTCCAGTATTCCAACATTTGAAACCATTTCAAATCCTTATATATTCAACGGAATACTTCCAACCATTCCAATACTTAGAATATTTTTCCAACTCCATTTTATGTTCAACACTTAGGAAGTTTCCATTTATTTCCTATTTCCTTAAAATCAATTACAATTTATTTGTAAATTCCTTGACTCATTTATAACGAATTCTTTAAGTTCCGGAATACCTTAACTAATTCCCTTTAATATTTCCAAAGTCAAACATACTTGCTTATAATACCAACTTCCCTTTCTTCTTCTTTATGAATTCTATTTCATTTTTTGAAGTTCACTTTTGTTTAAGTACTTTAAAAAATTTCTTACTTTTCCCCTAATTCCATTTTGAGAATTCTCTTATAAATCTCATATACTGAATAGCCCCATTTTCAAGTTTCCGAAAAGATTTATAAATAAATTCAAAACATTACAAAACTATATATATATATATATATATATATATAATAAGTATTTAAAAGAATAATAATAGTTTAGACGTGTTTAAGCAATAATCTAAAATATTAAAACAATATAACATCTATTTTCAAAGTTGGTTTTAAAATTTAGAATTTATTAAAATAAATGTTAGATATTTGAAAAAAAATCCGCTTACCGAATTATTTCAATCCTAAATGGTTTAAAATTACATAGTTCAATAAATAAATTTTCCTTTTCAAAACAAACTTAACTTCTTAAATTTAAAAATATATTTTTAAAATCTCAATAACCAATTCATTTTATAAATTCCTCTCGATTTTCATCACATCGCTTCCATTTCGATCTCCTTAACCATTTCCACTTTAAAAATAGTATCCACTATTTTCTCTGACCCTATTTTCAAATTCTAATATAAATCCTCCCTGTAAATTTATATGCCCAATTTATCATCTGATATCGATTTCCTTTATTTATAAACATCGTTTACAAATTTTATAACTTCTTTGAGTTTCACTTTTTATAAAAGTAATCTCGTTTATAAAATTCCATTTTATAAGTCCTTTCTCTTACAAATTCTATATTTTTATTTTTAATATCGATTTTAACTTCTTTTAATATATTTTTAGGATATCGTTTAAAAATCTCTTATATAATAATTTAAAAAAATTCTCTATTTAAACAATTACGGATAGTTAAGCACCACTAAAAATCAAATATATGTTTTATCCAATAAATTTACCTTTTTAAACGATCCAAATTCTGATATAGTTATTCTTATATTCAATTTTTCTTTTAATTCCTTAGATTCAAAAATAATATTCTACGATATTTGAATTATCAGAATTTAGGTCAGTGCTACTATTGCATCCAATATTTTAAATCACACAATAACCCAACGGATTATTCAATCACATCCATATCATTATATATGAAATTACCTCCAGCCTGTTTTTCTGCATCCACAGATGTTAATACAACATAAAAATACCAATCTCATTTTAAGGGGGATATCGCGGTAATATAAGGTCATCCGCTATTATGCGAGGCACATAGGGTCTCATCCGCTCCAATCAACGGGAAATATATCCAACTACTAATATATATATTACTATATATATAATATCATTCAGCATTTAATAAATAATACATTCGACCAAACATCCAGAATAAATTTTACCTATTTAAAATTAGTTTCGGCAATCCAAATGAGTGAGGCTCAAAATCTAAATTCGATCTTGTTACCGATAGAACCAATTAACATAAGCATAAACACATCTATATGTTTATATGTTTGACCAACTAATCACGCATTAAACTAATCATGCAAATAGTTTGTATCCGAAATTTATAATGAGTACTTATGTCCACGTATACTAGTTGAGAACACATTTACATCTTTAATATTTTGACCGTCATACACCAACGAAACAATTTCAGCAATGAAAAAGTAAAGCAATAGTACATAGAAAAATAATTCAAAATTGATAGATTGGCCTAACATCGTGTCATAGTTAACTTACAAATCTCTCTCGTACCATTTTTTATTTCCTTGTACAATAATTCCATTCTGGCAAAACTGCCCTAAATGCTTGCAAGGTGCTGCTTTTGTCAATCTGATCTGCCAAATTAAGACAGAAATATTTTAGATTACACTATATTTTCATAAACCAACCTTCAAAATGAAATGTTTGCTAATATAAGATCAATCATACAGTTCGTTATCAATGAAAAATTTTCATAGTGCACCCATTCACCCATATTTGGAATATCCAAGAATAACATATATCTGTTTACAAATTAATTAGTTAGTTCCAAAAAATTATTAAATTTCATGAGAAGAAAACATATATAAATTGAAGATTAATAATTGATAATACATCCATTTACTCCAAACTAAAGCATGATCCATTGTTTGTTTCTTTTCGTTTCCAATTTGGATGCAAATGTTTCACCAAAAAGATGCATTTATACATGGAAAATTGCAAAATTTGCACTCACCCTTTTTGACTTCTTCTTGTAAGGTGAATGCAGCCAAATAGAGTAATCTTTCTTTTCCTTATATTATGCTTGAAGCCAAATATGATCTTTCATTTTTTATATATACTGATTGCTTCCGTACCTTACGTGATTGTAACAGAATGACATAAAATTGTCTAACCATAGTTGATGTAATTTGTAGTAGTTTTCTGAATTCAAAGTTGGAATTGATATCTATTGTGTGAAATCAAAATTTTAGCCTTCTGGTTTATTGAGATTACAAATAGAAACATGTATTCGAATGCTTTATTGAGTAAAAATGATAATAATTATCATACAGCAGTTTTGTATTTATATGTACAGTAGTGGGCTAAGAAATCTGGCCCAAAATCACAAATAAAGAAATAGATGGCTGAGATGTGCTCTGCATAAACCAACAGCTGAGATGAAAGGTTGTTGATATAATACGCGGATAGCTGACTTGATCAAAGCATTCTCATTCCACAATGTTATGTATTCTCTTATTTCTCTTATTCCCCCCTTCGAACCCTAGCTCCCTTAGGGTTTAGGGTTTGAGCAGATTTGAAGAGAAAATAGGGATGAATCTTGTTGATTCTGGTACTGGAAGAAGATTACTAAGTTGCAATGTAAAAGATTTGAGCTTTTCCTTTCTCGGTCTTCATCGGAAATTAACATGTCATTTTGAAGCTCGTATTTGAGTAGATCTGAGTCGAGACTTAGGGCTTTGGTCTGATTTGCTTTGATTACGAGGGGATTCGACACTATCTGACTCAGATTGGCTTTGTTTGACCGAGGGGGAGGATCTGTGTTCAGTAACTTTGAGGTCATCTCTGAACTGCAAAAAATTCCTTTTTGAGAGTGACTTCGTCAATGTGTCCGCTATCTGGTATGTTGCTGGTAAGTGATTTATTTGTATGTTTCCCTTGAGTACTTGGTCTCTGACGAAGTGTAGGTCGATTTCAATGTGCTCAGTCCTAGAGTGCATTATGGGATTTGCAGTCATATAAACTGCACTCTGGTTATCGCACCATAGGGTAGCTTTGATGTTTGTATCTAGTCTTAGTTCTTTAATAATTGATTGTAGCCACATCAGTTCTGCTGTTGCACTTGCTATGCTTCTATATTCAGCCTCGGTGCTGGATCTACAAATGGTTGATTGCTTTTTAGAGCTCCATGATATTAAGTTGTCTCCAACGAATATGCAGTATCCTGTAACTGATTTTCTGTCATCAGGATCAGTTCCCCAATCTGAGTCTGCATAACCTTTTATGTTGAGATTTTTGCTTGCTTTAAATGTTAGACCATGATTGATTGTTCCCTTCAAGTATCTTAGAACTCTTTTTACAGCCTTCCAGTGCTCATCCAATGGATTCTGCATAAATTGAGAAAGTTTGTTAATACTGAAAGCAATATCAGGTCGTGTTATAGTGGCATATTGTAGTGCCCCTATAACACTTCTATATTGTTTAATATTATCTATGACTTCTCCCCTGTTTTTTGAAAGATTTTGATGACTGATCATGGGAGTAGTCATGGGTTTTGCATTCTCCATTTTTGTTTTTGCCAGTAATTGTGATATGTATTTTTTTTGACTTAAGATGAACTCTGAGTTTGATATCTTTTGTACTTCGATTCCCAGGAAATAATTGAGATATCCCAAGTCTTTGATTGAAAATTCTTTGTTTAAATAGCTGATGACTTTGTTGATCTCATCTTGATTATTTCCTGTAATGATTATGTCATCAACATAGATTAGTATGTAAATGGTCAGAGATGAATTGCTTTTAATAAATAGAGAGGTGTCTGATTTGATAGATTGATATCCTATTGATATTAGAGTTGATTTCAGTCTATCAAACCAAACCCTGGGGGCTTGTTTTAGCCCATACATGGCCTTGTTTAATTTGCATACAAGACTTGAGTCTTGTTCATATCCTGGTGGTTGTTTCATGTAAATTTCTTCATCTAGTTTGCCATTTAAGAAGGCATTATTAACATCCAACTGCCTTATAGTCCATCTTTTATGTAAGGCAATTGAGATGATAAGCCTTATTGTAGTGGGTTTGACTACTGGACTGAATGTCTCTGTGAAGTCAAACCCATACTGTTGGGTATATCCCTTGGCAACTAGTCTAGCTTTATATTTATTGATGGATCCATCAGGATTCCTTTTTATCTTGTATGTCCATCTGCAGCCTACAATATTTTTGTGTGCAGGTGGACATACAAGATTCCATGTTTTATTTTTCATAAGAGCATTGTACTTTTCATCCATTGCTGCCTTCCAGTTTTTGTTATTTGCAGCTTGATCAAAGGTGTATGGTTTACTGGAGTTTGTGTTGATCATGTATGCTTTGGGTTTAAAGATCCCACTTTTGGCTCTGGTGGTCATTTGATGACTTGGTCTGGCAGGAGCTTCAGCCTGAGGTAATTCAGATCTTTTATTTTGATTGGTGTTACTTTCTGAATGTTGATCTCCTTCATTTGTTGAATGTATAGGTGAGTAGATGGCATGACTGTGATCGTCTTCACACTCTGTGCTGTGTTGAGCAGGTGCAGATGAGTGTGTTTGGTGATCATCAGTAGTCCTCCTTATCTCTGCTGTGTCCCTGTCTTCATATATTATTGGTATTTCAGGTATAGGTATGACTGGGTTATATACTTTTGCTGTTGTTTTTACTCCAGCATTTCTGAAGGGAAAAACTTTTTCATTAAATGCAATATGTCTGCTAATAAATATTTTTCCACTATTATCAAGACACCTGTATCCTTTTTGATTAGATGTGTAACCCAAAAAGGTGCATTGTTTTGACCTGAAATTTAATTTATTGCTATTATAAGGTCTTAAGCATGGAAAACATAGACATCCAAATATTTTTAAACTATGATAATCTGGTTTTACCCCTTGTAATTTTTCAATGGGGGTTATACCATCTAGGGTTTTGGTTGGTAGTCTATTGATAAGATAGACAGCAGTGCTAAAAGCCTCTGACCAAAACTTTAGTGGTAGATTTGCATGACTCAGTAGACTGAGTCCTGTTTCAACTATGTGTCTATGTTTTCTCTCTGCTAGGCCATTTTGTTCTGAAGTATAGGGACAAATAAATCGATGAATTATACCTTTTTCTCTAAAGTATTCCTTAAGAGACTTGTATTCAGTTCCACCATCTGATTGAATGATTTTGACATGAGTATTAAACCGTCTTTCAGCCATTGTAATAAAGTTTATTACAACATCATGTGTGTCTGATTTATTTTTCAGAAAGTATATCCAAGTGTGTCTTGTGTGAGCATCTATAAATGATATATAATATTTATACCCATAGTCTGAATATATTGGGGCAGGTCCCCAGAGATCAGTAGCAATAAGTTCAAATGGTTTAATGTACTCAGTTGTTGAATTACCAAATGGTAGTTTGTGACTTTTTCCCATTTGGCAGTGAGTGCATACATAAGGAGCAGATATACTTTTACAGAAAATATTATTTTCATTGAGAATCTGCTTAACTATTTTGGCATTAGGATGCCCAAGTCTGTAATGCCACAAATCAAAAGTATTGTCATTATTTTCTATTTCACAATGATTACAACAATTCTTATCATTACTGTGATAAGTACAGTTTATGGTTTTAAATCTGTACAGTCCTCCTTCAGCATCACCCTGCAATAAAATGTCTCTAGTTAGTATGTCTCTAACAACACAATGCTTAGGAAAGAATTCAAAGTAAACTTTGTTATCACTAGCAAATTGAGACACACTCATGAGATTTTTCTTGATCTTTGGAACTCTTAGTAAATTATGTAGAAATAATTGTTTCTTTCCTTTGATGACTGCATTTCCTATATGTGAGATATTGATGCACTTACCATTACCCATGCAAATGGATTGTTTACCTTTGTACTCTCTATTGCCAAGATTTAAATTTTCAAGATTGTTGGTTATATGGTTGGTAGCCCCTGAGTCTGGATACCAGCAGTCATCATTAGGTTGATTGTTTTCATTAGAATTGTTCTCTCTGTAATCAGTTTGGTTACTGGAACTTGCTTGAGCTATGTTGGCACTGTAATTCCCACTTTTTTGGTTGTTGTTCTGATTAGAGTATCTCAAATAGCATTTCACAGCAGTGTGTCCAATCTTTTCACAAATCTGACATTTTGGTCTGTTGTTGTTATATCTTCCCCTTCCTCTTGATCTGTTTGAGAATCCTCCTCTCTGTATTCCTCCTCTTTGTGTGTTTTGATCTGTCTTATTGTTGCTTTGAGTTTTGTTTCTTGAAGTAGCTGTGTAATTGACAGTAAGTTCAGATTCTTGTGGCCTTTTATTATCAATTCTTACCTCATGAGATAGTAATATGGAGTAGACATCATCAAGTGATGGTAGATCCTTTTGTGAAGCTATGACAGCAATGACTGATTCATATTCTTCACTTAACCCATTGAGGATGGTCAGAATGTGTTCTGAATCAGAAACTTTGTGGTTGGCTGCCCCCAGTGAGTCACATATTCCTTTGATTTTGAAGATGTATCCTCTCATTGTGCTGTTGTCTTTCTTTATACTGTGTAGTTGTCTTTTATAATACATCACCTTGACAGCTGATTGTGTATTGAATACCTTTTCAATAGTAGTCCATATCTCATTTGCAGTTTTGCACCCAATAACATGTGATAGTAAATTTGTGCTTATTGAAGATAGAAGCCAGGAACAGATTAGTCTATCTTGTCTGTGATATTTAACATAATCTTCATTGCTGATGATTTTGTTTTCTTGATCAGTTGTGCATTTGGGGGGAATGGAGATAGTTCCAAGAATATGATCCTCAAGTCCATATCCTTGAACTGCAGTTTCAATCTGCAATCTCCAGAGAAGAAAGTTATCTTCATTCAATTGGACTGTAACGAGGTTACTTTGTGGACTGATCACAGTCTTAATCAGTTTCTCCGCGGCAACACTTTGCTGATTACTGTTACCTTCATTAGTTGAACTGGTCATGTTGGCTTGATTGGTTGATTCATCACCCATGATGACAAAGAACAAGATCCAATACAGAAAAGGAAAAGAGAATGCAGAGCAACGGAAAACAATTTTGATTCAATTCAGAAAACAAAGAAAGAAGGTAAGTCAAGAACTTCTCACAGTGAGTTTTGATGCAACCGTATAACAGAAATGATGATCTTCTTAGATCTGATTTGTTGTACAGGATGGCACCTTGTTTTGGGATGATTCTTGATTTCTTGATTGATTTTCTTTGTTTTTCTGGGTTTTCTGATTGATTTTCTTGTGAGGGTATGCTGATGAATCTTGATGCAGCCACTTGTGTTTGGCACGGCACTGGATTCAGCAATCTTCAAGTGATGAACAAGTTTCTGATGAAGATTGATTCCCCAAATGATGATATAATCTCCGATGGGTTGAATTTGATTGGTGACTGGCTGTTAGGCCTTGATTAGCTCTGATACCATATTGAGATTACAAATAGAAACATGTATTCGAATGCTTTATTGAGTAAAAATGATAATAATTATCATACAGCAGTTTTGTATTTATATGTACAGTAGTGGGCTACGAAATCTGGCCCAAAATCACAAATAAAGAAATAGATGGCTGAGATGTGCTCTGCATAAACCAACAGCTGAGATGAAAGGTTGTTGATATAATACGCGGATAGCTGACTTGATCAAAGCATTCTCATTCCACAATGTTATGTATTCTCTTATTTCTCTTATTTGGTTCAACACTTTTCCATATTATCTATCATATCTTGCCCATGAAACATATAGCTGCAAGAATATACCTAAAATGCAAATAAGCAAATATATAGAGATGAAAAGGGAAATAGATTACTATAGAGAAAACAAAAATAAAAGTTAAAAAATCTCCACTGATAAGTAAATTAAATTAGGTGTTTTGGACTACTGCAGACCTTTGTTTGATTTGATTCAGAGCGTGGTTTTAGTATTTTCAATGAAGTTTCAAAACCGAACCCAAATAACGGTAGTAACAACTGAATCGTAGTAGATGTTGAAATATTTCATTTGTATCTTTATTTATCATAAACTTTTTTCCTCTGTTAACTTTTTTAATGTAAAAACTAAGTTTGATTTGCTGGTAAGTACTGGTAGAGGTAGAAAAAGCTGATCCTTGAAATAGTTCTTTGGCATCTTTATGGACTTCATTTGCGTGTCATAAGTAAGAAAATATCTCAGGTTTATTTTAACAACACCTGTAGCAGAACATCAAGTTGTTATATGAGCAAACAGTAACAAAGAATACTTTGATTCTCAAACTCATCAATGATGATTGCTTACAATATCCATTACCAACCATGTGATTCTCAAATCTTTCAGGAAAAATAATGAAAAAGATCACTTTTTGTACACAAACCAAAATAAATAAATAAAATGTCAGCTAATGAATCCAAATAAGGAAAAGTTTATTACTAACTAATTAAAAGTGAAATAGACAATTCATACCATCGATTGGAACAACTACCTACCTCTAATGATGCAATATATTAATTTGTGTTTCCCTTGTCGCTACATTAATAATAGTAATCTGTATGTTATGCCTCTAGTGAAATGCTTGTAGTTTGTTCCATCATAGAAATAGCAAGTAATGAAGATTAACAGTTTACTGCTAACTTGGTGGACCTCACAACCGATTTGCTAAATTGATCACGGAAATAAAGCTACTTCAGATTAACGAAGTACAAAGAACCAAAATACATACTTTAAATCAACAAATTATAAAAAGTAGTTGTAAATAATATCATAACAAAAGATTTGTAGCTATTCTTAGGTAGAACAATAGGATGTAAGAGCCAAACAGTAGCTCAAACTATGAAGAATGTATGCAGCAGACTATCAAAACTATACAATAGTAAGCTTTCTACAATCTAGCAAACTTGTAGTTTTATTTATAATTTACCACGACATATTAAAAAAATACTGCACTAATAACTAAAATTTATGTTTTCTTTTAACATCATTGATTCGCTGAAGTAATCGCCCTTATCATATATAAAATAAAAGAGAGAAATCACAATACTTACATTGAATGATTCATCAATGTGAATTATAATTGATTTTCTCTTCCTTCAAGAAAAGCGCAGGAGGGATGAATAGCCTATACCATTATTGTGGCAAGTTATAAGTCAGTGAGTTGTCCATCTTGTTGAAAGTTCGGCATTTTTGAGCACGCTTGGCATAAACAGCAAATAAAGCGCCAATGAGTACACGAAAATGAAAAATAACAGTACCGTAGATTTTCATCGAATCAAAGTGAAATAAGCGACTCCAGTATTTGAGAAAGGGGATTGGCTGAAATTAAGAGGAAGGAGGGAAGAGGAAAAAGTGAAACTGAAGCCAAATCGAGAAGAGGGAAGATATCAAATGTTGATTGGGAGCGGCTATGGATTTTTGTTGCCATCGAAAAGAGCAGCAGTAGTGGGGAATCGATGAAAAATGGAGAAAATGAGAAACTTCACAAGTACTAAGAAATGTGGGTAGCTGGAACATGGACAAAGAGAATTACAAAATTTTCCACCTTATTTTAGTTTTGTTTGCATTGCACTAATGAGCTGTTTCGATAGAGCATAAAACGTTTCGCTTTGACTGCATTGACCGGCTATTTGGTTTATAATATATATGAGAAGCGTTCGATAACATCCTAACATTGCAGCACCCTAAATGTCCATGCCCATTGATTTCAACCATGAGCTCCGAATTAAACCATGGCATGTTCTCTCTCTTCCCGCTAGTGTTATTATCTAATTCAGAGCTTGTAGGAGAAATAAGGAGACATTTGAGATGTTGTTGAACGCTCATAGACATATGTATGTATGTATTGTATGTAAAGTTATTAAAAACAAAGGCAAAACTATTTTTTCTCTCATTCAACTATAAAGATATATAAATCATAAATATCAGTCATAATTCATTTATATCAAGTTTCTTTTTTTAACTTCAATAGCTCCACGTCAAATTTATACAATTATTAACAATATTCTACTAAGTCTTCCTATTATTTATCTTAAAAGTTCATATATTTAGACTAATTACATAATTTTTAAGCTAACTTATTTAAACATATTCTATTAGAGAGAATTAGGAAAACCTCGAAGAAGAAGAAAATAGGCTGAAGGACATGAAGTTTTATTTTTAGACTGAAAGACAAATGCTAGTTATAATAAGCATTATATTCAACTTTTACATTATACAAAATACTTGTTATATTTAGCGTTATATTCAGTTTTACACTATACAAAATGCTAATTATAACTAGCATTGTCCTTTAGCCTAAAAAACAAACTTCTTGTCCTTCGGACTATTTTTCTCTCTAAGTTTGCTCTTATGCCTATTTCCCTGATTGGGAAATTAGGAAAAACGACAAACTTTGAAAAAAATTAGGCTCAAAAATATGAAATTTTACTTTTAGACTGAAAACAAATGCTAGTTATAATTAACATTATATTCAAGTTTTACACTGTACAAATGCAAGTTATAATTAGTATTATATTCAAGTTTTACACTGTACAAAATGCTAGTTATGTTTAGCATTATATTCAATTTTACACTATACAAAATGCTAGTTATAACTAGCATTGTCTTTCAGTCTAAAAATAAAAAAATTTGTCCTTCAACCCAATTTTTTTCTACGTTTGTCATTCAACATATTTTCCTAATTTGTTAATTCGTTTATATCAAGATTTTGTTTTTAACTCCACATCAAAGTTATACGACTTTTCACAAAATTCTTCTCAAATCTTCCTACTATTTGTCTTAAAGTCCATATATTTAAACTAATTATATAATTTTTAATTTAACTTATTTAAAAAATTCCATCAAATTATATTTATTAGTTCATTTAATAAATCACTAAACTAATATTCATATTTAAAACACAATAGACTAATTTTATTTTAGGGACAAAAAGTTTGTTTTTTATGCCCAATGACATTTTTATTCTAAATCACAAAATGATAGTTGTAACCACAGTTTACACTAAAAAATATTCTTCAGACATTTATAGTTTACACTAAAAAAGAAAATTTGCTGTCCTTAAAACTAATTTTTTTTTGCAACTTCTTTCTTGTGTCTATTTTCCTGTTTTTTATATATATGTGTATATAACCACATATATATACGTATGTGTATGTGGATGGTATATATATGTACACGCGCGCCTGCGCTACGCGACGTATTTTATATATAAACAACATTCACCATTTTAATTTATAATTTATTTCACTGAATTTACCATACGGTACACAGCAAAGTTTTCGTTCTTAACATCAAACGAATAAATAACATATTATTACCATTGGAACACACCGCTATACACAGTAAAGCCGAGAAATGATAGATTCCCTATAACAATTGCATGCTCTCGGTTAGCAACAACAAATACCATTAACTAAAGCTACACATGCATGCATAAGAGCATCTCCAGTGATTTCAATTCAGTCCTGAATATTACGAAATATCCTCCCGTCGTCAGTTCAGTTTTGAATATTAAGCTTAATATTCAGTTTGCGATTCAGAAAACAGAATTGGTCTTGCCCCTCACTTTCATTTAACGGGCACCAGAAGTCTGGCGTCCATTTAAATGGACGCCTAGGTCACCCTCCCCAATAAAAAACTGTAAAAGAGAAGAGGGGCGGGCGCCCATTAAACGAGCGTCTGATGTAAGACGCTCATTTAACGGACACGTGAGGCCAAATGGATGTCTAGCCACTGGACATCCCAGCCCCATTATGGGCTGAATATTAAGGATAATGTTGAATATTCAATGCCTGACTATTCAGCCCATAACCTCATTATGGGCTGAATATTAAGGATAATGTTGAATATTCAATGCCTGACTATTCAGGCCATAACCTACCGGAGAAGCTCTAAAGATTCCAAGAAAACCTATAAAAACCGCAGAAAGACACCCTTTACTTGCAAGAGAACAGTAATCATAAACGGCTTAAGAAAAAATAGTGCTAGTTCAAAACATTTCCAAATGGAGAATCAGCGTATAGCTGCAATCTTTTCATTTTAACTTTACTAGTTGTCTAAAAACGTTAACTGTATAAGCCAGAACAAGTGGGAAAAAACGTGTGTGCTCTCATCCGCGTTTAGCATCCTCAGTCACAAAATGAATCAAATTTCATTTTTTTTGATCCCACGACGAAAACACGCACCTTTTTCACAACCTAAAATAGCAGGTAACTGGTATATAAATCTTCCATATAAACAGACGTATGCACAAAAGTTCCTACATGTATTCTCCTAAAATACCTAAAAAAGGGAATTTTTAGTTATTTTAATCTAGTTTCTTGAAATCGTCACACTTGCCTCTATCCAAACCAAGCAAATTCCCATTCATTATTGTCCCCATAATAATCAACATCTCTAATTTGTGAAATACATACTTGCCAGTATAATGTATTGACACTATCGTATATAACTTTATCTAGATATAAAAGTACTTGCACTGCTATTTCTTGCACCTTATTAATGCCGCTTCACCATTCAATATTTTAATTGCAGAAACTATTTAAAGACAAATGTCAAAAATCGCATTGATTCGTTCACCAAATTCATACATTATTAAGCACTAAATCAAACACCCATTCAGCCGCAAACAGTACCTTTACATGTCAAAATAAGACTAACCACTCTTTCCAAAATCAACAGAAATTCAACAGCAACACTACCAACTCAAGATCCAATCAACCGCTGGTGAATTTGGTGACGGCCTTGGTGCCTTCGGACACAGCGTGCTTGGCTAATTCACCAGGAAGAACAAGTCGAACAGAAGTTTGAATCTCCCTAGAAGTTATCGTCGGTTTCTTGTTGTACCTTGCCAGTTTAGAAGATTCCTGAGCGAGCTTCTCGAAAATGTCATTGATGAAGGAATTCATGATTCCCATGGCTTTGCTCGAGATCCCGATGTCGGGATGGACCTGCTTCAACACTTTGAAAATGTAAATCTTGTACGTCTCGATTGACTTTGCCTTCTTCTTCTTCTTCTTGTCGGCGCTTGCCGAAGAGTCCTTGGCAGGGAGCTTCTTCTCGGCTCTGGGTTTCTTTCCAGCCGGGACCTTCTCAGCCGCTGCGGACTTCTTCTCGGTGGTGTCTTCTGCGGCCGGCTTTTTCTCTGCGGGTTTCTTTTCGGCTTTGGGTGCCATTTCTAATTTGAAAAATTAGGGTTTTGAAAGGTGATAAATAGAAATGGGGATTAATAGTGCGGTAACTGAATAGAAAGAGGAAGGAGAGGAGATTTTATAGCTCGGGATGGTGTTTTCTTATTGGCTGATGCGAACTTGTTCGGATCGCTGATAAGGCAAATCCGAAACGTTGGCTTTTGATGGGAAAATGGACGGACGGATTAGCGTGATGTTGTGCTTTGTGAGGATGGAGCGACGCGAATTAGTACGGGTTTGGTTCCTGCAGATTCAATGCAAAATCTAATCCATCCATTCGGTTGAAATACATCTTAACCGCTCATTAACGAGTAGTTTGGATTTATCTCAGTTGGATTGAAGCACATGATTTTGCAATGCATTGCCGTTCTACTAAAAAATGGAGCATGGGAACCAGGTCTATTTAATATAGCGAGTGATTTCTGTTAAATAATGGGTACATCGGTGTTTAACTGAAAATCAAAAATATATTTCATAAAACATGATTGATGGAATTTTTCATATTATTATCCCTTTATAACTTTTAGATATTGTATGTCACGTATCACATTAAATAATACTGTCATCCCACCTTTTAATCAATGTCATAATATCAACAAATATGCTAAAAATGATGAAAACCAGTATTATAGATCGATTGGAATAATGCTATGATCGATATTATCAAAACCAATCAAGAAGGGATCGATGAGGAATGATGAACAAGACTAGGAAATGATACGTTTCAAATTTCAAGTCAATCAGAGTTTGTATGCTCAAGATATGATCGATGTAAATTAAACATTGTTTTCATTCGTATCCATCATGTTGACTTCACTTCGTATTCATCGACTGGCAGGCCTCGTTCGTATCCACAAACATGCACTGCTTTGAATCCATCAACCACGCCCTACTTTGTATCGGTCCATACTCATCCTACTTCGCATCCATCATCACCAGCTAATTCGTATCCATGAGAAATTGTCACTTCGCGTTGATTATTCCATGCACTTCGTATTGATCCACCCATTCATATATTTCGTGTCGATCGACCGTTGATCGATACGAATGTCATCCATTTTCAATCGATACGAAAAAACTATTGAATCATCGATACGAAGTAAGCATCCCATGATCGATAAGAAGAATGAAGCATCAGGTTGATACGAACGAGATTATGTTCAAGAGGAAAACTCGGTCACTCCGCACGAAAAGTGGATCGATCCTAAAAGATAGCGCCACGTCATCTAGCAAGCACGTGCCTAGGAGCGATGCGAATGGGATCGATACAAATGAACCGACCAATGTGAAATATGCTAACAGACCAATGAATGCACTAGAAACATGGGAACACAGCAAAGACCACAAGCCAATCCTAACAACATCAATGAACCGGCAATATGAAAAAGGGCAGTGGATAGGACAAGTACAAGGTAAAGATATATGCAATGCCTGAGACGAGTAGCGGTTTCAAAATAATCAAGCAACTCTATGGCTACCATGTCGACATAGGGGGATGGTGTATGTCGACATGCCCTAGTAAATTTTGAAAATTGATTTTTGATTTTAAAACTCGTCAAAACAATTTTTGAAGTTTATAAACAATTTTGAATATAGTTTGAACTTATAAAAGAGATTTAAAAAGTATTCTTAAAAATATATAATCTATAATATAAAAGTAATATTAAAAACTAAGTATAGAATATATTTTTGAGATTTAAAGCTTATAATATTAAAACCAGGAGATAGTTTAAAAATAAGAGATGATTTTGAAACCAAAATATAAAATATAATAAAAATAGTTCAAGGCTAAAATATTTAAACTGAATGATTTTACTTTTAAAAAAAAATGGAAAAATATTTAAAATAAATCGTTTTGAAAATTTCATGGATTCCATTCCACTAGAGAAGGTCATGGGTTCCATCCCACTAAAGAGGTCATGGGTTCCATCCTACCATTAAAGCGAGAAGGTGGATTCCTTTCCAAAATTAAAGTCCGAATAAAGATTTTAGTGCTATTATGAAGTTTAAATCTAGACACTATTTCTTATCTTGATATATTGAACTCTTGAAATCTTGAACTCTTGATACTTATGAGTCTTCAGTCTTAATTTCTTCAATCTTGAATTCGTCGGCCTTGAATCTATGACGACCCAGAATTTTGGCAACATTATTTTAATAAGCATTTAATCTAATTAAATAAAATACAAACTTATCATTTTAAGAAAACAAATAGGACTTTTGGGACATTTACCATTTATTTATATATGTGTGTGTATTTTGGAAGGAAACTATGATTTGGAAATTTAAAATAAAAAATTTCGAAAATGTTTAAAATAAAATCTATCTTATTCACATTAAATTAAAAGCTCTACCTTATTAACATTTGAGATATATATATATATATATATATATATATATATATATATGGATGTAATCTAGTTAATAATGCTTTAAATTAAAATCAATCTTATCAATATTAAATATAAGTATAAAAATATGAATATAAATTAAGTGTTTGATAGTTTAAGCTTAGAAAAAAAACAAAATATCTATGTACATACAAAAAAATAGGATAAGGATGTAAACTTGTAAGGAGATACTTGCATTTAATGCTATCTATTCTAGCACAAAATATAGTCATTTTGAAATATTCATGAATCATTTCAGTTTCAGGAAAAACAATCTTGCCTGGTCAAAAACAAAAGAAAAATCTCTAACCAAAAAGAAAAACTATACCAATAATACCTACCCTGTAAAACCTTTCTTCTATATATATGTATATTTTCTAGTTCCCGCTCGTTCATAAAAACTAAGCAAAACCAGAAAATAAGTAAGCATCACCCTCTTACAAACTCAAATACAAACCAGCTAAACAAACAAGAAGATTTAAAGGAAGATCAAACTAGCAGTTTCAAAACAGAATTGTGCTCTGTTCAAGCTTCTTTTTTTTACAGGTGAGTAAACATATCATTTTAAACTTAAGTCTGTACATCTGATTAATAAATAATAGTGTGCTTGCCTGTATATTTTTAAGTAAGTAGTTATATGTATGTGTGTTTGTGTGTGTATATATATATATATTGTACTGTGTAGTTTGAAATGGCCTGTTCTTCCTTGTTTCTGGTTACAGACTGAAAATAAGCTAGAAAATTAAATACATCTTCATCTAGACATTATTAGGCTTAAAGTTTCAAACAAAACAAGTTTGTTTAAACAAAATTATGGTCTAAAATTGGTTTTAAGCTCGGTATTGAGGTGTTGTCTCTGTAAGTTCAGTTTTACAGTGAAAAAGATGAACATATGATAAATTCGAATATCATAAAATATCGATTCAATTACATAACTTGAATCAACATTCAAAAATATGATTTTTAAAAATAAAATGGTGATTTTTAGTTGAGTATACTAAGAGCAGTTTATAGAGGAACCGAAAATGAGTTTTAACCAATTTCCAGCGATCGAAGAAATGTTGGATGTTGAAATTTCGATCGAAGCTAGCTTGGCAATCGATGATATCGGGAAAATTGTTAAATAATTTTTCTATTGCAAACGATGGTGAAACGAGGCAAAGATAGGGTTTGATGCTCGAATTTGACGTGGTCGGAAACAAGGTGATTTCGTCACCTCTGGTTGATCGAGCTGCTCGAAATTCAGGGAAAGTGTAGTATAGGGGATTGACGAGGTGAGGCCGGAGTGGTAGCTTTTCTGATGGTCGGAATTTGTTTGGACGAGGCGGTTTTGATGAAGATGGAAGTTCGAGTTTTCGAACTGGAAGCTCGATTTTGCCGTGGGATTGATAGCGTCAAATTGATCTTTGCTTTCGAGTGTAGGGGACTTTTGTGACTCGCTGGATTGGAGGTAGCGTGGTTCGTCGGAGAATCGACGAGGCGCCGTGCACGTGCACGGCAACGATTTGGTGTCTGAAGGTTGGTTCGTGGTGACTCGAAGGGGAACTCGTGTTTTTTTGAAGTTGGCTCGAGTTATTGCCTGTGTTGACTTGGAAGTACTTCACCTGTTATTGAAGTTTAAACTTAAGCTTAAACTAAAAATAAAAGAAATGTATGTGAAGAAGAAAGGACTCGGGGGAAATGGGGAGGAAATTCGAGTTGAACTCGAGTAAACCTGGGGATTTCCTCGGGTTTGGTTTTCAAACCCTTCGGTCTAATGAAAATTGAAGTTAATCATCTTAAACAAAATTTTAAGTATTGATGACTTAGTTAGTGTTTGATAAATTTAAGTTAACAATTTATTTTAAGTTTTAATTATTAAGTGAATACTTAATAATATTTTTAAATCCAATTAATACTTTACTTAAGTAGTTAATTTAAGATAAGTGTTTAAATTAAATTAACATTAAAGTTTTTAAGTTAGTAATAATTTGATTTCAAAGTTATTAAGGAAGATTTTTAAAACGTTAAGTAGGAAGACAATTAAGATAAATGATTATTATTAATTAATTGTTGAAAAGGTAATCAAGAATGATTAATTAATTTATGGTTGTAATTAATTATGTGATTAGAGATTAATCAATTTGTAAATAAAGGTTGGTTAATTAATAGTTAAGTGTTTAATTAAATTGTAATTAAAAATGCTAAATTAGCTAAACAAAGTTAATCGGTAGTTAATTAACTAAGTAATTAATTAAGGGTTAATGATTAATTAGTTAGTTATTAATGGTTAATTAATTAAGTAATGGGTAATTAAGGAGTAATTAATTAAGTAATTAAGGTTTACATAATAAATTAAATGGTTTGAAATGGATAATTAATTAATTAATGATTTATCAAGTAGAATTAAAGATGTTTTCTTATGGATGTTTGTATGAGTAGAATATCTGGATTTGTGATATCTATTTGGTGATATTCTGTGATACTCTGTGATATGCTTTGGATATATCTGTGATGTTTGAGTATGATTTATCTGTGATAAATGCTATGTGAATTCAAAGTGTTGAATTAAATTGTTTAAACTATTAGACAACTTGGCCTTTAAAACACGTTTGGATTTCGATGAGACCGGGATCGGGTATCAGTTATGATTATTCGAAAACCTCAATGATCCAAATTAAGCGGTAGGTCGTGGAATCTCAAGTGAAGTTCGAGATGCTGTTTCAGAGTGCAAGGGTTATCATCATTAACTCTGAGGGTGATTCCAAAATGAGTGTAACAAGGTAATGCCTTCGGTTTCGTTCGAACCTAGAAAGAACTTATATGGATGAATGCTTTCAGAACATCGTCAGGAGGACGATGAGCATTCTAAGAGATGTGTTCTATAAAGGTAATCGTAGCCTCAAGCCTCATCAACCGGGAATGACTAAAACAGGGGAGGTGCAACAAGGTTAGATGGGTAGCACCTAAGCAGGACTAGATGTACCCCTGTCTAGATGTCCCTTTATTTCGGCTGTGTGGGCAGTTATTGGCCACAACTGCAGGGTTATCTTGTCCGGGACTGTCCAGTAAGGAATGGCTCCGGCCTTGTGTTGTAGGGGGTCGGGAGTGATCCTCGGTACGGTGATCTAGGCCCCGTACTGTGACGGGCGGTACCCTAGTAGCCCTGCCATTGATGGAAACCCATTCTTCCTACGAGACCCTACGGTTTTGATTGTATTACCCACTTTTGTGGCTAGTAGATGGAATTTAATAGATGTAACAATTTCGACTATTTTCTATTTACTTGAAAAACCTAGACACTATTATAATATCACTGGATTTCCTATAAAACGTTTTGGTTAGCGTAAGGTAAAAACTTACCCGTGTTTATGTGTGGGAAGTCTTACGTGATACCTTTATTTTCAAATGGTTTTCAAAGTTAAGCAACCTTAACCCGTTTACTTACACCAGACTCATGTCTGACCCAGAGTTTATTCTGTTTTTCATAAACTCTTGGGTACTCAAATTTTTGTAAGTAGCCAAGTGATAGGTTTTGGATTGTTGAAGTCCGGAGAAGCTTGGAGCAGGAGTCCAGATGTATCTATCTAGTTCTGCAGTGTTAGTTAATGTATGTTGTATTTTGGGATGTATGTAATGGCACGTATATATGACGGTATTGTTTTAATGATGTTATGTAACTATGATATATGTAAAACTATGTAATAGTTATGTGATGTATTATATTTTGTTCCGTTTCCGCTGTGAGATTCTGATCTTGTTATTCTTTCTTTCTATCTTTTCAATTTCTATCTCTTTCTTTTCTTATTGATGATACGTCTTTCTGTGGATTGAAAGGCGGGTCGTCACCGTTGGTACCAGAGCATAAGTTGTGATAATACCTAGGCTCTGGAGTAGTATCTATCTTGAGAGTGCGTATTTATATTTTTATATAACTATATACGTATCTAAGTTTGTTGAGTTACCTGTCCAGGTTGCCAACATGAGTTCTGGAAGGAGAGGCAGAGGTTGGGGCAGTACCTTGACCGATAATGGACGAAGTCAAACTACTAGTGAGGCTGTGGATCCAGCACCGCCTCAGGTTAGTTTTGCCGCTTTATGCAAAGACTTCACCAACCTTGGAGGTAAACCATTTAAAGGGTCAGAGACTATAATTAAGGTCCAAGCTTGGCTATGCTCTTGCGAGCGGATCTTTAAGAGTATAAAGTTATCTGATGAGCGGAAAAGGGAAATGGCTTCATGGCAAATGCAAGTAGGTGTTGCAGCCTGGTGGGATGCAGCGACAGCAAATATCTCTGAGGACGATATTTCTTGGGAAAGATTTAAAGAGTTATTTGAGGAGAAATTCAAGCCAACAGCGGGGAAAACTCGTCTGTATCGGGATTTTCTGAATTTGCAGCAAGAGAGAATGACTATAGCGGAGTATGAGACCAAATTCAATGAACTTTCTTGCTATGGACCAGGGCCTATAGACACTTCCCTCAAAAAGAACGAAATGTTTATGCAAGGATTGAGGCCGGAATTTCATGAGAGGATGACGGCGCATTTGGAAGGATCTTTTGTCGAGTTAATTGATATGGCTCTGAGATATGAGGATTTGATGAACAAGAAATCAGTGGCACCAGTAGCAGCATCGGGAGGGAATTTCGCTAATCCAAATAAGAGGAAGTTTAACCCCAGTTGGAGGAAGCAGAACAAGAAGAAGCCTGGAAGTAATAACAGACCTCGCAAATGCTATATATGTCATCAAGAAGGTCACTTGGCGAATAAGTGTCCCAGGAAAGGATCTCAGCAACAGCAGCAACAATCGTATCAAAGTGGACCGGGTTTGGCTTTGGTTCAGAAATCTCTAGGCTTCAATTGTCACCAACCAGGTCATATGATCAAGGATTGCCCGCTACTTCATAAAGCTCAGTAGAATAAGGTATTTGCTTTAGAGGGTGCACCATCAACTTCATCTAAAGGCAATGGAGTATCGGAAGGTACATTACTTTTAGATGGCAAGTATATTAAAGTTTTGTTTGATTCGGGTGCTTCTTTGAGTCTTATTTCTTTGGAATCTAGAGAAGTTCTTTCTTACCCCTAGTACTGTAGACCATCCCATCTTTGTATCTAATCCTATAGGAGGGGTAACCAAATTAGATATGATCTGTAAGGATATGAGGATTTCCTATCTGTCCCATAGTTTTTCTTGTGACCCTTATGTGTTGGATTTTAAGGGGTTTGACCTTATATTGGGAATGGATTGGCTTGATAAGTATAAGGTTGTCCTGAATTGTGATGAGAGAATAGGTTCGTTGGAATCCGATCTAGGTAGGATTGCTAGAGTGATGTGTGATGATTCTGGAATTCATTTGAGTAGTCTTTTGCATGGAATTGAGACTTCTCAAGAGGAGGTTAAAGATATCGATGTGGTTCAAGATTTTCCTGATGTATTTGAGGAAGTCAAGTGTTTACCTCCGCACCGAGAGATAGAGTTTCGCATTGATTTAGTTCCAGGAGCAGTACCGGTAATTCAGCCTAGCAGGAGGATGACTCCTAGGGAGAGAGAGGAGCTAGTAATGCAAAATCAGGATCTTTTGGAGAAGGGATTGATTAGGCCTAGTTTCTTTTTTTGGGGTTCGGCTGCGGTGTTTGTCACCAAGTCAGATGGGTCGCTAAGATTCTGTGTTGACTATCGAGAGTTGAACAAAGTGACCATCCGAAATAAGTATCATCTTCCTTATATTGATGATCTCTTTGACCAGCTGCATGGAGCTTTTGTGTTTTCTCAACTGGATTTAGCTTCAGGTTTCCATCAGTTGAGGGTAACTGAGGATAGTATCCCCTTAACTGCATTTAAGGGACCAAATTGTTTCTATGAGTGGTTGGTTATGCCTTTCGGGTTGACCAACGCTCCTGCTTACTTTGTTGATCTGATGAACCGAGTCTTTCGAGATGTATTGAATAAATTTGTTCTGGTGTTCATCGATGATATCCTGGTCTACTTTAAGTCTGAAGAAGAGCACAGGCAACATTTGAGAATTGTGATAGGGACTATGAGAAGGCATGTTTTGAAGGCAAAATTCTCTAAGTGCCATTTTTTGAAATTGAAAGTCAAATTTTTGGGGCACATTGTTTCTGGAGAAGGTATCTCTGTAGATCCAGCAAAGGTTGAAACTATTCTGGAGCGGAAGCAACCGAAGAATCCGACTGAAGTTCGTAGTTTTCTGGGGTTAGCTGGCTACTACAGAAAGTTTATCAAGGATTATTCCAAGATCGCTTCGCACCTAACTAAGCTGACAAGGAAGGTAGCTAAATTCAAATGGACACCCTAGTGTGAAGGGGCTTTCCAGGAGTTGAAGACGAGGCTAACCAGTGCACCTGTGCTAGCTATTCCAGATGGGAAGAGAAAATTTGAGGTTTATACGGATGCTTGTATAGTTGGATTGGAAGCAGTTTTGATGCAAAATTGAAGGGTTATTGCGCATGCGAGTCGGCAATTGAAGCCTCATGAACGGAACTATGCTACGCACGATCTAGAGTTGTTGGCCATTGTTTTTGCTTTAAAGATCTGGAGGCACTATCTTTTGGGAGAGAAATTCGAGTTATTCACGGATCATAAACCGTTGAAGTATCTTTTCTCTCAAAAGGATCTTAATTTGAGGCAGCAGCGTTGGGTCGAGTTTTTTGCATCGTATGATTTGGATATTCTGTATCCCCGAGAAAGGCGAATGTTGTGGCAGATGCTCTCAGCAGGAATGCAGTTCTGTCTCTTTAGGAAGTTGTTCCATCTCTTATGGAAAGGGTTGCGAGTAAGCAGGGATATGATAAAATGTTGAAAAGAATCATCAGAAAAGTTAGGAAAGGTCAGTGTTCTACTTTTGAGGTTGATGACAAAGGAACATTGAGGATTAACGGGAGGATTTGTGTTCCGAATGATAGGGATCTGAGACAGGAGGTGTTGTCATAGAGTCATCGCTCCAAACTGAATATTCACCTAGGAATATCTAAGATGTATAAGGATATGAGAAGGGTTTTCTGGTGGCCGAGCATGAAAAGGGAAGTAGCTGCTTTTGTTAATAGTTGTGCTATATGCCAGCAAGTTAAAGGAGATCAACAGAAGTCTGCCGGATTGTTGCAATCTTTAGAAATCCCAATGTGCAAGTGGGAGATGATTTCGATGGATTTCATCGACGGTTTGCCTAGAACCAAGAAAGAAAACGAAGGAATATGGGTGATTGTGGATCGTCTGACAAAAAGAACCCATTTTATACCGGTTAAGGCAACTCGTACTACAGCTTCTCTAGTAGAGATTTTCTTGAGAGATATAGTCATATTGCATGGTTTTCCAGTTAGTATTGTAAGTGATCGAGATCCTATCTTCACCAACAAGTTCTGGGAGGCTCTGCAATCAGCTATGGGAACGAGTTTGAGATTGAGTACAGCCTATCATACTCAGACAGATGGACAGACAGAGAGGCTTAACCGAATTCTAGAAGATATGCTGAGGGTATGTGTATTAGATTTTGGTGGATCGTGGGAAGACCATCTACATCTAGTAGAATTCTCTTATGATAACAGTTACCAGGCGAATATTAAGATGGCTCCCTATGAAGCTTTATATGGAAGACTGTGTAGATCCCCATCCTGTTGGATAGAGTCGAGAGATCGTCTTGTGCGTGGACCAGGTTTGATTCATAAAGCTTCTGCTAAGTTGAGCTTATCAAGAAGAGAATGAGAGCTTCTCAGGACCGTCAGAAAGAAGTATGCAGATAAAAGGCGAAGACAATTGGAATTTGAGATCGAAGTTTTAGTCTTTGTCAAAGTTTCCCCGATCAAAGGAGCTATTAGATTCGGAAAGACAGGAAAACTTGCCCCGAGATATATTGGACCATTCCGAGTGCTGGAAAGGATTGGTGCTGTGGCTTACAGAATTGAATTACCAGAACAGATGTCAGGAATTCATAATATATTTCATGTATCTCATCTAAGGAAGTTTGTCCATGACCCATCACTGGTTGTAGAACCAGCAATCCAGGAAGATTTCGAGGTTGAGCCAAACTTGACTGTGGTCAGGAACCCTATTCAGATTGTTGATCAAAACGGGAGGCAACTCAGGAGTAATGTGGTGAAGCTCGTCAAAGTGCAGTGGAGCGAGGATCCCAGAGATTGTACCTGGAAAACTCTGGATAGTTTTAGGAAGGCCAATCCAGATTTGTGTCCGGATAGCTAGCGATGTCTGTTAGGATGGACTATTTGGTTGATTGTTAATGTATGGATGATATGTATTTTTGGATTGTTGATATAAAAGTTTTTGAATTATCTTTTGCTTTAAATTTTGGGGATGAAATTATTTTAAGGGGGAGGAATGTGACGACCCGGAATTTTGGCAATATTATTTTAATAAGCATTTAATCTAATTAAATAAAATACAAACTTATCATTTTAAAAAAACAAATAGGACTTTTGGGACATTTACCATTTATTTATATATATGTGTGTATTTTGGAAGGAAACTATGATTTGGAAATTTAAAATAAAAACTTTCGAAAATATTTAAAATAAAATCTATCTTATTCACATTAAATTAAAAGCTCTACCTTATTAACGTTTGACACACACACACACATATATAGATGTAATCTAGTTAACAATGCTTTAAATTAAAATCAATCTTATCAATATTAAATATAAGTATAAAAATATGAATATAAATTAAGTGTTTGATAGTTTAAGCTTAGAAAAAAACAAAATATCTATGTACACACAAAAAAAATAGGATAAGGACGTAAACTTGTAAGGAGACACTTGCATTTAATGCTATCTATTCTAGCACAAAATATGGTCATTTCGTAATATTCATAAATCATTTCAGTTTCAGGAAAAACAATCTTGCCTGGTCAAAAACAAAAGAAAAATCTCTGACCAAAAAGAAAAACTGTACCAGTAAATACCTACCCTGTAAAACCTTTCTTCTATACATATGTATATTTTCTAGTTCCTGCTCGTTCATCAAAACTAAGCAAAACTAGAAAATAAGTAAGCATCACCCTCTTACAAATTCAAATACAAACCAGCTAAACAAATAGGAAGATTTAAAGGAAGATCAAACTAGCAGTTTCAAAACAGAATTGTTCTCTGTTCAAACCTCTTTTTTTACATGTGAGTAAACATATCATTTTAAATTTAAATCTGTGCATCTGATTAATAAATAACAGTGTGCTTTCCTGTATATTTTTAAGTAAGTAGTTCTATATATATATATATATATATATATATTGTACTGTGTGGTTTGAAATGGCATGTTCTTCCTTGTTTCTGGTTATAAAGTGAAAATAAGCTAGAAAATTAAATACATCTTCATTTAGACATTATTAGGCTTAAAGTTTCAAACAAAACAAGTTTGTTTAAACATAAATTATGGTCTAAAATTTGTTTTAAGCTCGGTATTGAGGTGTTATCTCTGTAAATTCAGTTTTACAGTGAAAAAGATGAACATATGATAAATTCGAATATCATAAAATATCGTTTCAATTACATAACTTGAATCAAGATTCAAAAATAGGATTTTTAAAACTAAAATGGTGGTTTTTAGTTGAGTATACTAAGAGCAGTTTATAGATGAACCGAAAATGAGTTTTAACCAATCTCCAGCGATCGAAGAAATGTTGGATGTTGAAATTTCGATCGAAGCTAGCTTGGCAATCGATGATATCGGGAAAATTGTTAAATGATTTTTCTATTGCAAATGATGGTGGAACGAGGCAAAGATAGGGTTTAACGCTCGAATTTGACATGGTCGGAAACAAGGTAATTTTGTTACCTCTGGGTGATCGAGCTGCTTGAAATTCAGGGGAAGTGTAGTATAGGGGACTGACGAGGTGAGGCCGGAGTGGCAGCTTTTCTGATGGTCAAAATTTGCTTGGACGAGGCGGTTTTGACGAAGATGGAAGTTCGAGTTTTCAAACTGGAAGCTCGATTTTGCCGTGGGATTGATAGCGTCGAATTGATCTTTGCTTTCGACTGTAGGGGAGTTTTGTGACTCGCTGGAGGTAGCGTGGTTCACCGGAGCGTCGGCGAGGCGTCATGCACGTGCACGACAACGATTTGGTGTCTGAAGGTTGGTTCGTGGTGACTCGAAGGGGAACTCGTGTTTTTTTGAAGTTGGCTCGAGTTATTGCGTGTGTTGCCTGGGAAGTACTTCACCTATTATTGAGTTTAAACTTAAGCTTAAACTAAAAAGAAAAGAAATGTATGTGAAGAAGAAAGAAGGACTCGGAGGAATGGGGAGGAAACTCGAGTTGAACTCGAGTATTTCCTCGGTTTTGGTTTTCAAAATCTTCCGTCTAATGAAAATTGAAGTTAATCATCTTAAACAAAATTTTAAGTATTGATGACTTAGTTAGTGTTTGATAAATTTAAGTTAACAATTTATTTTAAGTTTTAATTATTAAGTGAATACTTAAGAATATTTTTAAATCCAATCAATACTTTAATTAAGTAGTTAATTTAAGATAAGTGTTTAAATTAAATTAACATTAAAGTTTTTAAGTTAGTAATAATTTGATTTTAAAGTTATTAAGGAAGATCGTTAAAATGTTAAGTAGGAAGATAATTAAGATAAATGATTATTATTAATTAATTGTTGAAAAGGTAATTAAGAATGATTAATTAATTTATGGTTGTAATAAATCATTGATTAGAGATGAATCAATTTGTAATTAAAGATTGGTTAATTAATAGTTAAGTGTTTAATTAAATTGTAATTAAAAATGCTAAATTAGCTAATCAAAGTTAATCAGTAGTTAATTAATTAAGTAATTAATTAAGGGTTAATGATTAATTAGTTAGTGATTAATGATTAATTAATTAAGTAATGGGTAATTAAGGAGTAATGAATTAAGTAATCAAGGTTTAAATAAATTGATTAAGAAGCAATTAATAAATTAAATGGTTTGAAATGGATTAATTAATTAATTAATTAATGATTTATCAAGCAGAATTAAAGATGTTTTCTTATGGATGTTTGTATGAGTAGAATATCTGGATTTGTGATATCTATTTGGTGATATTCTGTGATACTCTATGATACGCTTTGGATATATCTGTGATGTTTGAGTATAATTTATCTGTGATAAATGCTATGTGAATTCAAAGTGTTGAATTAAATTGTTTAAACTATTAGACAACTTGGCCTTTAAAACACGTTTGGATTTCGATGAGACCGGGATCGGGTATCAGTTATGATTATCCGAAAACCTCATCGATCCAAATTAAACGGTAGGTCATGGAATCTCAAGTGAAGATCGAGATGGTGTTTCAGAGTGCAAGGGTTATCATCGTTAACTCTGAGGGTGATTCCAAAATGAGTGTAACAAGGTAATGCCTTCGGCTTCGTTCGAACCTAGAACGAACTGGTATGGATTGAATGCTTTTAGAACTTCGTCAGGAGAACGATGAGCATTCTAAGAGATGTGTTCTATAAAGGTAATCGTAGCCTCAAGCCTCATCAACCGGGAATGGCTAAAACAGGGGAGGTGCAACAAGGTTAGGTGGGTAGCACCCAAGCAGGACGAGATATACCCGTCTAGATGTCCTTTTATTTTGGCTGTGTGGGCAGTTGTTGGCCACAACTATGGGGTTATCTTGTCCGAGACTGTCCAGTAAGGAATGGTTCCGGCCTTGTGTTGTAGGGGGTCGGGAGTGATCCTCGGTACGGTGATCTAGGCCCCATACTATGACGGACAGAACCCCAGTAGCCCTGCCATTGATGGAAACCCATTCTTCCTACGAGACCCTACGGTTTTGATTGTATTATCCACTTTTGTGGCTAGTAACTGGAATTTGATAGATGCAACAATTTCGGCTATTTTCTATTTACTTGAAAACCCTAGATACTATTATAATATCACTGGATTTCCTATAAAATGTTTTGGTTAGCGTAAGGTAAAAACTTACCCGTGTTTATGTGTGGGAAGTATTACGTGATACCTTTATTTTCAAATGGTTTTCAAAGTTAAGCAACCTTAACCTGTTTACTCACACCAGACCCATGTCTGACCCGGAGTTTATTCTGTTTTTTTTAAACTCTTGGGTACTCAAATTTTTATAAGTAGCCAAGTGATAGGTTTTGGATTGTTGAAGTCTGGAGAAGCTTGGAACAGGAGTCCAGACGTATCAATCTATCTAGTTCCGCTGTGTTAGTTAATGTATGTTGTATTTTGGGATGTATGTAATAGCAGATATATATGACTGTCTTGTTTGAATGATGTTATGTAACTATGATATATGTAAAACTATGTAATAGTTATGTGATGTATTATATTTTGTTCCGTTTCCGCTGTGAGATTATGATATTGTTATTCTTTCTTTCTATCTTTTCTATTTCTATCTCTTTCTTTTCTTATTAATGATACGTATTTCTGTGGATTGAAAGGCGGGTCGTCATAGAATCTCTATACTATACAGTCTTCATTCTTCAGTACCTGCATATATATCCTGCATATGCATATATATCCAGGCAAGGATATTAGCATTTATATTTTATAACAATTCCTTAGGTTGTTGTCATCAAAACCATCATCTCAGGAACTAACAGGTCGCTTATTTCCTTCGTCAATTTCTCCTCGTCTCTCCACCATATGTCACATTTCTCTATAGTGCATCGGAGCACCTCCAACCTTCTTTTCTTTCCACCATGTCTTCAACAGAAACCTCCATTTCACCTAACTCCTTTCCGCGTTCCAACTAATGCTAACCCTACTTTTCGTTGGTCATCATCGACCACCATCGAACAACACCAAACCTTCATAAAAAATCACAAACCACCTCACAAAGTCAATGCCACAATCGCCGCCGCCTAATTCAAAATGGAATGGAAGAATTTAATTTTTGAAGATTATGGACGAAAACCGCCTCCGATGATCATTGAACAATATATGCCTCTTTTCTTGCCAAAAAACTCATGTGACTAAAACCCAAAAATAGTCAAGGCTATTTTCTACAACTTTCCAGCTGATCACTTTTGCTAAATGTGAATGGATTGAGAGGTATTGATTTTTAAAATTGGAAGATGATTATGTTTTTAAGACTCCGATCAACTCAAAAAGCAAAGCAGGATCCACAAATGAAGGTAAGAAACATGCACAAGGACAAGGAAAAGATATGGACGAAAATATTGTGTGTGTGTGTGTAACTTTTGTTCTAAAAAAAAGTTTTGCAGTACTCCGCTACATGATATCACATTCACGTATGAACAGCGAAAGATAGAAATAAAAATACGACGTGCACAATAATCCAACATGATCATAAAACAGCACAAAAATGCATAAGTTATCTTATTCTGTGAAGTTCTCAAAAATAACATCATTGCCGCAATATGCGTCCAATGAAAATTTAATTATTTTTCTAAATAAAATATGGAGAACCCTATAAATTCATTGAAAAATAAGTCTGTACAATCAAGTTGTTTAAGTAACGATTGATTTTATTATTATGTATTATATTTGAGCCAGATTTGAATATTTAAAAATATTAAACATTTCCATTCGAAAAGTCAAAAGGTAGAGTTAGGGTTATGCCCTAGGGAAAATTATGTAATTTGTTACGTATATCTACCTCAATAGCCAACTTTGTTCGAAATCAAAGATATTTTCTTTCTATTATATACTTGATATGTTGTTATATTAATTAATTAATTTAATTAGAAGTATATTTAATAGAAAATCCATAAATGGTATGTTTCGTGCTAGTAGTTACAAAGTGTTGCAATTGTGAGTAGTTTATCACAATAAAAACAGATATGTCATTTTAAATGTTCATAGTCAAGATGCATCGAGACTGCATATTGATATATTCATTGATACTAGAGTATGTAACGCTCTACAAATGTTGGATAACATATTATTCATGATTGTTAGGGACACCAAGGGGTTACATACTGATAGTTATTGGATAACTATGGAATGACACACTAAATAGTTTTCTGATGGTTATTATAACTAAGGTCAAATAGAAAATATCAATGTGACTGATTTACATACTTCTCTCAACTTGAGAATATTGTGGATCTTTAATATGAAAGCTTCTGTTTAATTATAACTAAATCATGGCATGGCATTCCATCGAATGACTATGGTTGGATTGAATGGAAGTATTGGCAGCGAAGCACTATTCAAGAAAGGAGTCTTTCTTTAGTTATATGTGGTTAGTATTACGATCTACTCAAAGTCAAAGTTTCTGGCCAGATCATTTCGGTTAATAATAATTGTTATTATTGAACCAAGGGCATTATGTTTGGACCATAGAATTAAATATGGATGATATTAGAATTTTGACTATTATCAAATTCCATAAGTCCAAAGTGATATAGTTTTGACGAAGAGAATTGGTGTAATAATTCTCACAACCGGGTAATACTTAATAAAGTGAAATTGGATTTTATCGAAATTAAGTAAATGATAAATTTGGTCAAGATGTCACACTACCTATTAAGTGACATGTGAACATTAACATTCGAATAGTTCGATGTTAATCATTAATCGAATTACACCCAAGTGTCACACAATCGAAATGATGAAACCAAATGATTTAATTAACTTATAATTCTTATAAATTAATCAATATCTATGGAATATTAATTATAAAATTTGAATATGATTTGAGGAATAAATATTATTGAATATATTTATAATAGTTATAAATATATCGATCAATATACGATATCGATAAGCAATTAAATTTAATTTAATTATATAATACTTATTTGGGCTTAAAATGATTTTAAGGCCCATCATAGGACGGGAAATTTCGACCATAATGAGGCTGTAAGGCAGCTCAAATTAGGGTTTAGGTGTTGGATTGGCTCAGATTGAGGGAGAACCGGTATGAGATGTGATCCATTATATACTCTTTTCCATCTATTGTTTAAATACCTCCAAACCTAACAGAAGAAAGGATTTTTTCGCTGCTTCCTCTATCTATCTCGTGGACAAAATATTCCTCCACATACCATATCAAATCTCAAATTAATCTAATTCAAGTCAACTGATATTTGATAGCAAAGGGTCTGTGGTTCTAAAACAAGCAGTTTGTCGAATCAAGAAGCATTCAAAGAAAGGAGAACTCATCATTAAAAAGTGCACATAAGGGCATTGGTTTAGTTAAGCATTTAGCTTATGTGTGATGCATTATTCCTATATATTTGTTTATTGTTCATGTATACATACATATTATATATTATTATTATTATTATTTAGTTAGTTAGGATAGATATATGTAGGTATTGATGTTCTCTTATATTGAATGGTTATGTGCATATGTTTATCAAATATAAAATATCAATTTTCTCTCAAGGATCTGATACGCACAACTGATATTATTATATTTTATTAATTAATATGTACATAGTTTAATGTATTAACTATTTATTAAATGACTTGTATTAAACTATTTAACTATATTGCATAAATAATTTATCTAATTTCCATATATGCATTTATATTAAATATATTTTTTATCTAATAATTAATCAAAAATTCTGAAAAAAATTTGTAACCTATATAATAGTATTCCAGATTTTAAGAAATTTTAAAATTCAGAACATTTGTAATATAAATATTTTCTATATTTACTTATTGTTGTTTGACAAAATAATTCATAATATATATATATATATATAATAAATTTATATTTATATTCGGATTTAATGTGTATAAGATCAGGAAAGTTTGAAAAAAATTAATTAATATTTATTTTAATTTTATGATTTATATAAACCATTCTAACTCATATTTATATTTTATTTATTATATTTATATACCTACGTATATATATACGAGCGTTACGGCTATAAATTGTATATGTTTCAACGCATTAAAAAAAGCACAAGTATTTAATCATATTTTACGTTGAAATCATGTGTAGTTTTTTTATTTTTTTATTTAAGCTCCAATATCTATTTGTTTTAGTTTGAAATTTTATTTTTGTTATTAGAATGAATTTATAAAGGAAATTTATTTGTTAGATATATTTTATAGTGATTAAGATTTGATAATATTTGTAGAGTGCATTTTGAATTTGTAAAAAAAAATCATTTATTAGATCCTATTTTTATGTGATATTAAGGTTTGTTAATATTTGTGGATGGACATTTTGAATTTGTAAAGTGAGTTTATTTTTAGATCCTAATTTTAAGGAATTTAATAAAATCAACAGAAGGGTATTTTTGGCAGTTCACGTTGACACTAAAAAAGCATGACACCAAATGTATTACAACTATTATTAAAGATATATATATATATATATATATATATATATATAATTATGTTGCTTTAATATATTATATGTAAATATTAATAAAAATTAAACAACCCTATGACTTAAATATATATATATATATATATTATATATGTTTATTTAATTTTTAATACTATGTATGTACGTGTCTATATATATATAATATTTTTCGTAATATAAATATATTTTTTACTTGGATATATACATACACACTATAACTATAGATATGTAAACATATTTGGAAACATACGATATATATAAGATGAGCTAACATGCCCATTGCGATATAAATCCTAGTATCTATATGCGGTCATGTTATACCTTGCACGGAATATCATGTTACACATGCATACACATACACATATGTATACTTATATATAAATTGAAATTAAATTAAATGAATTTCTATCAACAATTTATAAATTTCAATATAATATATGATTTATTTAAATTAAATTTAGAAATGTTCTAAATAAATTTGACTTTATATGCCCAAAAAAGATCCAATAGGGTAAAAAAATTGAAACTTGCCCATAATGTTCACAACGGGCTGGTCTAGTTTCAACAATGGTATCAGAGCCTAACAGTCTGTGCGGACTAATTAGTCCTGTTAGGATTAAATAACTAAGCTAACAACTCAGATAATATAGTGTCTAGAAAGGCAATGCATAGTATTCAGTTTGGGTAGTTAAGTATTAGGTCCTGCCTAGCTACCAGTCTGACCCAAACAGATATATGAGCTCAAACGTTGTCCCTAATAGAAAGGGCCTAATTTAAATAAGACCTTTGGCAAATTTTCAAAATTGCTTGAAAATTAAAATATAAGTTTTGAATTTAAAAGTTAAATCTAAAATAACATATAAACATACTATAGTAGTATAATATTATAATTTTTTTTAAATGTTCGAAAAATTCAGAATTAGTCAATTGTATTAATAAAACCAATTAATTAAATAAGTTGATTAATAAAGTTATACATGCATGTATAATACATTATAATATATGTTATGATATTTTAAAATGTTTGAAATAACATAAGTATACATGAACGTATATGAATTAAAATTTGAAATTAATATAATATAATTTAATTAATTAGCTAAAAGTTAATTAAATTAATTAATGGTTAATTAATTAAATGAATATACGCGTATATAAGATATATGTGTAATAATACAATAAAGGTTATAGTATGTAATAAATATTTAACATAAATGTTATATTAAAATAATATAAAATTAATTAAAATTTTAATTAATTAAAAATGAGGTTAAAGGAGCTATTGGAGGTCGAAAAGAAAGAGAAAGATGATGCACTAAATCAGGCTTAGGATTACTATAATGAGTTATTAGATACTCGTAAGACGAGAGATGACGTTAAGACCCAAGTAAAGATGGCCGATGAGCGGGTCAAAGCCGTTAAGGATCAAGTTAAATATGAAATTGAACCTCTCCTTGTGCAGTTATATGCAAATGCTATCTTTTAACCATCTCAAGTTTGGAAACTTGAGATGGTTAAAAGAGGTGTATCCCCATGCGTTGGCCATGGTTTGGGAAGAGATTTTGAAAGAAGAGCGAGAGCACTCCGACGATGTTGAGATTGATGAGGAGAAGCTAAAGCTCGAACTTTTTGGAGGAGGAAGACATAAAAGCGTTCAAGATTGGCAAGTGCCACTTACATCCTGAAGTATTCACCGGGACCCAATTCGAGCTTGGTTTAAAGGATTTGGGTGAGAGTTCTGGTTCTGTTTTCGAAGGTTTCCCAATGGATACTATTATTCCTTTGGCATCACGGCTGCTAGCTACTGAGACCATTATCCCTCTTCCTAGTTGAACTGCTATTCCTACCGTCGTGACAACCTCTTACACCCCAATTGCTCTGGCGTGCACATTGGGTGTTCATTATAATCCCAAAGAGTTGGCTTGGCAGGTACGTGATCGTTTTCAAAGTTGCCCATCTTATCCTGTATTTTGAAGGGAGGCTTTGCCGGTACTCCAGCTCATAAGGAGTCTTGTATCTTCTGAAGCTATATGGTTAACCTCGCCCGTATTCAAGATGGCCCATATGACACTGGTTGACGTCGCTACTCTTTGCTTTTCTATTTTTCAAGTTTCATGCCAAACTTCCATTGCCCATTTTCAGTTAATGCACCTGATAAATGCTGAAATAAGTTTGAATATGTACATATTCATATCAATAAAGGTGATAAAATTAGTTTTTTATTCCAATATAAAGATATATAAGTCAAATAACATAAAATAATACATATAAACAATATTATTTAATATATTTATTCATTTATCTCAATAAATTAACCATATATTGCATTGATTCTTTTGTTTTTACATCAAATACCTACATTTTAACATTTCTAATATATTCGGTAAATCTTTCAATTCTTTCTTGATATTTCATATTTAAATGCATATATTTAAATTGTTTATGAAATCTCAAATTTAAATCATTTAAATGATAAAAAAGAATATTTAGTCTAATCTTTTAATAAATCCTTATATATATAGCGTTCAATAGCACTCCAAACAATGCATCACCCCGAAATGCCCCTTGATTTCCACCACAAGCTCCGAATTAAATAATGGCACGTTCTCCCTCTTTCCACTAGTGTTATTATTTAATTCGAAGCTTGTAGTGGAAATTAGGGGACATTTGAGATGTTGTTGAACGTGTGTGTGTAAACCCACAAATCCTTACCCTTTGAATCAACAATAATCCACATATATCCGACCCAAAAAGCACATATTGACGAAAAGTCAAGAGAAAGAAAAGAAGAGAGAAGAGAAGAGAAGAAAGATAGAAGATAGAACCAAACAAAACAGTAAAGAATCTCACATCGCAGCGGAAAACATATAATATCATATCAATGATCTTTACAAAACAGAAATTGTATATATACATACATCAATCATAGATCAACAATCAATCACTAGTTATCAGCTTGGATAGCTATAATAATCTATCCTCATAGTTGCTGATAATATAAACAATAACTAAGCAATGTAGCGGATAATCAATAATCAAAACAAATACATGAAATGAAGATCTCCAGCTCTCCTGCTGAAGCTCCAATAACATCAAATCTGAACTTGTAAATATACTCGGTCTGACCCGAGCATTGAAAGGGAAGAATGCCCAGATCAGTTTCGTAAACCAGTGTGAGAAACGCACTCAACTGAATTTATTAAATTACCAAACTTTTCTTTTGTCAAAACAAAAGTATCTCATAAGACACGCCCACACACAAATGATAACTAAAACATTTCATATCAAATCATCTGATATTATACTAGTGTCTAGTATACAAATAATATTAATCATAGCAGAAATTGTTACATTGATTAAATTCTAGCATATGGACCAATATGAGTAACACAATCAGAATGGCAGGTATGCAGTGGAGTTTGGATTTTCATACAAATGACCAGGTGAAGGGACTACCTTTCGGCAGTATATCTCTAGAAGAATGTACCGAGGACCATCACGAAGGATCCTCTACCAATACAAGACTGGCCCACCTCTATAACTAGATGGTACCGAATATATCATACTCCGGTTATTACTGACCTTTAATGAGGGCCCTCATAGCATACAAACCACAATAATAAGATACACGACGTCATAGCGTGTAAAGATATATCTAGAAGAGAATGATCATACCCTTGCCGCATCTAACCAAGTTTTGGTCATTTTCGGTAGATGAGGCCTGAGGTAACGATTATCATTCATAAATCACAATCACATCACTTAGAATGCCACATAGCTATTTCTGTTTGACTACTAATTGCCTTCCACAAAAATACAACCTTTAAGCTCATACGTCTTAATGCGGGTGTTAAGATAAGAGAAATTGCCTTCTCCGCTACCAATGATGTATGTTTGTAAAAAACCAATGTACGCAATCTATAGAAATGCAATGTCAGACAAACATCCATACAAGTTATCCAAGAACAGGACAAACCGAATGTACTTTCCTACCACATCTTGTCAAGAAATCCTTAGGATTAGTAGCGAATAGTCCTCGCACTGGATATTTCATAATGAAGAGATCACTGCTACTATATGTATATTGGGATTTTAATCCCAAATGATCAACAAGCAGTCCCCCACTATGAAAATCATGAATATCAATATCATCACAAGCAACCTGCACAATCGTGGCATATATGTTGGTCCGAAGTGATTTTCAGATAAATCTCATCCCGGTCTCTTCGCAACAACAATGCAAAAGCGTTTCTCAACCTCACACAGAAACTAAGTCTCATAGACTTATCATGTCTCCAACTTTCAACTTGCTATTCTTCGGGCCAAGAAGGAAGCTAGATGGATGGGAGTAATACTCCGCACTATACGAATCAACATCCTCAACACAAACGATAATCACGCTTATACAGAAGGCTACATACCAAGTGTAGACTAAATATTTCCCACATCAAGTCGAGGAACTAAATGGCCAAATTTGATAGTCGGTTATTTAACTATCAAAACAAACAAACAAATATTCAGTACCATGACAATCACTGGGCCCTTTTAATTAATCGTATATTAATTAAACCATTTGCCAAATATTCACTTCAAATTATCTTTTAAAGGATGTATTTCTAAACCATTTCATCATTTCAATATTGGAAAACATTTCCATATACTTATTTAATAATAAGTAATTCACAAATCTCTATATTTTCAACACATAGAAAATATTACATATACTTAAATTAGGATTAAGTATATATTTTATTCTTTAAGGAAAACATTCTCTTAACATATTTATTTGGGTCAAAACGAATGTTGCGTGAAACATCGTTATGAAAACCCAAAATCACTAGTATAGGGATTCGAAAATAAGAGTGATATATAAATCCCATATACTACACAAAAACATTTCCTTTCGAAAATTATTTACTATAACAACAGTGTTATAGTCGATACTTCCTTCTTTCTCGAAACGTCTATTTCAACAATGAATGTTGAAATCTATGGTTTCGAGACTTTGCACACTTTAAAACTTATTCAAATCGTTTAACTCCATTTAAAATATCACTTCTCAAAAATATCCATTTTATGCAATATAGTATTCACTGTCCAAAATCGTGAATATAGTTCATTTACTAAATCCAATATTTCTACACATTTATTAAATAATTATCCACCGTCCAAAATCATGGATATAATTCATTTACCAAATTCAATGCTTATATGAATTCATTAAAGGATTATCTACTGTCCAAAATCGTGGATATATCTTCTTTAATAAACTACAATATTTAACTTATCCAATTCAATCGATTTCGGAATTATAAAACAATGTTTATAAATCCCATTTATATTTTAATAAAAACTTCAAGTTATAAATTCCCTTTGTTAACCAATTCCCTGTGTAGTTAATGCCCCGCTATTACCCTGCTATAACCCCGCTATATCTCATAGCGGGTTTCTACCGCTACGATTTCTCCATGTATCCCCAAAATATAGTCTTTCCGCTTTAAGCCCCGCTATATCCCGTTATTCCGCTATATTCCTCTATTTCCGCTATATCTTCTTTAATAAAGTGAATTGAAAAATTGCATTTATACACTATAAAAATTATGAAACTAATTTATTTGATTTAATTTTGATATATTTTCAGAAATGAAAATACTCTAATGTTCTACTAAATTCAATTATGTTACATAACAATTTTACGTTTATTTAAAGTATATTCGCACATGTTTTTTTTAAAACTATTTGTGCATTAATTATAATTCAATTGAATGATAATTTTTCATTTAGTTACCATTTATATATTTGTAAAAACATTAAGTACAAGTTTTATATGCTATTTTAGAGCCATCCGCTATATCCCGCTATATCCTCGCTGTATCCCCGCTATGACTTTTTGAACCTCCACCGCTATGAATCCGTCGAGCGCATTAACTGCACAGTCAATTCCATACATACCTCAGTTACATGCCAAAATCCAAATTATAAGTTACTCATAATTCTCTTATTTCCAAAATTCGTTCTTTTTTATAATTTCATAAATTATAAATCTTGTTCACTTATAAATCCATTTATAACTACATTTTAAATATTTACAGAACTCCTTTATAATCCCAATATTTTGATTTATAAGATATCAATTTTATAAATCTTATATATAAATATTTATAAAATGTTCAAAATCTCAATTTTAACTATTTTACCAAATAGTTCATTTCATATTTCAAAACTCACATTTCAATTATGTAAAGGCTACGATTTTCGACTCCCGAAAGTCGACATCAATACGTCCACTGTATCAACTGTCGAGCAATCGAATGTCGGAAAACCGAACCGTTAGGGTTAAAGAAGAGGTAGAAGATAGAAGAAGAAAGAAAAAGAAACATAAACAATAACAGAATCTCACAATCAAAGGAACAACATATAATAGATAAATGAATATCTTTAAAACGAAGACTCATATCTGTTATTACATTACATCACATTACATTATCAGAGTTTACAACAACAAACAGCGGAAAAGAAATACTATATACTAGTTGATACGCCATGCCATCCAGCTTGCTCCTGATCTCCACAGCAACTCCTGAATTCTAGAATGACCTGATAACCTAACTCTAGACTGCCCGTGTGGAAATTGGTGGGCACCCAGAGTTTAGGAAGGGAACAATAAACTTCAGATCAGTCATGAGACTGGTGTGAGAACTGAAACAGTTATATCTTTAAAAATAAACAAGGAAACATTTTAAAATAGATTCGCAATGCTTTTAGAAAATGAAACTACCATAAGGCCTCCCGCACACACACACAATGCAAACGCAGAATCGGAGGAGATTTCTCCTTATGATAGTTAAATATGCTTGATACGTAAATTTCTTTGATATTATTATTATAAGTGCAAAGTGTAGGAAAACATTTCAAAAGTATAATATAAATATCAGCCAACATAGATATTCCGAACTATGCCTACTATAGCTACCATCTAAACAGTGGGGCGCCACCATAAGCAAATGGCAGGTTCTACAACTAAAATGGTACAGGGCTCGTATTGTTTTTTTGGATTTTCCAACAAATGGTCAGGCCAAGGAACTTTCCATTGCCACATGGAAACGCCTTTGGAGAGATGCCCCGAGAACCTAACCGGACCTCTGCCAACACAAGGCTGGGTTATCTCTGCAAAAGTAGGTAACAACTGACATGAGTATGCCATCTCCCGGTTGTAAACAACCTGTATCCGAGGATCCCCAACCAACATTGATCACAAAGTCATATATATATATATATATATATATATATATATATATATATATTTGCGACATCCACCAAAGTTAAATATATGGGCTCCATACCATGATACCACTTATATCCAGAAGGAAATGACATACCCTAAGGGGCGCTACTCCCTAGAATCTTGCTGCATATTTCCTGCTTTGACCATTTCCGGGGTGTGAGGTCCGACGAAATCTCGTCTATAAAGCTACGCTTTATACAAAAGCTATGCTTTGATCAACCAATGCTCAGCAGCACTTCGTATGCCACATTACCAATTTAGAAATATATCGCTAGTAACCATCAACTACATAACCTCTGAGCTCGTACGTCTCAGAGAAGGGTGTTAAGCTAAGAGAATAAATTCTCCGCCACCAACAGAAATATATTTGATAGAAACCAGCTTTACATCTCAAATGGTAACGTCAGACACACATCCATACAAGTTCATTCCGGGATCGAACGGAATCGAAGGCACTTCCAAATAAGCCCTTGCAATCCGGGTATTCACTAATCACGATCGGGATTCCCATCACAAAGGGTGATAAAATCTCTATATCGGAGATCAGCCGATGCAGAGACATTCGACGGTAATCCTTCCGTTTTCGAAAATACCCGGTCTTCAACACCGGTCTTCAAATGTTATCCATTACGACGTATCACTATTCGGAATGGGATTCATGACCCAAAGGTCCTCTCCCGGCTAAACCGAATAACGAGCGCTTATTTTAAAATAAGTGTAGCATTCAAATTCAAGCAATTCACAACAAATACCCATTTAAAGGTAAGTATTGATAGTCGGTTATTTAACTATCAATAGATACGCACACATCACCAGATTCCAAATTATTTACCAAATTATTTATTTTCCAAAAATATCTTTACAAGATATATAATTTTCCACACTTCAACCATTTGAAAACAAATTTCAATTCACTTTAAAAATTCCATGGTGAATTTAGATTTCCAAATATCCACTGATATACAATTTTCAAATCGATTTCAAATATTCACTTTCAATTTATCTTTAAAAGATATAAATCCCAAGACATTTCACTTCATATTGGAAAACATTTCCATACTTATTTAATAATAAGTAATTCACAAATCTATTTATTTTCAATACTTGGAAAATATTCAATATACTTAAAGCACGATTTAGTATATATTTTATTCTTTAAGGAAAACATTCTGTTAAACACATTTATTTGAGTCAAAACGAAGGTTGGGTAAAACATCGTTACGACAACCCAAAATCACTAGTATAGGGATTCGAAATTAAGATAGATATATAAATCCCAATACTATACAAAACATTTCCTTTCGAAAATTATTTACTATAACAACAATGTTATAGTCCACCATTTCCTTTTATTTCTCGAAAACGTCTATTTCAACAATGAATGTTGAAATCTATGGTTTCGATTCTTAACACATTTTAAAACAAACTTCAAATTGTTTTAATTATATTTAAAAGATCACTTCCTAAAACATTTCTTTAATATATTATTCACTGTCCAAAAATGTTAATATACTTCGTTAACCAAATTCAGCACTTCTACATATTTTAATTTAAAGGATTATCCACTGTCCAAAATCGTGAATATATTTCCTTTAATAAGCTTTCATATTTACTTATCAAATTCAATCAATTTTGAATTTATTAATCGATGTTTATTAATTCACATTTATATATTATAAAAACTTCAAGTTATAAAATCACTTTATTTACAAATTCTATTATATCTTATTTAAATGCCAAAATCCAATTTATAAGTTAATTACTTATAAATCTTTTATTTTACAAAATCTATTCATTTTATAACTTCACAATTTGTAAATCTATAAATTTCATTCACTTATGAAATCCATTTATACTTCATTTTAACACTTATAAAAACTCGTTTTATAATTCCAATATTTTTTTATTTATAAATATCAATTTTATAAATCTTTTATATAAACCGTTTATAATAATCCAAAAATCCCAATTTAAACCATTTTACAAATAAATCAACTACTTATTTCAAAAATCACATTTCGGTTATATTTCACAAAATCATAATTTTTATAACATAAAAATTATAACGTTGATTTATTTAAAATGAATCAATTCCAAAATTTAATAAAACGTATACTTTCGAAATCACTTGAAAATCGTTTTAAATTCGAAATCGTTACTTTAACATTTTTAAAATTCCAAAAATTGGTCCAATGCTGCAACAACACCAGCACATCAACCACGGAATCCAAAAACATCACATATCAATATGATAACAGAATATATCACAATATCTGTAAATAAATTAATACAGGCGAGGAATCTAGTTGGATACCTCCAACCTGTTTCCCTGCATCCACAGATGTTAGCTCAATACCAATCCCGTTTCAAGATGGAATATCGCGGTACATGCGTTCATATTAAATATTATCCGCTATTATGCGGCGGAATAGTGTCTTATCCGCTATATAATACGGGAAAATTAATTCCAAGTACATATATAATACCAATTCCACATCAAGGTGAAATATCGCGGTATATGTGTTTAATTAATAACATCCGCTTAATATACGGTGTATAAGGTCTATTTCAATACAATAGATAACAATTTATCATTCAATCACACAACCAAGCAAATTTAAAATCTAACTATTTAAAATTTAAATTGAAACATATTCGATTAAGTGAGAAGTTCTCACCTTGCTTCCAATACAGTTTTCAGCGTTTTATTTCGAATAAAATTAAACGCGCGTTTAGTTTTACCCAAAATTTTCACTAGCTCAATTCAACTCCAATCTAGCTTCATCACGTAGTGTTCGACAATACGAATCCAACGCAACTCGTTTCGTGCGAAACGGACCTCGTATGAAAAGATTATAGCGTTTTAGAAGTTCGTACGATTTTTAATATAACTTAAATTACAACTTATATTTTTAAATTTTCAAACCCTACACTATCTGGACCATTCATTTTGAAGGATGAAATCAAGGCCGTGCCTCCTTCTTCTTCCCCCTTCAGTTAAAACAAGCGACCGAAACCCAGCAGAGCCGCCTCCAAACCCTACATAACGCAACCAATACGAGTCACCTGACGACGATCAGAGACTACCACGCTGAAGAGCATCGCGAGCTCCATCTTCGATCCAAATAGCTTCAAGCTCGGCCGCATCTGTGCCTCGAAAAACGTGCGCGACTTCCATACATTCAAACTTGATTTGCCGTCGATCCATAGCTCCATTTTCGATCTTACCGTTGGATAAAGAGATTTTGATGCTCTCTACAACTTCGTTGTTGAAGACTTTCGCTAATTATCGATGGATTGTGAGATATTAGAGGAGAAAGAATGGAAATTTTCGGCCATTAAAAACTTAGGTGGAGGCCTGAAGCTTTAGGGATAGGGTTTGTGCAAATTGTGAAATATGAGGTGCTTTTATAGAAAATTATCGCAACACTATTCACCCCGAATTTTTCCGAACTCCAAACGAAGCGTGCCACCTGGCGTTCATAATATTTTATCCCTATTCCGAACGAAATGGAATATATATCCGAGGCCAATTCGATCAAATTTGAAAGATAAGTTTTCGAATCGAATTATCTAAATTTAAAAATTCACTCAAACGGATTTCAGTGCGTTTTAGCTTGCCCCGGACAAACCGTAAATCCGATTGACACGAAATTTGAGATCTTACAATGGCTGTGTTTACTGGTTTCGTCGAAATCCGAGACTCTTTGAAAAATGGCTATTTTTACTTGTCAGTTAAATATTAAAATAATCCATTTCCACAAATTAACTTTTAATTCGATTTTAAAGTTCTATAACATCATTCTAACTCCAATATGATTTAATACAACTTTATAAATCATTTTTAATCATATTAAACCCAATTTCCATTTATTTCTGTAATTTCAGATATTAAATTATCAATTTAATTATCCAATTAAATCCAGATATTCAAAATAAAATTTATTCGACTTAAAATTTTTACTTATTAATATTTAAAATCAATTAAATATACGAATTTCAAATGACGGAAATTATGGGTCGTTACAAATTATATTTCTCAAAAATCATAAATTTTTATCATTTATTTATTTAAAATAAATTCATTCCTTCAACAATTCAAAATTAATAAAATATCTATTTTCAAAATCACTTCAAAATCCTTTGTCAATTTAAAATCATCGCTTTAACATTTTTAAAATTCCAAAATAGGCTTAATGCTGCAACAACACCAAATACATCAACCACGGAATCCAAAACAACAAATATAATATGATAACAGAATATATAACAATATCTGTTAATAAAACCAATACTGATGAGGAATCCAGTTGATCCCTCCAACCTATAATCTGCAACAAATATACATATTAGAAATATATGTACAATGTCTGCTTCGAGGCAGATGCGCGTACAAAGGGTCATCCGCTCATACACAGGAACGTATAGGGTCTCATCTGCTCCAATAGGCAGGAATATATCCAAATGCCAATCAATATATAGATAATATACCATATATCATCTAAAAAATCATCATGTAATAAATTTATTCCCACTTATATGAAAATATCGGTTTGTCAGAAAGAGTGAATTGTACTCACAATGATTCCAATAGCAGTTGCAGTGTTTTATTCCGGATAAAACTAAATAAGCGTTTAATTTTATCCAAAATTTACACTGGCTCGAATCAACTCCAAACTAGCTCTAAAATGTAATGCTCGTCAATACAGACCCAATGCAATTCTTTTCGTCGAAAACAGACCTTTTATGAAGAAGTTATAGCGTTTCGAAGTTTATACGAATTTTATTATATAAATAAATTACAAAACCTTTTTAATTTTAAACCTGGAATTAATATCGGCCGCACAGTCCTGGAGATCAACATCTGGCTATGCTTTTCCCCTTCTCCCCTTTCGCTCCAAAACGTGTACGCACCTAACCCATGGCCGCCTTTTCTTTCACGAATTATCGCACCACCACCGAGTATTTTGACGACAATTGAACGACGCCATCGTGTAGCCCATGCTCCACTTCACCTTCACCTCAATACATGATGAGCTCGGTCACTATATGACCATGAAACTCGTGTATGAACATGGCCAACTCGCGGTTAATTTCTGGCCTCAACTTGACGAATTAGCACATCAGAACCGTTGGATCGATAGATTTCATCGCGCTCTACAAGTTTGTAGTTGGACGTTTTGCGTAAAACTCGATGAATTTGGAGATATTAGAGTAGAATGAAAATGAGATTTCAGCCATTGAATATGAAGTAGCGCCCTACCCTAGAAGATTTTGGGTTTGTGAAAATTAGAAAAAAAGTTGGCCTTTTATAAAAAATTCACGCACACTATTCACCTGAAAATTTTTCGAACTCCAAACGAAGCGTGCCTCCTGGCGTTTATAATGTTTTACCCATATTCCGAACATAATGAAATATATATCGAGATCCAATTCGATCGTTTTAAGAAGATAGGTTTTCGAATCGATTATTTAAATTTAAAATTTACTTAAACAAATTTCTACGCGTTTTAGCTTCTTCCAGACAAACCGTAAATCCGATTGACACGAAATTTGAAATGTAACAATAATATAACATTACGGATCCAATGAAACTAGTTTCGTCCAAATCCAAGACTGTATGAAAAATGGCTATTTTTACACGTTTATTAAATATTGAATATTCTGTATTTAACTTTTAATTCAATTTTAAAAGTTCTCTAACACCATTCAAACTCGAATTGAATTTAATCCAACATTACAAATCATTTTCATTCGCATTAAATTCAAATTTCAATTATTTACACAATTCCCAATATTAAATTTATAATTTAATTATCCAATTAAATCCTTATGTTCGAGATATAGTTTATCGAGCTTATAAAATTAACTTGTAAATATTTAAAATCAATTAAATATACGAATTTCAAATAACTGAAATTCAAGATCGCTACATTCTCCTCTACTTAAAAGAATTTCGTCCTCGAAATTACCAAATAAGAAAAAGTCATAAAATTCATAAACTTTTCAAAACAATTCGTTCAAAGTATATTTCTAAAATCATTTTAGTTAAACTTCTTATAAAAACTTTACTAATTTTTCAAATTCATATATAGTTATCTTTTCAAAACCACTAGATTCGTTTAACTTTTAATTCAAAATTTTAGTTATCACAAACTTTTACAATTTTTCTCAAAAAATTTCTAACGCCTTACATTTTTAGAAAAATTTGCCAGCGTCTCCTTTGCGCGGCTCAATCGTAGCAGGATCACAACATGTATATATCATAAATATACATTGCATCATCGAGGATGAGGTATGTAACGACCCAAAATTTCGATCTCGAAATTTCGACACTAATACGTTTACTGTAGAAGTGCCGAGAGATCGAAGCCTGAAATTTCAGATTATTAAAGAAAGAAGAAAGAAGGAAGAAGAAGAAAAGGAAACAACAACATCTCAAAATATAATGTCAAAATAATAGCATTTATACAAAGAAAAACTGTAATTGTTACTTTTACAACAATACATCAGAGTTCGATCATTTACAATTAAAGTGGATAGTTGTACAACTTGTCCCAGACGGCAACCAAACAACTCGCAAATGCACAGCGGAAAACTCCATACGTTCCTGCCATCCAGCTCGCCTCCTGAGCTCCAGAACGTCCTTACATGAAAATCTGTAATACTCGGTCTGACCCGAGCATTATATCAAAATACCACCCGGGTCAGGCTGGAAACCAGCGTGAGTAAACCCATCTAACATGAAAAACTAATACTTAAAACTAATTTAAAACCCGAGGTAACTCGTACCTTATAACGAGTTCTATTCTTGTTAAACCTATCTAACATGAAAAACTAATACATAAAACTTATTTAAAACCCAGGGTCTCTTCGAATCCAATATTATCCTTTAAGCCAAATGTTTAAATTTTAAAAAATACAGTTTATTCAGGATTTCATATTTACACAGCATTCCATTTCAGATAAATAACCCACAATAACACAGTTCAACCAAAATATCTCATATCAGAAAAGCAGCACAAATCACATACCAAAGATACCAAATAATCTAAGTCATTCAATATAACTTAATCATCTGTAAGAAGGATAAATCAATTGCACCATTGCTAATTAATTTAATCACTTTTAAATCCTGTTTACTTAACATTAATTAATTACGTACCATTAATTAATCATCCTTTAATTACCCATTAATTATCCATAATTACTTCCATCAAGTAATTATCCCATTGGTTAATTATCTTCAATTAATTAAAGATTAATTAATTAATAATTATCCATTAATTATTAGTTTACCCTTAACAAATTTATTCTTTATTTGCTTACGTTAAGTAATTATCATTTAATAAATCACCTTTAGTAATTAACCATTTATTATCCATCTTAATTAATGACATTAATAAATTATTCTTTATTTTCATTAAGTAATTATCATTAATTACATTGTAATTAACCTTTAATAAATTAATTAACCTTTAATTAATTATCCTAATAACAAATTGATTAATTACTCCCTTAACTAATTTCATTAGCTAATTAACCATCCTTAAATAATTAATCCTTGATTTAATTATATTATTAAAATCACCTTTGAAACATTTAGAAATTTAACTTATTATGCAATTACCTCTAAATAAACGATTTTAAAACAATTTAAAACTTTGAAAATTTGTTTAAATTCGCTACTACTTTGTTAAGAAATTAGCTTATATTTTCTTTGAAACTTAATCATTTGATAAACTTTTAAAATTTGGTTCAAAACTTACTTCATTTGCCTTTGAAACTTGGCTAACACTTGGCTTGAAACTTGATTCTCTTACTTAAATCATTTACTTAAAATATGGCTTAAAATAACTTCAAATTAAAAAAAATGGTGTCTAAAAAAACAAACCCGAGCCAACTAAGAAAGTTTCCGAGCTATTCTCGGCTAAAACTTACGTCCCCATTCTTCGAGACAGTCACGCGGATGACTCGAGTAGTACCCGAGCAACAACCCACCTCCTTCCCGATGTTAAACATCACCACGATGCACAGATACGCCTAGAACTCGTGCACATGCATGACTGATCGCCGAAGATCCTTCCCTTTATACCACCATCGATAAGTCGTCATCGGTCTACTCTTCCGATTCCGACCACCCAACCTCCAAATCGATCGCGAAATCAAAAATCGACCTTGTAGAATCCACGGGAACGAAATCATCGACCAAGAAACGCCACGTTCTGACGCCACCGACCATCAGGAGTCATGAAACTCCTCCCATAGCTTCGTCACGAACCCACGCTCCGTTCCCTCATGACCGGTCTCCTCCAATGCCCTGTCTTCAATGCAGTAGTCTATCTTCCAACCTCAATCAAAACTATGCTATAACCCTACGTTAACCTTGTCCGGCCACCACGGTGGACGAAATTTCCTCTGTCTATTTTTGTCGTGCCCCATGACCTTCCAGCTTGCTACAGCTAAAAGCTCGATCCTCCTTCCATCTCCAATTGGCAGAATTTGCCAGGAAACCCAAAAACGTTCATCTCGCGAAATCTCCCAAATTTCTCATCTAAAAAATCTTGATTTCATTTTTAAAATTCATGGATTCCAATCGCAAATCAAGTTACAATGATGAAACATCTAACTGCGGAAATTAATTTTTTTGATGAAATCAAGTTTTACTGTAATTTTCCTTCTACTGGAAAACTACCCACAAATCTTACTTAAAATATTTTTACATCAAACATCTTGTTATTTCTATCACATATTGTTTATACATCTTAACTTATAACTGATTAATGAAAGAGAAATTAGTTTTTGAATATTTCAAAAGCCTGTAGAATTAAGAACAGAGCTAATATATGTTGTTAACAGACATGCATACAATATCAACATACATATATACATGCTTTCATCTTAAAACAAATCATGTAGGCAAATTTTACTTCAAAATTTCATGAATCATTACATGCATTAAATCATCAAATAAATTTAAACTTTAGAGATTTTGTTTACACACCTTGATTATGAACAGAGAAGCCTTCTTCCTGAAACCTGGAAGTTGTTTGATTATGAAACTGTAACTTGAATTTGCTTAAACTTTGAAACTGAGCTGCTTTGTTTCTTCACTTTTTGAATTAGCTTTGAGAGTGGGATGAATTCGCTACTCAGGTTTGAACCAGTTTTTAAAAAAAATTGTTTGCTTTGATTTTCTGATTTAGTTCTACAGATTTTTGTTTTCTTTGTTTTGAAAGATGAAGATAGAACAAGAAATGAGAAAGGAATAGAAATGTATATATCTTCTTTTATCCTTTATTTATTATTTGAAAACAAAAACAAAATAATGACACTTGTTGAATTTTCTTACAAATGTCATTTACATATTATAATTGATTTACATTTGTTATATTGAAAGAACTTATGTTTACATTTGTAATTATCATGTATTAATATGTTTTTATATGTTCACATATATTTATATTGTAATTTCAATTTATCTTTATTAATGTCTTATGTGTTTATACTTAAACTTTATCTCTTATTTATCTATATAAAATTTAAAAATAAATGATATAAAATTCCAATTATACACTTATAAATAGCAATACAATATACTAGTTATATATATATGTTATTTATTTATATTTTTAAATATTTTTCATTAAAGTTTTATATTAAATTTTCTATTTAGTAATTACTTTCCTTTGTTGTGGCCTTATTTGAAGTTGGTATTGGAAACAAGTCCTCTCTAGATAAATGCAGTCCAAATATAAGGCTAACTTCTTCAGATGTGATTTTCAGCAGTTTGTTTCCAATTTTGAAAGCTTTTTCTTCAATACCAAAAGAAGTAATTATTTGGTCTAAATTTGCAGCGCTTTTCCTTATGTTTTGCCGTTCTATGCCATTGGTGAGAAACATATTAAAAAAAATTTTGAATGGCGTTTTGTTGATATAACTTTTTGCTTCAGCAACTAGAATGTTTTTTCCTTAACAGTCATCAAAACTTTGTACACAGCATCTAAATTACACCTGTCTGTTCCAGAGTACCAATTTTTTTTCTGTCTTTGCAGTCTATTTTGAATCTCATATCTCGCAACATCATATGAGTCATCTGTTTCAATATTCATTTCTTGAGAATCAAAATTTGCTTCACTAAGATTTTTTGAAATTGTTTTCTCTTCATCTGAGTTTGTTAGCTGTTCTTGCTCAGAAATTTGAGAGGTTTGCTGTGTTGATTCAACTTCATCCTACATTCATGAAAATAATATCATTAATTGGAATCCTTATTTATTTCTGCATATTCATGAAGATAAAATCATTCTGCTCAAGAATCATAACGCACATAAATCAAAGCAATTTTATCAAAAAACATCGTACTGCACAGTAGTCTGTAAAGAAAGATAATATGGTTTATCTTTGTAATTATGTTGTATTTTCTTGGGATTAAGATATTTTTCGTCAATAAGGAATTGTTAAGTAGTTTGTATACAGTAGTGTTAATAATGTAGAAGCTAGTGAATAAAATGCAAAAAATATGGTCCATAGAAAAATATGTTGCCAATTCAACAGTGCCCTTAAACCATATTGATTATAGAGGTATTTGCATTTTCAATAAGCGTTGACGGTTATCGTATATACCAAATAAGTAACTATGTAGTAATACAATAGCATATTTTTTGATATTCATAAAGAACAAAAAGCATTTTGTTATAATTTATTATGTAATTAAGTTCGTTTTAGAAAAACATAAATGCTTTTATCATTTTTATGCAAGATTTAAATCAAGTTCATATGGTATGTAATAATTGTAAATAATTAATAAAACAGCAAACTTGTTTAGTATTTATCATTGTTTTTCAATTGTAAGTAAAGCTAAACATCTAATTAAATCCCATACAGATAAAGCTAAATTTTTTTGTCTTTTTTCAGTAGTTAAATATAGTAACATGTTCATATGGTATGATACAAGTTTAAATAATGAATAAACTTGAAACTAGTTTAACATGTATATCTTGTTTCAAATATAACTAATGCTAAACATGTAATTAAATATAATTAATGATAAACATGTACAACTTGTTTAACAAATATTGCTGTTTTTAAAATACAAGTAAAGCTAAACATCTAATTAAGTCCTACACAAATGAAGCTAAATGTGCTTATCTTTGTTCAGCAGTTAAATACAGTAACATGTTCATACGGTATGCAACAATTGAACATGTAATTAAATATTATTGTATACATTATTAAGGAATTTTTTTTTACCAATGGTGTTACTGATAAAGATTTATGCTGAGTGTGTTCGTTACAAAACAGACTAGATATTGGTCTTGGATTAATACACTGTTTTCCATTGTTGATGAATATACATGTAGTTTTTTCAATAAAAAGTTTTGTTTTTCGCGATCTTGTCTTCATTTGTATCATGCATGAAGATTATCATGTGTAATAATATGTTAGTAAGAATGAAGAGTTATACATATATGCATTACTGACTATGAAATCATACATAGTTCATTATCTAATTAAATTGTTCTGCACATAAAAGCATAAATGCTTTTATCTTTATTAAGTAGGGTGTAAATTTGCTGTATATTTTTTGTAATAAATTTTAAATAATAATAAAAAGGGCAAACATGTATAACATATACTGGTCGCTATTTAAGATAACTAAGAGTTAAGTTGATTTGAACCAATTATAGTAAAAGAGAAATATGTTTATCTTTCGTAACTGTTGAACATAGGAACATCACAACATAACTATATTTACACAATACATACGATTTTCAAGTACTGAAGTTAAAATTACATTAAAGCAACTCAATGATAAACAAACATGTTAAATCCATTACATTCTTGTATTAAATCATTTAGATTAAAGGATAAACAGATTCATCTTTTTAAGATGTTGAATATGAACTGTTTTATATCACATTAAATCGGTACAAAAACAACAAACACCTTACATGCATTACAAAAACTGTTATGTATAAACAAATCAATAGACCTTATTTATTACTTGTTCAAACACAAGCAAAAACAACCCATAGATAGCAAAGAAAATCTAACAGTGAATGACTACTTCAGCTAACAAAAGCAATCAATATATAGCAAAAATAAAAATAACTTGTTCAATTTAACACCTAGGGTTTAGTAGCATCTACCATTGAATATTTAGGTACGCTTAATTAAACATATGTCGATTATGTTACATCATAACAAGAACTAAAATACCTTAAATACATTACAAAATCTATCATCAACATCAGTAAGAAAGAATACTTAACTACGATTTATCATCTAACTAAAACATTTACATGAAAATAAAATACAGCTTGCTTGTTCCACATTTAAGTTTGAGGTGATTGCAGAGATTGCTCGATGAAGCTGAAATTGATGAAGCTGAAGTAGTTGTAATCTAAATGCGGCTCTGATAAATGATTTGTATTCGTTTTAGCAGAAATATTGGGAATGGAAATCAATCGTTTGTTTTCTAAAACCTAATTTGGTTTTGGTTTGAACCTGTGAAAAATGATAGAAAGCGGAGAAAATGGAACAGAAGAAGGGTATGCAGTAATTTTGTCCTGCAAAGTTATTATTTTAAAGCACATTCAGACACTTGATAAATGGATACAACATGTAAGCACATTCATATGGGAAGGATAAAAGACTAGGAAAATCTTTAATGCACACATAATAGTCGTTACATATAAATATAGATATGTAATTAACTAACCTACAAACTACATAAATTTAGAACACTATCTCTATTAAATAACACACATATGTACTCATATAATTTTGTATATCAACAAATATATATAGTTCATTATGTACTTTAATCGTTTTCTATAAAAACATATATGTTTTTATCTTTTTTAACTAGGGTTTAATTTAGTGGTATAATTTCTGTAATAAATTAAAAATATGAGTAAATCAAGAAAAATATTTAATATGTACAACTATATATCAAATATAAAAAAGGCCTAACTTATTATTAAATCGTTTACATTAAACGATAAATGTTTTTATCTTTTATAGCTTTTAAGCATGGTAAAATTAAAACTTAAATCTGTTAACAGAATACATAAATCATTGGCAAAACACCCTTAGTGAAGTAAGCAGTAATGGGTTTGCAGGACAAGGAGTTGATAAAAGGTTAATTGGTTGAATTTGGTTGAGTTCTTGAATATATTTAGGTGTTTCAAGTAGCAAATGGCTGGTGCAGCAGTTTGTTGTCCGTTCAGTCAGGTTGTAGATAAAGGTGAAATTAGGTGGAGAAGAGGAGTACTTTGTGGTTGAATGCGAGGTGGATATATTTCACCATTTAAGAAGTTTGAATACCATTGTTCAACAAGTTTGAATTGTACCGAACTGTGGAGTTCGGTAGAAATTGAATGTGCGGTGTTCGTGTTGATTTTCTGGTGGTTTGGTAGTGATGCTAAAGTAATTATGAACTGTGGAGTTGGGCAGAAACTGAATTGTACTTAAATCATTATGTACTTATACATATGATTTTGTATATCAATAAATATATATAAAAGTAGCATACCTTATCATTGTCAATTTCGTCGAGGTCCAAAACTTTTAATTTTGACAAATCCCATTTTCTCGTCCTTGGGATTTTGCTTTCCAAATTTTGTTTTTCATTGATGATTTGTGTCCTTTTACAAAACCAATACTGCCAATAAGACCATACAAATAAGCATTAATATTTAACATTTTTGTAAAAAGCATTAGTATAAATATATTTATATTTACTTAAAGTTTTTAAATCATACCAATAAGACCATAGTACATTCAGGTGTGCTTCTTGGATTAACATAGTATTTTTGAACATTTTTCATGACATTTTCGCATATTGCTCTTGGCCAAGAGATTGAGTTCAATTTTCTTAAGTTTAACTACTTTGATAAGAATCCCCACTGCATGTAGCTCTGATTGTTAGGAAAGAAAAAAGTAATAATCAACAACAGCAACAATAATTTGACTAAATCTTCATTCCCATTTTCTTCCTCTATCATTTTTTTCAACCTTCTTGTGATTGTCTTCTGGCTCATTATGTCATTTTCTTCGAAATTTGTAGTCAGAAACTATGAAAAACTTTCCATTGCTGTGGCCTTATTTGAAGTTGGTATCGGAAACAATCCTCTCCAGATAAATGCAGTCCAAATATAAGGCTAACTTCTTCAGGTGTGATTTTCAACAGTTTGTTTCCAATTTTGAAGGCTTTTTCTTTAATATTGAAAGAAGTAATTATTTGGTCTAAATTTGCAGCGCTTTTCCGTATGTTTTGCCGTTCTATGCCATTGGTGAGAAACATATTAAAAAAGTTTTTGAATGGCGTTTTGTTGATATAACTTTTTGCTTCAGCAGACAGAATGTTTTTTCCCTTAACAGTCATCAAAACTTTATACACAGCATCTAAATTACATCTGTATGTTCCAGTGTACAGATGTTTTTTCTGTCTTTTCAGTCTATTTTAAATCTCATATCTCGCAACATCATCTGAGTCATCTGTTTCAATATTTATTTCTTGAGAACCAAAATTTTCTTCACCAAGATTTTCTGAAATTGTTTTCTCTTCATCTGAGTTTGTTAGTTGTTCTTGTTCAGAAATTTGAGAGGTTTGCTGTGTTGATTCAACTTCATCCTACATTCATGAAAATAATATCATTAATTGGAATTCTACATTTATCTCTGCATATTCATGAAGATAAAATCATTCTACTCAAGAATCATAATGCACATAAATCAAAGCAATTTTATCAAAAAACATCGTATTACACAGTAGTCTGTATAAAAAGATAATATGGTTTATCTTTTTAATTATTTGTATTTTCTTGGGATTAAGATATTTTTTGTTATGAGGAATTGTTAAGTAGTTTGTATACAATAGTGTAAATAATGTAGAAGCTAGTGAATAAAATGCTAAAAATATGGTCCATAAAAAAATATGCTGCCAATTTAACAGTGCCCTTAACCATATTGATTATAGAGGTATTTACATTTGCTATAAGCTTTTACAGTTATCGTATATACCAAATAAGTAACTATGTAGTAATACAGTAGCATAATTTTTGATATTCATAAAGAACTAAAAGCATTTTGTTATAATTTATTATGTAATTAAGTTCTTTTTAGAAAAATATAAATGCTTTTATCATTTTTATGCAAGCTTTAAATCAAGTTCATATAGTATGTAATAATTGTAAATAATGAATAAAACAGCAAACTTGTTTAATATTTATCATTGGTTTTCAACTGTAAGTAAAGCTAAACATCTAATTAAATCTCATACAGATAAAGCTAAATTTGTTTATCTTTTTTCAGTAGTTGAATATAGTAACGTGTTCATATGGTATGACACAAATTTAAATAATGAATAAAACTTGAAACTAGTTTAACATGTATATCTTGTTTCAAATATAACTAATGCTAAACATGTAATTAAATATAATTAATTCTAAACATGTATAGCTTGTTTAACACATATCGCTGTTTTTAAAATATAAGTAAAGCTGAACATCTAATTAAGTCCTACACAAATGAAGTTAAATGTACTTATCTTTGTTCAGCAGTTAAATACAGTAACATGTTCATACGGTATGCAACAATTCAACATGTAATTAAATATTATTGTATGCATAATTAAGGATTTTTTTTTACCAATGGTGTTACTGATAAAGATTTATGCTGACTGTGTTCATTACAAAACGGACTAGATATTGGTCTTGGATCAATACACTGTTTTCCATTGTTGATGCATATACGTGTAGCTTTTTCAATAAAAAGTTTTGTTTTTCACGATCTTGTCTTCATTTGTATCCTGCAAGATTATCATGTGTAATAATATGTTAGTAAGAATGAAGAGTTATACATATATGCATTATTGACTATGAAATCATATATAGTTCATTATCTAATTAAATTGTTCTGCACACAAAAGCATAAATGCTTTTATCTTTATTAAGTAGGGTGTAAATTTGCTGTATATTTTTTGTAATAACTTCTAAATAATAATAAAAAGGGAAAACATGTATAACATATACTGGTCACTATTTAAGATAACTAAGAGTTAAGTTGATTTGAACCAATTATAGTAAAAGAGAAATATGTTTATCTTTCGTAACTGTTAAACATAGGAACATCACAACATAACTGTATTTACATAATACATAGGATTTATCAAGTACCGAAGTTAAAATTACGTTAAAGCAACTCAAAGACAGACAAACATGTTAAATCCATTACATTCTTGTATTAAATCATTTAGATTAAAAGATAAACAGATTTATCTTTTTAAGATGTTGAATATGAACTGTTTTACATCACATTAAATCAGTACAAAAACAACAAACACCTTACATGCATTACAAAAACTGTTATGTATAAACAAATCAATAGACCTTATTTCTTACTTGTTCAAACACAAGCAAAAACAACCCATAAATAGCAAAGAACGTCTAATAGTGAATGACTACTTCAGCTAACAAAAACAATCGATATATAGCAAAAAATAAAAATAACTTGTTCAGTTTAACACCCAGGGTTTAGTAGCATCTGCCATTGAATATTTAGGTACGCTTAATTAAACATATGTCGATTATGTTACATCATAACAAGAACTAAAATACCTTAAATCCATTACAAAATCTATCATCAACATTAGTAAGAAAGAATACTTAACTACAACTTATCATCTAACTAAAACATTTACATCAAAATAAAATATAGCTTACTTGTTCCACATTTAAGTTAGAGGTGATTACAGAGATTGCTCGATGAAAGTATTTTGGTTTAAGCTGAAATCGATGAAGCTGAAATTGATGAAGTTGAAGTAGTTAAATATAAATGTGACTCTGATAAATGATTTGTAATCGTTTTAGCAGAAATATTGGGAACAGAAATCAATCGTTTGTTTTCTAAAACCTATTTTTGGTTTGGGTTTGCAACTGTGAAAAATGATAGAAAGCGAAAGAGAAAATGGAACGGAAGAAGGGTATGAAGTAATTTTGTCCTGCAAAGTAATTATTTTAAAGCCGTGTCCTACAAACTTATTGTTTGGTGAAACAAGGCCCTTACGGTAAAATTCTCCAATATATTTTATATCCAATTTATTTTAATATATTTTATTCTTTGAATTTCCAATTCAAATTCTAATTCTAATTTAATTTAAAATCAACTCATATATATATATATATATATATATATATAAACAAACACATATTTAATTTGTTTGAAAATAATAAGTTTGCCCATTCTAAATAATTATATTAGGAGATTATCAGATAAATATTTATCCTGGTATAAATATTCATTATCAGATTTATTTGTTTATAAATCAATGTTTTCAATAGTTAAAATCAGATAATTATCCAATTACCCGATGACCAAAAATTCGGGTTGTCACATTCCTCCCCACTTTGAATCTTTTCGTTGTCGAAAAGGAACGAAAATAGAATTTATTTAAATACTTATTGTCAGATAAATTACCTGTTGAACATTTAAACTATAAACCCTTTATTTAAGAATTTTTAAAACACTTCAAAATCTATATAATATTACCAAAATAGTTTTATAAAAATATTTGTTTTTTAACTTGATGTCACAACCAGTCCATCCTTGTTCTTACAGAAATTCGGTCATACGTTGATCAGGTGTTGGACTGAAAATCTATAAGTTCTTGATAAACCTGTTTTCAACATCCAGTGAAAATACTCGGGAAAACATTTTTTTTGAAAACATAGAAAACATTTTTGAAATAGAGGAAACATCTTTGGTGAGAATGCTATGGAAATCATTACCCCTTCCATGGTCGCAGTTAACCCGATGATTACGTTGCCATCCTGGCAAAACCCTTAGATAACAGTAGGCACTCCGCGCCCCTCGATTACGCCATGGAACCTGTCACAGATCGCAGTTACATTCTGAGTTACGTTTCCATCACGGCAAAAGTCCATGTAACTGTAGGCATCAGCGCCCTCAATTTTTGCTGCCAAATGAAACTTTACTACTCCACATAGGTCGCAGACTACATCAGTCAAGTCCCAATGTATCCTTAGGCTCTCACGGCCTTTCGACTTTCGCTAGTCTCCATAGGTTGTAGTCTACCAATGTTACATTGCCATCACGGAAAAATCAAATGTAGACTGTTGGCTCTCGCAGCACACATGACTTCCACTATGATCCACAAGAGATCGCAGGGACATCGAGTTGCACTGTCGTCATAGTATACCCCAAATGTCTCTATAAGCATCAGTGCCCTCGACTTTCGCTACTAACAACACAAAACCTTCAAGAACTTCAGTTTGTCCGGATTCCTCCCAGGATACAATTTAGAGCCTCCCCCTTAGGCTCTAGGCAGACCCATCCCGTGGACCTCCTAATGCATTTCATTGGGAGCACCTTTTTCTCAAGAGCCAAATCTAAAAACACTTTATACTATGCACTTATAGTATTTTTCAAATCATACTCTATATTATTCATATAAATCACCTTTACACAAAATTGATATCTCAAATCGATAGTTCCAAACTTGGCTTTTCAACTTCCAAAATTTGATTTTTCCAAAAATCAAATGCCTTTTCAAAATCTATAGGTTCAAAAACCTTTTCCAAAATCATTCTCATAAGATCATTCATATACATACATACACACACACACACACATACATACACACACATATATATACAACTTATCCTTTCCAACTTGAAAATAATCTTTGGATCACTTATATAGATTCCCTCTTTATACTTCAAATATTTCAAAAACCCTTCTTCTGGCTACAGATTCAATAAGGGGAGTTTATCAAATATATATAACTTTATTTATACCAAATCAGAAGTTTGATTTCCCTTATAAATTTATTTACATAATACTTACCTTTCAAAAAGGTAGATTTCAATAATAGAGATATTCAACTTCCACTTTATTCATGTATATTTTTCAAAATATATTTCTCTTTCAAAAAATCATTTCTCATTTCTTTCAAAATTTCAATATCAATTTCCTTTAAGCACGTACGATGTACATATATCATCCATACGCAACATCAAATCCGATTGCTCATTCGATCACACAATTCCACTTTCGAACTAGTATCGCCCACCCGACTTCCTAGTGCGTACTCAGATCTGGTTTCTTCATCAGAAACCCTCATTCTCCTTGCATAGCCCTGACTATGATAGAGAATTCCCCGAATTTGTCAAAAATCCGTATCCAGGGTTCGCCATCGAAAATTGAGTGAAAAATCCCTGCTCGGATCGATATACTATCTCTAAATTTTATGCTCGAATCTGGATCAAATCACAATGCGAATAGAATAATATATGTACATCCTACATATTTATCATCATTGATTATTAGCTAAATCAATTCTCTTTTCTATTCACCTTCACTTTGATTCTATTCACTCATCCACAATTGCTCCCAATTTCCATTGGGTTAACACTTCAATTCTTATCTCAATTGGTATTCAATTATAGACAGTTTGCGCTCTGACCAACTTGTATTAAGAAAATAGCTTGAAATTTGTTAAAATAGATAAGTAGTTGTAAAATAGTTATTAGTTGCAAAATAGCAGTAGAATAATTAAGTAATTACAAAATAGTTGTAAAATAGTCAAATAGTTTATAAGTAGTTGTAAAATAGTGATTAGTTTGTAAAACAGATGTAAAATAGTAATTAATTTTCAAAAATAATTATAAAATAAGTATAAGATAGTTTAGGGTTTTAAAAAGAAAGTTTGTATAGTAAATAGCTAGGAAAATAGCTTAAAACAATTTATTTGAAAAAATAGTTCAGAGTCAAACTGTTCAATTTCCAATCTCTATTTCCAATCAATTTCCACTTCTATTTGAATTGATTCAATTCCAGTTCAATTTAAATTGTTTCAATTCCTGTCCCAAATTCACATCAACTCCCATTTGAATTTCAAACTTATTCAACTTCAATTTCACTTTAAATTAATTTAATTCAAATTTTCCATTTGAATTTTATGCTTATCCATCTTCAATCACAATTCCAATTAATTAAAATCAAATTCAATTTGAACTAATTCAATTCAAATCTCAACTTAAAACCATCTTGAATTTCATAAATTCAAGTTAAATTTTAAATGTTGATTTAATCCTTTAAATCAAATTAACCTTTACTTTTAAATTAACAACTTAAAATTTTTAAACCATTTAATTCTGAGTCCAAATTTCAAAATTCCATTTTAAATTACCTTTATTTAACTTATTTCAAAGTTCAAATCAGAGTTAATTTTTTTTTTAATGATTTAATCTTCAGAATCCAATTTATTACCCAATTTTAACTTCAAAACCAATCCTTTACAAATTTGCAGTAAGCTCATTTCTTACATTAAAAATTTTTAACTTCAAAGCAATTTCCCTTTTTCATTAGTTCAATCTTATTTCTATTTTATTTCAGTAATGGATGTGTATTACCTCAATACATTTCTTATTTAAAAAATCCAATTCTTATTTTCATAGATTATTAATAATAATAAGATGATATTAAGATAAGTCAAAATAAATAAATATCCAAATTATTTAAAAAACATCCATCCCCAGCATCCATTTTTCAATTTCCAGATCTCAAATCCATTTTGAGATCAAACACACTCCTAATTCAACTCAACCATTTAACTTTCCAAGTTAAATCCAATTTATAAAATCCAGTCAACTTTACCCAATTTGAATTTCCATTTCAAATTTTAAACTTCTTATTAATCATCTTTCCACTCAAGTTTAAAAACTTATTTCACTTCGGGTTTTCACATCACATTCCAAGGAAAAATTCAAAACTAAACCTTAGAGTTTATTTCAAATCATTTTTAATATTATGTATATCCCACATATATACATATTTATTTCCTTTGCACACCAAGTTATACCTTAAATTTTTAAACCGCCTTTGGTTTTAATTCAAAACAAATTTTCTTTAAAATTTCCAAACAACTCTTGTTTGAAATAGACCTCTTTCATTCAATTACATTGTAAATAATACTATCATTATTTCTTTTAACACGTTAAAATAAATTCCAAATTCCAGACTTAGATTTTAAAATATCATAATTTAGACCATCTTCATTTCCAATTTATAAGTCAAACTCACCTAAATGTTTACTTCCCTAAAACATTTCAACTTTGGCTTAATCATTAACAAACATTTCATTATTAAGATACAACAAACATTTTAGGATAATAGCCAAGGTTATCATATTTGAAAACAAATTTGCTATATATTATCTTATTCTGAAAACACTGCTACAAATTAAAGATTTTAATTTCAGTTTGTATCTATTTCAAACTTATCATCATTCAATTTCAATTTGGTTGTATTTCTATTACCACTTAATTCTCATTATTTTATTTTATTTTATTTCAATGAGCCAACAACAAATTACCTTAATATTTATAATAATTAGAAAGAAATATTGCTTTATATATGAAAACATAAACTTACATAAAACTTATTTATTTTTAAAACCAATTTAAAATCTTTATATAAGAATATAACAAGTACGCTCTCATATACTCAACTCATTCTAGGGTACCATTGACCCTATCCTTAATGTGTAAATCCATCAGAGCCAAGGTTCTCGCTTAACTTTCAGCTCTGATACCAAAATATAACGACCCAAAATTTCGACCTTGAAAATTCGACACTAATACGTCTACTATAGAAGTGCCGAGAAATTGAACGCCAAAAATTTCAGATTATTAAAGAAAGAAGAAGGAAGGAAGAAGAAGAACAGGAAACAACAGCATCTCACATTCGCAACGGGTCAAAATATAATGTTAAAATAATAGCATTTACACAAAGAAAGCTGTAATTATTACTTTTACAACAAAACATCAGAGTTCAATCATTTACAATTAAACTGGACAGTTGTACAACTTGTCCCAGACTACAACCAAATAACTCGCAAATACACAGCGGAAAACTCCATGCGTTCCTACCATCCAGCTCGCCTCCTGAGCTCTAGAATATCCTTACCTAAAAATCTATAATACTCGGTCTGATCCGAGCATTACATCAAAGTAACACCCGGGTCAGGCTGGAAACTAGCGTGAGTAAACCCATCTAACATGAAAAACTAATACATAAAACTTATTTAAAACCCGGGGCAACTCGTGCTTTATTACGAGTTTTATTCTTGTTAAAGCCCATCACTTATTTCACAAACAAATCACTAAATACCCTTACTTAGTTTCAATGGCCCATTTTACTTAAATTATTCCATTCCAGCCTATTGATTTCATATATCAAACTATAAAGAATTATTGTAGATTTTAAATCGAAGTGGTTTCGAGTATTTGCTGATACCCGACCCTGGTCTCTTTGAATCCAATATTATCCTTAAGCCAAATGTTTAAGTTTTAAACAATACAGTTTATTCAGAATTTCACATTTACATGGTAATTAATTTCAGATAAATAACCCACAATAACGCGGTTTAGCCAAAATATCTCATATCACAAAAGCAGCACAAATCACATATCAGAGATATCAAATAATCTAAGTCATTCAATATAACTTAATCATCTATAAGCAGGATAAATTAATTGTACCATTGCTAATTAATTTAATCACTTTTAAATCCTGCTTACTTAACATTAATTAATTACATACCATTAATTAATTATCCTTTAATTACCCATTAATTGTCCATAATTAATTCCATCAAGTAATTATCCCATTGGTTAATTATCCCCAATTAATTAATCTTTAATTATTAATTAATTATCCACTAATTATTAATTTACCCTTGAGAAATTTATTCTTTATTTGCTTACATTAAGTAACTATCATTTAATAAATCACCTTTAGTAATTAACCATTTAATATCCACCTTAATTAATGACATTAAGAAATTATTCTGTAACTATTTTCATTAAGTAATTAACCGTTAATAAATTAATCATCTTTTAATTAATTACCTAGATCAATTAATAACATTAACAATCAATCCTTAAAATAGATTACACAAATTAATTAACCTTTATTAATTATCCTAATAATAAATTGATTAATTACTCCCTTAACTAATTTCATTAGCTAATTAACTATCCTTGGATAATTAATCCTTGATTTAATTACATTATTAAAATCACCTTTGAAACATTTAGAAATTTAACTTATTATACAGTTACCCTAAACAAACGATTTCAAAATAATTTAAAACTTTGAAAATTTGTTTAAATTCGCTAATTCTTTGTTAAGAACTTGGCTTATATTTTCTTTGAAACTTATTCATTTGATAAACTTTTAAAATTTGGTTCAAAACATACTTCATTTGCCTTTGAAACTTGGCTAACATCTGGCTTGAAACTTGATTCTCTTTCTTAAATCATTTACTTAAAATCTGGCCCAAAATAACTTCATATTTTTTAAAAAAAATGGCGTCTAATAAAAACAAACCCGAGCCAACTAAGAAAATTTTCCGAGCTATTCTCGGCTAAAACTTACATCTCCATTCTTCGAGACAATCACACAAATGACTCGAGTAGTACCCGAGCAACAACCCACCTCCTTCCCGATGTTAAACATCACCACGACGCACAGATACGCCTGGAATTTGTGCACGTGCACGACCGATCGCCGACGATCCTGTCCTTATACCACCGTCGATAAGTCATCATTGGTCTACTCTTCCGATCCTGACCACCCAACCTCCAAATCGATCGCAAAATCAAAAATCGACCCGATAGAATCCACAGGAACAAAATCATTGACCCAGAAACGCCACGTTCTGACGCCACCAACAACCAGGAGTCATGAAACTCCGCCCATAACTTCATCACGAACCCACGCTCCGTTCCCCTACTATCAGTCTCCTCCAATGCCCTGTCGTCGACTTAGTAGCCTATCTCCCAATCTCGATCAAAACTGTGCTATAACCCTACTTTAACCTCGTCCGGCCACCACGGTGGACTAAATTTCCTCCATCCATTTTTGTCGTGCCCCACAACCCTCCATCTTGCTTTAGCCAAAAACTCGATCCTCCTCCCATCGCCGATCTGTAGAATTTGCCAGGAAACCCAAAAAAATTTCATCTCGCGAAATCTCCTAAATTTCTCATCTAAAAATCCTGATTTCATTTTTAAAATTCATGGTTTCCAATGGCAAGTCAAGTTATAATCATGAAACATTTAATTACCGAAATCAATTTTTTTGATAAAATCAAGTTTTACTGTAATTTTCCTTCTACTGGAAAACTACCTACAAATCTTACTTAAAACTATTTTTAAATCAAACATCTTATTATTTCTATCATATATTGTTTATACATCTTAACTTACAACAGATTAATGAAAGAGAAATTAGTTTTTGAATATTTCAAAAGCCTGTAGAATTAAGAACAGAGCTAATATATGTTGTTAACAAACATGCATACAATATCAACATACTTTCATCTTGAAACAAATCATGCATGCAAATTTTACTTCATAATTTCATGGATCATTACACGCATCAGATTATCAAATAAATTTAAACTTTAGAGATTTTGTTTGCTCACCTTGATTATGAATAGATAAGCCTTCTTCCTAAAACCTGGAAGTTGTTTGATTATAGAACTGTAACTTGAATTTTCTTAAACTTTGAACCTGAGCTGATTTGTTTCTTCACTTGTTGAATTAGCTTTGAGAGTGGGATGAATTTGCTACTCAGGTTTGTAACAGTTTTTGAAAAAATTTGTTTGCTTTGATTTTCTGGTTTAGTTTTACAAAATTTTGATTTCTCGTTTTGAAAGATGAAGATAGAAAAAGAAATGAGAAAGGAATAGAAATGTATGTATCTTCTTTTATCCTTTATTTATTATTTAAAAACAAAAACAAAATAATGACACTTGTTAAATTTTCTTACAAATGTCATTTACATATTACAATTGACTTACATTTGTTTTATTGAAAGAACTTATGTTTACATTCGTAATTATCATGTATTAATATGTTTTATATGTTCATATATATATTTATATTATAATTTCAAATTATTTTTATTAATGTCTTATGTGTTTATACTTAAAATTTCTCTCTTATTTATTTATAAAAACAATTAAAAGTAGACGATATAAAATTCCAATTATACACTTATAAATAGTTATACAATATACTAGTTTTATATATATTCTTTATTTATATTTTTAAATGTTTTTCATAAAACTTTTATATTAAATTTTCTATTTAGTAATTAATTTCCTTAATTTATACAATAAAATATTTTAAAGAAAATAATATAAAATAAATTATATACTAATAAAATCATATGCATATATATTTTATATCCAATTTATTTTAAGATATTTTATTCTTTGAGTTTCCAATTCAAATTCTAATCCTAATTTAATTTAAAATCAACTCATATATATATACTTAAACAAACACATATTTAATTTTTTTGAAAATAATAAGTTTGCCCGTTGTAAATAATTATATTAGGAGATTATCAAATAAATATTTATCTAGGTATAAATATTTAATATCAGATTTATTTGTTTATAAATCAGTGTTTTCAATAGTTAAAATCAGATAATTATTCAATTACCCGATGCCCAAAAATTATGGTTATCACAAGGCATCCCGTAGGACAAAAAGTGTAAAAGTACGATATGCAATCCGAGACATGTACTTATATATTATTAGTGAGCATTTACGGCTAATCTCGTGCGAAAGCGAGCTCCAAATGCGAAGCAAGCGCCATCTGCACCTACTCAACACTCAATAATAATGAGAAACATGTATATACGAAAAGTAATATCAATGTACAACACATACCAAGAAAACTACTATATATGCCAATATAACAAATGCAACACAAGCAACAAATCCAATCATCAAACAACTATCATCCAACTAACATCCAACAACCAATATCTATCCAATCAATCAATAACCAAATCAATATAAATTCATTTCACATTAATATTCATTGAATTGGTTTTCAATTAAGTCACTTGATTCATTAGCATTGGATTTTACCGACATTCATTTATTCATATTCAATTAGTTTACATTCACTAATTCATATTCAAATTAGTTCACTTCCAACTCAAATCAAATCAATTCCATTTAGATTCACTTATCTCCAATTTGAATTCATTTATTTAGCTTTCAATTTCATTAATTCAACTTCATTAATATTTAATGAATTTATGTACAATCAACTAACAACCACTTAACAACCAGTGCATATCCAACATAAGCAAATTTATTTATTTCGCTTACATTCAATTTGGTTTATCACTTTTAATTTCTATTAGTTTAATATTCAATCGACTTTCATTCAATTATTCAATTACTAATTCATTTTACATTTCAAGTTGAATTTCATTATATAACCCAAGTCCATATTCTTTAATGACTTCATTTCATTATTCACTTTATTAATTCATTTTGATATCAAATTCAACTTCATTCAACATCACTTAAGTTATATTTCATTTCATCTTCATTTTTGTTTACTTTCACTATAAAACTTAACTTCACCCTTAATTTAATTCAAATCCTATTTTATTTAACTTTTACTTAAGTCAAATTCATATCCTTATTCAGATTCAAATTTTGTTTTGCTTAACAAAATAGTTTAACCATTCTAACAATTGGTTTTATTTACTTTTTCTCCTTTTATAAGTTATAAAATTATTTAAACTTCTGAATTCATACTATATAATCACTTTACCACTTAAGTTTAAATTCTAATTCAATATCTTATCTAATCCAATTCAAATCATATATTTTATTATACTAACTCAAATTTATTTCAACTTAAACCAAATTACATTCTTATTATCTCATATTATAAGTCCAAAACTCATTCTCCTTATTTTTATTAATTACAACTTGGATTTTAAATTCAAATTCATTTATCACAACAAAACTTCAATTTCGACTTACTATTGGTAGCAAATGCATCACACGAAAACTCAAAAATGATACTGATGATGCTGCAGTCAACACCCTTATTATTTCCCAACAACGGTAATGAATTCGCTGCTTTTATATTCTTTTTTAAAAAAATCTTTTATACTTATAAATCACAATTATAAACCTTTTATAATTTCACTATTTTACTTCATTTATAAGATCATTCCAAATTTATTTATCTTATAATAATATAATCTTTTTAACTTTGAAAATCAACTTCCAAAATCAACAGGATTCAAAATTTCAAATTCTTAGTATAAATCCATTTTTATTTATAATTCCATAAATTATAATTCATTTACTTATATAATTTTTTTCTTTTAGAATTATTGTTTAGATTATTCAAACAGCTTTTATTAACTTTTATATATATATATATATATATATATATATATATATATTTACATATTCAAATAACCAAACAATCAATTTATTTACACTTTAGTATTTTTGAAAAATTGTTCACTTTATATAAAATATAGTCGATTCATTTACCCAATTTAAAATGATACTATGTTGACTTGCCTCCTTTAAGTGTTTGGAAATCCCTATCGATAATTTGGCATCCCACATACCGACCAAAATTCACAAACAGCTCAACGGATAAGCAAACACAATATAAAATATTTTATAATCACTAACAAATATGCACTCATATATAATACACTCAACTCAATCTAGGGTGCTACTGTCCCTATCCATACTTAGTACACATCAAAGCTTAGGAAAATACAAAATCTAAGCTCTGATACCAAATGCGACAACTCTAAAATCCGTACCCTTTGAATCGACAATAATCCACACATGTCCAACCCAAAAATCACAGACTAACGGAAAGTCAAGAGAAAAAAAAGAAGAGAAGAAAAGAAAGAGAGAAGATGGAACCAAAAAGAACAGTACAGAATCTCACATCATAGCGGAAAACATATAATATCATATCGATGATCTTTACAAAATAGAAAATGTATATATACATACATCAATCAGAGTTCAACAATGAATCACTAGTTATAAGCCTCGACAGTTATAATGACCCGTCCTCACAGTTGCCGATAATATAAACAACAACTAAGAAATGCAGCGGATAATCAATAATCAAAATAGATATGTGTATACGAAAATGAAGATCTCCAGCTCTCCTGCTGAAGCTCCAATAGCACCAAATCTGGACCTGTAAATATACTCGGACTGACCCGAGCGTTGAAAAGGAAGAACGTTCGTATCAGTCTGGTAAACCAGCGTGAAAAGCACACTCAAATGAATTTATTAAATTACCAAACTTTTCTTTTGTCAAAACAAATGCATCTCGTAAGACACGCCTACACATAAACACGGACAAGTTTTTACCTTATGATAACAAAAACATTTCATATCAAATTATCTGATGTTTTACTAGGGTCTAGTATACAAATAGTATTAATCATAGCCGAAATTGTTACATTGATTAAATTCTAGCATATAGCCCAAAATGGGTAATACAATCAAAATGGCAGGTACGTAGTGGAGTTTGGATTTCCATAGAAATGACCAGGTGAAGGGACTACCTTCCGACAGTACATCTCTAGAAGAATGTACCGAGGAACATCACAAAGGATCCTCTACCAAATCAAGACCGACCCACCTCTATAACTCGATGGTACCGAATATATCATCTTTCGATCATTATCGACCTTTAACGAGGGCCCTCATAGCATAAAAACCACAATAATCAAATACATGACGCAATAACGTGTAAAGATATATCTAGAAGAGGACGATCATACCCTACTTGAGAGTGACCCACTTAGCCTTGCCTCATATAACCCTGTTTTGGTCATTTCCGGTCAATGTGGCCTGAGGTAATGATTACCTTTCACAAATCACAATCACGTCACTTAGAATGCCACACGGCCATTGCCATTTGACTACTAATTGTCTTCCACAAAAATACAATCCTTAAGCTCATACGTCTCAAGGAAGGTATTAAGCTAAGAGAAGCTGCCTTCTCCGCCACAACTGATGTACGTTTGTAAAAACCAACGTACTTAATCTAGATAAATGCAATGTCAAACAAATATCCATATAAGTTGTCCCAGAATAGGAGAAACCAAAGGTACTTTCCTACCGCATCATGTTAGGAAATCCCTAGGATTAGTAGCGAATAGTCCTCGCATTGAATATTTCATAATGAAGAGACCACTGATACTATATGTATATTGGGATTTTGACCCCAAACGATCAACAAGCTGTCTCCTACTATGAAAATGATGAATATTAATATCATCACAAGCAACCTGAACAATCGTCGCATATACGTTGGTTCGAAGTGGTTTTCAGATAAATCTGATCCCGGTCTCTTCGCACCAACAACGCGAAAGCATTTCTCAACCTCACATAGAAACTAAGTCTCGTAGACTTATCACATCTCTAACTTTCAACTTGTTATCCTTCGGGCCAAGAAGGAAGCTCGATAGACTAGGGTAATACTCCGCACTATACGAATCAACGTCCTCAACACAAACGATAATCTAGCCTATGCAGAAGGCTACGTACTAAGTGTACGCCTAAATAGTTCCCACATCAAGTCGAGGAGCTAAAATGGCCAAATTTGATAGTCAGTTATTTAACTATCAAAACAAACAAACAAACAAACATTCAGCACCATAACAATCACCGGGCCTTTTTAATTAATCTTATATTAATCAAACCATTTTCCAAATATTCACTTCAAATTATCTTTAAAAATATATATTTCCAAACCATTTCAACATTGGAAAACATTTGCATATACTTATTTAATAATAAGTAAATCACAAATCTCTTTATTTTCAACACTTAGAAAATATTACATATACTTAAACCATGATTAAGTATATATTTTATTCTTTAAGGAAAACATTATCTTAAGATATTTATTTAGGTCAAAACGAATGTTGTGTAAAACATCGTTATGAAAACCCAAAATCACTAGTATAGGGATTCGAAAATAAGATAGATATATAAATCCCATATGATACACAAAAACATTTCCTTTTGAAAATCATTAACTATAACAATAGTGTTATAGTCCATACTTCCTTATTTCTCGGAACATCTATTTCAACAATGAATGTTTAAATCTATGGTTTCGATACTTAACACACTTTAAAACATATTCAAATCGTTTAATTCCATTTAAAATATCACTTCTCAAAATACCCATTTTATATGATATATTATTCACTGTCCAAAATCGTGAATATAGTTCATTTACTAAATCCAATATTTCTACACATTTAGTAAAGAATTACCACTGTCCAAAATCTTAGATATAATTCATTTGCCAAATTCATTGCTTCTATAAATTCATTAAAGGATTATCACTGTCCAAAATCGTGGATATATCTCTTTTAATAAACTTCTATATTTAGCTTATCCAATTCAATTGATTTCGAAATTATAAAACAATGTTTATAAATCCCATTTATATTTTAATAAAAACTTCAAGATATAAATTCCCTTTGTTAATTGATTCCATACATACCTCAATTACATGCCAAAATCCAAATTATTAACTAATTACTTATAATTCTCTTATTTCCAAAATTCGTTCTTTTTTATAATTTCATAAATTATAAACCTTATTCACTTATAAAATCCATTTATAACTTCATTTAAGTGTTTACAAAACTCCTTTATAATCCCAATATTTTGATTTATAAAATATCAATTTTATAAATCTTATATATAAATATTTATAAAATGTTCAAAATCTCAATTTCAACTATTTTACCAAATAGTTCATTTCATATTTCAAAAATCACATTTCAATTTTATCTCCCAAAAATCATAATTTTTATAACAATAAAAAATATAACATTTATTTATTTAAAATAATTCATTCCTTCAATAATTCAAAATTAATAAAATATCTATTTTCATAATCACTTGAAAATCCTTTTTCAATTTAAAATCATCACTTTAACAATTTTAAAATTCCAAAATAGGCCCAATGCTGCAACAGCATCAAATACATCAATCACGGCATCCAACACATCATATATCATATGATAACAGAATATATAACAATATCTGTAAATAAAACCAATACTGGTGAGGAATCCAATTGGATCCCTCCAACCTATCACATGCAACAATATATATATATATATATATATATATATATATATATATTAGAAATATATGTACAATATTCGCTTCGAGGCAGACGCGCGTACAAAAGGTCATCCGCTAGGGTCTCATCTGCTCCAATAGGCGGGAATATATCCAAAATACCAACTAATATATAGATAATATATCATATATCATCCTAATAATCATCATATGATAAATTTATTCTCACTTGTATAAAAATATAAGTGAGTTAAAAGAGTGAGTTGTACTCACAATGGTTCCAATTGCAGTCGAAGTGTTTTATTCTGAATAAAATTAAACGAGCATTTAATTTTACCCAAAATTTACACTAGCACCAATCAACTCCAAACTAATCTAAAATGTAGTGCTCATCAATACGGATCCAACGCTATTTGTTTCGTCGAAAACGAACCTCGTATGAAAAAGTTATAGCGTTTGGAAGTTTATACGAATTTTATTATATAAATAAAGTACAAAACCTTTTTAATTTTAAACCTAGAATCAATATCGGCGCACCTTCCTGGAGTTCAAGATCTGGCCGTGCTTTTCTCCTTCTCCCCCTTTGTTCCAAAACGCGCACTCACCTAACCCAAGGTCACCTTTTCTTTCACGAATTATCACGCCTCCACCGAGTATTTTGACGACAATCGAACGACGCCGTCGTGTAGCCCATGCTCCACTCCACCTTCACCTCAATCCATGATGAGCTCGGTCCTCGTATGACCATGAAACTCGTGGTTTAACACGGCCAACTCACGGTCAATTTCTGGCCTCACTTGATGAATTAGCACATCACACCGTTGGATCGATAGATTTCATCGCGCTCTACAAGTTTATAGTTGGATGTTTTTCCTAAAACTCGATGGATTTGGAGATATTAGAGGAGAATGAAGATGTGATTTCGGCCATTGGAAATGAAGTGGCGGCCTGCCTAGAAGATTTAAGATTTGTGAAAATTAGGAAAAAAAGTTGGCCTTTAATAGAAAATTCACGCGCACTATTCACCCGAAAATTTTTCGAACTCTAAACGAAACGCGCCGTCTGACGTTTATAATGTTTTAACCATATTCCAAATACAATGGAATATATATCAAGAGCCAATTCGTTCATATTTGGAAGATAGGTTTTCTAATCGACTATTTATAATTAAAATTTACTTAAACAAATTTCTATGCGTTTTAGGTTCTCCCGGACAAACCGTGAATCGATTGACACGAAATTTGAAATTTTACAATAATGTAACATTATGGATCTAATGAAACTGGTTTCGTCGAAATCCGAGACTGTATAAAAAAATGACTATTTTTATACGTTTATTAAATATTAAAATATTTAATTTCTGTAATTTAACTTTTAATTCAATTTTAAAAGTCTCTAACATCACTCAAACTCAAACAGAATTTAATTCAACATTAAAAATCATTTTCATTCACATTAAATTCAAATTTCAATTATTTACAAAATTCCCAATATTAAATTAACAATTTAATTATCCAACTAAATCCTTATATTAGAGATATAATTTATCCAACTTATAAAATTAACTTGTAAATATTTAAAATCAATTAAATATATGAATTTCAAATGATTGAAATTCTGGGTCGATGCATTCTCCCCCACTTAAACGAATTTCGTCCTCGAAATTACCAAGTAAGAAAAGTCATAAAATAAATTTCCAAAATCATCTTAGTTAAAATTATTATAAAAACTTTACTAAGTTTTCAAATTCATATATAGTTATCTTTTCAAAACCACTAGATTCGTTTAACTTTTAACTCAACATTTTAGTTATCACAAAAAATTTCAATTTTTCTCAAAAATTTTCTAACGCCTTACATTTTCAGAAAAATTCGTCAGCGTCCCCTTTGCGCGGTTCAATCGTAGTATGATCACAACATACATATGTCATAAATATGTATCTCATTTTCGGGAATGAGGCATCCCGTAGGGAAAATGTGTAAAAGTACGATATGTAATCTGAGATATGTACCTTATATATTATTAGCAAGCATATACGGCTAATATAGCACGAAAGCGAGCTCCAAATGCGTAGCAAGTGCCATCCACACCTACTAAACACTAAACAACAATGAGAAACAGGTATATATGAAAAGTAATATCAATATACAACATATACCAATACAACTACTATATATGCCAATATAACAAATACAATACAAGCAACAAATCCAATCATCAAAAAACCATCATCCAACTAACATCCAACAACCAATATCTATCCAATCAATCTATAACCAAATCAATATATATTCATTTCACATTAATATTCATTGAATTTTTTTTCAATTAAATCACTTGATTCATTAACATTGGATTTTACTAACATTCATTTATTCATATTCAATTAGTTTACATTCACTAATTCATGTTCAAATTAGTTCACTTCCAATTCAAATCAAACCAATTCCATTTAGATTTACTTATCTTCAATTTGAATTCAATTATTTAGCTTTCAATTTCATTAATTCAACTTCACTAATATTTAATGAATTTCTGTACAATCAACTAACAATAACCTAACAACCAACGGATATCCAACATAACCAAATTTATTTACTTCGCTTACATTCAATTTGGCTTATCACTTTTAATTTCTATTGGTTTAATATTCAATTGACTTTCATTTAGTTATTCAATTGCTAATTCATTTTACATTTCAAGTTGAATTTCATTATATAACCCAAGTCCATATTCTTTAATGACTTCATTTCATTATTCACTTTATTAATTCATTTTGATATCAAATTCAACTTCATTCAACATCGCTTAAGTTATATTTCATTTCATCTTCATTTTCATTTACTTTCACTGTACAACTTAACTGCACCCCTAATTTAATTCAAATTCTGTTTTATTAAAAATTTACTTAAGTCAAATTCATATCCTTATTCAGATTCGGATTTTGTTTTGCTTAACAAAATAGTTTAACCATTTTAACAATTGGTTTTACTTACTTTTTCTCCTTTTATAAGTTATATAACTATTTAAATTTTTGAATTCATATTATATAATCACTTTACCACTTAAGTTTAATTTCCATTTCAATAGCTTATCTAGTCCAATTCAAATCATATATTTTATTATACTAACTCAAATTTATTTCAACTTTACCAAAGTACATTCTTATTATCTCATATTATTAGTCCAAAACTCATTCTACTTCTTTTTCTCAATTACAACTTGGATTTTAAATTCAAATTCGTTTATCACAACAAAACTTCAATTTCAACTTACAATTGGTAGCAAATCCATCACACGGAAACTCGAAAATGATACTGATGATGCTGCAGTCATCACCCTTATTATTTCCAAGCAACAGTAGTGAATTTAGTGCTTTTATATTCATTTTTTTAAAATATTTTATATTTATAAATCATAATTATAAACCTTTTATAATTTCACTATTTTACTTCACTTATATAAGATAATTCCAAATTTATTTATCTTATAATAATATAATCTCTTTAACTTTGAAAAACAACTTCCAAAATCAACAGGATTCAAAATTTCAAATTCTTAGTATAAATCCATTTTTATTTATAATTCCATACATTATAATTCATTTACTTATATAATTTATTCTTTTACAATTATTGTTTAGATTATTCAAACATCTTTTATTAACTTATATATATATTTACATTTTCAAGCAACCAAACAATCAATTTATTTACACTTTAATATTTCTGAAAAATTGTTTACTTTATATATAAAATATTATCAAGGTAAAATTATTTCATTTACCAAATTTAAAATGATACTATGTCGACTTGCCTCATTTAAGTGTTTAAAATCCCTATCGGTAATATGGCGTCCCACATGCTGACCAAAATTCACTAAAAACTCAACAGATAAGTAAACACAATATAAAACATTTTATAATCACTAACAAATACGTGCTCATATATATAACACACTCAACTCAATCTAGGGTGCTACTGTCCTTATTTATACTGATTACACATCAAAGCTTAGGAATATACAAAATCTAAGCTCGGATACCAAATGTGACAACCCGTAAATCCGTACCCTTTGAACCGACAATAATCCACACATGTTCGACCCAAAAAGCATAGACTGATGGAAAGTTAAGAGAAAGAAAAGAAGAGAGAAGAAAAGAAGAGAAGAAAAAGAGAAGATAGAGCCAAAAAGAACAATACAGAATATCACATTGCAACGGAAAACATATAATATCATATCAATGATCTTTACAAAACAGAAACTGTATGTATACATACATCAATCGGAGTTCAACAATCAATCACTAATTATCAGCCTAGATAGTTATACATAATAACATGTCCTCACAGTTGCCGATAATATAAACAACTACTAAGCAATACAGCGGATAATCAATAATCAAAACAGATACGTGCATGCGAAAATGATCTCTAGCTCTTCTGCTGAAGCTCCAATAGCACCAAATCTGAACCTGTAAATATACTGGGTCTAACCCGAGCATTGAAAGGGAAACAGTGTGGTAAACCAGCGTGAGAAACACATTCAACTGAATTTATTAAATTACCAAACTTTTCTTTTGTCAAAACAAAAGTATCTTGTAAGACACGCCCACACTTAAACACATAGACATGTTTTTACCTTACGATAGCTAAAACATTCCATATCAAATCATCTGATATTATACTAGTATGCAAATAATATTAATCATAACCGAAATTGTTACATTGATTAAATTCCAGCATATAGCCCAAAATGGGTAATACAATCAAAATGGCAGGTATGTAATGGAGTTTGGATTTCCATACAAATGACCAGTTGAAAGTACTACCTTCCGGCAGTACATCTCTAGAAGAATGTACCAAAGACCATCACAAAGGATCATCTGCCAACACAAGACCGGCTCACCTCTATAACTAGATGGTACCGAATACGTCATCCTCTGGTCGTTACCGACCTTTAATGAGGGCCCTCGTAGCATAAAAACCACAATAATCAAGTACACGACGTCATAGCATGTAAAGATATATCTAGAAGAGGATGATCATACCCGAATTGGGAGCGACCCACTTAGCCTTGCGGCATATAACATTGTTTTGGTCATTTCCGGTTAGTGAGGCCTGAGGTAACGATTACCTTTCACAAATCACAATCACATCACTTAGAATACCACACGGCCATTTCCGTTTGACTACTAATTGCCTTCCACAAAAATACAACGCTAAGATCATACTTTTCAAGAAGAATGTTAAGCTAAGAGAGGCTGCATTCTCTGCCACCACTTATGTACGTTATTAAAAACCAATGTACGTGTTCTGTAACGACCCAGAATTTCTGTCATTTAAAATTCGTGTATTTAATTGATTTTAAATATTAACAAGTAAAATTTGTAGGTCGAATAAATTTTATTTCGAATATCTAGATTTAATTGGATAATTAAATCGATAATTTAATATATGAAATTACAGAAATAATTGGAAATTGGAAATTGGGGTTAATGTGATTAAAATTGGTTTGTAAAGTTGTATTAAATCATATTGGAGTTAGAATGATGTTATAGAAATTTTAAAATTTAATTAAAAGTTAATTTGTAGAAATTGAATATTTTAATATTTAATTGACGTGTAAAAATAGCCATTTTTCAAACAATCTCGAATTTTGACGAAACTAGTTTCATCGGATCCGTAATATTATATTATTGTATGGTTTCAAATTTCATGTCAATCGGATTTACGGTTTGTCCGGGGCAAGCTAAAACGCGTAGAAATCGATTCGAGTGAATTTTGAATTTAAATAGTCGATTCAAAAACTTATCTTCCAAATTTGATCGAATTAGCTTTCGATATATATTCCATTGCATTCGGAATGGAGGTAAAACATTATAAACGCCAGGCGGCACGCTTCGTTTGGAGTTCGGAAAAATTTCGGGTGAATAGTGTCGCGAAATTTTCTATAAATGGACCTTAAACATTCACATTTGCACAAACCCTAATTCAGAAACCCTAGCCGCCAGTTATAATTTCAATGGCCGAAATCGTTCAATTCTTCTTCCTCAATTATTTCTTAATCCATACATTTTCGAGCTTCGATTTCTGAATGAAACTTCAAGAGCTTGACACGCTCTATAATCTCAACGGTGGAGATGGATTTTCGTCGACCGGAGGCGACGCAAGAAGGCCGCGTTCGTGCTCGTTTCAAGACGAAAATCAAGAAGCATAGGGGACCGAGCTTGGCATGCTCACGGCCGAAGGTGGCTCTCGAGTTGGGCTTCGCAATGGTGGTTTCTGATCGTCTTCAAAGTTGACGTGGTAGTCGCGGCTAGCTAGGGTTTTAGGCGTGCATATGGGTTCTTCGTGCACAATAACCTGTAGAGGGATAAGATGGAATTAGCGGCTAGGATGCAGGGGGATTGAAGGTGCATCCCTGATTAGTGAAGGTTTAAAAATAAAATAAAAGAAATTTTTAATTATCTTATTTAAATTCGTTTGAAATTTAAAACGCGATATCTTTTTCATACGAGGTTGGAATTTGACGAAACAAATTGAGTTAGGTTTGTATTGACGAATACTACGCGATGGAGCTGGATTGGGATTGATTGGAGCTAGTGAAATTTTTAGGTAAAATTAAACGCTCGTTTAATTTTATTCCGAATAAACACTGCAACCGTTATTTGAAGCAAGGTGAGAACTTCTCACTCAATCGAAACTGTTTCGATTTAAATTTTAAATAGTTAGATTTAAAATTGCTTGATTGTATGATTGAATGATAAATTATTATCTATCATTGTTGAAATAGACCCTATATGCCGTATATTAAGCGGATGTTATTTATTAAACACATATGCCGCGATATTCTATCTTGATGTGGAATTGGTATTATATATGTACTTGGAGTTGATTTTCCCGCATTATATAGCAGATGAGAGCCTATTGCGCCACATAATAGCAGATAATATTTTATATGAACCCATATACCACGAGTATTGGAACGTGATTGGTATCGTGCTAACATCTGTGGATGTAGGGAAACAGGTTGGAGGGATCCAACTGGATTCCTCACCTGTATTGATTTAATTACAGATATTGTGATATATTCTGTTATCATATGATATATGATGTTTTGGATGTCGTGATTGTTATATTTAGTGTTGTTGCAGCATTGGGCCTATTTTGGAAAATTAAAAGTGTTAAAGTGATGATTTTCAAATTTAAAAGGGTTTTAAAGTGATTTTTGGAAAGTATACGTTTTATTGAATTTTGAAACTGATTCATTTTAATTAAATAAACGTTATAATTTTAATGTTATAAAATTTATGATTTTTGGGAAATATAATTAAAATGTGATTTTTTTAAATATGGAGTTAATGAATTTTATAAAATAGTTTAAATTAAGTGTAACGCCCCGGAAATTTTCGACTTTCGAAAACTCAACATCGATACTCACTTTATCGACTGCCGAGAAATCGAAGGTCAAAAACCCGAAATGTTATGGTTTTTAAGAAAAGAAAAAGTAGAAAAGAAGAGAAGAAAGAAAAAGGTAGAAGATGGAGGGAAAAGAAAAATAGAACATAGAACGGAACAGAACACAACAGAACAATAACAGAATCTCACAATTCGCAGCGAAACAACATATAATAATAAATGAATAATCTTTAAACAAAGAACTATATCAGTTATTACATTACATTTCATTTCATTACATCATATCATCAGAGTGTACAACAACAAACAACAAACAGCGGAAAAGAAATACTATATACTAGTAATACGCCATGCCATCCAGCTTGCCTCCAGCAACTCCAGAATATCCTGATAAACCTTAACTCTTGACTGCCCGTGTGGAAATTGGTGGGCACCCAGAGTTTAGGAAGGAAAACAATAAACTCCGAGTCAGTCATGTGACTGGTGTGAGAACTCAAAACAGTTTATTTATCTTTAAAAATCAAAATAGAGGAATATTTTTATTTCAATTCGCAATGCTTTTAAAAATGAGACTACCATAAGGCCTCCCGCACACACACACAATGCAAACGCAGAATCGGAGGAGATTTCTCCTTATGATAGTCAAAGATGCTTGATACGCATTTAAAATAACATTTGATATTATTACTAGTGCATAGTGTAGGGAAAATTCATTTCGAAAGTAGAATATAAATCTTAGCCAACATAGACATTTCGAACTATGCCTACTATAGCTACCATCCAAACAGTGTTGCGACACCATAAGTGAATGATAGGTTCTACAACTAAAACCGTACAAGTTTCGTATTGTTTCTTTGGATTTCCAACAAATGGTCAGGCCAAGGGACTTCCCATTGCCACATGAGAATGCCTCTGGAAAGACATCCCCGAGAACCAAACCGGAACTCTGCCAACACAAGGCCGGGTTACCCCTAACTGGGTAACTACTGACACGAGCACGCCATTCCCCGATCGTAAACGACCTTTCTCACGGGATCCCGATAACCAACAACCACAAAGTAATGAATTCGCAGTAACCACATAGGTTAAATATCTGGGCTCCATACCATGATACCACCTCTATCCAGAAGGAAATGTACATACCCTAAAGGGAGCTACCCCTCATAACCTTGCCGCATCTTTCCTGTTTTGACCATTTCCGGGGTGTGAGGCTCGACGAAGTCACGTCCACAAAAACATACTTTATACAAAAGCCATGCTTTGGGTCAACAAATGATCAACACAATGATCACCAAGATAGACGATCAAATAAGCGATCCTATCACAATAATCAACACGATGATCATTTACAGCAACACTCAGCATGTCATATTACCAAATTGGGAATATATCGCTGATAACCTTCAACTACATAACCTCTGAGCTCGTACGTCTCAGAGAAGGGTGTTAAGCTAAAAGAATAAATTCTCCGCCACCAACAGAAATATATTTGAAAGAAATCGGCTTTATATCTCAACTTGTAATGTCAGACATACTATCCATACAAGTCTGTTCCGGGCTCGAACAAAACCGAAGGCACTTACAAAGAAGTCCTTGCAATCCGGATATTCACAATCCTGATCGGATTCACCATCACATATGGAGAACTCTATGCCGGAGCAACTCGGTGCAGAGTAAATCGACAGGTCATCCTATCGCTCTCGCAAATACCGGGTCTTCAACACCGATCTTCAATGCAATTATAACGACGTATCACATATTCGGAATGGGTTATACGACCCCATGGTCCTTTCCCGGTTAACCCGAATAGTGAGCGCTTATTCAAAAATAAGTGTGGCATTCACATTCAAACAATTCACATCAATTACCCATTCAAAGGGAAATATTGATAGTCGGTTATTGAACTATCAATTGATATGCACACATCACTAGATTCCAAATAATTTTCCAAATTATTTATTTCACAAAATATCTTTACAAGATATATAATTTCACACTTCAAAAATAAATCAATATTTACTTTTAAACAAATTCTCCTTTCCTTTATAAATTCAATAGTGAATTTATATTTCACAATATCTATTGATATACGTTTTCAATTATCCATTTTCAATTTATCTTCAAAAAGATAAATTCTAAATATCACTTCATATTGGAAAACAATTCCATACTTATTTAATAAGTAATTCACAAATTTTATTTATTTTCAACACTTGGAAAATATTCAATATACTTAAATCAAAATTAAGTACATATTTCATTCTTTAAGGAAATCATTCTCTTAAACATATTTATTTGGGCCAAAACGAATGTTGCGTAGAACATCGTTACGACGTCCCAAATTCACTAGTATAGGATTCGAAATTAAATAGATATATAAATCCCAATACTATACAAAACATTTCCTTTCGGAAATCATTTACTATAACAACAGTGTTATAGTCCATTATTTCCTTTTAATTCTCGAAAACGTCTATTTCAACAATAAATGTTGAAATCTATGGTTTCGAATCTCAACACATTTTAAAACATCGTTAGATTGTTTTAATTCAATTTAAAATATCACATTCTAAACATTTTCTTTAACATATTATTCACTATTCAAAAACGTGAATATACTACGTTAACAATTTTATTTTTTCATCCTTTTTTACATTTTACTTTAAAGTATTATTCACAGTCAAAAATGTGAATTTAACTCCATTAATAGGTTTCAACGATTTACTTATCAAAATAAGTCGTTTGTGAATTTATAAAACAACGTTTATGAATTCCATTTCTATTTATCTTATAAAAACTTCTTTTTATAAATTCCTTTATTAACCTATTCCAGTTTATAACTCAATTATAAACTAAAAGTTCATATTATAAGTCAAATGCTTATAAAACGATTATTTTACAAAATCATTCTTTTAAAGACTTTCCAAATCATAAATCTTATAACTTATAAGATTGTTTATTTATCCAAAATTCATTCTTTCAATATCTTTATAAATTTTATAAACCTACTGTTTATAAAATTTCATTTATAACTTCACTGTTTAAAATCCTATAAATTCCATACAATTATGAAATTCATTTTCACTTCATTCAAACACTTATAAAAACTCGTTTTATAATGTCTATATTTCAATTTATAAATATCCATTTATAAATCTCTTAATATAAATCAATTTATATTATTCTTTAAAACATCTTTAATCTCCTTTATTATTTCACCATTTTTGATTCATAAAATAATTAAATTTTATAAATCCTATATTTAAACTTTTCATAATAAATTCAAAAATCTCGATTAACTATTTTATAAAATCATTAGCATCATATTCTCAAAAATCAGTTTTTAACTATATTTCTCAAAAACCATAATTTTTATAACATAAAAATTATAACGTTTTATTTATTTAAAATGAATCAATTCCAAACATATAGTATATTTTCAAAAATCACTTTATACATTATTTTAAAATTCCAAAACTTGGTCCAATGATGCTACATATCAAATAGTCAATCACGACAACAACGATATCATATATCGATATGATAATCCATCAAATATCAAAATATCTGAAATCAAATAAATACTGTTGAGGAATCCAGTTGGATCCCTCCAACCTGTTTTCCTGCATCCACAAACATTAGCACAATACCAATTCCGTTCCAGTACGAAATTATCGCGGTATATGTTTTTAATAAATATTATCCGCTTAATAACGGCGCAATAGGGTCTCATCCGCTAAACAAAAAATACGGGAAATCAATAACTCCAATATATACATATGCCAATATATATATATTGCTACTATATATAATACCAATTTCACTGTTTATGAAATATTCGCGGTATATGTTTTTAATAAATAACATCCGCTTACTAACGGCGTATAATGTCTATTTTAACAATCAATAGATATCAATCATCATTCAAACATGCATTCAAATATTTTAAATCTAACTATTTAAAATAAAATCGAAACTGATTCGATTGAGTGAGAAGTTCTCACCTTGATTTTAAATTCCGTTTTAGCGATTTATTTCGAATAAAATTAAACGGACGTTTAATTTTACACGAAATTTTCACTAACTCCAAACGACTCCAATCCAATTTCATCGCGTAGTGCTCGTCCATACGATTCCAACGCAGCTGGTTTCGCGCGTTTTCGACCTCGTATGAAAAAGATATCAATTTTTGAAGTTACACGAGTTTATATTAACAAATTTACAACATTAACTTTATATTTTCAACCTTCATCCAATCCAGGCCTTTGGATCCAACACCAACCCATCTCAGCCGTGCATCCCCTTCTCCCTCTCACGTTCTTCCTTCTCCAGATAATTGTCGTCTTCATGAAACCCATAAGCTCATGATTAGGGTTTGATTTTTCTTCACCAATACTCGATGAAAATTCGATCGGCAACTTGCAATACGAAGCTCCAAACCTGAGCTACCTTCGGCCCTAAGCTAGTGAAGCTCGGCCACCTCCTTCCCATGAAAACGCGTGCGTGACTGGCCACGGTCGGCCCCACCTTGCTCCTCCTACGTTGCACCAAAACCCATCATCACCGTATGGATTTCAAGATCACGTCGCCCTCTACAACTTTCGTGTTGAAAGTTTCTTCTAATTGTTGATGGATCGTGAGTGATTGAGAGAGGAAGGTCGAACGTTTCTGGCCATTCATGGGGGAGGGTGGCGGCTAGGGTTAGATATTAGGTTTTTATTTTATTTTTCTGAATTATGAAGGAGGTGGGTGCTATTTATAAAGAAAAATCGAACACTATTCATCCGGAAATTCCGAACTCCGATTTACGCGCCGAAACTGACGTTCCTAGGGTTTATCCCGCGTTCCCGACACAATGGAACAGGTTTCGAAAGCTATTTCGGACATATGTGCGAGTTATGGCTATAAACGCTCAATTTAAATTAAACCGATTTAAATCGATTTCTAGGCGTTTTAATTCGTACCGGACAAACGGTAAATCCAATCGACTTGAAATTTGAAACCTTACAATAATATCACATTACGGATCCGATGAAACTGGTTTCGTCGAAATCCGAGACTTTTTGAAAAATGGCTATTTTAACTCGCCAAATTAATATTAAAAATAAATCGATGCGTTTCGAGCTGCCACGATCAAACGATAGCTCCGATTGACACGAAAATTGAAATCCGGTAATAACTAACTATTACGGATCCAATGGAACTGGTTTCGTCCAATTCTGAGACTGTTCAAAAATTGACTATTTTCACTAGTCGATTTAAATATTAAAATATTCAATTTTCACAAATTAACTTTTAATTCAAATTTAAAAGTTCTAAAATATCATTCTAGCTCCCATATGATAAAATAAAATTTTACAAATCATTTTCAATCATATTTAACCCAATTTTCAATTATTTCCATAATTTCACATATTTAATTATCCAATTAAATCGAATTATTCAAAATAAAATTTATTCGACTTATAAATTCACTTATTAATATTTAAAATAAATTAAATATTCAAATTTTAATTAATAAAAATTCTGGGTCGTTACATTAAGATTTTTGAAATTATTATAAACGGTTTATATAAAAGATTTATAAAATTGATATTTATTAATTAAAATATTAGAATTATAAAACAAATTTTTATAAGTATTAAAATGAAGTATAAATGGAATTCATAAGTGAATGAAATTTATAGATTTATAAATTGTGAAGTTATAAAATGAATATATTTTGTAAAATAAAAGATTTATAAGTAATTAACTTGAAAATTGGATTTTGGCATTTAAATGAAATTAAAATAGAATTTGTTAATTAAGGGATTTTATAAGTTGAAGTTTTTTTATATATAATATATAAATGTGAATATAAACGTTGTTTTATAAATCCGAAATCAATTGAATTTGATAAGTAAATGTGAAAGCTTATTAAAGGAAATATATCCACGGTTTTGGACAGTGAATAATCCTTTAAATTAAATATGTAGAAACGTTGAATTTGGTTAACGATTTATATTCACGATTTTTGACAATAAATAATATATTAAAGAAATGTTTTAGGAAGTAATCCTTTAAATAGAATTAAAACGATTTGAAGTTGTTTTAAAATGTGTTAAAGATCGAAACCATAGATTTCAACATTCATTGTTGAAATAGGCGTTTTCGAGGAATAAAAGGAAATAGTGGACTATAACACTGTTGTTATAGTAAATGATTTTCGAAAGGAAATGTTTTATATAGTATTGGGATTTATATATCTATCTTAATTTCGAATCCCTATACTAGTGATTTTGGGTTGTCGTAACGATGTTTTACGCAACATTCGTTTTGACTCAAATGAATGTGTTTAAGAGAACGTTTTCCTTAAAAAATAAAATACATACTTAATCGTGTTTTAAGTATATTGGATATTTTCTAAGTATTGAAAATAAATAGATTTGTGAATTACTTATTGTTAAATAAGTATGGAAATGTTTTTCCAATATGAAGTGAAACGTTTTGGGGTTATCTTTTAAAGATAAATTGAAAATGAATAAGTATTTGGAAATGTTTTCCAATGTAGAAATTGAAATGGTTTATCGAATATATCTTTTTAAAGACAAATTGAAGTGAATATCTGGCAAATTATTTAATTTATGGAAGATTAATAAAAAGGGCCTAGTGATTGTTATGACGTTGGATATTTGTTTGTTGGCCTTGATAGTTAAATAACTGACTATCGATATTTACCTTTAAATGAGTATTTGTTGTGATTTGCTTAAATTTGAATGCTACACTTATTTTAAAAATAAGCGCTCGTTATTCGGTTTAGCCGGGAGAGGACCTTTGTGTCATAAATCCCATTCCGAATAATGATATGTCGTAATGGATAGCATTTGAAGACCGGTGTTGAAGACCGTATATTTTCGAAAACGGAAGGATTATCGTCGAATGACTCTGCATCGTCTGATCTCCGATATAGAGATTTTACCACCCTTTGTGATGGGAATTCCGTACTTGATCAGTGAATAACCGGATTGCAAGGGCTTCTTTGGAAGTGCCTTCGATTTCGTTCGATCCTGGAACGGACTTGTATGGATGTGTGTCTGATGTTACAATTTGAGATGTAAAGCTGGTTTCTATCAAATATATTTCTGTTGGTGGCGGAGAATTTATTCTCTTAGCTTAACGCCTTACTCTGAGACGTACGAGCTCAAAGGTTTTGTAGTTGATGGTTACTAGTGATATATTCCTAATTTGGTAACGTGGCATGCTGAGTGTTGCTGAGCATTTGTTGATCAAAGCGTGGCTTTTATGAAAAGCGTAGCTTTGTGGACGAGACTTGCTTGTCTTAGTGAAATGTGATGGGGGGTTCTCGCTTCGCGTTAGGTGGCGAACGGGAGACTCTTACCACTATACGTCCTCTTTACGGGGTTGGTTAGCCGCAACCCGTGACAGTCGAAAGGCTGGCCGTAAAAGCAAGTTTCGGGTGCCAGTTGTATCCACAGTGGGTCTGGGATGGTTGGAAAGCCTACCGGTCGCCGCTGTTCTCGCAACGTTACATTTGGTATCAGAGCATATGGTTAAGCCTTGGCTCTGTTGGGAATTACTCATTAGAGATAGAGTCAGCAATACTCTAGAATGAGTTTGAGTGTATTAATAGATATGAGCGCGTATTTGTTAGTGAATATAAAATTGCTTTATATTGTGATGATTGGTCTGTTAAGTGGTATATGGATTCTGGTCGGTATAGTCCGTACAACTCTATCGGTAGGGATCTCTAAACACTCGTACAGAACAATTCGACACGATATTATTTTAAATTGGGTAAATGAAATAATTTTACCTCGATTATATTTGATATATAAAGGAATAATTTTTCAGAAATTATTGAAGTGTATATAAATTGATTGTTTGGTTGTTGAAAATGTAAGAATATATATATATATAAGTTAATTAAAAGAATAAATCGTATAAGCGAAGAATTATAAGTATGAAATTATAATTAATATGATTTACAATTGTGAAATAATCTTATATATAAGAAGTGAAACCATATGAATATATTTATAAATATGAGTTGTAAATAAAAATGAATTTGGACTATGAATTTGAAAGTTTTGAATCCCGTCTATTTTGAAAGTTGTTTTTCAAAGTTAAAGATGTTATTAAGTAAGATAAATCAATTTGGAATAATCTTATGTAAGTGAAGTGGAATGGTGAATTATATAAGAAAAAGAATTATAAAATATATATATATAAATAAAGAGAAAATAGTGAAATTATATAAGTAATAGACTTATAAATGTGATTTAGGAATAAAAAGAAAAATTTTGAAAGAATATTAAGCACTGAATTCACTACTGTTACTGGGAAATAATAAGGGTGATGACTGCAGCATCATCAGTATCGTTTTCGAGTTTCTATGTGATGGATTTGCTACCATAGTAAATTGAAAATTGAAGTTTAGTTGTGATAAACAAATTTGAAATTAAATCCAAGTTGAAATTGATGAATATAAGTAAAGCGAGTTTTGGACTTATAATATGAAATAGTAAAGATTTTACTTTGGTAAAAGTTAAATAGAATTTACTTTAGAATTGGAATCTGAATTGGATTTATAAGTGGTAATTTAAGTTAAGTTAAACAAATGATGTTTGAAATGGAATATAACTTAAGTAATGTTGAATGAAGTTGATTTTGGTATCGAAGTAAAATAATAAAGTGAAGTGATGAATATGAACTTGAGTTATGTAATGAAATTCAACTTTTGTGGTTAAATGAATTAGCAATTGAATTGAACTATTGAATTGAATGTTAATCAATCTAATGTGATTGAATTGATATGGAATAATGGATGTAAGTGTTAATTCATTAGAAGCTAATGAAGTTAAAAAATTGAATAATTGAAAGAAAAGTCAATTAGATATTAAACCAATTGAAATTAAAACTGTTGAACTAAATAGAATGCAAGTAAAGTAAAGAAATTTGGTAATGTTGGATATATATTGATTTTTAGATTGTGGTTAGTTGATTGTATAGAAAATTCGTATGAAATTCAATTAATGAAATTGAAAGCTAAAGTAATTGAAATCAAATTGGAAGTTAAGCGAATCTTAAATAGAATTGAATTTGATTTGGAATGAACCAACTTGAATATAAATTAGTGAATGCAAACTAATTGAAATTGAATATGAATGAATGCTAGTAAATCCAATGTTAATGAATCAAATGTGATTTCAATTGGAAAACCAATTCATTGAATATTAATGAAAGAATGAATGTATATTAATTTAGTTATGGATGTTAATTGGATGATAGTTGGTTGATGGTTGAATTTGTTGCTTTTTGTTGCATTTTCTATATTGGCACATATTGTTGTTGCTTCAGATATATGTTGTATATTGATATTACTTTCATATATGCATGTTTCTCATTATTGTTGAGTGTTTAGTAGGTGCGGATGGCGCTTGCTTCGCATTTGGAGCTCGCTTTCACGCTATATTAGCCGTATATGCTCGCTAATAATATATAAGGTACATATCTCGGATTACATATCGTACTTTTACACTTTTTTCCCTGCGGGATGCCTAATTACTTTGATGAGATGTATATTTGTGATATATATATTGCCCTTTTTTTTCGGATCGAACAGCGCAAAGGAGACTATGACAAAATTTTCTGAAAATTTGAGGCGTTAGAATATTTTTGAGAAAATTGGAAAATTTTGAAAAGATAACTAAGTATGATTTGAAAACTTAGTAAAGTTATTGTAAGAAGTTTAACTATGGATTTTGGGAAAGTTAAAATGTTTAAATGAATTTGAAATTTAATTTGAACAAATGGTTTTGAAAAGTTAATGTATTATGTATTTTTCTTACTTGGTAATTTCGAGGACGAAATTCTTTTAGGGGGGGAAGTTTGTAACGACCCAGAATTTCTATCAATTAAAATTTGTATATTTAATTTATTTTAAATATTAACAATTAAAATTTGTAGGTCGAATAAATTTTATTCCGAATATCTAGATTTAATTGGATAATTAAATCGATAATTTAATATATGAAATTACAGAAATAATTGGAAATTGGGGTTAATGTGATTAAAATTGATTTGTAAAGTTGTATTAAATCATATTGGAGTTAGAATGATGTTATAGAACTTTTAAAATTTAATTAAAAGTTAATTTGTAGAAATTGAATATTTTAATATTTAATTGACGTGTAAAAATAGCCATTTTTCAAACAGTCTCGGATTTCGACGAAACTAATTTCATCGGATCCGTAATGTTATATTATTATAGGGTTTCAAATTTCATGTCAATCGGATTTATGCTTTGTCCAGGGCAAGCTAAAACGCGTAGAAATCGATTCGGGTGAATTTCGAATTTAAATAGTCGAATCAAAAACTTATCTTCCAAATTTGATTGAATTGGTTTCCGATATATATTGCATTGCGTTCGGAATGGGGGTAAAACATTATAAACGCCAGGCGGCACGCTTCGTTTGGAGTTCAAAAAATTTCGGGTGAATAGTGTCGCGAAATTTTCTATAAAAGGACCTTAAACATTCACATTTGCACAAACCCTAATTCAGAAATCCTAGCCGCCAGTTATAATTTCAATGGCCGAAATCGTTCAATTCTTCTTCCTCAATTATTTCTTAATCCATACATTTTCGAGTTTCGATTTCTGAATGAAACTTGTAGAGCTTGACACGCTCTATAATCTCAACGGTGGAGATGGATTTTCGTCGACCGGAGGCGACGCAAGGGGGCCACGTTCGTGCTCGTTTCAAGCACGAAAATCAAGAAGCATAGGGGACCGAGCTTGGCATGCTCACGGCCGCAGGTGGCTCTCGAGTTGGGCTTCGCAATGGTGGTTTCTGATCGTCTTCAAAATTGACGTGGTAGTCGCGGCTAGCTAGGGTTTTAGGCGTGCATATGGGTTCTTCGTGCGCAATAACCTATAGAAGGAGAAGATGGATTTAGCGGCCAGGATGCAGGGGGCTTGAACGTTCGGCCCTGATTAGGGAAGGTTTAAAAATAAATAAAAAAGAAATGTTAATTATTTTATTTAAATTCGTTTGAACTTTAAAACGCGATATCTTTTTCATACGAGGTCGGAATTTGACGAAACGAATTGAGTTAGGTTTGTATTGACGAATACTACGCGATGGAGTTGGATTGAGATTGATTGGAGCTAGTGAAATTTTTGGGTAAAATTAAACGCGTGTTTAATTTTATTCGAAATAAACACTGCAACCGTTATTTGAAGCAAGGTGAGAACTTCTCACTCAATCGAAACTGTTTCGATTTAAATTTTAAATAGTTAGATTTAAAATTGCTTGATTGTATGATTGAATGATAAATTATTATCTATCATTGTTGAAATAGACCATATACGCCGTATATTAAGCGGATGTTATTTATTAAACACATATACCGCGATATTCCATCTTGATGTGTAATTGGTATTATATATGTACTTGGAGTTGATTTTCCCGCATTATATAGCGGATGAGACCCTATTGCGCCGCATAATAGCGGATAATATTTTATATGAACCCATATACCACGATATCCCGTATTGGAACAGGATTGGTATCGTGCTAACATTCGTGGATGCAGGGAAACAGGTTGGAGGGATCCAACTGGATTCCTCACTTGTATTGATTTAATTACAGATATTGTGATATATTCTGTTATCATATGATATATGATGTTTTGGATGCCGTGATTGTTATATATGTAATTGTTATATTCGTGTCAGTTGTTACCCAGTTAGGGGTAACCCGGCCTTGTGTTGGCAGAGATCCGGTTAGGTTCTCGGGGCGTCTTTCCAGAGGCGTTTCCATGTGGCAATGGGAAGTTCTTTGGACTGACCATTTGTTGAAAATCCAAAGAAACAATACGAGCCTTATACTGTTTTAGTTGTAGAACCTGCCATCTAATATGGTAGCTATAGTAGGCATACTATAATGGTACCTATGGTGGATAAAATTAATAATGTATTTTCGAAATGTTTTTCCTGCACTTTGCACTTATAGTAATAATAAAAAGAAATTCTCTGCGTAGTAAGCATCTTTGACTATCATAAGGAGAAATCTCCTCTAAGTTCTGCGTTTGCATTGTGTGTGTGGCGGGAGGCCTTATGGTAGTTACATTTTCCAAAAACATTGCGGATTTATTTTCAAAATATTTCTTTGTTTGTTTTTAAAGATAAATTATTTAAGTTCTCACACCAGTTCTATGACTGACCTGTAGTTTATTATTTCCTTATCAGGTCATTCTGGAATTCAGGGGTTTCTGTGGAGATCAGTAGCAAGCTGGATGGCATGGCGTATCAACTAGTATATAGTATTTTTTTCCCTCTATTTGTTGTTGTAAACTCTGATAATGTAATGTAATGTGATGTAATGTAATAACTGATATAGTTCTTTGTTTAAAGATATTCATTTATCTATTATATATTGTTCCGCTGCGATTGTGAGATTCTAATACTGTTTCTGCTGCTTCTTCTTTCTTCTTCTATCTTCTACCTCTTTTTTAACCCTAACGGTACGGTTTTCCGGCCTTCGATTGCTCGGCACTTGATACAATAAACGTATTGATGTCGACTTTCGTGAGTCGAAAAAATCGCAACGTTACATTATCTATAGAAATGCAATGTCAGACAAATATCCTTACAAGTTGTCCAGGAACAGAACAAACCATAGGTACATTCCTATCACATCCTGTCAGGAAATCCCTACAATTAGTAGCGAATAGTTTTCGCATTGGATATTTCATAATAAAGAGACCGCTGCTACTATATGCATATTGGGATTTTAACCCCAAACGACCAATAAGCAGTCCCCCACTATGAAAATCCTAAATATCAATATCATCACAAACAACCTGCACAATCGTCGCATATACGTTCAGATAAATCTGATCCTGGTCTCTTCGCACTAACAATGTAAAAGCGTTTCTCAATCTCACACAGAAACTAAGTCTCATAGACTTATCATGTCTTCAACTTTCAACTTGCTATCCTTCAAGCCAAGAAAAAAGCTCGATAGATTGGAGTAATACTCCGCACTGTACGGATCAACATCCTCAACACAAATGATAATCAAACCTACACAGAAGGCAACGCACTATGTGTACGACTAAATAGTTTCCACATTAAGTCGAGGAACTAAAATGGCCAAATTTGATAGTAGGTTATTTAACTATCAAAATAAACAAACAAACATTCAGCACCATAACAATCATCAGGCCCTTTTAATTAATCTTATGTTAATTAAACATTTTTCAAATATTCACTTCAAATTATTTTTAAAATGATATATTTCCAAACCATTTCAACATTGGAAAACATTCCCATATACTTACTTAATAATAAGTAATTCAAAATCTCTTTATTTTCAACACTTAGAAAATATTACATGTGTTTAAATCAGGATTAAGTATATATTTTATTCTTTAAGGAAAACATTATCTTATCATGTTTATTTGGGTCAAAACGAATGTTGTGTAAAACATCGTTACGACAACCCAAAATCGCTAGTACAGGGATTCGAAAATAAGATAGATATATAAATCCCATATAATATACGAAACATTTCCTTTCGAAAATTATTTACTATAACAACAGTGTTATAGTCCATGCTTCCTTATTTCTCGAAACATCTATTTCAACAATGAATGTTTAAATCTATGGTTTCGATACTTAACACACTTTAAAACATATTCAGATCGTTTAACTCCATTTAAAATATCATTCTCAAAAATATCCATTTTATATAATATATTATTCACTGTCCAAAATCGTGAATATAGTTCATTTACTAAATCCAATATTTCTACACATTTACTAAAAAATTATCCACTGTCCAAAATCGTGGATATAATTCATTTACCAAATTCATTTCTTCTATAAATTCATTAAAGGATTATCCACTGTCCAAAATCATGGATATATCTCCTTTAATAAACTTCTATATTTAGCTTATCCAATTCAATTGATTTCGAAATTATAAAACAATGTTTATAAATCCCATTTATATTTTAATAAAAACATCAAGATATAAATTTCCTTTTTTAACCAATTCCATGCATACCTCAATTACATGCCAAAATTCAAATTATAAATTAATTACTTATAATTCTCTTATTTCCAAAATTCGTTCTTTTTTATAATTTCATAAATTATAAATCTTATTCACTTATAAAATCCATTTATAACTTCATTTTAATTATTTACAAAACTCCTTTATAATCCCAATATCTTGATTTACAAAATATCAATTTTACAAATCTTATCTATAAATATTTATAAAATGTTCAAAATCTGAATTTCAACTATTTTACCAAGTAGTTCATTTCATGTTTCAAAAATCACATTTCAATTATATTTTCCAAAAATCATAATTTTTGTAACAATAAAAATTATAACATTTATTTATTTAAAATAAATTCATTCCCTCAACAATTCAAAATTAATAAAATATATTTTTTCATAATCACTTGAAAACCCTTTTTCAATTTAAAATCATCATTTTAACATTTTTAAAATTCCAAAATAAGCCCAATGCTGCAACAGCACCAAATACATCAATCACGGCATCCAAAACGTCATGTATCATATGATAACAAAATATATAACAATATCTGTAAATAAAACCAATACTGGTGAGGAATCCAGTTAAATCCCTCCAATCTGCCACCTGCAACAAATATACATATTAGAAATATATGTACAATGTCCGCTTCGAGGCAGACACGCGTACAAAGGGTCATCCGTTCATACACGGGAACGTATGGGGTCATATATGCTCCAACATGCAGGAATATATCCAAATACCAATCAATATATAGATAATATATCATATATCATCCAAACAATCATCATATGATAAATTTATTCTCACTTATATAAAACAATCTGTGAGTCGGAAAGATTGAGTTGTACACACAATGGTTCAATTGCAGTTGCAGCGTTTTATTTCGATTAAAATTAAACGAGCGTTCAGTTTTACTCAAAATTTACACTATCTCCAATCAACTCCAAACAAGCTCTAAAATGTAGTGTTCGTCAATACGGACCCAACGCAATCCGTTTCGTCGAAAACGGACCTCGTATGAAGAAGGTATATCGTTTAGAATTTTATACGAATTCTATTATATAAATAGATTACAAAACCTTTCTAATTTTAAACCTAGAATCAATATCGGCCGCACATTCTTGGAGATCAAGATCTGGCCGTGTTTTTCCCCTTCTCCCCTTTCGTCCAAAACACGTACGCACCTAACCCATGGCCGCCTTTTCTTTCACGGATTATCGCGCCTCCACTGAGTATTTTGACGACAATCGAACGACGCCATCATGTAGCCCATGCTCCACTCCACCTTCACCTCAATCCATGACGAGCTCGGTCACCATATGACCATGAAACTCGTGTGTTAACGTGGCCAACTTGCGGACAATTTCTGGCCTCAACTTGACGAATTAGCACATCACAACTATTGGGTGGATAGATTTCATCGCGCTCTACAAGTTTGTAGTTGGACGTTTTGCATAAAACTCGATGGATTTGGAGATATTAGAGGAGAATGAAGATGAGATTTCGGCCGTTAAATCTGAAGTGGCGGCGTGCTCTAGAAGATTTAGGCTTTGTGAAAATTAGAAAAAAGTTGGACTTTTATAGAAAATTCGCGCGCACTTTTCATCCGAAAATTTTTCGAACTCCAAACGTAGCGTGCCGCCTGGCATTTATAAAGTTTTATCCATATTCCGAATACAATGGAATATATATCGAGAGCCGATTCGATCGTATTTGGAAGATAGGTTTTCGAATCGACTATTTAAATTTAAAATTTTCTTAAACAGATTTCTACGCGTTTTAGCTTACACCGGATAAACCATACATCTGATTGACACAAAATTTGAAATCTTACAATAATATAACGTTACGGATCCAATGAAACTAGTTTCGTCGAAATCCGAGACTGTATGAAAAATTACTATTTTTACACGTTTATTAAACATTAAAATATTCAATTATGTAAATTAACTTTTAATTCAATTTTATAAGTTCTCTAACATCATCCAAACTCAAATAGAATTTATTCAACATTATAAAGCATTTTCATTTAAAATTCAAATTTCAATTATTTACACAATTCCTAATGTTAAATTAACAATTTAATTATCCATTTAAATTCTTATATTCGAGATATAATTCATCTAGCTTATAAAATTAACTTATAAATATTTAAAATCAGTTAAATATACGAATTTCAAATGACTGAAATTCTGGATCGTTACAAGCGTGTGTGTAAAGATATTAAGAAAAATTCCAAAACATTTTTTTCCGTTCAACTATAATGATAGGCCTGTAAACGGATACTTTCGAATACAAACAGTGTTATATCCGTATCCGAAATCATTTTGGTATATCGGATATCTGTATCCGCGGTTGCGGACGGATATCGAATATTTTTCGATCAGTTCACAACCGATAAATCTAAACAAATAAAAATAAAATTTGATTTATTATAAATTCGTTTTGGTACTAAATTTATAGAAATAATAAATATATTAAGAAAAATAATTTTAAGCAGTAAAAATTGATTTTTATATACATATTAATTTCTTACCGAGATATAATAGTAAACGACAATCATTTTATGTACTATAATCTTGGTAAAAACTGAACAGGTAATTATCAGATACATATCCGTATCCGTTTTTTGGATACCAGATTATTTTTCATATTTCAAATACAGATACGGACGAAATTCGAATTTTTCAAATATTCATTGAAAGCCCTATATGAAGATATACGAACCACAACCAATAGTAACAAAATAATTTACAAATAAAAAATAATCCGTTTATATAAAGATTCTGTTTTTAACTTAATAACTCCACGTCAAATTTATACATTTTTTTACAATATTCTACTCAATTCTTCCTACTATTTATCTTAAAGTCCATATATTTAAACTAATTACTTTTAATTTGGCTTATTCAAACAAATTATATTAAATAATATTTGTTAATTCATTTATATCATGATTCTGTTTTTAACTCCATGTCAAAGTTATACACTTTTCACAAAAAATTTCTCAAATCCCCCTACTACTAGTGTGTAAACCGTGCAATTGCACATGGTACTGTTGTTAAAAAATAATATTTAAAATTTAATGATTGTTAAAAAATCAAAAAAAATTAACCACTGTATAATAAATGTATTGAAATAAAGGAATTTATAATTTAAAATGACAGCAAGGCTCTGATGTAAGATAGTGGATCGCCAGCCACATTTTTGTCGAAATTATTGTCCTAACTTACACACACACATCGCTATTACTATGAATGTGAATAGTTGATGCTATGTGATACATGTGTTTTTTATATGTATGGATGAATAAAATGAATTTTCCATTTCTATTAGTATGTACATCGTATATATATTTTTAAGGATATATAATAAAATAACGAATATTATGTAATTGAATATATTTAAATATTTTAAATCAATGATCAACCTAAGTAATTAAATATATGAAGTTGAATGTTAGAAAATAGGAAAATATGAGAAGAGCTTTGTATGTAATTGTAGTTGAGAAGAACGTCTTACGATCACAACTTATCTGTCTATAAACTTTTATTCATTATCTGAGATTTCAATTAGCAGACCTTTTTTTAACTTTGTAGTTAATTATAAATTTCACGTTGTTCTCAATATTTGCAAAAAGAAAAACAAACAAACAAAAGAAAACAAAAAACAAAAGAAAATCTAAAAGCGTTAATTTAAGTTATGCATTGGGTAAGTTTTAATACCACGTTGAAAATGAAAATGTCTGCCTAACCTAATTTTTATTAGAGTATTCTGTGCTTCCACGTCTCAATGTTGTAAAATATAAATTTATCCTTTAAAAGTTGCAAAAAACGAAATTTTGTAATACGATATATGATAATTTTTTGAGATAACTGAATTATAAATTAAAAAATATTATTGTTTATGTTTGCATTTTATGTTATGCGATTAATATATCTTTATATATGAATAAAAATGAAAGTTTATCTTCTTTGCTTATATATATGAGTGTCGTATACATACTTAATCGGTATATTTTAAGATTTATTAAATAAATTAATAAATATTAATTGAATTTATTTGAATGATTTAAAATAAAGATGACATAATTAGTGAAATACAAGGATGTGAGTAAAAAATATTAGGAGAGAATTAAGAAGAGTTTGTAAGTAACTATGAAAATTTAAAATATAGGTGTTTAAAGCTAAAAATATAATTTTCAGCGTAATGCATGATAACTTCATTGAGATAAATGAATTATAAAATAAATTTGTTATTATTGTTGGTGTAAATAATTTATGCTATGTGATTTGCATATCTTTGTCTACAAATGAAAATTTTGTTCACCATTTTGTTGATGCTACTATAGTGTACTATTGAAATTGTTCATATTTTAGGATTTACATGACGTATCGAATATTAGTTAATCGAGTTAATCAAATGGTTTAAATTTTGAATTACGTAATTAATTTAAATGTATGCACTAAAATGTAAAATATTAGAGGAGAACTAAGAAGACAATTTTGAACAATTATAGAAAAATTTAAAAGTATGTATTTGATTATAAATTGGAATTAGCAGTTTAGCAGAATAAAAGTGATGAATTATAAAAAATTAAAAGTAAAATATCTAGAGAGAGAATTTGGGAGAGTAGAGAAAACTCCTATAATTAATAAGAGAGCTTGAATTTCTTCAGCTTTACTATTATTTAATAAATTTGTCTTAGAGTTCATATGTTTAAACTAATTATATAACTTTTAATTTAACTCATTTAAACAAATTCATTTAAATAATATCAAGAAAATAGCCACATGAAAGAAGTTGGGAAAAAAAAATAAGTCTTAGGGACAACAATGTCGTTTTTTAGTTTGAGGACACTTTATGGTGTTAACAGAGAATGATAGTTGCAACTATCATTCTGTGATTTACAGCAAAAATTGTTTTTCAACCTAAAAGGCAAACTTTTTATCTCTAAAACTAAATTTTTCTTCAATTTTTTCTTTATGCCTAAAAATCATAAATAATCTTCAATAATAATTGTAACAAGTAAATAGGCACAAAGAAGAAGTTGAAAAAAAAAAATAGTCTCAAGGACAACAAGTTTGCTTTTTAATCCGAAGGACACGTTTTAGTGTAAACTGAAAATGATAGTTACAACTATCATTCTGTGATTTACACTAAAAGGTGCCTTCAGCCTAAAAAACAAACTTCTTATCCCTGAAACTAAATTTTTTTCTAACTTTTTCCTTGAGGCTAAAATCCCCTAATTGTAATACCTTTGATATTATACTTTTTTGGTGTGAGTGTCAACTAACAAAAATGTCCTTAATACAAAACTTGAAAATAGAATCTAATAATTAAATTTCTTTTACAAATTCAAAACGTCCATCTGTCTACAAATGTTATTTAATCTTAATATCACCTAAAAATACGATTTAACAGATTAATTTTTTTTACAAATTTAAAACATTTATCTATAAATATTATCAAATTTTAATATTACTTAAAAATAAGATCTAACAAAATTATTAATTAACAATATAAATAAAAATTCGAACTTTAAAAAAAATGTTGCAGCTTAGACATAAAATTAAAATTAAAAAAATAATTTCAACGTAAAAATATGCTTAAATATTTCTATAAATTATTTTCTCTTGAATGTGTTAAACTTATATAATTTACAGAAAAACAATTTACCCGCGAAGCGCGTGCCGTAACATTCGTATTTATCAGTTTATCTAATAAATTGCTAGCCTAATATTCATACTAAAAAAAAAATATGTATGCGTGTACATATATACATACATATACAATACATACATGTGTATATATGTGTGCACACAAGTGCTACACGACAAAAATTATATATAAACGAAGATAACCATTCTAATTTATAGTTTATTTTTCACGAAATTTGTCATAAGTTACATGTAACCAAGTTCTCATTTTTAACATTGATGTAAAAATATCATATTTTACATATTAGTATGATGTGCAACACACCGTTCATATTTTACATATTAGTATGATGTGCAACACACCGCTGTACGCAACAAAGCCAAGAAATGATAGATTCCTAATAAGATTTGCATGCTCTCAATTAGCAACAAGAAATACAATTATCTAAAGCCACACATGCATGCATAAAGATTTCAAGAAAACCTGTAAAATCCACAGGAAGACACCCTTTACTTGCAAGAGAGTACTCACAGACGGCTTAAGGAAAAATAGTGCTAGTTCAAAAGATTTCCAAATGGAGAATCAGCGGATAGCTGCAGCAATCTTTTCATTTTAACATTATTAGGTGCCTTAAAACGTTAATTACATGAACCAAAACAAGTGAGAAAACTAAGCTTTTTCGCAGCCTAAAATGACAGGTAACTGATACATAAATCTTCCATTTAAACAGACGTATACACAAAAGTTCCTATGCGAATTCACCCAAAATGCCTAAAAAAAGTCATTTTCAGATCTTTAAATCAAGTTTCTTGAAATCACACTTATCTCTTTCAAAACCAAGCGAATTCCCGTACACTATTTTAACCCAATTTGCCCATTGTATTTCCCCCATAATAAGCTACATCTCTAATTTGTGAAATACATACCTACCAGTGTAAAGTATTTAACACTATTTCGTATATCTTTATCTGGATATAAAAATATGAACACTGCTATTTCTTGCACCTTACTAATAATGCTTCATCATTCCATGTTTTAATTGCAGAAACTATTTAAAGATAAACGTCAAAAAAAGCATTAATCCATTAACCAAATTCATAAATTATTAAGTACTAAATCAAACATCCATTCAGCCAGAAATAGTACCTTTACATGTCAAAATAAGACTAACCACTCTTTTCAGAATCAACAGAAATTCATCAGTAACACTATTAACTCAACGTCTTATCAACCGCTGGTGAATTTGGTGACAGCCTTGGTGCCCTCGGATACAGCGTGCTTGGCTAATTCACCAGGAAGAACAAGTCGAACAGAAGTTTGAATCTCCCTAGAAGTTATCGTCGGTTTCTTGTTGTACCTGGCCAGTTTAGAAGATTCCTGAGCGAGCTTCTCGAAAATGTCGTTGATGAAGGAATTCATGATTCCCATCGCTTTGCTTGAGATCCCGATGTCGGGATGAACCTGCTTCAACACTTTGAAAATGTAAATCTTGTAGGTCTCGATTGACTTCGCCTTCCTCTTCTTCTTCTTGTCGGCGCTTGCCGAAGAGTCTTTAGCGGGGAGTTTCTTCTCGGCTCTGGGTTTCTTGCCAGCCGGGACCTTTTCCGCCGCTGCGGACTTCTTCTCGGTGGTGTCTTCTGCGGCCGGCTTTTTCTCCGCGGGTTTCTTTTCGCCTTTGGGTGCCATTTCTAATTTGAAAAATTAGGGTTTCGAATTCTGACTAATAGAATTGGGGATATGATGAACCGATGAATGAGTCTAAAGATGAAGGGCAGGAGTTTTTATAAGTCGAGAAGGGGTTTTTTTATTGGCTGATGCGAATTTTTCGGATCGGTAATAAGGCAAACATGAAACGTTGGATATTCAAGGGTAGAATGGACGGACGGATTAGCGTGATGTTGTGCTTGATAAGGATGGAACTACGCGGATTGATACTAGTTTAGTTCACCTACACTCATTGTTTGCAGTCTCGTAGATTAGTGGTATACACTGCAAAATCCAACGCATACGTTCAGCTTAAATACATTTTAACCATTTATTAACGAATGGTTTGGATTTATCTCCGTGGAATCCAGATAAAACTAGGTAAAAGAACAAATTTTAAAAAATATTTATAATCAAAGACAGTAAAGTTTTATTTTTAGACCGAAAACTATAACGTTAATTGTAACTATCATTATATTCAACTAACACCATATAGAATAATAGTCATAATTAGCGTTGTTTGCAGGATCTACCGATATACCCTGCTCAGAGATGACATGTCCCAAGAATCTCACTTCCGTTCTCCAGAAGTGACATTTCAAAAATTTTGCTTTCAGCTTGTGCTTCCGTAATACTTCAAAAACAATCCTCAAATGCGCCTTGCGTTCCTTCTCTATCCTGGAATAGATAGAATATCATCCATGAGCACAAGTACGAATTTGTTCGGCTGGTCTCTGAAGACACAATTCATGAGATCAACAAAGCATGTCGAAACATTGATGAGCTCGAATGACATAACCAACCACTCATGGAAACTAGATGGTGTATGAAACGCAGTGATCGACATACTCTCCTTCGCCACCCTCAACTGGTGAAATCATGTAGCCAAATCCAATTGAGAGAACACCTTTGCACCATAGAGTTGATTGAACAAGTCATCAATATGTAGGAGTGGATACTTGTTCTTCTTTGTCATCTTATTTAGCTCACGATAATCCTCACACAACTTAGAGAGTTATCCACCTTAGCGATGAATAATATGGGTGCACCCCACTAAGATATACTCCCAGGAATGAACCCTCTTCTCAAAAGTCATTTATTTGCACCTCTAAATCCTTCTGTTCTCTAGGTTCCATACACCTCAAATGCATAGCTGTAGGTCTAGCATCCTTCATCAAATCTATGCAGAACTCGATCTCCCTATGCAGTGGTAATCTGGTCACTTCCTCAAATACGTCTGGGTACTCTCTAACGATAGGCACAGAAGATAACTCATCCTGTGGAATCTCAAGCAAATATAGAAAACCTACCATTAACCCATCCTCTAGCAACCAATCAGTCACTACCATCCATCCTTCCATAGTCCCAGTTGTCACTAATAGCTTCTCGTTATCCACTACTATCGTATAATTCCTTAGCCGGTCCATTCCCAAGATAATCCCGAACCCAACGTAATTCAAAACAAAAAAATCACAAACAAAAGAGCATCCATGACTCGATAAGATCAAACAATGACAAACAATACACATGACAGTGGAGCCTCCGATAGGGCTTGTCACAATAAACGGTCGATTAACTATTTTGGGTTTTAATCCTATTCTATCTACTAGGTTGCTAGCTATAAAGGAATGTAAAACCCCGATATCAAATAAAACACGTATGGGAACATCACAAAGGTAAAGCATACCTTGAATGACAACGCCTTCCCTGTTCTCCTTTATCGATGGAGCACTCGACGAAGTTGAAACATCCTCTAAAGCATATGCTTTCTCAAATTGTTTCTGCTATAGTGGTTCTAGACAATTCTTTAGTATATGCCCAGGCTTTCCGCAGTTGTAACACTTCATCTTCCCATCGATTTTGCAGTCTTTAATCAGACGACCCTTATCTCCACAACCATAGCAAATAAGATCCTATTTAACCTTCTTCTAAGCATCCTTCCCCTGAGAATGCTTCCTCTTTCCAAACCACTTATTCTTCTTGTCTCCACCGCTTTATTGCGGTTTTGGATCTTCCTTAACTACAACAACTAATTTAAACTTTGGTTATAAACTCTCCCGACGAAGAGCTTTTACGACAAGTACCTCAAATGGCTCATCATGACTCACTAGTTTCTCTCCTAAGTAGTTGTCCAAACCTATAATAAACTTCTCATTCTTCCTTAATGGAGATAAAAAGACATCCCATACTTTGACAAAGAGTTGAACTCAACAATGTATTCAAAAAGATACATATTTCTCTGCTTTAAATTAGCGAATCTCCTGGATAGACTAAATTTTGAGCAGTCAGAATGAACTTCTCCTTAGACCCAGACTTGAACTTGTCCCAAGTGAACTGATCCTCGGGTGTAGCAATAGAGATGGCATTCCACCAGTTCATGGCCCTCCCTTGAAGCTGTCTCGAAGCCAGCTTCCTCCTCGTGGCATCACTAATCTCTATATCGCCAAAGATACATTCGCAAGTGTCCATGGCAGACTTCATTCCAAGAAATGACTTACCTCCCAAAGCAGAGTAATCTTTACGTAGCTTGGCGAAGTCAGCCCTCGGCGCTTGTGTTTGAGCACCACCACCAATAGCAACATTCGAAGCAGCCGTTGTGGAATTTTAAAGCATGTTCGCCATTTTCGCATTGAACATGGCTTGCAAGTCAGGGTTAGCTGCCCTCGAACCCTCTCCTTGCTCAACTGCATAAATGGAGTTCCTAACTGTGTTTTCTTGTTTGCCGGCTCATTCTTAATCTATAACGAGAATAATTAGTCTCTCAAAAAGAAAACTTTATCAATGGTACTCTTGTGTGCATGCGACTTATATACTATATATACTACTATATAGGTTTAAAAATCAAAATACATAACAAGTATGTGCTCTTGTATATATACACTCTCTTGATCCAGTCTAGGGAGAGAACTCCTTCCCCGTCTCTCCTGAATCATAGTATCCCTCAGGTTAAACAACACAATCTAAGCTCTGATACCAAATTTGATGATTGCCCTACACCACCGGCACCCAATAGACATATAGCGCGCTGCTATCGTGCCGATCGACGTAGAGGAATCATAGAGGTTTAAAATGAAACAAAACATCATAGAATCTGTAATATATCTTACAACATATGAAATAAATATAATATCATAAATATAAATAAGAAGAGACAGTACTAACTAAGTGATCCAAATAACAGAGTACAGATACACAAGGTAATACACTATGAAATAGAGTTTATACAACAGAAACAAACTCATAAAACTATCATACTAATAATAATAAGTAAGCATTGACAAGGATCTATAGTGTTTCACAATGGAATAAGCATAGAAATCCATATATAATACGAGATAGCTCCATCCAGCTCGTCCTCTGCACATCTACTATGTCGCACCTATACATGTTATCTAATCTACTCATTTAAGAGCACCCAAGATAATAAGAAGCAAATCATAAAACCTTGAATTAGACAATAGTCTGGTGTGAGCGACAATTGAATCTCAAAGTACTATACAAGTCAATATAGTAAGGGACAAAGGATATGAATAATACCTGACTCGTCCCTACAACTAAAGAGTTATTACATAATAACATAATACGCAACTATAAGTGTCATAAAGGTGCAAAACAAATAAGTACGATAACGGGTGTCCTGGTACCTCTATCTCTAAAACCTATCTTCAATGACTACCCTAGAGTGATATGCTATAGGGAAAGAAATCAAAGCAACCATAGCATCCATCAAACTATCCTCATTGTCACTCTATGTACTCTAGATATATGATAACTCGTATGGCTATTCTACTGCCAGGACTAATGGAAATCCCAGTTTTCAGTGTACTCCCTTTAGCCTAAAGCTTATACTAGACCTATTCAACCGGTCTAGGGTACACGGATCCATTTAACTGATCCAGTGTAACCTTCAACATACCCATGAGTGTCCTTACAATACCCTTGCTTTGAGTACAACAGAAAACACTTTGAGTATCAATTATCTCTTAGTACGTATGTCCAAGCCCATTCCTTTGCTTCAACTTGCTTATATTATCCTAGAGGAACCATTCTACATTCCATCACTCAACGGCTCCTTTCAACATCGAGCCGTCACCTTCGAGGAACCATTCTACATTCCCCATTCGACGACTCCTTTCTACATTGAGTCATCTTCTTCAGAACCTAATCCATTCAATGTTAAGTTACCATTCGAAGACTCTAACTTTAATCATGCATCACATTGCCACCAATCATCATGTGAATGAGCCAACATCGCCAGCATGACCTCTTGAACCCTTGTACTAACCCTTAGAAGTTCCATTCACATAAGACCAAACTAGAGAGCTCGGTACCTATAATGAATGCCTTTTCAACCCTCCCTCCTAAATTTTGAAACTAGTACATCTGCGGTATTCACGTACCGAGCCCATAACCAAGTGCCGAAAAGACATAACGTTAGGGTAAAATAAAAAGAAGAAAAGAAAAAACATGAAAGAAGGGAACAATAACATCAGAATCTCACAACAGAATGATGACATATAATATCAAAATGATCTTTTACAAAGGAAAACTATAGGTATAATAATCAGAGTAAACTAACCTATCGTCAACCTAGACATTTATAATAACATGTCCTCGCAATTTCTGATATAAAATAACAAAGTAATGCATCAGAAATAAAATCTACAATAGGGAACCATCCAGCTCCTCTTTCCAAGAGCTCCAACGATCATCAATGAAATCTGGAAATATACATGGGCCGACCCGATCATTATAAGAAGAATAACATCCGAATCAGTCTAGTAAACCAGCGTGATAAAAACTCAAGTAATTTGAAGTACTATATTTGTAAAACCCTTTAAAGAATAAACATATCTCTTAAGACCAAGTCGCAAATAAACACAGACGGGTTTTTACATTACGATAATCGAACAAATTTATAGGCAAATTTAGTGACATTATAATAATGTCTACGGTTTCAATATAAATACATATCATAGCTGAAATGGTTACATTTGACAACATATTTATGTATACAAACAAAAACCATAGAGGGACGTTTGTATAAATGAATTTTTTCATTGGATGGTCTTCAGTACCTCGAGGCATGTCTCCTAGTAAGGGTCAGAAAGTACCTTCCGAGCGCCATATATCTCTAGATAAAGTATACTAAATAATAAAGTCATAGCTGGTTCACACAAAGAACGTGGCTTGAATATGATCAACTCCCGCTAGCAAAATAGATGAGCATACTCTAAATAATTTAGTTGATCGGTACCCTCTGAGGTTAGTTAAAGCCCGTTGGCTATGGGCCTACTCTGTTTTTAGCAATTTCCGATGTCGTGGTCACGTTCGGCATCTTCACATGAGTTTTCAACAAAACTCAATTAGATAATGAATTCCACATGGATTCCATCATCTCAACAGATTTCGAAACCATACATGGTTTCCAACATTCACTTCCAAAACAGGGAACTTGTATCTCAGCCTTGAAGTGGTTTTCGATAAGTAGAACACTTACCGATCCCAGCCTTTCCAAGGCTAAATCAACGAATTTGGTAATATTCAACAATAGTACGAAAGATCGCAGAAGGGAACTAATTACCGTGTACTCTCCATAAGCTAGTAAACATACAAGCACTATCAATTCATCCAAAGCACGATCAAGTCACATAAACAATATCTAATCCCATTTTAATTAATTCAACCTATATTAATTAAAAACCCTTTTATTAGTAAAATTCCTATTTATTTAATAAACCTTATTTTATAAATCAAGACTTCCTTTATTAATTAATACTCTTTTATTAATCAAAACTTCTTTTATATACCTGTATAAATATACTTGATTTCTCTTTATAAAAGATATAAACACGTCGTTATAAATTTAACTATTCATTTATTCTTTTAATACTTAAAAAGTATACATATACTCATTCCAATGGTATAAGTGTATTCACAAATCGTTTAACAAGTTTTAATTACTTGAAATATAATCAAAGAGATTAAAATAATTACTACCAAAACATTATTATAATAAACTTCTTTTCTTTTATAAATTAAACGTATAACATTTTCTATCTCTTTGTAAAAGATTTCAATACTTGTTATTATCTTTAAAATTCCATTGTTAAAGATTTATACTATTTCTTCCAAAATATAATTCAAGGGTTTAAAAACAAATGTTGCTAAAACATTATTTACTACAAACCCTATACCATTCCATTTAACCATTATCTTTGAAGCTCTGCTTTTAAAGGTTTAATTACATTTAAGGGTCAGAGACAAGTTTTTCTAAAAACAATTGGCATAAAAAACCTAAACATTATACTTTGAAAACATTCTTCTTTTAAAACTCTCTTCTTAAAGATTTATTTATATTTAAGGGTTAAAGACAAGCATTTCTCATAACATTTGTCACAACAAACCCAAAACCATTTACTTGTATTTTTTCACTAAATATCAATTAGTAAATATCTAATATATTCCCAAGTGTAATTAATAATAAGGGTTTAAAAGCGTTGCTAAAAACACTGTTTACAACAACCCAAAACTACTTACTTATCCATTAATAACTTTAAACATTTATTCTACACTTATTAATTTAGGCAATACGCTTTTAGTTGATTCCATAGAACAATTTAATAACTTAAGTGTTAAAATCCAAGCTCCTTTTATTATATTTATAAAATACTTAATTTAATATTTAAAACTTATAATTACATAGAAACATCTTTAAAATACTTACTAACATGTTAAAATACCTTTAAAACTACTTAAAATATATGATAATTATTTATATAGAATATTATGTAAAAATAAGGAATTTTGAAATAAGTAGAAAAACTAAAATAAACAAGTTTTATTTTTAAAAGCCACTAAGTATAAAAATTCATAGTTAATTATTAAAAGTATATTTAAACTTAAAACTAATTTTAAATCTTTATTTTTCTAAGTTAGAAAACAATCCTGAAACGATTAGAGAAAGATACAAATTTATATATCATTTTAAAACAAATTACAGTTTCAAACAACAAAGGTAGTATTTCTCTAAATGCTACCAAAACAATTCGCAAGCACATATAGCACTGCAGAAGTGCTACCAAAAGTCCAAAGCTGTCGTGAATTTGCTACAACTTTGCTCTTAGATTTCGACGTCTTAATAAATATTTTTTTTATCCATTCTATTTATAGCAGTTACTATATGTTGGGTACTTTAAAACCATGAAAAGAATCTCAAAGAATAACTTCTAATTATTTTAGAAAATTTCTCAAAAATAGGGTATTTTATCGAACTACTCTTACTATGACCATTTTGCTATAACTTTTTGCACTTCGTTCAACTAGCTATCAAATGAATTAGGCTTCAAAACTTTTCCAATAAGAATAGTGTATTATTTACTTGATTAATTTCTAAAGAAACTCTTAAGGAAGTTTTCACAAAAAATGCGCGTTATTTTCAAAGACGAACTATTTTCAAAAGTGTCACTATAGCAACCTTTTTACTTTAATCTATTGTTACTTTGATTTACTTCTTCTATAACTTTCCAAAACATATTCTTTGCTTTCCAAAACACTTGTAGAAGTGTAGATAATAACCAAACAAGTTATTATTAAGATATGTCATTAAATCTCAATTTTCATAAGTTAGATTTCAAGGGATTCAAAGTGCGTTATAACATCTATCGCTATACGGACAATTCTGTATTCAATCCAATATTTGGTGTCGTATGAATAAAATAATCTATGTACAACTTACGCACTTAATGTAGCTGGTTTCATAACTACACCAATTGCTTTCCAATTCCTAAAAAATTATTTCTTATGTAATATTAAATCATTTATGCAACATTTCTTAAAACTTTACTTAAGTTTAAAACTTTTCATAAAGACTATCTTTATAAATTATTCTTTAATTACATGATTTTTCCAAAAACCATAACTTTATTAATAAAAATTCATAAAATGTTAACTAAATTCTATAAACATTTTTATAGCTACTTAACTTTATTAATTAAAATATTTCTTAAAACATAATTTTATTTTAAAACATTTCAAGACTTAAGTCTATTATTAGTATAATACTCCACTACTTCCTAAGAGTAAATACAAACATTCTTTTACATTTTTACTTTCTAAACTTTGGAAAAAGACTACAAATAAAATTGCATCTTATAATTGGGTCAACCATCTAAACTTTTTATTTATCGTGTTAGGCAAGTAGCTAGGTAGAGCAGGACTCTGGTATCCAAACTCAAAACTAGAGTCTGCTTTTCTTAGAAGACCATAAAGTAAAGACGTTTAGTACTTGGCCTAATAACAACGAATGTCCTATTTAACAAAGATGCTAAAGAACCTTTTAAACTTGTTTTAATTTGCAATCCTTTCAGTTATAAAAATTCAATTTTTATATTTTCACAAAAAAGCTTTAATTTATGTATCAATTTGAAAGTTTCCGACTGTCCAAAATCATCGAAAATTCTGTTTTATTTTATTTCAATAATTGAAAACTAATAACATACCATAATAAGATGCACAATCAAACTACCTAATGCAAAGGATACATGAAACCATATATATATTTATTGAAAACTTAAGAATTTAAACTTCGGGTTTTTATTTCAAGTCATTTGAAATAATAATGTATACATATATTTTTTAGATATCAAATCGTACATTTTAGGAAAAAACAAAATCATTTTTAAAACCAATTTTCAAAATATTTTCTTTAAAATCCATGGAAAATATTAATATAGATCGGATAACAACAAAATGATACAAGGAACTGGTTCTACCAAAACAGTACCATATATCCCCTTTACTAAGAAGGGTAATACTTATGAGAAGTGCTTGCCAATCGAACACACCACTTATCCATTTTAGTCACTTTCGAGCCACTCGAACTAGCCAACATAAAAATATTTTGTTTCTCGAATCCACTTGATGATTATGAGAGTAATCTCGAACTCGAATAAATCTTAAAGCTCTTGTAATAACATTAGTCCTTTATAATAGTTTCAAATCATACTATTATTGTTTTCTCAAAAACTCCTAGAAACCATTTCCACAAACATTGGGATTTAAGTACACAAATTCTCAATTTAAATCCTTTATAATTCATATTTATACTAACCAGACAAGTCATTCTTATATAAACCATATTTATATAAGTCATGTATATAAACATATTTATATAAGTCATATTAATATAAACTGTAACAACCCAAATTCCCATAGGTCCGGATTTTTCGTAAAAATGCTTAAATCCAAGCCCATTGAAGCCCGAATTGGGTGTCTGGTATCTTTCAAATAGGCAAAGACAAATATATCAGAGCACAAATAAATATCTCATGGCGGAACTGACTAAAATATAAAAGTAAGTAAATACTCACCAAGGTAGTAACACTTTCTAAATGAGTGTCATAAAGTTGGAAAATCTCTGCTTTCTATCTAACCTGTGGAATGTCATGAGGAGGGTTCAGAACTAAAGTTCTAATGAATGGACAAATTATACCTTCTAAGCATAATTATATATATACCGTTATATTTCCACTTTCTATTATACTAGATTTATTGGGTTTATAATACTCTTGCCTCTGTACATGAATCGTACCCATCTACTCCCTAGTAGATTAAGATCTAATAACCAATATTTATGTAGCTAAATGTCCAAACACCGCATCGGTCCTAGGTACCACCCATAGTACCATCTGTATCCTTCTCGAAAAGGACTCCATCGTCTGGCTTCTAGAGCGTATTATAACTACATTTGTAAAGGATAGTTTCATCAGGCCTACCATACAGATGTTCCGTCTCTACTATGAAAACGTGAAACTACATCCGCACTAGCTTATACTAGTGCTCGGACATCTATAATGTACCACCCGTGCATACATAAAGGACTACACATAATCGTTCTGTCTACTCCCTGAGCTCCACAAACAAGTTCTACCTTGTACGGAACTCAGTCGGGGATTTTCTATATCTGTAAAGTTCCGCTTCATTAAGGCTACAATACAAATATTCTATTTGGTCCATCTCTTTTCTCATCATGGCTATGACCCCAAGCAGCCCCCCCTCAACTAATTGAAAGACCCTTCAAGAGCTAAGTGACCGTGCCCTACCGCAAACAATCTAAACATCTAATTGGTTGTGCCCCTCATTCAATGTCTCGATAGTAAAAGAATCATTGGCCTATTGGTTTAACTATAGTTTTTCCCGAAGTCGCTTTGACTGATGATGGCTTGATCTCCACATGCGACTATCCTTTTGGGTCCTGCCCACTATAACCCACTCGCACCCAAAGTACCGTGTCATACGAATATCCTAGTCCATCATCAACCTTTTAATTGCCTACAAAGGTCCGCTTCATTAGGCCTACAATGCAAAAGAAGTCAAGGCATACTCTCTTGATGGAGCACCTACGGACCTGCCTCCAGGGGTGCAACTTCATTAGGCCTATCCCAGAGGGCCATCTCCTAAAGTATCCTCACGTCCCATTGAAGTCACGTACTTCCTTCCAGCCCTAACTAACTAAGTTGGACGTGCTCTTTCTATGCTAAAATCTGTGATGAACTGCTTCGTTAGGCTCTTTATTTAGATTCTATTTTGGGTTGCTCCAAATGCACCTTACCATTTTATTAGACCCTACGTCTAATCTTTTACTATGCGTTTAGTTTACTTCTCTTATTATGTTGCATACTTATTTACCCTAATCAACTACCTAACCCCACTTATGTGTGAGACCATCAGTCCTATACCTGAAAGGGAATGCTGTCGGTATGGGCCACTTTTATTATTTTGCTTATTAACTTAATCCAAGATCTATGTTTGATAAAATAAGCCTCTTCTATTTCTTTCTTTTAATTATAACCTTCGTGTTACAATTATACTTGCAATAGTTACATTTATATTATTTTCTTTCTTTTATAACCTACATGCTATAAATGCAATTGCAAGTGTCTCTTTTCTATTCTAGTCTGTCTTCTTTTATCATGATACTAAATTCTCTTTAGTTATCTTATATTATTTGACAGTCTCGGCTTGGGACTACGTCTAACTGCCACAAATTACTTATCATAATACTACTTTACTTTTTACTCTATTACCTGCAGGATAAATGTAGATCAAGTCACATTTTAAGTTTATTGTTTCTGGTCTTGTCAAATAATTAACTTGATTATTTTCTCTTCTTTTATTTCTTTAACGCTTCACGTTATTCTTTTTTATTCTGGGACTATAGTTCTATTCTATTTGGTTGGTTACAAAAACTGTACTAAAAATTCATTTCCATATTTTAATACTAAATAATGCTATATACAATAAATCATAATTGCAATATATTTCTTTTATTGTTTCTTTAATTACCGAGTAATGCAAATTGCAGTAATGTCTCTATTTTGCACTTATTTCATTTTTCTTGCTTTTATTCTTGCAATTACGTTTATCATTATTCTTATAAAACTAAACTATAGAAATGTATTCCCTTTTATTAAACCAACCAACCAGTCTATCACTGTAACAACCCTGAATTTTGAACAATTTAAATTGAAAATATTTAATTAATTTTAAATATTTGAATGATGGTTTAGTTTGAATTCCCAATATAACTATGAATCAGCGATTAAATTTTAGAATTTAATTTATTTAAAGTTGAATAGAATTTGAATTTGACTTTGGAGTTGAATTGAATATTGAATTTGTATTTTAAATTCGAACTAATGACATAGAAAAAAATAGTTTGGATTTACGAATTATTTTTATGTAAATTTATAAATTGATATTGATAGTTGAACTGCAAAACGTTTATATGTTATTAAAGGAAATGATTTACAAAACAAATTTGGATTTATAAGGAAAAAAAATGAAAAGAGTACACTGCCTTATTCTTTTTATCAGCATCCCATAACTCACGCCATTATTTACACCCTTAACTCACGCCTTTCATCACGCAAAAATCACGATCTCAACCCTTCTTATTTTCGCCATTCCTCTTCTCTTCACTTCAGAAAAAAAAAAAAACATACGAAAGCAAATTAATGGCGGCCTCGTCTCTTCGATTCCGTGCTCCAAAAATTAGGGCTTCAGCTTCATCTTCATTCGCTCGATCTAAATGAGGGTTGCGGCTTCAATTTTGCTCGACGCCTCCTTCGCCTCGTCGCGGCTGCCCCAAATTTGTTTGCAAAGGTGAGTAAAATATCCTTACTCACATCTAATTCAAATATGCTTGGCAGTTTGATTTGGTTTTATTGTTGATGATTTACTTTTTGACTTCGATTTGGCTCGGTATTGATGATTTTTGACTTGGTTGGATGATTTACTTTTTACTTCGATAATACTTTATTTAACTAAAGATTTCGGCCTTGACTTTGTTTTACAACAATTCATTTTACTTGTATCAGTTTATGCAAGAGTCTAGTTATCTTGGTTCATGTATTTACTGTGCATTCATTGTTAGCCAAATTAGCTTCACTACATCTCCATTTACCTGTTACACTTGTAGCATACCATGCTGGTTCACGTTGTACTCTTTGTTTTGAGTCACTCTCTACTGTGTTGTACTGGTCATTCATATTGTAGTTTGCATTGTCCAGTTTGTAGCTTGAGCACTGTAGTTTACTTTGATTCGTGTTGCATTTCCCCTATAGCACACTGGAACTTGTTTATGAAATCCCATAACCCTGGCCATTAACTGTTGGCATCGGCTTGACTTTAATCCTATCATTTACTTGAATTAGATGTATTTGCATTGCTTTGACTTCGGCAGTAACTTTGTACATTCCTCTGTTGATATCGGCCTTGACTATATTGAACTTGATTTTTGTAGTTTTCTTTACTAACACGATAATATTTGAAGATGTTTTAAGAAAAAAAAAAGGAATAACCTGTTACAGTTGATTCTCTGTCATTTGTTGCTTCGGCCATTATGTCTTTGATATTTTTTTTTGTATCATTTTGTTGATGATATTTTGACTGTTGAACTTGGTTTGAATTTGTTTTAAATAACTCAGAAATGATAAGTAAAAGAAGGGTTTTTTTTTTAAATTGAATGAAACCTGTAACTGCTTCAGATTTCTAAAATAAAACGTACAAGTTCATCGTTTAATGGTTTATTGTTTTTGTTTTTATGTGATTTGGAATTTCAAGCATTATATAAAACTCTATTTGATATATAAATATAAATATGTGATTTGAATACAAGCAAATTTATAAAAGAGAGTTAATATTAATATATATATATTAGTTTCAAATTAAATTTCTATTTCAATGCAAATTCCCTTTTATAAACAATTTTAACAAGTAATTTTAACAAGTGTGTGTGTGTGTGTATATTAAAAACAGTTAGTTCATATCTTTGGAAAAAGAAAAAAAGAAAAAAAAGAGAAACTGATTTTAACCTGTTTTAAACCCAGGTTTGACCTGAGTTTTTCTAAAGCAAATCCTGAATATAAACTCCAAGTTACTGTTATATGGAGTCACTACATTTCTTTGTCCACTGATATATGCCGTTGCCTAGATTGAGTCTTGGATTGCAGACTTGAACCTGTTGTGCACTTCATATAGTGTAGCCACCTGATCATATATGTTAATTGTGTATGCATATATTATTGAATTGTTCACATAACTGCAGTATATTCGAGTCTGATATTTTGAAGGCTGCACTGTCCTATTTCATGTTGCATTTCAGTGTACTTGCAGTCTGCATTTGGTTGTTGCATTCACTTGCTTATGTGGGTTCATAAATTTCAAATTTTTGCCATACCTCTGTGGCTGTATGATGGTTCTATTGTGCTGTGTTGCCAGATATTTTCGATATAGAGGCTGTTGCACTCCATTATGTGGTAGCTGTCTCACTGATGCACTTTATTTTCAATAAAACTAAGTTAATTCTCATATGCACTGCAGCCACACAGTATCCACATTTTGAATCGATATTTGAACCTTCATTGATTTTGATTTGTTGACCTTTTGAGATGATTTCACATGTTATTGTGGCGAGGCAGTGCACGCAAGCGTGAACTGCAGCCACACGGTGTTAATTTTATTGATATACTATTTTGTTTTGATTTATGATCTTTTGCATATTTAATTACGGTAGTGGCGAGGCAGTGCACGCAAGCGTGAACTGCAGCCACACAGAGTTAGCATGTTGTTATGGCAAGGCCGTATATGCGTGTGTGTACTGCAGCCCTACCAAATTTAATGTTTTAAATGATGTTTTCTTTTTGATGAAAATTGTTTTATGTTGACAATTCAATATATTTTGAACTGATTTTGATGATTTTGTTGATAATTGCCGTTCAGGCAGATTTTGATTGTTTTCTAAATTATCTTCATCAATAATCCCTTCATCTATCCTCATTGATAATTTGAATCTACTGATTTGTTGTTTAACACTGTTAAGTGTTGTATTTACCGTTATCTGATTTCTTGTTAAAGGATCGGATATGTGAATTTATCTTTGACTGTCGTCTAATTGCTATTTAATTATTACTGCCTCTATGCACTAATAACTGAGTTTGAATTAGACTGACCTGTGTATTATTTTCTTTTGAATGTAATACTCGGGTCAGACGAGTATTTTTACAGCTTGAAGATTTTCAGGCCGCGAAGTTAGAGAGAGTTGGGGAAATTGCTTCACTTTAGCTTTTCGAAGAATTTTTGTACTTAAAAGAAATATTCCGCTGTAAAAATATAATGCATTGTACAAACTCTGATATATGTATAAAAATCCATTTATGTAAAATATTACGATTATTCTGTGATTCTGTGGCTGATTCTGTTTAAACTCTATAAACTGACTAGAAATCCGTCATTTTGAACGTCTCAAGTTGGTTTAATTACCGACTGGAGGCGGTCAGAGCGGCGGGTCGTTACAAAAGTGGTATCAGAGCTTTGGTTTACACAAAGCTCAGTTTATGATGTTTAATATGAATAGTTACTAGAACCACTTTAAAGAAAAATGTTTTCAAATCTAAAGAAGTATAAAATTGTTTTCTTTGAAAAATAAAAGGTATTTTGAAAATTCAAATCTTTTTCGAAAATTCCCCTCTCTAAATTTAGGATTGCGATAGTTTCTCATTCGAAATCCATTATCGAATTATTGAGACTTATGAAAATGAAATATAAGTTAAGTGAATTAACGAATTGGTTTAAATTGGTTTAAATCGGTTTAAATCCAATATTTTGAATATCTCCAAAATAAATAAATTGGGTAATAAAAAAAAAAACATTTCAATTTAGTTATAGCCAAGAGGATAATTAAACTATGACTTGGGAATTTGATTCCGAATTCTTTTGAAAATTAATTTCAAATGTTTTGAAGAACGATTTAGTGAATAAATGGATTATAAGTATTTAAACTTATAATATGGACTTTTGGTATATAATTGAGTTATATAAATTGAGTTGAATTAATAAAGAAGATTTATAAATCGAAGTTTATAAATAGAAATGGAATTTGTAAAGATTGTTTATAAATTCGAAACCAATTGAATTTGATAAATGAAACATAGAAATTATTTATTAAAGGAGATATATTCATGATTTTGGACAGCGAATTATCCTTTAAGTTAAATATTGTGATAGTAAATGTTGGTTGGGAATTTTATTCACGATTTTGGACAGTGGATGATCTTTTAAATAAAAAGTGTAGAAACATTGAATTGATTTAAATAAGTATATTCACGATTTTGGACAGTGAATATATTATTAACTAAAACAGATATGTTTTAGAGAAGTGATATTATGAAATGAGGTTAATGTGGAAATATAAATTTAATGGAACCAAGTTGATGAATGGCTTACTAAAGAACTAGTTGATTATTTTTGAAATAGAAAGCAAATGCAAAGTTCAAATGAGATTTAAATTTCAAATTTGAAGTTGTCAACATGATAATCCATTATAGGTTTAATAAATTCAGTGATGAATTTGAATTTAAACGTGCGGAAAATTAAATTAAGTGAAAAACTTAATATTGAAAAGTTTGAAATCGGTTTAAAATTAATATTGTGAAAAGTAGAAGGAATTCAACTATGAATTAAGTCGAAGTTGAAAAAGTTAAATGGGAATGTTTTTGGGGAAATAATATTATGAAATGAAGTTAATCCATTTTTAAGCTGTTTTGAAATGTGTTAAGTATCGAATACATAGATTTCAACATTCAATTGTTGAAATAGGCGTTTTCGAGAAATAAGGAAATAGTGGACTATAACACTGTTGTTATAGTAAATGGTTTCCGAAAGGAAATGTTGTTTATAGTATTGGGATTTATATATCTATCTTAAATTTGAATCCCTATACTAGTGATTTTGAGTTGTCGTAACGATGTTTTACGCAACATTCGTTTTGACTCAAATAAATGTGTTTAAAAGAACGCTTTCCTTAAAGAATGGAATATATACTTAATTTTGATTCAAGTATATTGAATATTTTCCAAGAGTTGAAAATAAATGAACTTGTGAATTACTTATTAAATAAGTATGGAAATGTTTTCCAATATGAAATGAAAGGTTTGAAATTTTATCTTTTAAAGATAAATTGAAATAAATGAATATTTGAAATTTGTTTCAAATGGTTAAGTTGGAAAATTATATATCTTGTAAAGATATTTTTGAGAAATGTGAACAATTAGTTCAACTTGGAGATTTTTCAAAAAAAGATTGAATCTTGAGTTAAATTGAGTTTAACTTCGACATCATTAACAATATAAGTTGAACTTTGAATTTTGGATAGTCGATTTGGATTGTATGTCTAACATGGTGAATTGATGACATAGCAATTGATCTCTATTAAATATATATCTGTTGGTGGCGGAGAATTTATTCTTTTAGCTTAACACCCTTCTCTGAGACGTACGAGCTTAGAGGTTATATATCGGTAGACATCAATTATGTGTTGAGAATTGACGATGTAACGTGAAATCCAAATCGAATGTGAAGTCGATAATGAATTGGATTATGAATGTGAATTAGGTTTGAGATAACCTTAAATTTTCAAATCGATTTAGAGGAAAATTTTAAAACGAGATGGAAAATTTAGAAATCTTCTATTTGTTATGATGTGAATTGAGTTTTCGTAACTTATATATGTGAATGTAATAATTCGAAAACCATCAGTTTGGAAAGTCATTATTATGAAAAGTCCTGTGTAGGTTTACATAGGTATGGTATGTACGAAATGTGAAATGAAGTACTATATGTATATGACATATGTTTTCTAAAAACTGAGGATATGGAAATGTACCTTCCATTTATTATTTGTGAAGGTGATTGGAACTCGGTGGAGTGTCCATTGGAAATCGTAGCTACGTAGAATTTCCATTAGTGGAATGTCCATTGGGACTGACTGGAATCCCCCACGATGGATCATCGTGTTTGGGATTATGTGAATTGATGCTGGCGTAATTCGTGGGGCGTGATGCCTACAGTTACAAGCGATTCCACTGGGATAGTGGCGCAACCGCCGTGTAAACTGCGATCTAGAGGCCGAAGCGTAATTTGAGGGGCGTGATGCCTACGGTCACGAGCGATTCTACTGGGATAGTAGCGTAACCGCCGTGTGAACCGCGATCTAAGGCGACAACCATGGCGAAATTCAAGAGAGATGTGAAATCTACAGTTACAAGCGATTCTACTGGGATAGTAGCGTAACCGCCGGGTAAACTGTGATCCATGGGGGAACATGCTTTCCATATCCATTTTTAAAAGAATTTTAAAAAAGTATTTTCACTGGGAGTTGAAGCAAGTATATTTAGTACTTGGAGATTTTTAGACCTGCGCCTGGCCAGCGTATGCCTAATGTCTGTAAGAACGACGATGGACTTGTTAAACTTCGAGTTAGCAAGTATTTTCAAACTTTGAATAGAAAATCAATAATCTGAAATTAGAATTACATAATCCTAACCTAATGAACTAAGGAAGAAGATTTTTAAAATATCTTGAAAGCACACAGCTTTGGAAAAGATATATTATGCAAATATCTAGCATGAGAATTTCAAGTTTAAATTTGAGTTTTGTAAGTCAAAAAAAATTTGGTAAAAGATTTTTTTGTCTTGATTATTGAAATCGATGAATAAAGCTAGTGAGATAATATAAAAGAAATGAATCCTATATTTATTTATGAGTTAGAACTTAGTAAAATTGTGTTGGGCATAAATATCAGTGAGATTTTAGCAATCGTTTTTCCTAACTTATAATTTCGGGACGAAATTCTTTTAAGGAGGGAAGATTGTAACAACCCTGAATTTTGAACAATTTAAATTGAAAATATTTAATTAATTTTAAATATTTGAATGATGGTTTAGTTTGAATTCCCAATATAACTATGAATCAGCGATTAAATTTTAGAATTTAATTTATTTAAAGTTGAATAGAATTTGAATTTGACTTTGGAGTTGAATTGAATATTGAATTTGTATTTTAAATTCGAACTAATGACATAGAAAAAAATAGTTTGGATTTACGAATTATTCTTATGTAAATTTATAAATTGATATTGATAGTTGAACTGCAAAACGTTTATATGTTATTAAAGGAAATGATTTACAAAACAAATTTGGATTTATAAGGAAAAAAAAAGGAAAAAAATGAAAAGAGTACACTGCCTTATTCTTTTTATCAGCATCCCATAACTCACGCCATTATTTACGCCCTTAACTCACGCCTTTCATCACGCAAAAATCACGATCTCAACCCTTCTTATTTTCGCCATTCCTCTTCTCTTCACTTCAGAAAAAAATAAATAAAACATACGAAAGCAAATTAATGGCGGCCTCGTCTCTTCGATTCCGTGCTCCAAAAATTAGGGCTTCATCTTCATTCGCTCGATCTAAATGAGGGTTGCGGCTTCAATTTTGCTCGACGCCTCCTTCGCATCGTCGCGGCTGCCCCAAATTCGTTTGCAAAGGTGAGTAAAATATCCTTACTCACATCTAATTCAAATATGCTTGGCAGTTTGATTTGGTTTTGTTGTTGATGATTTACTTTTTGACTTCGATTTGGCTCGGTATTGATGATTTTTGACTTGGTTGGATGATTTACTTTTTACTTCGATAATACTTTATTTAACTAAAGATTTCGGCCTTGACTTTGTTTTACAACAATTCATTTTACTTGTATCAGTTTATGCAAGAGTCTAGTTATCTTGGTTCATGTATTTACTGTGCATTCATTGTTAGCCAAATTAGCTTCACTACATCTCCATTTACCTGTTACACTTGTAGCATACCATGCTGGTTCACGTTGTACTCTTTGTTTTGAGTCACTCTCTACTGTGTTGTACTGGTCATTCATATTGTAGTTTGCATTGTCCAGTTTGTAGCTTGAGTACTGTAGTTTACTTTGATTCGTGTTGCATTTCCCCTATAGCACACTGGAACTTGTTTATGAAATCCCATAACCCTGGCCATTAACTGTTGGCATCGGCTTGACTTTAATCCTGTCATTTACTTGAATTAGATGTATTTGCATTGCTTTGACTTCGGCAGTAACTTTGTACATTCCTCTGTTGATATCGGCCTTGACTATATTGAACTTGATTTTTGTAGTTTTCTTTACTAACACGATAATATTTGAAGATGTTTTAAGAAAAAAAAAAGGAATAACCTGTTACAGTTGATTCTCTGTCATTTGTTGCTTCGGCCATTATGTCTTTGATATTTTTTTTTGTATCATTTTGTTGATGATATTTTGACTGTTGAACTTGGTTTGAATTTGTTTTAAATAACTCAGAAATGATAAGTAAAAGAAGGGTTTTTTTTTTAAATTGAATGAAACCTGTAACTGCTTCAGATTTCTAAAATAAAACGTACAAGTTCATCGTTTAATGGTTTATTGTTTTTGTTTTTATGTGATTTGGAATTTCAAGCATTATATAAAACTCTATTTGATATATAAATATAAATATGTGATTTGAATACAAGCAAATTTATAAAAGAGAGTTAATATTAATATATATATATATTAGTTTCAAATTAAATTTCTATTTCAATGCAAATTCCCTTTTATAAACAATTTTAACAAGTAATTTTAACAAGTGTGTGTGTGTGTGTATATATTAAAAACAGTTAGTTCATATCTTTGGAAAAAGAAAAAAAGAAAAAAAAGAGAAACTGATTTTAATCTGTTTTAAACCCAGGTTTGACCTGAGTTTTTCTAAAGCAAATCCTGAATATAAACTCCAAGTTACTGTTATATGGAGTCACTACATTTCTTTGTCCACTGATATATGCTGTTGCCTAGATTGAGTCTTGGATTGCAGACTTGAACCTGTTGTGCACTTCATATAGTGTAGCCACCTGATCATATATGTTAATTGTGTATGCATATATTATTGAATTGTTCACATAACTGCAGTATATTCGAGTCTGATATTTTGAAGGCTGCACTGTCCTATTTCATGTTGCATTTCAGTGTACTTGCAGTCTGCATTTGGTTGTTGCATTCACTTGCTTATGTGGGTTCATAAATTTCAAATTTTTGCCATACCTCTGTGGCTGTATGATGGTTCTATTGTGCTGTGTTGCCAGATATTTTCGATATAGAGGCTGTTGCACTCCATTATGTGGTAGCTGTCTCACTGATGCACTTTATTTTCAATAAAACTAAGTTAATTCTCATATGCGCTGCAGCCACACAGTATCCACATTTTGAATCGATATTTGAACCTTCATTGATTTTGGTTCGTTGACCTTTTGAGATGATTTCACATGTTATTGTGGCGAGGCAGTGCACGCAAGCGTGAACTGCAGCCACACGGTGTTAATTTTATTGATATACTATTTTGTTTTGATTTATGATCTTTTGCATATTTAATTACGGTAGTGGCGAGGCAGTGCACGCAAGCGTGAACTGCAGCCACACAGAGTTAGCATGTTGTTATGGCAAGGCCGTATACGCGTGTGTGTACTGCAGCCCTACCAAATTTAATGTTTTAAATGATGTTTTCTTTTTGATGAAAATTGTTTTATGTTGACAATTCAATATATTTTGAACTGATTTTGATGATTTTGTTGATAATTGCCGTTCAGGCAAATTTTGATTGTTTTCTAAATTATCTTCATCAATAATCCCTTCATCTATCCTCATTGATAATTTGAATCTACTGATTTATTGTTTAACACTGTTAAGTGTTGTATTTACCGTTATCCGATTTCTTGTTAAAGGGTCGGATAGGTGAATTTATCTTTGACTGTCGTCTAATTGCTATTTAATTATTACTGCCTCTATGCACTAATAACTGAGTTTGAATTAGACTGACCTGTGTCTTATTTTCTTTTGAATGTAATACTCGGGTCAGACCGAGTATTTTTACAGCTTGAAGATTTTCAGGCCGCGAAGTTAGAGAGAGTTGGGGAAATTGCTTCACTTTAGCTTTTCGAAGAATTTTTGTACTTAAAAGAAATATTCCGCTGTAAAAATATAATGCATTGTACAAACTCTGATATATGTATAAAAATTCATTTATGTAAAATATTATGATTATTCTGTGATTCTGTGGCTGATTCTGTTTAAACTCTATAAACTGACTAACAATCCGTCATTTTGAACGTCTCAAGTTGGTTTAATTACCGACTGGAGGCGGTCAGAGCGGCGGGTCGTTACAATCACTAACTTCCAAATCAAGTTATTAGTTTTTCTCCCTTTTAATTCATTTCTCCCATTTTAACATAATTTACTGCAAATTTCTCACTTTTAGGCTTATGTCTTTCTCTACAGCTTTTAATCCTAATATTACTTATATTTAATTGGATTCCTTTCTTTTTTCCTAATAAATAACAGTTAAATATAAGTATACTTCCCTTATAAAATCTATAGTCTCAACATAACTAATTAGTAGAACTAATTACTGAAATAAATGCAGAATTAAAATTTAACGGGAATCTAACAATATTATATCATAAACATAAAAGAGATATAATTTAAATCCGCTCACCCATTGTCCTTAGCTTTTCTCCTAGCCTTCCTAGATCCCGTTCTAAGGTGTCTAATATTTGTATTAAAAAGATATCATCCCTAGAAATATTTTCTATTTAGGGTTCAGCCTTAGGCAATGAACCCAATTAGGAGAAAATCCGAGTGTGAGAAAATAGCAAGGCATAGGGTTTCATTTATAGTGGAGTTTGGGGATCTCAGACCGTCGGATTTCAGGATTGAATCCGATGCAACCACTTTACAGGCTTGCTGAGAATCGTTGGATCCAGAAAATAACGCTCGAGATTGCACGAAAATCAAATTATTAAACGTTAACTTTTAACCATTGCCTATTCGTTCTAATTAATTACCATCAAGTGCAGATTTAATTCCCTTTATAACACATGTTTATTTTGAAATTCAAACGTTGTTAATTAATGTAAATTAATTTCCTTTAATTGATGATTTGATTAACATTGCCTACTAATGTTAATTAATTATCTCTAATTGCCGATGTCAACTAATTTCCTTTATGATGTGCATCTATTTTGAAATTTAAATGCGCGTTATTTCTGGAATTTATACGTGCATATATGTATAAACAAATATATTCATGCACATTTACACATGTAATTATTTTTCGATACGGGATTTCAAACATCAATAACTTTTCGTACGAAGTCCGTTCAAGGCATATTATATATGTAAATTAATCAAAAATCGCCACGAACACAATGGTATAAGTTTCGAGACCATATTCTGAAAATTCCAAAAACGCTCATTTTCGCTATTTATAATTATTTTGGTTATTTAATTATCTAAAAATGCGGAGTGTTACATTCTCCCCAGATTTAGGAAATTTCATCCTCGAAATTCGATAAGGATAAAACTATGTAATTCTCCGCATCAGTCACATTAATTTTGTGTACATCCAATTTTACGACCATCTGTGTCCATGTGCAAAGTTTCATTCAACATAAAATATATGCATATACATGAATTTCTTAGCGGTACCTCCTATACGTATGCTTTTCTTCTTTAAAAACTTCTTTTTAAAATATGATGCACACATCCTAAATATCCTTGCAATTTTTATATGAATGCAACCTTTTGAAAACTCAAAACGTTCTTCATCCATTTTTTCCCACACTCATAATAAATAGAGGCGTAGTTCAACAAATTTTACATCCAAATCCTACCAAACAACTTTTAATATTCAAATTTAGAAAAATCTAATTTTTCAAACCGATTTCTTATGTTGGAAAGAAGGTAGAAAACGAAAAACCTCACATTTATCGTTTTACTTTTGCGCACCTCTTTCTTCGTACTTGAAACTTCTGCTGCTATTCTATAAAAATCTCTAAGTTCAAGGTATCAGCATAAGTTCAAAGTCCGATACCAAATATAACAACCCAAATTCCATGGGTTCGGATTTTTTGCAAAAATGCTATAATCCAAGCCCACTGAAGCCCGAATTAGGTATCTGCATCCTGCAAATAGGCAAAGACAAATATATCATAGCTCAAATAAATATCTCATAGCGGAACTAACTAAAATATAATAGTAAGTAAATAGTCACAAGGTAGTAACACTTTCTAAACAAGTGTCACAAAGCTGGAAAATATCTGCTTTCTATCTAACCCGTGGGATGTTATGTGGGGAGTTCAGAACTAAAGTTCTGGTGAATGAACAAATTATACATTTCTAAGCATAATTCTACATATACCGTTCTATTTCCATTTTCTGGTATACTAGGTTTATTGGGTTTACAATACTCTCATCTCTATGTGTGAATCGTACCCATCTACTCCCTAGTAGATTAAGACCTAATAACTATGTAGCTACATGCCCAAAGACCGCTTTGGTTCTAGGTACCACCCATAGTACCTTTCGTATCCTCCTCGAAAAGGACTCCCTCGTCTGGCTTCTAGAGCATATTGTAACTACATTTTTAAAGGACAGCTTCGTGAGGCCTACAATACAAATGTTCCATCGTCTACTATGAAAACGTGAAACTACATCCGCACTAGCTTATACTAGTGCTCAGACATCCACAATGTACCACCCGATGCATACATAGAGGACCACACTAATCATTCTGTCTACTCCCAGAGCTCCGCCAACAAGTTCTACCTTGTACGAAACTCAATCGGGGATTTTCTATATCTGTAAAGGTCCGCTTTGTTAGGCCTACAATACAGATATTCTATTTGGTCTGTCTCTTTTCTCATCGTGGCTATGACCCCACGCAGTCCCCCTCAACTAATCGAAAGACCCTCCAAGAGCTAAGTGCACGTTCCCTACTGCAAACAATCTAAACATCCAATTGGCTATGCCCCTCATCCATTGTCTCGATAGTGAAAGAATCATTGGCCTGTTGGTTTAACTCTAGTCTTTTCCGAACTCGCTCTGACTGATGATGGCCTGATCTCCGCATGTGACTATCCTTTTGGGTCCTGCCCACTATAATCTACTCGCAACCCAGACTACGGTGTCATATGAAAATCCTACTCCATCATCAACCTTTTGACTGCCTACAAAGGTCCACTTCGTTAGGCCTACAATGCAAAATCAGTCAAGGCATACTCTCTAATGGAACACCTACAGACCTTCCTCCGGAGGTGCAGCTTTGTTAGGCCTACCCCAGAGGGCCATCCTAGAGTATCCTCACATCCCGTTGAAGCCCCATACTTCCTTCTAGCCCTAACTAACTAAGTTGGACGTGCTCTTTCTGTACTAAAATCTACGATGAACTGCTTCGTTAGGCTCTTTATCCAGATTCTCTTTCGGGCTGCTACAAACGCACCTTACCATTTTATTAGACCTTATGTCTAATCTTTTACTATGCGTTTAGTTTACTTTTCTTATTCTATTGGCTACTTATTTACCCAATCAGCTAACCAGCCCTACCTATGTGTGAGACCATCTGGTCTACACCTGAAAGGGAATGCTATCGGTACGTGCCACTTCTATTATTTTGCTATTTAACTTAATCCAAGATCTAAGTTTGATAAAATAAGCCTCTTCCGTTTCTTTCTTTTTAATTATAACATTCATGTTACACTTGCAATTGATGCTTTTATATTATTTTCTTTCTTATATAACCTACATGTTATAAATGTAATTACAAGTGTCACTTTTCTATTCTAGTCTGTGTTCTTTTATTATGATACTAAATTCTCTTTAGTTCTCTTATATTATGTGATAGTCTTGGCTTGGGACTTCGTCCAACTACCATAAATTACTTATCATAATAACTACTTTACTTTTTACTCTATTATCTGCGCAGTAAATGCAGATCTAGTCACATTTTCGATTTATTGTTTCTAGTCTTGTCAAATAATTAACTTGACTATTTCCTCTTCTTTTATTTCTTTAACGCTTCACGTTATTCTCTTTTGTTCTAGGAAGTAATTCTATTCTATTTGCTTGGTTACAAAAACTTTGCTAAAAATCCATTTCAATATTTTAATACTAAATAATGCTATAAACAATAACTCATGACTGCAAGATGTTTCTTTTATCGTTTCTTTACTTACTAACACAAAATGCAGTAATGCCACTATTTTGCACTAATTCCATTTTTCTTGCTTTTTTCTACAATTACGTTATTGTTATTCTTACAATATTAAACTATGAAAATGTATTCCTTTTTTTTAAACCAACTAACTAATTTACCACTAATTTCCAAATCAAGTTATTAGATTTTCTCCCTTTTAATTCATTTCTCCCGTTTTAACATAATTTACTATAAATTTCTCACATTTAGGCTTATGTCTTTCTCTACAACTTTTAAGCCTAATATTACTTATATTTAATTGGATTCCTTTCTTTTTTCCATATAAATAACATTTAAATATAAGTACACTTCCCTTGTAAAATTTACAGTTTCAACATAACTAATTAGTAGAACTAATTACTGAAATAAATGTTGAACTAAATATTTAATGGGAATCTAACGATATTATATCATAAACATAAAAGAGATATAATTTAAATCCACTCGCCTATCGTCTTTAGCTTTGCTCCATGGCCTTCCTGGATCCCCTTCTAAGGTGTCTAATGTTTTTATTAAAAAGATATCATCTCTAGAAATATTTTCTATTTAGGGTTCAGCCTCAGGCAATTAAACTAATTGGGAGAAAATCTGAATGTGAGAAAATAGCTAGACCAGGGTTCTATTTGTAGTGGATTGTGGGGATCTCAAACCGTCGAATTTTAAGATTGAATCTAGTGCAACCACGTCACTGGCATCGTGCGAATCGTTGGATCTAGAAAACAACACTCGAGATAGCGCAAAAATCAAATTACTAAATGTTAACTTTTAACTGTTGCCAATTCATTCTAATTAATTTCCATCAATTGCAAAATTTCATTCCCTTTATAACACATGTTTATTATGAAATTCAAACGTTGCTAATTAATGTAAATTAATTTCCTTTAATTGCTGACTTGACAAACATTGCCTACTAATGTTAATTAATTTCCTCTATGACGTGTGTCTATTTTGAAATTCAAATGCGCGTTATTTTTGGAATTTATAAGTGCATATATTTATAGACAAATATATTCACGCATGTTTACACGTATAATTATTTTTCGATACAGAACTTTGAATGTCAATAAATTTTTCATACAAAGTCGTTCGAGTCATATTATATATGCAAATTAATCAAAAAATCGCCATGAACAGAAGTTATAAGTTTCGAGGCCATATTCTGACAACTCCAAAAATGCTCATTTTCACTATTTATAATTATCTTGGTTATTTAATTATTTAAAAATGCGGGGTGTTATATAAACCATATTTATATAAGTATTATTTCGTAAACCATATTTATGTAAGTCATATTTATATAAACCGTATTTATATAAGTGATATTTATATAAATCGTGTTTATATAAGTCATATTTTCTTATATTAAATCATTTCATAAGTGTTTATCTTGTAAATATCTTACCTTTCCTCTTAAGCTATATTAACAATTTTTTTATTTAAGTTAACTTTTAACCCAACATTATCATCGAACGCCTTATAGTCAAATTATGAAACTTAATTCATAAGGAGTTTGTTTCAATATTCCTATAAATTACTATCTACTTAACCCATGTCATGAAAAGGTAATTTACTTGCAATTCAGTAAACAATAATCAATGCCCATAAATTAGCCGAGCATGACTAATCAGACAATAAATGATAATAATTAGATGGTATCATTTCCTAACTAACAAATACATTATAAATAACTATGTTAATTATTTGAAAATTATTTTTTATATAAAATATAATCCTAGGTAAAATTATTTTATTTACCAATTTTGAAATAATATTGTGTCGGTTTGTTCTATTTAAGTGTTTAGGAATCCCTGTAAATAATGCTGATCAGACGCATCGACCAGATTCCATAAGCACTCAGCATACCAATCAACACAATGCAAAATATTGTTATAGCACTAACAAATATGCTCTCATGTGTATAATACACTCAAACTCATAATAAGGCATTCCATTACCCTATCTCTTAATAAGTATTACCCAAGCAAAGCCAAGGTTCTCGCTTAACCTTCAGCTCTGATACCATGATGTAACGAACGCCTTTTCGACCCATAAATGTCGACACTAATACATTATGGTACTCATGCGTCGAGCACCCAAGTGCCGAAAAGACAGAACGTTGGGGTGAAATAAAAAGAAGAAAAGAAAAGAACAAGAAAGAAGAGAATAATAACATCAAAATCACATAAAGGAATGATGAAATATAACATCAAAATGATCTTTTACAAAGGAAACCTATATGGTAAAATAATCAGAGTAAACTAACCTATCATCAACCTGGACAGTTATAACAATCTATCCTTATAATTTCTGATACAAAATAAATAAAGTAATGTAGCAGAAATGAAATCTACGATAGGGAACCATCCAGCTCCTCTCTCTAAGTGCTCCAATGATCATCAATGAAATTTAGAAATATACATGGAGCTGACCCGAGCATTATAAGAAGAATAACACCCGATCAGTCCGGTAAAACATTGTGAGAAAAACTCAAGTAATTTGTATTACTATATTTGTAAAACCCTTTAAATAATAAATGTATCTTATAAGACCACGTCGCAAATAAACACAGACGAGTTTTTACCTTACATGACGACCCATTTTATAGGAAAATTTGGTGATATTACAAAAATGTCCAGGGTGTTCGATATGAATATAAATCATAGCTGAAATGGTTATATTGGTTACATTTGACAGCATATTTAGGTGTACAAACAAAAATCGCTAAGGAACGTTCATATAAATGAATTTTTCCATTGGAGGGTGCTCAATACCTTGAGGCAAGTCTCTTGGCAAGGGTCGGAAAGTACATTTCGAGCGTCGTATAGCTTAAGAAAAAATATACCAAATAAGGAAGTCATATCTGGTTTACGTAGAAAACATGTCCCGTATACGATCAACTCCCGCCAGCAAAATCAATGAGCATACTCTTGAAGTAGAGTTGATCGGTACCCTCTGAGGCTAGCAAAATGCCGTTGGCTTTGGTCCTACTATGCTTTTAGCCATTTCCAATGTTGAGGTCACGTTCATCATCTTCACACGAGTTTTCAACAAACTCGATCAGATAATAAATTCTACATGGATTCCTTCATCTCAACAAATTTCGGAACCACACACGGTTTTCATTATTCACTTCCAAAACAGAGAACCCATATCTTGGCTTTGAAGTGGTTTTTGATAAGTAGGACACTTACTGATCCCGATCTCTCCAAGACTGAATTGATGAATTTGGTATTATTCAACAATAGCGTGAAAAATCATAGAAGGTAACTAATTCCCGTACACTCTCCATAAGCAAGTAAACATACAAGCACCATCAATTCATCCAAAGCACGATCAAGTCACGTAAGCAACTTTTAATCCCATTTTAATTAATTCATCCTTTATTAATTAAAAATCCTTTTTATTACTAAAACTCCTTTTTATCTAATAAAAATTCTTTTATAAATTAAGACTCCCTTTATTAATTAATACTCTTTTATTAATCAAAACTTCCTTTATATACTTTTATAAATATATTACAGTTCTCTTTATAAATGAAATATACTTGTCTTTATAAATTTTGGATATTCATTTATTCATTTAACACTTAAAAAGTATCCATATACTTATTCCAATACTGTAAGTGTAATCGTTTAACAAGTTTTACTTACTTGAAATATAATCAGAGTGATTAAAACAATTACTATCAAAACGTTGTTATAATAAACTCCTTTTCTTTTAAAAATTGAACATATAACATTTTCGATCTATTTGTAAAAGATTTAAATCCTTGTTATTATCTTTAAAATTACATTGTTAAAGATTAATGATATTTATTCCAAATTACAATTCAAGGGTTTAGAAACAAATGTTGCTAAAACATTGTTTACTACAAACCCAAAACCATTCCATTTAATCGTTATCTTTAAAAACTATCCTTTTAAAGGTTTAATCACATTTAAGGGTCAAAGACAAGTTTTTCTTTAAAAATGTCACAGCGAACCCAAACATATTATACTTTGGAAACATTCTTCTTTTAAAACCCCATTCTTAAAGATTTATGATATTTGAGGGTTAAAGGCAAGTGTTGCTCAAAACATTTGTCACAACAAAGCCAAAACCATTTACTTATATTTTTCTACTAAACATCCATTAGTAAAAAATCTAATTATATTTCAAAGTACAATTAATAATAAGGGTTAAAAACAAGTGTTGCTAAAAACACTGTTTACAACAAGCCAAAATTATTTACTTATCCATTAATAACTTTAAACATTTATTTAAAGATCAAAGCATATCCACACTTATTAATCAAGGAAATACACTTTTAGTTGATTCCATAAAACAATTTATTTTAACTTAAATGTTAAAATCCAAACTCTCTTTATTATATTTCTAAAATACTTAATTTAATATTTAAAACATATATACATATATATAATATCTTTAAAATACTTATTAATATGTTAAAATAATTTTAAAACTATTTAAATATATGATAATTATTCATATAGAATATTATATAAAAATAATAAATTTTGAAATAAATAGAAAAACTAAAATAAACAAGTTTTATTTTTAAAAGCCACTTAGTTTAGAAATTCATAATTAATTGTTAAAAATATATTTAAACTTCAAACCAGTTTTAAAACTATATTTTTATAAGTTAGAAAGTAATCCTGAAAAGGTTAAAGAATAATACAAAATTTAAATATCATTTTAAAACAAATTATAGTTTTAAACATAAAATGTAGCATTTCTACAAATGCCACCAAAAAATTCGCATCTACTCAAAAGCTATCAGGAGCATAGCATTTCAGAAGTGCTACAAAAGTCCTAGGTTTAATGTGAATTTTCTATAATTTTGCGCTTAGATTTCGATTTCTTAACAAATGATTTTTTATCCATTCTTTTTACAGTAGTTACTATGCTTTGGAAACATGAAATTCATGAAGATAAATCCCAAAAAGTATCTTTTAATTATTTTAGAGAATTTCTCAAAAAAAGAGTATTTTATCGAACTACTCTTATAGCGACTATTTTGCTATAACTTTTTGCACTTTGTTCAACTAGCTGTCAAATGAATTAGGCTTCAAAACTTTCCCAATAAGAACAATATATTATTTACTTGATTAATTACTAAAGAAACCCCTAAGAAAATTTACAAAATAATGCACATTATTTTCAAAGACGGACTATTTTTAAAAGTGTCACTATAGCGACTTTTTATTTCAATCTTTTGTTACTTTGATTTACTTCTTCTATAACTTTCCAAAACATATTCTTTGCTTTTCAAAACACTTACAAAATTATAGATAATAACCAAACATGTTATTATTAAGATATGTCATTAAATCTCTATTTTCATAAGTTATAGTTCAATGAATTCTAAGTGTGTTTATATCGATTATCGCTATACAGATAATTCCGTAGTCAATCCAATATTTAGTGTCATGTTTTTTATACACATATACGATTTAAGTTCCAAGCATACTATTACTAAACGTGTATTAACATATACACACATCAAAATATCTATTTTAAATGTTCAAATGAACTTATCACAATTCAATGGTTAGTAAGCAACCACTTTAACAATATATATACTTTTTAAAGTACATAATGAAGGGTTTAACTTTAAGTAGTTAATGTCTATTATTATTAATATAGAGTAAGCATATTAACATGTGATTTAACAATAATTATCAAAAGATTAAGCAAGCAAATATCAAGCAATATTTCATGTTAACTTGCAACCAATTTATAGTGTAATCAAAGTGAGATTAACTCACTTTTATCAAACCAAATCTCTTCCTACCAACATCCAATCACAACAATACTTCAGTAACATCTTATACTTCATTAAAACATCACCCAAAACCACCATCCCTCTTCCTATAGCATGCTATAACTCCTTGTCCACCATAGCTTACGTCCATCACTTCCTCCACCATAGTACACGACCCTATGCCACTTCCCTCCTCCTAGCTCATGGCCTAAGGCCATTTCCCCTCAATACATGCTCATGGCCTAAGAGAGAAGAGAAAAAGAGAAAGAAGACACGAGGAGGAAGAAGGGAAGACATGGTTTAGAAGTAAACTGTTTATGTAAATGAAGTGGTGTATGCATTTGTATTTATAAAATTACGAATTTAGTGGATAAATGTGAATAAACCCCTCCTTAGCCATGAAATTAGGCATGTAAGACATTGCTCTTACAGAAGCATGCTTTCCTTAAATCAAGGAGCGATTTAAGGATCCTTTACGTACTCTTGTTCCCTTAATTAATATATGCTTACTTTAATTGTTGATTATCATAAGAGAGGTTTTAATACTAGTCATATGTTTACATACGATAACTATTCAAGTTGCAAAATATTTACACAACCTGCATTGAATAAATAGGTGATTTTAATAAAACGTTTTCCGTTCACATTTTCAGTATTTATCCAAAGTGTATATTTTTGTGAACACATTTAAAAAACAACTTTTCTAACATTAGTTATTAATTAAAAAGTGTTTAACAAGGTTATGAAATCATATTTAATCACATTAAATCTTGGATTCAAATATTTAAACAATTCAGATATTTACATATGAAGTGTTCGAAATTTCAGGTCGTAACAGTACCGACCTCTATACTTGGCCACTAAGTAGCCAAGTTTCGTTCCATCCTACTTCTTGCTTCCAGCACTCCATACATTGGTGGTTGAACTCCGACTTCTCTTCTTTGAATCAAGACGTCATATCTTCAAAACACCCTACTTCATATCCTAGAAACAAATCACCATAGCCTTTGACACTTAGCTAAACTCCAATCTATCACCATCGGCAACCTCTACAAGCCATACTCTCCCCCTTCCCCAAGTCGCTGTAGACATGGAGCAACTGATAGAATTCGGTACTGACTTCTGTACTTAGTGAATTGGGGGACGCGATTTGTGTTGTGATTTGATTTTGATTCATGACACGAAGCTATCACTACGACATATAGATTTGACGTCTGCTACGATAAAAAGAGACAAGGAGACGAGACTTTAAAAACCGATGCATTAACTATGGTATGTTGTTTTTAAGTATTAGGTCAATATTGTTAAAATCTCTCCTCGATTATATCTACATTAGCTTATGTATTTAATCATTATATTTACTAAATATTTTATACATATGTAAGCATACATTTAAATTATAAAAGTGTTTTAAAGTTATAGAAATTAATATATCTATGTAAATTGTGCAAACTGCACAAAATTAACCAGGTCAGTCGATTGACCACCTGAGACAGTCGATTGACACTGGGAATTTGGTGCAGCATGCACAGATACATAGATATATGAATTTTAAAATTTTAAAATTACTTTGAATATTCAAGCGACTGACCCAGAGGCTCAGTTGACTAAATTTCTATAACAGCCACTTTTCGAAAAGACAAGACTTTCTGTAAAGAGATGCGAACCTCTACAAAAAGATTGGACGCAACACTTCAATCAAAGATCTTTACCAACAGTCGCTGCTTTCTATCCTTTATAAATACAAACTCCAACTTCATTCCAAATCACTGAATAACAATCAAATTCTCTTATCTTTCTGATCTTATTTTCTGAAATCCATTTACTATCATACTTTCAATTATTCTGCATTAAAGCAATACCATAACTTTCTATTCTTCATATACTTCAACTATATATATTTATACTTGAGGAGAAGATTATAGGAAGGGTGTATTACATGTGACAAATCCATGTTATCAGAACATACATAAGTCGAAACTATTTTCTATAATTGTTAAAGTCTTGTTCTGCTGCTCAGGCGAGTGAATTCCTCTTCGACCGTTGAGGCGAAATCCTGTTCTACTGCTCAGGTCCCTGTTCGGCTGCTCAGGGGTGTATAGACCTGTTCCTTCGGATTAAGTGAGGGTTGTTGTTTTAGTGAAATTCCAAAAGGAGTCTGGGATTGGATGTAGGACGGTGTTCCGAAGCAGTATAAAAATCTCTGGTGTCATTTTACTATACTGCTTTTTATTCCGCACTATTTACAGTATTATCATCATTATACTCTGTATTATCATATATCCACATTACACGATCCATAGTACACTTTCATTTGGTATTAGAGCAAGGTCATTATATAAACGTAACACAGTTATTTGATAATCTAATAATATGGACACTAACACAAACATTAACACTAGCATTAACACTAGCTTCATTGAAGGACAATCCACTGCACGTCCACCACTATTTAATGGCATGAATTATAACTATTGGGCCACATGAATGAGAATTTGTATGCAAACAAATGGTTTTGATTCATGGAATATGACTCAAATAGAATATACTATTCCTACTGAAGAATATTCCACTTGGTCAAATACACAGAAATTAGATGCCATAGCTAATGCAAAAGCCACAAATATGTTGTTTTTTGCCTTAGACAAAAATGAGTTTAACCATGTTAGCATTTGCAATACTGCATACAAAATATGGCGTGCACTCAAAGTTACACACGAAGGAACCAACAAGGTCAAACAAACCAAAATATCCATGCTCAAAAGTCAGTTTCAAAACTTTAGAATGAAAGTAAATGAATCTGTAAATGACATGTATTCAAGATTTTGAGATATCTATCATTCATTAGTAGGACTAGGAGAAATATATTCAGATTTTGATATTGTATCCAAAATCCTTAACTCTTTAACGGAAGAATGAGAAAGAAAACTTCTCGCTATTGAAGAAGCGAACAATATTTCCAAAATAACTCCGGAAGAGTTAATAGGAAATCTAATGTCTTACGAAGTGAATTTGCTGGCTAAAAGAGTTCAAGCTCAAGATAAAAAGAATATAGCATTTCACGCAGAACAAGAAGAATCAGATTCAGACAAAGACGATCTAGCCTTTATTGCCAAGAACTTCACGAAATTCTTGAAATATAGAAAAGGAAACACAAATAATGGCAAGAGAAGTTCAAATAGCAATAAACCACCATCCTTATCAGTTATGGAATGTTTTAACTATCAAAAAAAGGGAATATGCAGAAGGACTGTCTAGATCGAAAGAAAGAATATCGAAATAAAAGGACAAATTCAAAAGAAAAGCATTTTCAGTCATTTGGGATGATTCAGATTCCTACTCTTCTTCTTCGGGAAGTGAAAGTGGCAGTGATAATGAACAAGCTAACGTACGTTTTATGGCCAAAGCGAATGAGGTTGGTGATTTAACTTTTGATGATATGATAGAAATAAATTATGAATTATTAGATACTTTAAAAAGTCTCAAAAGAAAATATAAAGAAGTTGTAGAAAATTAGAACAAGGCAGAATTCGAAAGAGACATGCCTATAGACGAGAAGAAAATATTGAAAGAAGAACTTGAGAAAACTCAGGAATCTCTTTCAGATGTTAATTCTCAACTTATTTTATTGAATCAAGAAATTGAAACTCAAAAAGAAAAGAATGATAGTCTTGTTTCTGAAAATCATGTTTTAAAAACTAATATTAAAATGGTAGAACTAGAAAATTCAAGTCTAAAGACCAAGCTAGAAGGAATCACTACGAATGTTTCAAATTTCAATAAAGGAAGAGAAAATTTATCTAGAATTATTTAGAATTCACAATCTATTAGTAATAAAAAATGGTTTAGGATATAAGAAGAAAGTCAAGAATTCACAATCTAGTAATTTAAACAAAGCTAAGTATGTTAAAACATCCACATCTTCAAATATATTAGTTTATAAAACTACAAATATATAGGTACCTAAAACTAATAACAAACTAATAAGGAAAAAGTATATTAATTCATTTATAAAAAATGTTCATAATAATAAAAATTATATTTATAAAAAGGATACTAAACTCACTTGGGTTTGGTTTCCTAAGACCTAACTCTTAGGACCCTATTAAAAAGTTGGGTACCAAAGTTGTATCATATTTTTTGCAGGTCCCACTCAAGGAAAGAGGAAAATGGATAATCGACAGTGGTTTCTCAAAACACACGACAGGAGACAAAGATATGCTGATAAATATTACATACTCGGATGGAGGTTCTGTCACTTTTGGAGATAGTTCTAAAGGATATATCATCGGCAAAGGCGATATGAGCAATTACGGTACATCTAATTTACCTCTTATTACAAACGTTTTATTAGTTAAAAATTTAAAACATAATCTATTAAATATAAGTCAATTATGCGATAAATTTTTTAAAATATCATTTTCTGAAAATAAATGTAGTATTCTTGATCAGAATCAAAATCTTATGTTCAAAGGAAATAGAGATAAAAACATTTACGTTTTAAATATGAAAGTCAATCATAACTCAGATATGTGTTTACTAGCTAAAGAAAATGATTCCTAGATATGGCACAAACGATTCTGTCATATCAATTTCAAAAATATAAATAAAATTTCAAAAAATAATCTTCTAAAAGGCTTACCAAATATGAATTTTAAAGTTAATAATATATGTGACTCATGTCAATTAGGTAAATTAACTAAATCTTAGTTTAAATCTAAGAAAGTTATTTCAACATTACAACCGCTCGTGTTACTTCATACGGATTTATTTGGCCCTACCCACGTTCAATCCATAAATCATAATAAGTACGTATTTGTAATAGTTGATGACTTTTCTAGATATACATGGACTATCTTTATGAAAAATAAAAGTGATACCTTTGAAAATTTCAAAATATTTGTTAGACAAATTCATAATTTAAAAGGTATTAAAATTAAAAATATTAGAAGTGATCACATAGGTGAATTTGAAAATATACAGTTTGATAATTATTGTGAAAAGAAAGGAATATTTCATAACTTTTCATTTCCTAGAACTCCATAACAAAATGGAGTTGTAGAACAAAAGAATCGAACTCTACAAGAATGTGCAAGAACTTTGCTAAATGAAAGCACGTTACGAAAACAATTTTAGGCAGAAGCTGTTGCAACTGCTTGTTATGTTTTGAATCGTGTTTCTATTAGACCTCTCACCAAAAATACTCCTTACGAACTTTTTAAAGGTAGAAAAAAAAACATATCTTATTTTAAAATATTTGGATCAAAATGTTTTATATTAAATACCAAAGATCAGCTTGGCAAATTTGATTCAAAAAGTGACGAAGGAATATTTCGAATCGAAAAAAGGCCTATCGAATTTTTAATAAACGAATTAATACTATCGGAGAATCACTCCATGTATCTTTTAATGAAAACTCTAAACGTTTTTCTCATACAAATAATAACAATGGATGACGACGATATCGTTTATAATTATAAAGAAAATGTAAACATTAGTAATAATTTAGAAAGTAGAAATAGTACTAATATAATAAGAACTCCTCGAAAAGTTTTACGAAATCATCCTACATAAAATATAATTGGAGAAATAAATTCAAATGTTCAAACTAGAAATCAACTAAATTTAATGGGTAATGTAGCTTTTCTCTCTACTATAGAACCTAAAAATGCGAAAGAAGCATCATCCGATGAAAATTGGATTAGTGCTATGCAAGAGGAATTGAATCAGTTTGAACGAAATGAAGTTTGAGAACTAATACCCAGACCAACCGATTAAACTATTATAGGAACTAAATGGGTTTATAAAAATAAAGCAGACGAATTAGGAAATGTAACTAAAAATAAATCAAGACTAGTAGCACAAGGATATAACCAGGAAGAAGGAATAGACTATGAAGAAACGCTTGCTCCAGTTGCTAGACTAGAAGCAATACGAATTTTATTGGCATACACATGTTTTAATAACTTTAAACTCTATCAAATGGATGTTAAAAGTGCTTTTTTAAATGGATATATTAAAGAAACATTTATGTTGAACAACCTCCTTAATTTATTTATGAGAAATATCCAGATCATGTATATAAACTTAAGAAAGTTTTTAGGGTTTAAAATAAGCACCACGTGCTTGGTATGAATGACTAAAAAGCTATCTAACTAATTCTGAATTCGAAAAAGGAAAAGCAGATCAAACTTTATTTATAAAACGTTCATAAAATATATATCAAAATATATGTTGATGACACTATATTTGGCTCAACTAATAATGAATTTTGTAATGAATTTTCTAAAATAATCACTAGGGAATTTGAAATGTCCCATATGGGAGAATTATCATATTTTCTAGGACTTCAAATAAAACAAGTTTCAAATGGAATTTTTATTAATCAAGAAAAATACTGTAATAATATTATCAAACGCTTTGAAATGGAAACACTCCTACCAAAACAACACCTATGAGCACAACAACACATGTTGATAAAGATGAAAACGGTAAAGCAGTAGACCAAGAACTATATCGTAGTATGATAGGATCACTACTTTATTTAACAGCAAGTAGACCGGATATTGTGATGAGTGTGTGTTTATGTGCATGGTTTCAAGCTGACCCGAAAGAATCACATTTACATACTATAAAACGTATCTACGCTATCTTAGTAAAACTACAAATTTCAGACTTTTCTATCCAAAAGAGTGTTCGTTCGAATTAGTATCATACAGCGATGCTGATTTCGAAGGATCAAGAACAGATAGAAAAAGTACAAGCGGTATGTGTCACTTCATTGGTAATCTTTAATATCGTGGTTTAGTTAGAAAACAAAACTATGTCTCTTTATCAACTTATGAAGCAGAATATATTTCTACGACACTAGCTTGCATACAAGTAATTTATATGCAATAAACACTTAAAGATTTTGGAATCAATATATCAAAATCAACAATTTACTGCGATAATTCTAGTGCTATAAATTTATCTAAAAATCTAGTAAACCACTCAAGAACTAAATATATAGATATTAGACATCATTTTTTACGTGATAATATAGAAAAAGAAGTGTTAAATCTGGACTACGTACCATCAGACAATCAATTAACCGATATTTTTACTAAACCACCGTCAGAAAATACGTTTATAAAATTGCGACGTGAGCTTGGTATAATGTCAATTAAAGATATATAAATAAAATATAAATTTTTTAACTAAAAACTCAAAAATAATTTTTTTTGCAAAAATTCAAAATTATGACCATGCCGAGACCCGAACCCATGACTTGCTGTGAATAGCCCAAGTGTCTTGACTACTTGAGCTATTAACTTTTTCTGTTGTAGTCTAGCATGGGCATTTTATTATATGGTAACATTAATATATATTACAATACATGTCACATTCAACCTTATAAATATACATTACTATTTTTATAAAAATTAAAATTACACAAAATATATCAGCCAACAGAAAAACTAACGTATTTCCATACTTCTTGGCTATATTAAATCTAATCCACTCAACTCTATCCTATTTTTCCTAAACTTAGCCTATAAATAGATGCATATTCCGTCTTCTATGCAATCAAACTGAAGTAAGGCCTTCATTCGTTTTCCTATCAAACTGAAGTAAAACGGTTATAAACAACTATTTTTTTAGAATGTCAACCTCCTCTTCAACGGATTCTATCGAAATTATTACTTCAAACAACTCTCTAAAAACTTTGGATCATAAAATTTCACCATCATCTGTCTATCACACCGGATATACTCCGGATAAGAAGAAGGGAAAGAAGACGATCGATATCTCCAAACATGAAGCAAAAGATAGATGATCTCCACCATTATCTGCAAGAATCTCTAATGCTACAATGGGAAATATATTACGAACAAAATATAAACTCCAAATGGATAGGAATCATTGAGCACATTGCTATGAAGTTCTGCGGGGCATCGTCACATCCGATAGACGAACATGTTGTTTTGTCTATCAGACGACCATCGACTTCGTCTCCACCGTGACTACCGTACTCACTGAATTCGTGGAATCGCAACGAAAAATCGAATGCTCGTCGCAAGCAACTAAAAGAATACAAGACGCCTAGCCCCTCGAAATAATCATAGTTTCCATTATCTTTTGTTATATTTCTTAATAAATTCTTTACGTACGTATGTTTTTTGAATAAATTTATTTCTGGTTCATTAATCATCATGACAACTATTTATATTAAATAATATAAATTACAACAATCACATATAGAAAATATTAACATTTCACGGCAAACAAAATTTATTTCTGTATCATTTATCTAAATAAAAACTATTTATATTAGTAGAACTAACAACATATGTAATATATTAACGTTTACCACCAAAATAAAATTCGCTGCAAAAAAACTTCCAGGTTAGTCGACTGTCTCAGATGGTCAGTCAACTGACACAGCAAGTTAATTTATATATACATGGCTAGTCGACTGTCCCAGAGCCTCAGTCGACTGGACTAGAAGGTAGAAAAATTTCAACCTTCACCTTCGGTCGACTGAAGCCCTGAGCCAGTCGACTGAGCCATAGATCTGAATTACTTTTTAACTTTCACCTACCCACTTTATTTCTTTTATCTTCTACTTTACTCTCTTTTCACCATTACCATTTCAGATTTCAAAATTTTTCAAAACCGTAGACTTTCCAAAACTCCATTTTTTCTTCACAATTAAAATTAAATGGCTCCTAAACGAAAGGGACAAGCTTCCTCATCATCTCAACATCCGTCAAACGAATAAATTCAAAGGTGGCTATTTGATGACATTAGGAGGTGGAGATGAATGCAAGACTCAAGGATTTTCGAAGGTTCATTTTTCAAATTCCCTGATTTTTCTCCATATCACATCCAAGAGTTAGCTCGAAGAAGCAATTTGGAGTCGTTATTTAACATTGATGATAACAAACACAAAATCAACCAAATAATGGGGAAATTGTTCTATGCAAACCTAAAATTGGGTCACCAAAATGTTCCAAATCAACAAGACTGTGTATGGAGTCTCGTATGTGGGAAACCCGTCCTTTTCTCTTTAGACCGCATGGCTCATATCTTGCAAACAGAAAATGATGGTGTGGAATTGGCCACTATTGATTGTGACTTGGTTGTTCGAGACAATGTAAGCCATTTGTTTCTAGAAGACGACATGCGTCAACTAAAATCAATGTCTTTACGACCAAAAGCACGAATTATTCATCGCGCTCTAATGAAAAATATAACTCCTAGAACCGGGAGGTATGAACTTGTCTACGAAAATAACTTTAAAGCTTTATATGCTATCTTTGGAAACATTAAAGTTAACTGGCTCCGTTTAATTTTTGACGAATTTTTAAGCTTCAACAACGATAGAATGAATATAATCTACTATGGTGAATATATTATGCGTCTTCTAAAAGCTTGTGAAATTCCAAAATCGGATTCACGATTTCTACCGTTGGAAGTTTGAACGCTCAGACTTTAGCCTTGATGAAACTACCGGTTGCCCGACCCCCTCATATAATATCCTTTGAAGAATGGACCTAAAGGCAAACAGCTCAAGACCAACCACAACAACATGGCGAGCCATCTCAAGGACCATCTCATCAAAGATTGACCCGTCATCAACAAGAAGAAATTTTGATTCCAAATCTGGGTCTTCAACCACGTGAATCCATAAATATAATTTGCCGTAATCAAAAAATTATACAATACAACATCATCAAAGTTGATAAGAAGCTTGATAAGGTCAAAGGATTTTTTACCAAATTATGGCAAGCTATCTCATGCTTTCCGAGACATCTACGACTACTATAGGCGATCCGGGTAAGCAACCCGTCTTTACATGGTCTTCTTCTGACGACGATCAAGCAAGTAGTAGTGATGATGATGGAGATGAAGGTGATAGTGGTAAGCAACCAATGGTGTAAGGTGTTCTTTTTCTTCTTATCAAAACATCTGTTTTCAATTCGTATGGCTTGTACTAAATGGCCACTCTAGTTTATTTATTTTGAACACTCTTGACTATGGAAGTTAAATTTATGGATGTTTGTTTTTGTTTTCATCTCATAATATTTTTCACATTATAACTTGATATTACTTATTCCTTTTTATCGATGACAAAGAGGGAGAAATATTATTGCTAATAATAAGAATGCAGGATATAGAGCGTCAACGATTCAGGGGGAGTAAGTATTTATGTTATATATATACAGTCGAAGTCTATATCTGTTTACAGGTTGTCATCAATCAAAAAGGGGGAGAATGTTGAGACTTGATTTTGATTCATGACATGAAGCTATCACTACGACATACAGATTTGACGACTGCTACGACAAAAAGAGACAAGGAGGCGAGACTTTAAAAACCGGTGCATCAAGTATGGTATTTTGTTTTTAAGTCTTAGGTCATTATTGTTAAAATCTCTCCTCGATTATGTCTACATTAGCTTATGTATGTAATCAATATATTTACTAAACATTTTATACGTATCTAAGCACACATTTAAATTATAAAAGTGTTTAAAGTTATAGAAATTAATATGTATGTAAATTGTGCAAACTGCACAAAATTAACCAGGTCGGTCGACTGACCACCTGAGATAGTCGACTGACACTGGGAATTTCGTGCAGCATGCACAGATACATAGTTATACGAATTTTAAAATTTTAAAATTACTTTGAATTTTCAATCGACTGACCCAGAGGCTCAGTTGACTGAATTTCTATAACAACCACTTTTGAAAAGACACGACTTTCTATGAAGAGATACGAACCTCTACGAAAAGATTGGACGCAACACTTCAATCGAAACTCTTCATCAGCAGTTGCTGCTTTCTAATCTTTATAAATACAAACTCCCACTTCGTTTCAAATCACTGATAACAATCAAATTCTCTTATCTCTCTGATCTTATTTTCTGAAATCCATTTGCTACCATACTTTCAATTATTCTGCATTAAAGCAATACTATACCTTTCTATTCTTCATATACTTCAAATATATATAATTATATTCGAGGAGAAGATTATAGGAAGGGTGTACTACAAGTGAAAAATCCGTGTTTTCAGAACACACATAAGTCAAAACTATTTCCTATAATTGTTGAAGTCCTGTTCTGCTGCTCAGGCGAGTGAATTCCTCTTCGGCTGTTGAGGCGAAATCCTATTCTGCTGCTCAGATCCCTGTTCGACTGCTCAGGGGTGTATAGACTGTTCCTTCGGGTTAAGTGAGGGTTGTTTTTTTAGTGAAATTCCAGAAGGAGTTTGGGACTGGATGTAGGACGGTGCTCCGAACCAGTATAAAAATCTCTGGTGTCATTTTACAACACTGCTTTTTATTCAACACTATTTACAGTATTATTATCGTCATTATATTTTGTATTATCATATATCCATATTACATGATCTATATTACACTTTAAATTTGGACCACGAGCTCTTCCCATGCTCCAGAACCTGCCTCCCAAGGTTCGTCTAATTCTAATCAGTTTTGCCTCCAATTTTCCCAATTTCCTAACCTATCTGCCTTACATTCAAAACACTAGCAGATAACATCAAAGCACAACATATAGTCATGGAATAACATGCATATACATCCATTCATACAACCAATACATGATAACGTGATAACTAAAAATGTTTTACTCTAAGTCTAAGTTTTACATTAGCATATGTATATGAATGATGGAAATTACACTAGCATATGGACATGAGTTAATAGATTATAAAACCCATTTTAGAAACCATTTCAAAATCTCCAATTACTAGTCATAAACATAGATGGATAAGTGGTTAAAGTTGTAAAACCCTTTTTAGATCAAAATCATGTTAATAACAACCATTTTAACTACATAAATAAGTATAGATGAGTGAGAGTTCAAGAACCATTAACCAAATGCCTAAAATACCAAATTTTCTTCTCAAATATGAAGTAGACATCACATGAAATAAGCCCAAATCAGCAAAAATGATACCCTCTAGCTTCTATATGCTAATTCCCACTCTAATCAATTATTTGTCTAAGATTAGTAAGGGAAATATGTGATTTTTGATGAAATTAGGCCTATAGGAGGTTTGGATCTGTATTAAGAAAGAAGGAAACGACTTAGGTTAGTTGCTACAGCCTCCAATTAGCACAAATTTCTAAGTGGGTTATGAGGCCTAAGCATGGGCTTAGTTAATTACCTATTAAAGTTGTCCAACAACAACCAAAACTTGAAATTGCAACGACTTTCAAAGGACAAGTCCATTTTTGTATTACTTCGGAATGATAAACCATCATCCTAAACCAGTAGAAGTGGTTTAAGACTCTACTTCGAACCCTATCAAAAATTATATTCCAAATAAGATTTTCAAGGTCAAAGTTGTCACATAGAAATTTGACAAAAATCATAGATGTTTGAGATGTCCCTAAGAGTCACTTTCTAAAATCATAGAGTCATATGACCACATATGAATTAAATTAAAATATTTTACGATCCTCCAATATGTAAAACATGGGTTGTTACGATAGTTATCATGATATTGTTTATCCCAATCTGAATGAGTTTTTTAATTGCGATTCAAGTTATTTTTTTCAATTATAATTTAAGAATCAAATAATAATTGCAAAATTAAATCGTATTCAGAGAGATTCAATTTGAAACGAGATTCAAATCCAAGGATTAAAGACTTTTGACACCATTGGTGGTTAGTTTCTAAATATTGGATTTTAGAATATTGATCCTGAACTTAAAAGTCACCAAAGCAACTTTTTTTCACTTTTTAAATTATTATATTTTTTAATTTAATCTACAAAATCAGATATTATAAATATGACAATGTTGGCATTTGATGTATGAATATGTAAAAATGACATCGAAGCAATTTTAATTGTAGATAACTTATTTTTTTAACACCATTATAATTAAGTTATCACAAACTTTGCATACTAAGGTACATATTGAACAAATTTGGCAACAAGATTGGATGTAGAAGATTACATACAAATATAGAACATGTGTGTGTTTGTTTGTAAAAGCATAATAGTTGGTTATTAATAGTCCACTGCATATAATTTGAATTATACTGAAAAGTTGTCTACATAATTTAAATTATGATGACAACTACAAACATTTTATTTCCTCTATTGTCGGTAATGCATGACCAAACCTGAAATCCTTGAACAATAAGTTCCTCTGACTTGGTATGCAAAAGAGCTTTTGGAAAATACATTTATCAGTGAAGAAATCTAGTTTATTTCAACAAACATTAAAGACATACATATCACATTTGATAATACTGCATATTAGTTTTATAGATCTTCATAAACATATAACTCAAGCATTGACATTTATTTCAAACACATAAAATTACCCATAGAAACACTTAAGTGAAAAGCAAGCTTTAATTATCTTTCAAATAACCAAAAGGAATACTTTGAATCTTATATTAGAATAACATACTTGATTATATGCTTCAAAGCATTCATGTAGATTGATCAAGAATTGGGTACATATGAGAGTAGATAATAGTGGAATTTCTTATAATTTGTACAACCTAGGATATGACGATAAACAAAAGTTAAATGTACACCAACCCACATTCTAGAATCACTACACATAAGTTACAAAGAGAAGAATAGGGCATTCCACCAAGAATCCCTAAACAACATTTTTTCCAAATGATAATTTCAAAATCATGTTCAAGTAATAGTTAAAAAGGTAATAAAAGAACAATCTAAAGACGGTTTTAATATAAAATAAAATTCAATTAATTTAAAATCGTACGAAAGTCATCAATCTTAATTTATATATGGAATTCGACCCGAGGTCCCTAAATTTAATATTTAAATAGAAACCATAATAGATGCATGGAGAAGTAAATTGAAGATTATACTCTTATTGAGTAAATAAAAAGGATGATGGGATGGAGGTATAAAGAAAGGATTATATCCTTGTAGGTGAGAATGTTTGAAGTGAAAATCTCCCTTGCAGAAAAGTAGATGATAGAATTATAGCCAAAAGGATACGGCAATGGTTTTAGGTCCACAACCACAATTTTGGAAAGAATGGTAAAGATGTTTGTTTGTTCCCTTATTTAATATTATTAAGGGTAATTTATTAATTTTCTTTTAATGCAACGACCCAGAATTTCAAACACTTTGTATTTATATATCTGAATTATCTAAATATCCGAATCTTAGATTTAATTTGATTAATTTTAATTAATAAACTTGTTAAACCACTTTTAATTAATAACTAATAATGGTAAACCTTTTTTGGAAAATGTTTACAAAAATAAATACTTTGAAGAAACATCGATAATGTGATCGAAAATTGTTTTATCGATAAATGATTTTTTATTTGATATAAGTTGTTCAAATTTTTTTTTTACATACAATAGATAACTTAGAAGATCATTAATAGCTAAATAAAAATAATTGGCACTGAGTTGCTTTTCAGAAACTTCTAGAAGGTTGAGTGGAGATGAGGGTGAAAGGAGATATTTTCTGATGCATGGTAAGGTAGAAAGCAAGCACATGGAGACATAAGGAAGGGGTAAGCCTTCTTGGACAAAAGTAGGGGGTGAGTGGGAGGTTAGGAAACACCACTTAAAGTATATAAGGCCGTGTATAGTCCATTAGATCATTTTTATAAATTTACAAAGTTAAACCAAAGATCTTCATTTCTGCTCTCTTTATAAAATTCCTAAACTATAATCAATTCAAAACAACTCCAAATCACTTCAAACTCAATTATATCTCTTATAAAATCATAGCAACTCAAAGCTTTAAGAAAAGGAGCATATAAGCCTATACAGGGAATGGCCATGAGCTATAGTAGTTTTTTCTTTGTCCATGACCGCGAGCTAAAAGGGAAGAGGTAGGAAGTTTGTGTGCTTGCAAGGTTTTGGTAGGAAGTTAGAGCTTGTAATTCATTGTTTACATGCTGATGAGTGAGCCAACTCACTATTTAAAAAGTATATGTAGTGTATAATGCCTGTTTATATTATGGTATTTGTTTAACTATTTATTATTGTTTTTCTCTTGTGTGATTCTTGCTTTGAAAAGCAAACGGCATTTGTAAATAATGTGTTTAGACTTGTAAGACTTGTTGCATAGCCTTGAAACAAAGCATGCAGAGTTTGGTTGGACTTTGATTTGGATAAGACTAGATTTGAAAGTGGTTTTATAGCGATAATCGCTATAAACACACTTAGAAAATGCCTTATGTTCGGTATTTTATATAGAAATTTATAGACACAACTTTAGATGTTTTTTACTAAGGTTGTGATGTATTATGTATGCATTAATTACTGTAAAAGAATCGGGTGTTAAAAAGAATGTTTGCATATCAAAAAATAATAAAACTTTTAAGTAACCAAAACTGACCCAGGTCCCGGTCACATATAACAGTCAACGATAGCCTTTCAAAAGTGCTATCTTTTCACTTAACCACTTTTTACAGCATTCTGTAAATGTTGTAGTTTTTATTTAAGACTTCAAATTGCTTTGAAATGACTTTAAACTTAAGTATTTCACTTCAATCTTTCTAGAGATGTTTTATAACTTGTATTAGAGTATTTTAAAAGTGGTTTAGAATTTTTATGAATTTTCAATAATTAAATATGAATTATTAAAGTAGAAGGTTTATTTTTATAAATAAGAAAACTTGGTTTTTCAAGTTTTCAAATAAATTACAAAATAAATATTTTAAGTAATATTTTAAATGAATTTTTTAAACCGTATTATAAGTATTTTTAAGTATATATAGCTTTCAAAAAATTAGTTAATTATTTTATTTATGTATTAAAAAGCTTTTGTAATATAATATCTTTTAAATTGTTTTTAGAAATTTTATTGGATATCTTAGCTTTGTAAATAAATTAGCAAATATTATGTATGTAAGCATGCATATCATTTTTAAAAGTTTTTAGTAAATTTATTAGTTTTGAGAAAGTAAGCAAGTCTTTTACAAAAGAGTAAAAGGCAGTTTTGGACTATTACACTTATGTTATAATAAATGGTTTTGTGAAATTAATTTAAAAGTATATTACCTTGTTTAATAAGTGTAGATATACTTAGGTCTTTAATTGAATGTTTTTAAAGATAAACAAAAGTATGAAATGGCTTTGTTTTTTTATAATAATGTGTTAATAACAATTATCTTTTAGCTTTTTTTTATTATAATAGTAAAGTAATTAGATCTTTAAAAGAATATTTTAAAGATAATTATAATTTAAATCGTTTTGGGTTTATAGTAACAATGTTTTAACGACATTTGTTTTTAACCCATTATAGTATATTTGTGCAAATGTGAAATCATATTTAGGATTTGTGAATATTCTTCTACCCTCTGGAATAAGAATATAGATACATTCCTAGGTATTGAAAAGAGTATAAAATGAATCGTGAAAGAGCATAGATGAATAATGAAAGAGTAGAACTGAATAGTGAAAGAGTAGTAATGCATAGTGAAATAGTTGTATACATGCATATATCTTTTGTAAAGTTATTACATATATATACAAGTATTTACAAAGATGTTTTAATTAATAAAAGAATTAACTAAATAAAAAGGGATTAGGAGTTGCTTAATTAGCTTAGTCATGCTTTGCTTTGTATTACTTAATCATGGTTTATTTATTTGCTTGTTTATGGAAAGTATTTAGTCATATACTTAGCACTAAAAACTGATGAAGTAGGCTTGTTTATCTACGAGAGTTAAGAATGATGTTTGAGTTGGGTTTAGAAGGAACAATGCTCTAACCTACCGGCATCACCTAAACCGAGAAATGGTGTCAACTGAAAAGAATGGAAACATAATAGGTACACGAGGCTTGGTTTCCATATATGATCGTCTATTTTTTACTTGATAGTTGATTAGTCGACTATCAAAATTGACCAAATTAGCTTAGGAAGTATATATAAGCTTCATGACTTCAAACAATTTAAGATCCCTTAGGAAGGAGCATTGGTATGAAAGGTGTCTAACTTCAAGAACTCATGTACACGAGATCGTCTAGGGAGGATTCCGTTTTATATAGTTCACTTGCTCTAAAAGAACCTGAATTAAGTTAACTGAAAATTTATTGTTTTGAAGAGTCGGAATTGGTAAGTGTTCTACTTACCGAGTACCATTTCAAAACTAATATACGGGTTCTATGTTTTGGAAGTGGACATGAAGTGGAATGTTATAGAGTTTAACTGTCTATCCTAAGGTTAAGTCCAAGGGAGAAGTTAACGCTAACATTTCAGACTAATTTTGTATAGTTGAATAGTTGAACTATCTATCCCAAGGTTAAGTCCAAGGAAGAAGTCGATGTTTGCATTCATTGGACGACCTATGCTAGGATCCTTGTAGATATTCATGGACTTCTCGAGATGCTAGAATCCAGAGAGAGATTTGAGATCTGTTCGAGTGATGAAGACTCGTGTGAGAGATGCTAAAAGTGACATTGACATCGGAAATGTCTAAAGACATAGTAGGAAGGATAACCTAAGGTTTAGCTAACCTATGATGGGTTAAATCAACTCTATATCTAGAGTATACTTATTGATGTTGCATGCATGAGTTAAGGATACTTGGTTCCATGTGGTTCGTACCAATGTTTGGGAATGGGCTAGTTGTGTTTACCTTGTGGTATATTTTATCTAGTGATATACAACACTCGAAAGTGGTTTTTGATCCTTGTGCATGGAGATCCACTTTAGTTTACTAAGGCATCTCTGTAGGAAATCCATATGTGAATATACATTAGAGGTTTTAGTTGTACTTTAATTTTGTTGTGTCGTGAGATGCAAGTGACACAGCTATTTTTCGATTTATGTTCTATATCTTGAACACTATCTATTAGATCGCCTTATGTGCTTATTAGATGGGTGATTATTTTAAGGGATAACTTTTATGGTGATCTGTGTGGTCTGAAAAGTACTGTTATATAATAGCTACATATTTCTTGAGTTTCTCACACCAGACTTATGTCTGACTCATGGTTATATATTTCCTTTATTTCCATGGCTGCTCTTTCGAGTAGTTTGGAAAATACATGTTTCCGCTGATGTTCTTTGGAGCTTCTAGAGATGAGCTGGATGCTTCCATTTACCTACCATAGTATTCTTATTCTACTATATCACTTTTATATTGTATATATTAACATTTGTGAGGACATGCTTTTATAATTGTGTTGATGATAGTCCTTAGGATTGTAACTCTGAAATGCTATATATATCTTAGAGTGACAGTTAGTACCATCTTTGATATTATATGTTATCGTTTCGCTGGTGTGATTCTGATGTTGTATTCCCTTCTTCCTCGTTTTGTATATTTTTATTTTTATTTTACCTTAACAATTTTCCTTTTCAGCTCTCGTATGCTTAATACAAAGTACCGTGGATGCATTAATGTCGACGTTTGGTGGTCGAAAAAGTGAATTGTTACATTCGGTATCAAAATTAGGTTAAGCGAGATTTTGAACTTAGGTGGGGTATAACTCATTAGAGATAGGGTAAGAGCATCGTAGAATGAGCAAGTGTATTATACATATGAAAGCATATATGTAATTTTTTATATTAGTAATATATATAAGTTGATAGTGCCATCTAATTTATGTACGGATTAATGATGTTCATATTATCCCTCATCGATTAGCTTAGTCATGCTCGACCAGTTTATGAACAGTGACTATTGTTTGTTGATTGTTGATTTATGCTCAACCATTTTATGAGTAAATTTACCTTTTTACTACATGGGTTGGGTAGATAGTAATTGTGGAAGCAATGTACTGAACGCCTGGTAAATTTAGTTTCATGATTTGAGTATAAGGCATCCGGTGACAATGTTGGATTAAAAGTTAACTTTAGTAAAAGACGTTTATTTTAATTTAAAGGAAGGATAAGATGTTTTGCAAATAAACATTCATGGAAAGGTTTTATATATGAAAGTGACTTTATATTAATATGTCTTATATAAAAGAGGATTTAAACTGATAATTTGAAAACTTAAATCCCGGTGTCTTTAAAATTGGTTTTATGAAATTTTGAAGAAAATAATAGTAGCATTATTTGAAAGTATTTGTGAAAACCAATATTTCTTAAAGTAGTTTAAGATTTGTTCGAGTTCGAGGTTACTGTCGGAATTGGTGAAACGACTCGAGAACAAAATATTTTTATGTTATCTAGTTCGAGTGGCTTGAAAGTTACTAAAAATAGGCAAAAGATCTGTTTGGTTGATAAGCACTTCTTGTCGATGTTACCCATCTTGGTTAGAAAGGGATATATGGTATAACTTAATAGGACACATTTCCATGTTACCCTTTTTTTGTTACTCGATATATACATATATTTATATAGATTTTAAAGTATATATTTTGGAATTTGGTTTATGAATTGAGATCATGATACGTAGTAATATTTACAAAGTATTTGGTATAGCTTTGAGAATAATTTTGGTTTAATTCCGAAAGTATGATTTTGAAGCACAAGATATATATGTATATATATTATTATTTCAAATAATTTGTAAATAAAAATTGGTGTTTAGTTCTAAAGTTTCTGCAAAAGAAAGTTGAAAAATAACAATATAAAGACGAGTTTAGATAACACTTTGATGAAAAACATAGTATAATTTGAATATGTTTTAAATTTGTTAAACATCCATGTTAAGTAGAACATTCAATGTTATTGGTCCAATCAATAAACGTCTTTACCTTAGGGTTGTCTAAAGAAAGTAGGCTCTAAGTGTAAATTTGGATATTGGTGTCCTGCTCTTCCTAGCTACTTGGCTAACTCGACGGTTAAAAAGGTCAAAAGTTGAATTATAAGACCCATATTTGTTTTTTAGGCCTTCATCGAAATTTTAGAAAGTAAAATGAATTTGATGTTTTGTGTATACTCTTAGGATGTAGTAGAGTGTTGTACGACTAAAAAAATGAAATAAGTTTATTATAAAGTAAAATGCTTCATAAATGATCTTAGTATTGAATGACATACTATTTGTGTAAATAAATGTGATTTAAAAAGATATTGGTATAGTTAAGAAACCAATAGGATAAGTACATAAGTTGTATGTGGATCATTTTATTCGCGTGACTGTTCTTGATCCAAGATTCTAGTATATGGTTTCGAGGTGTTTTATATCGGTCTGAATAAGGATTTTTCACTCGATTCCCAAGGACAAACACTTGAAATGGATTCTTGATATGATCCTGAAGTTTTCTATCATAGTATATGGCTATGTAAAGAGGACACAAGTTTCTAATCAAAGAACATGATCAAAGTTTACTCTAGAGATGTCCAGTGGTCTATACTAGTTTAGAAGTGGAATTTATGTGATTGAGCAAGTGATCAGATCAGATATTGTGTACGGATGATCCATGCATATCGTATGGGATTAAGTATATGTATACTATGTTTTGTTGGCTTATGGAAACTTCAAGGGATGACTCATTGATTTGTTATGAGGTAGCATGAATAATCTTCTAAGTAGTAACCTGAGACTGTTGAGCTAAGGAACGCTTATTAGATTGTTTATCGTCCTTATGCGATGAGAGAGTTTTTGAACCTTAGTGAACCTTGGGCTTTTTTTGTAGTAGTTTTGAATACAGATAAGTATTAGATTGTGCTTGTTTCTTTGTGTGTGTCAGTCGTGTTAAAATTTCGAGGGCGAAATGTTTTAAGTATCAAATAACATAACGATCAGGAATTTCGAACACTTCGTATTTAGAAGTTCGAATTATTAAAACATTCAAATCTTAGATTTAATATGATTAAATTGATTTAATAACCTTATTAGTCGCTTTTAATTAATAACTAACAATGGTAAACTTGTTTTGTAAAAATGCTTACAAAAGTAAACACTTTAAAGAAATTTCGATAATGTGATTGAAAATCGTTTTATCAATAAATAGCTTTTTTCGACATAACTTGTTCAAACTTTTTAACATATAATAAATAACTTAGGAAATAATTAACAGCTAATAAAAATAATTTGCACTAAATCACTTTTTGGCAACTTCTAGAAGCTTCTAAGAGGTTGAGTGAGATAAGGGTGACAGGAGATATTTTCTAAGGCATGGTGAGGTGGAAAGCAAGCATATGGAGGCATGACCGAGGCAAAGCTTTCTTGGCTCGAAATGGGTTATGAGTGGGAGGTTAGGTAATGCTACTTAAAGCCTATACAAGGACATGTATAGTTTATTAGATCACTATTGCAACTTTACAAAGTTAGACCAAAGCTTTTCATTTCTATTCTCTTCATAGAATTCCTAAACTAAAATCAATTCAAAGCAACTCCAAATCTCTTCAAACTCAAGCATATCTCTTACCACATCATAGCAAGACCATCTGGCAACTCGAAGCACACAAGCTTATACAATGCATGGTCGTGAGCTATAGGAGGATTTTTGTGCATGCCCGTGAGCTAAAAGGGAAGAGGTAGGAAGTTTGGTTGCTCGCAAGGTTGTGGTAGGAAGTTGGAGCTTGTACTTGGTTGTTTACCTGTTTATGGGTGAGCTAACTCACCATTTAAAATATAAATGAAGTGTATAATGCCTGTTTATATTACAGTATTTTTTTGACAATATATTATTGCTTTTCTCTTGTTTGATTCTTGCTTTAGAAAGCAAATGACATATGTAAATGATGTTTGAACTTGTATGACTTTGTATGACTTACTTCATAGTCTTGAAACAAAGCACATTGGATTTTATTAGACTTTGATTTAAATAAGAATTGATTTGAAAGTGGTAGTATAGTGATGGTCGCTATAAACGCATTTTGGAAATGCTCTGTATTCGGTATTTTCTATAGAAATTTGTGGAAAGATCCATAGGAGTTTCTAATCAAGGTTGTGATGTAATTTGTGTGTATTAGTTACTATAAAAAGATTGGGCATTAAAAGATGGTTTGCATATTTAAAAATGACAACTTTTAAGTAACCAAAATTGGCCTTGGTTGCAGTTATTTAAACAGTCAACGATATCTCTTTAAAAATGCTATCTTTGATCTAAACCACGTTTAATGCATTTTGAAAATGCTATAGTTTCTATTTGAGATTTTAAATTGCTTTAAAATGATTGTAAACTTAAGTATTTCTCTTCAATCTTTTTAGAGGTGTTTCCTAACTTATATTAGAGTATTTTAAAAGTACTTTGGAATTTTTATAAATTTTTAAAAATTATGACGAATTATTAAAGTAGAAGATTTATTTTTATAAATAAGAAAACATGATTTTTTAAGTTTTAAAAAAATATAAAATAAATATTTTTAATTAATATTTTAAAAAAATGTTTTAAATCTTATTAAATATCTTAGCTTTATATATAAATTAGCGCATATATATATATATATATATATATATATATATCATTTTTAAAGGTTTATCGTAAACATATAAGTCTGGAAAAGTAAGCAAGTCTTTGACAAAAGAATATAAGGAAGTTTTGGATTATAACACATATGTTATAATAAATGGTTTTGTGAAGTTAATTTAAAAGTATATTACCTTGTTTAATAAGTGCAGATATACTTAGATCTTTAATTGTATGTTTTTAAAGATAATGACACGTATGAAATGATTTTAGATTTTTTGTGATAATATGTTAATATCATTTTTCTTTAACCTATTTTAATTATGGGTAGTAAAATAATTAGATCTTTAAAGGAGTGTTTTAAAGATAATTTATAAATGAAACGGATTTAAGGTTTATAGTAAAGATGTTTTGATGGCATTTGTTTTTTATCCATTAAATGTGCTGGTGTTGAATTTTGTTTAGGAGTTGTGAATATTATTATACCATTTGGAATAAGAATATGGATACATTTCTAAGGATTGAAAATAATATAAATGAATACTAAAATAGTATAAACGAATAGTGAAAGAGTAGAAATGAATAGTGAAATGGTAGTATAAATGTATATATCTTTTTTAAAGGTATCTTAAATGTATATACAAGTATTTACAAAGAGGTCTTGATTAATAAAAGGACTAATCAAATAAAAAGGGATTAGGAGTAGCTTAAGTAGCTCAGTCACGTTATGAGACTTAATCATGCTTTGTGTTACTTAATTGTGCTTTATTTGTTTTCTTGTTTATGGAAAGAAATTAGTCGTATACATAACACTAAAAGCCGATGAAGTAGGCTTGTCTATATGTAAGAGTTAAGAACGACGTTTGAGTAGGGTTTAGAAGCAATAATGCTCTAACCTGCCGGCTTTACTCTTGATTGAGCGGTAGAATAAGTTGAAAGGATAAAAATGTGATAAATATACGAGAATTGGTTTTTATATACGATCATATATTTTGGAAGTATCTAAAAGCTTCACGGCTTCATATGATTTGAGATCCCTCGAGGAGGAGCATTGGCGTGAATCATCTCTAGCTTTAAGAACTTATATATATGAGATCCCCTAGGGAAGGATTCCTCTTTATATAGTTTTTTTTACTTCTAAAAGAACTAGAATTGAATTAATCAGAAATTTCTAGATTTAGTTTTGAAGAGTCCATGATTGGTAAGTGTTTTACTTACCGATACCACTTCAAAATTGATATACAAGTTCTATATTTTGGAAGCAGATGTGAAGTGGAATGTTATAAAGTTGAATAATATATCCTAAGGTTATGTCCAAGGGAGATGTCAACATTAACATTTCAAACTAATGTTATAGAGTTGAACTATCTATCCTAAGGTTAAGTCCAAGGAAGAGGTTAGCATTAGCATTCATCGAACAATTTATGCTGACATCCTTATAGAGATTCATGGACAGCTCAAGATGTTGGAATCCAACGAGAGATTCGAGAACTGTTTGAGTGTTGAAGACTAGTGTGAGAGTTGCTGAACGTGAGCTCGACATCGAAAATGGCTAAAGCCAAAGAAGGATGCACAATCTATGATTTAGCTAACCCAGGATGGGGTATGTATACTCTATATTTATAGCATTCTTATCAATGTTGTATGCGGGAGTTGATGATACTTGGTTCCCTATGGTTCATACAAATGTTTGGGCGTAGGCCAATTGTGTTTAACTTATGGTATATTTATTTAGAGATATATGACACTCGGAAGGTGGTTTATGATCTTTCTGCATGGAGATCCGCTTTAGTTTACTGGTGGTGTCTCTATGGGAAATCCATATGCAAATATACCTTAGTGGTTTTAGTTGTACTTTAATATTGTTGTGTCATGAGATGCAAGCGGCACAGCTATTTACTGATTTATATTTTACACTCTAGATATTATCTATTATATCACCTTATGTACTTATTAGATGAGTGGTTCTTTTGAGGGGATAAACATTATGATGATCCTTGCGTTCTCAAAAGCACTATAATATGCTAGCTATATATTTGTTGAGTTTCTCACACCAGAATTATTTCTAACTCATGGTTATATATTTCCCTTATTTCCACGAGTATAAATCACACGTACATGCATCTAGAGGTAGAGATATTTACATTTTATTTGATGAAAAAAATGAGTGGAATGTGTACTGTAAGTGTAATGTTTTTGTAGTCACAACACCTTTTTTTAAAGTTGTTTTTGTTAGTAGTGTCAATGACAAATTAATATAAAATTCTACTGATAGGTAATTGAGAAGAAGCGGTGGAGGTTGCAAGATGGTGGCGAAATTCCGTTGACTGATGGGGGCATTTTCGAAATTTCAAAAAGACGCCTTGGAAATCCATTATTGAATTCTCTTTATTAATAGTAGAGATGTGTGCTTTTTTATGACAATCTATCTTGAAACAGGCCTAATTTTCGATCTTGAAAAGGCCCATCGAAAATTAGACCCATTCCAAAGCTGGTTTTTGGTTGGTAAAATTGAACAATACACAAAGCTATCAACTAATGCTATCACATAGCGGAAAGGATAGAATATAATATTAGAAACAATACCCATTTTATAAAAATTCAAAATTCCAAAATAGGACATAATATCCTAACATTCGTAGTATAATATCTTAATATTCAACAATATCAAGTCTGAAATGGGCACACCTAAGTATATATAAAATATAAGTAGATAGCTAACTGCAACCAAGACTCTGGCTTTGCCTTCATCTCCTAAATCCACATCGTTTTCTCTATCCTGTGTTGCAATGAGGAGGGTGTTAGATTAACAATGTCTGTTGATAAAATCTTGAGCCTTTCCATAATAGTATTTGGCGGTAAAACTTGAATAAGAATATATCTTCCTATCCTACCTATATTTCTTATAAATACCTCCAATTGTTAGCCTGAAGGATCTCCCAGTCCAATCCTATAACTTACATTTTTCTAACCCAACTCTATAACTCATCTTCCATTATAGCCCAAGGCATTCCTAGTCCCATGCATGTATCTGTAATCAAGTCCTAACAATGTGAGAGAAAGTACCCACGACAATTAAAACCTTTTCAATGGGAATTAGGCAGACTCTGACAATTTAATACCTATATCTTAGGCAGGTCTCTATAACGACCCAGAATTTCAGTCATTTAAATTTGGAATATTTAATTGATTTTAAATATTCAAAAGTTAATTTTATAAGTTAAATAACTTATATTTCAAATAAAGTGATTTATTTTATAATTAAATTATTAAATTTAATATTTGAAATTATTTAAATAATTGAACCTTAAATTAAATGTGAATGAAAACAATTTGGAAATTTGATTTAAATACTATTTGAATAAGAAAGAAGATAGTAAACTTTTAAATTTGAATAAAAAAGTGACTAAACTAATTTTGGAAATTACTCGTTTTAGTTAACGTGTATAAATCGTCTTTTAGGGCACTACCTCAAATTTTGACAAAACTAGTTTCATTGGACTTGAAATAGTGAATTATCATATGCTATCGAATTTTGTGGCGATCGTACGTATCGTTTAGTCATGCGAGCTCGAAATGCGTAGAAATTAATTAAAAGAATTTAAATTAATATAACTCGACTGCAAATGCTATCTTCTGTATGTGTTGGAATTGGCTTCCGATATATGTTCCATTGTGCTCGGAATAGGGGTATAACATATAGAACGTCAGGTGGCACGCTTCGTTTGGAGTCCAAAATTTGCTATAGAAGGATATCCATTTCTTTCATTTACAACCAAACCCTAACCTAAATTTCCAACTGCCATTAAAACTCTAATATCCTACGGCCATGGTTCGTCGGAGCCATTTCGTCCACTTTCAAGCTTCGACCCTAATTAAAAAAATATATAGCTAGACTAGATGAAGCTAATCAACTGTTGGATTGCTGGTTGGCGAGGTGCGGAGGCTGAAATTGAGGCATGTTCAAGAGCAGCTGACGTTCATGTTTATGAGTTTCGTTCGTGGCAGGCGCAGGTGGAGCAGCAGCGGCGGCGTAGGTGGTTAGGCGATCGATCATCGTATGATGAAAAAAAACTCGGCCTAGAAGTGGAAATCGCAAATGAGGGAAGGTGGGAGAAGGTTTAAGTTTAAAAAGTTAATTAATTAATTTAATTTATTTCGTACGATCATTAATCCATAACTTGTTCGTACGAGGTCGGTTTTGAGCGCGACAAGTTGCATTGCGATCATATCAACGAGTACTACGCTATATAGTTAGATTGGATGAATTAGGAGCGAGAAGGAATTTGGGTTAAATTGAACGACCGTTCAATTTTAATTCAAACCAAAGAATTTAGGCAATTTCTGTAATTTTTATGAGTAAACTCACCTCTTCGGCCTGCTTATATTTTTATATAAGTGGGAATAATTTTGTGTATGCTATTTTTTGATTGTTTGGATGATTTAATATTTATTAGTTGGTTTCGATATATTCCTGCCTATTGGAGAGGATGGGACCATATTATGTTGCCGTGTAAGAGCGGATGACCCTTTGTATACGATCCTGCCCCCGAATTGGTTGATTTATATTTTATGATTATATACTATGTCTGATGCAAGGGAACAGATTGGAGGGATCAAATAGGATTCCGCGCCACCGTTGATCTTTATACACATATTTATATATATGCCGTAACCTACGATATATGATGTACCGGATGCTATGTTATTGATTGTGATATGATTTGACTTATTTAGTGCTATAGCAGCACTATGCCTTATTTTTGGTATTTTTAAATACTAAAATGATGATTTTGATTTAAAAAGGATTGTAGAGAAATTTTGAAGTATAAACACGTTTGAATAGTTTTTGAATTATCAGAAGAAGATATTTATTTGAAATAATAAAAGCTCGATTTTTGGAATATTAAATTAATTATTTTGTGAAATATGTTAAACATAGATTTTTGGATTATAAATAAAGATCTTAAAACTTAAGAAATAAGTTCAACCTTTATAATAAAATAATACGGTTTAAAGAAAGTAAAATAGTTTGAAACAATATTTTTGAGATTTATTACATAAATGATTTGGAAAGGCGATATTTTATAAATAATGAATATATTTATAAATATATAAAAATGGATTTGAAATTGAGATATGATAAGTAGATTTATAAATGGATTTTATAAACCAATTAGAATAAGGATTTATAAATGGATTTTTATAGATAGAACTTTTATAAAATAAAAATGATATTTTTAAACATTGTTTTATAAATGTGAAATTGATATATTTTGATAAGTAAAATATGGATTTTTATCAAGGGAACATATTCACAATTTAAAGTGAATAACACTTTGAAGGAACAATTTGGAAGCGATATTGCGAAATGGAATTCAATAGTCTGAAAATGATTTAGAATGTGATAAATATCGAAAACATAAATTTCAACATTCATTGTTGTAATAGACGTTTTCGACATAGTAAGGAAGTTATGGACTATAACACCGTTGTTATATTAAATGATTTCCGAAATGAAAAGCTTTATATAGTATACAAGATTTATATATATATAATTAATTAATTGAATTCATATACTGGTGTTTTGGGTTGTCAAAACGATGTTTTATGCAACATTCGTTTTAACCCAAATAAAGTTCGTTTTGAAGAATACTTTCCTTAAGATTTGTATACGTACTTATTTTTCGTTTTAAGTATATGAAATAATTTTTCTAAATGTTAAAAAATGAAATGATTTGTGACTGGTTTCCAAATAAGTATATCGATAAAATAAGTATATGGAAATGTTTTCCAAATAACGAAAATATAAAATGGTTTTGTGAATACACCTTTTTAAAGATAATTTGAAGTAAATATTTGGAAAATTGATTTAATTAATAAAGATTATTAAATGGGCTTGGTGATTGCTTATGTGCTAGATTTTATTGTTGCATTGATAGTAAAATAACCGACTATCAAATTTGGCCATATTATCATTATTGATCCGGAGAGACCAAGACGAGACCACTTCGGACCAACGTATATGTGTTCGAATGTATAGGTGCTGGGAGACATTGATAATTTGGATTTTCGTAATGCAGGACTGCATGTTGATCATTTAGGAATAATGCGACGACCCAGAAATTTTGACATTTGAAATTTAAATATTTAGTTGAGTTTTATATTTGCAAGTTGATTTAACCTGAATTTCAAATATCAAAATGAAATTGGTAATTAAACTTTTGAATTTAATTTATTGAAGTTGGATAAAAATTTGAATCTTCAAATATAAGCTGATTAAAATTATTTCAAAGGCTTGAAAAATCTATATCGATAACACTGAAGATAGTGGAAGCTTCAGAATTGAATTTGGAAATGATTTGTTCAGTTTTGAATTTATATCATTTAAATCGATATTTAAAAATAGCCTTCCAAGGCACAGTCTCGGAATTCAACGAAACCAGTTCCATTGGATCCGTAATATTGTATTATTATCGGATTTTAATTTTCGTAGTGTTTAGAGTGATCGCTTGGCCGTACGGTAAGCAAACGTACTAAAAATTATATTGAAAATTCAATTTAATAACTGGTCCAAAAAGCTATCTTCTCCATACGATCGAATTTGGACTCGAAACCTTTTCCATTGCGTTCGGAATAGGGGCATAACATTATAAACGCCTGGCGGCATGCCTCGATTGGAGATCGAGATTGTGAGTTGCATGATTGTGACGATTTGAATTTGAATTTAATTTAAATATATATATTTATATTCTTATACAATTTAAAAAATTAAACACGTAAAGTGAAATTTTGAGCATGTGTACCATTTCCTCCGATTTATCTTACACGCGTTTCATTTTCCCTGAGTTTTCTTTACACACGTTCATTAAAGTAAAAAAAATATAAAAAAATATAATATACGAACGGAGAAAGATAACTTTTCTCACTTCATTCTCAAATCTTAAAAAATGGCCGCTCTATATTCAAAATCAAATTCATTCGAAGAAAAAAAAAGGGGATAAATGGCAGAGTGTTGTACGAAATCGAATTTATATCGAATCAATTGAATCAGATTTTTTTGCCGTCTCCTTCGTGTTCGATCGGCGCGGTTGATCTTGCGATTAATTGGGATCGCGTAAGGTTTGTTGAGGTAGCAGGATCGTGCGCGTATGCGAGAGGCGTGGGCAAGCCGAAGGCTAAGGTTTCACGTTCAATGGTGTTCGTTCATGGTCGCCGTGGCTAGGGTTTTCTTGCAAAGCATTCAAGAGCGTGGCGATGTCGTGAGGTTCTGGCATCACGAAATCGCGCGTCTCGCGATAGCAAACTCAGGCGTTCGATTCTGGAGGGACTTGATGAACTGCAGGTTACGGAGGTGCATGTGGATCGCGACGACGAACTGGATCGCATAATGATGGTCATGGCATCTCGGGTTCAGGATTAAGAAGCAAGGTATTCGATTTACTTGATTTTGCATACAGATTGAAATTTGTATATAAAAAAACTATAATCTGTTTTATGGGTAATTTTCTCAGTAAGAAGAAAATTTTATTTTAAGCAGTTTTAAAATTTTCAAGTTAATTACTGTTTTTATTTTTACAAATAAGAATAATAATATTATGCAGTTAGAAATATATATATATATAAAAATTGTGTTTTAATTTAATATATTCAGGTTTGATGGATTTTTATTCTATTAAATGTATTTGGAGGTAAGATTTTGAAAATGGAAAATTTTAGAATGCTAGAGTTCATATAAAAATAGATTTTTAAATTCTATATTGACTATTATATATATACACACATTTAAATTTACCAGTTTATTTTAAATTTATGAATTTGGTGATTTAAAAATGTTCAATTAACTTATTGAATTTATTGTAGTCACTAAAAGATTGTAAAAGGGAAATCGATTTAATTAAATGAATTGGCAAGAGAAAATTTGTTTAAAATTTAATTTTTCATTTAAAATTAAAATCATTAATTTGAATTAAATTATTAATTGAATTAGAATTTTAAAATGGCAAAATTGAATTGTTCGATTATTTCGAATATTAATAAACTGTATCGAATTGTTTATACAAGGTCCAATACAATGAAGAAAACAATCTGGAATGAAAATGGATTGCATGCAAAGAAAATGTGAGATCTTTTGACTCAATCAGATTTTTCTGATTTAATTTTAAATAGTTAAATTTAGAATTGTCGATTGTGTTGATTGTGTGCTTGATATGATAAATTATTATCAGTTGCATTGGATTAGACCCTATGCGCCGCATAAAGCAGATGATATTATATTAAACCCATATACCGCGATATTCCACCTCGAAGTGGAATTGGTATTATATAGGCATTTGGAGTGATTGATTTCCCGCATTATATAATGGATGAGACCCTATGCGCCGCATAATAGCGTATGATATTTTATAAATCCCATATACCGCGATATTCCACCTCGAAGTGGAATGGGTATTTAATTGTTGTGCTAATGTCCGTGGATGCAGGAAAACAGGTTAGAGGGGTTCAACTGGATTCCTCAAATATTTGAATTTGTTTCAATATTGTGTGTTGATTTATTTAAAATCTGTGTGTGATTGTATTGTGGTTGAAATCGTTGAAGGCTAAAACTTAGTTGAATATATTTTTGGTATCGTAGGATACCAGAAATAAATAAAAATTAGATCTTTAAATTTAAGTGGAAAATCTATAGTGAAATCCTATTGAATAAAATTCCGAAATATGGAAAAAAGTTTAATAAATGGATTTCAAGTAATAATATTCAAAACATGAAGAATTTATTTTAAAAATATGATTTTAAATAATTTGAAAAAGATAAAGGAATTTAATTTAAAATAAATTCGGAAATTGATTTGGTGTTAAAAGAATTAATCTTTGGGAAATCAATATGAAAATTGATTGGGTGTTTGAATGAAAATTGATTTGGTGTTGAAATAAATTTAGAAATCAATTTGGAATTTGATTTGGTGTTTAAAATAAAATTTGAAATCAATTTGGAAATTGATTTGGTGTTTGTAAATGATTTTTTGAAATCGATTTAAAAGAATCATATATCAGTGGATATTTGGGAATTTGAATTCACAATGGGAATTTTATAAAGGAAAGGAAAGGGAATTTTGTTTTTTAAAAAAATGTGGGTTTATTTCTAAAAGTGTGGAAAGAAATTTACAGAATTGGAAGCTAAATTAAAATAAATCGAGAAGAATTATTAATTGATTTAGATGGACTATTTTGAAATGGAAAGAGAATTCTTTCCTGAAAAGCCGAGTGTATTTTTAAAGTATCTTTTGAAGTATAAATTAAAAGTTCTAGAAATTGATTTGAAAAAAATTATCGTTGGAGAAAATATTTTTAGGGACTGTTTTAAATCATTAAAGTAAAGATTTATTTAATTAATTATAAAAGGGATTATTTTAAAGATTAAAATTGATATTTGATTTAGAAAATATCTATTTAAAATATTTATACTCTATCCACTAATTTTATTTTAAAATTAGTTTGGATTTGAAGCATTATATGAGGTATTAGTATAATATTTTCATATCCAATATTTAGATAAGTATTTAGAAATAGTTTAATCTAAATGTTTCCAAATATAATTTGGATAAGTAATTTGAATTATTTTAAAGCATTTGAACTCGGCAAATTTTCAGTAGAAATGAATAATATTGGAAATATATTCCGCGTAAGAAAAATGATTTGAAATTTGTTTTTAAAGAATTTAAATGTGGAAAAGGATTTGAATTTTTTTTTTCAAATGGTTGAAGTGTTAAAATTATATCTTGCGAAGATATTTTGAAAATAAATAATTTGGGAAAAATTATTTAAACCTTGGTGATTGTCGTGAATATTGTTTGATAGTGATTCTTGTGAATGTTGATTGATAGTTAAATAACCGACTATCAATATTGGCCTTCAAATGACATTTGAATTTCGATGCGACCGGGGGTCGGATTTTAAATGGATATTCGAAAACCACATCGAACCTTTGTGATCGTGATGGATCTTTTATTCATAAGATCAAAGTGGAAGTTTGTTGTGATTTGTTTGAAATCTGAATGAACACTTATTTTTAAAAATAAGCGCGCATTATTCTGATTAGCCGGGAGAGGACTTTGAATCATAAAATCCATTCCGAATAATGATACGACGAAATGGGATTGCATTTGAAGATGATGTTGAAGACCGTGTATTTTCGAAAGCGAAAGGATTACCCGTCGAATGTCTCTGCACCGGGTTGCTCTAGTATATAGATTTTGTCACCCTTTGTGATGGGGATTCTGGACGTGATTAGTGAATATCTGGATTGCAAGGGTTTCTTTGGAAGTGCCTTCGGTTCCGTTCGATCCCTGAACGGACTTGTATGGATGTGTGTCTGACATTACACTTTGAGATGTAAAGCTGGTTTCTATAAGGTATATTTCTGTTGGGGGCGGAGAATTTATTCTCTTAGCTTAACACCCTTCTCTGAGACGTACGAGCTCAGAAGTTATGTAGTTGATGGTTACTAGTGATACATTCCCAATTTGGTAATGTGGCATGCGAAGTGCTGCTGATCATTTGTTGATCAAAGCATGGCTTTGTGAAAAGTGTAGCTTTGTGGATGAGACTTTGTCGGACCTCACACCCCAGAAATGGTCAAAACAGGAACAATGCGGCAAGGTTATGAGGGTCGCGCCCTTTAGGGTATGTCATTTCCTTCTGGAAAAGGATGGTATCATGGTATGGAGCCTAGATATTTAACCTATGTGGTTGCTGCATATTTATTATACTTTGTGGTTGTTGCTTTGTGGTTGAGGATCCTTGCATAAAGGTCGCAAACGACCGGTGGATGACATACTCAAGTAGTAGTTACCTATTACAGAGGTAACTCGGCCTTGTGTTGGCAGAGATCCGGGTAGGTTCTCGGGACGTCCCTCCAGAGGCGTACCCACGTGGCAGTAGGAAGTTCCTTAGCCTGACCATTTGTTGGAAATCCTAAGAAACAATACGCGCTATGTACGGTTTTAGTTGTATAACCTGCCATGGAATGTGGCGGTAACCTGCTATTGAACATGGTAGCTATAGTAGGCATAAGTGCGAAATGCGTATGCTGGCAAAGATTAGTATTATACTTTCGAAATGTTTTTCACACTATGCAATAATGATAATATTAAAAAGATTTTATCAAGCATGTATGTCTATCATAAGGAGAAATCTCCTCCAATTCTGCGTTTTCATTGTGTGTGTAGCGGGAGGCCGTATGGCAGTTTCATTTTCCAAAAGCATAGCGGATTTCTTTTCTTTTCTTTGTGAAAATAACTATTTTTAAGATCTCACACCAGTCCCATGACTGACCTGGAGTTTATTGTTCCCTTTCTAAACTCTGGGTGCCCACAATTTTCCATACGGGCAGCCTAGAGTAAGGTTATCAGTTATTTTGAAGCGAAGTCAGAAAAGAGATGCTGTGGAGATCAGGAGCAAGCTGGTACTATGTAGTGTTCGTTGCGTTTGGGTTAGTGCAAGTCAAATTTTCTTGTACACAAGTTATTATAATTGCCAGCTTTGTGTTGTTCTTGTAAACTCTGATGATGTATGTATAAACAGATATAGTGCTTTTGTTTTAAAGATTATTCATTTATCTATTATATTTGTTCTGCTACGAAATGTGAGATTCTGTTATTGTTCTATTTCTTCTTCTATCTTCTTCTTCTTTAACCCTAATAGTTTGGTTTTTCGACATTCGACTGTGCGGCATTTGATACAGCGGACGTATTGATGTCGACTTTCGAAAGTCGAAAAATTGGATCGTTACAATGTGGTATTAGACCATTTGGTTAAGCGACAACCTTGGCTCTGGTGGGTGTTACTTATAGAGATAGAGTCAGTAATACTCTAGAATGAGTTTGAGTGTAATAATAGATATGAGCGCGTATTTTTTAGTGAATATAAAATTGTTTTATACTGTGTTGACTTATCGGTTGATTGTTTATAGATTCTGGTCGATGCAGTTTGGCCAACTGTATCGGTAGGGGTTTCTAAACTCTTAAACAAGATAAACCGATACAGTATTGTTTTAAAATAGGGTAAATGAAATAATTTTACCCAAATTATTTTCATATATAAAAGGAATGATTTTCCATAAATTATTACAGTACATGGTTGCTTGGTTGTTAGGAAATGATAATATGAAACTTTTATCATTGATTATTAAATCAGAAATTGAAATCATAACTTAAAGCTGAGAAAATAAAATCCATATACAAATGGGAATTGTAAATGTAAATGTGATCTATAAATTTGAAAGAGAATTCCAGAGAAATATTTAAATAGAAATTGAAAGGATTTGAAGTTTTGGAGGTTTAGAAAAGTTTAAATTTCCTTGACTTTGAAAATGAGTTTTCAAAGGTTTTGGAAAAATGTTTTGAAGGGATGAAAAGCTCTAAACTCTTTTCGTTCGCTGGAAAATAATTCCGATGATGATCGCGACATCATCCGTATTCATTTTTGGGTTTCCAAGAGAGAAATTGCTGCCAAATGATTTTAAATTGGAGTTGTTTGCAAACTGGGTTTGGTTTTGGTAATTCAAAAGATAATTTGAATTGATTTCGAAAATGATTTTAATATTGGAAAGAACTCCGGAATCTGATAAAGATAGTTATGGAATACAATTTATTAAGGTGAAAAATAAAATTCTGAATGAATACATAAATTTACAATTGCAAGTAAATGAAACTGAACTCGAATGTTGAAATTTATTTCGAATTTGTAAGTAAATAGAACTGGAATTGGAATTGAATTTGATTTGTGATAAACATAGCGAAGTGGAAGATTTATCAAATTGGATCAAATGAAGTAAAATATTGGAATAAATTTAGTAAGTGAAAATAGTTAAAGGAGTGACAAATTTAATATGGTTTGAAATGAATTGAATCCAATATTTATAAATAAAAGGTAAACTAAATTTATATGGAATTTGAAATCCAATTTAAGTATAAGTGGTTGTAAACCAAAATGGTGAATTTAAAATAAATTTTCAGGAATGAACAAAAGAATAAAACTGGAATTGAAACTGAATACTGAAAACCAATTTGAATTTTGTGAGATAAAATAAAGTCATAAAATTAGTACGAAGTGAACTAAAGATAATAAAGGTGGAAAAAATGGTTTAAGATAAAATGAATTGGAATTTGTAATGAATTGGTAAATGAAACTAATTAAAAATAGTGAGATGAATCAGTTGTGAATGAACAATAGTTGATAAAATTCAATATTCAGAAGGTAAATTGAATCCAAATAGAATTAGAAGTGTAAATTGAATTCAAATAAAATTAAAAATGTAAGATTGAATGAAAATGGATATATAACTTCAGTAGTGAAGTAAAAATGGTATAAGAAGTAAATATTCAAACTTTTGTAATGGAATGTGCAAAATGATTTTTGAATATAGAAATTCGATATGGTTGTTAAATAGCATACATGTATTATAAAGGAAAAGGAATTGGGGTTGGTTTTCGAAGATAAATTTGAAACTGCTCGAAAAGGTATGTATTTCAATTTCTACATAAAATTTGATGATTTTCTTGTCCAGCCGCTTGGCGTTTTGTTTTCTTTTTGAGTTTAGGGGCTCCGTGGTGCCATTTTGTAGTCGTACCGAGCTAGCCGCGCAAACGAGACACTGACGAAATTTTTCGAAAATTTAGAGAGTTAGAAATTTTTTGACAAAATTTTGCAAATTTAAAATTTGAATTTAAATTTAATTTTTAATTGTTAAAGAAAATAATATTGTATAAAACTTATGATTAAGTTTGGGAAGTTAATAAGAGGGCAAATATGTCTTCGATAAAAAGATTGGTTTTGGCAATTGATAAAACTATTTGGTTTTGGCAAAATGATAAACGGGTTAAGGTTTATCCTTCTTAACTAGTAATTCCGGGACGAAATTCTTTTAAGGGGGAAAGAATGCGATGATCCAGAAATTTTGACATTTGAAATTGAAATATTTGGTTGAGTTTTACATTTGGAAGTTGATTTAACCTGAATTCAAATATCGAAATGAAATTGGTAATTAAACTTTTGAATTTAATTTATTGAAGTTGGATAAAAATTTGAATCTTCAATTATAAGCCGATTAAAATTATTTCAAAGGCTTGAAAAATCTATATTGATAATACTGAAGATAGTGGAAGCTTTCGAATTGAATTTGGAAAAAGTTTGTTCAGTTTTGAATTTATATCGTTTAAATTGATATTTAAAAATAGCCTTCCGAGGCGCAGCCTCGGAATTCGATGAAACCAGTTCCATTAGATCCATAATATTTATTATTATGGATTTCAATTTTCGTAGTGTTTGGAGTGATCGTTTGGCCGTACGATAAGCAAACGCACTGAAAATTATATTGAAAATTCAATTTAATAGCTGGTCCAAAAAGCTATCTTCTCCATACGATTGAATTTGGACTCGAAACCTTTTCCATTGCGTTCGGAATAGGGGCATAACATTATAAACGCCTCGCGGCACGCCTCGATTGGAGATCGAGATTGTGAATTGCGTGATTGTGACGATTAGAATTTAAATATAATTTAAATATATATATATATATTTATATTCTTATACAATTTACAAAATTAAACACATAAAGTGAAATTTTGAGCATGTGTGCCATTTCCTCCGATTTATCTTACACGCGTTTCATTTTCCCTGAGTTTTTTTTACACACGTTCATTAAAGTAAAAATAATAATATACGAACGGAAATATAAAAAATATAATATACGAACGGAGAAAGATAAGTTTTCTCACTTAATTTTCAAATCTTAAAAAATGGTCGCTCTATATTCAAAATCAAATTCATTCGAAGAAAAAAGAGGGGATAAATGGTAGAGCATTGAATGAAATCGAATTTATATCGAATCAATTGAATCAAATTTTTTTGCCATCTCCTTCGTGTTCGATCGACGCGGTCAATCTCGCGATTAATTGGGATCGCGTAGGGTTTGTTGAGGTAGCAGGCTCGTGCGCGTACATGCGAGGCATGGGCAAGCTGAAGACTAAGGTTTCGCGTTCAATGGTGTTCGTTCATGGTCGCCGTGGTTAGGGTTTTCTTGCGAAGCAGTCAAGGGCGTGGCGATGTCGCAAGGTTCTTGCATCACGAAATCGCGCGTCTCGCGATAGCAAACTCAGGCGTTCGATTCTGGAGGGACTTGATGAACTAGAGGTTATGGAGGCGCATGTGGATCGCGATGATGAACTTGATCGCAAAATGATGGTCCTGGCATCTCGGGTTTAGGATTAAGCAGCAAGGTATTCGATTTACTTGATTTTGCATATAGATTGAAATATATATATATAAAAAAACTATAATCTGTTTTATGGGTAATTTTCTCAGTAAAAAGGAAATTTTATTTTAAGCAGTTTTAAAATTTTCAAGTTAATTACTGTTTTTATTTTTACAGATAAGAATAACAATATTGTGCATTTAGAAATATATAAAACAATTGTGTTTTAATTTAATATATTCAGGTTTGATGGATTTTTATTTTATTAAATGTATTTGGAGGTAAGATTTTGAAAATAGAAAATTTTAAGATGCTAAAGTTCATATGAAAATAGATTTTAAATTCTATATAGACTATTATATATATACACACACACTCATTTAAATCAACCCCTTTATTTTAAATTTATGAATTTGGCGATTTAAAAATGATCAATTAACTTATTGAATTTATTGTAGTCACTAAAAGATTGTAAAAGGGAAATCGATTTAATTTAATGAAATGGTAAGAGAAAATTTGTTTAAAATTTAATTTTTCATTTAAAATTAAAATCATTAATTTAAACTAAATTATTAGTCGAATTAGAATTTTAAAATGGCAAAATTGAATTGTTCGATTATTTCGAATATTAATAAACTGTATCGAATTGTTTATACAAGGTCTAATACAATGAAGAAAACTCTCTGGAATGAAAATGGATTGTATGCAAAGAAAAGGTGAGGTCTTCTCACTCAATCAGATTTTTCTGATTTAATTTTAAATAGTTAAATTTAAAATTGTTGATTGTGTTGATTGTGTGCTTGATATGATAAATTATTATCAGTTGTATTGGATTAGACCCTATGCGCTGCATAATAGCGGATGATATTATATTAAACCCATATACCATGATATTCCACCTCAAAGTGGAACTGGTATTATATATGTATTTGGAGTGATTGATTTTCCGCATTATATAGCGGATGAGACCCTATGCACCGCATAATAGCAGATGATATTTTATAAATCCCATATACCGTGATATTCCACCTCGAAGTGGAATGGGTATTTAATTGTTGTGCTAACGTCTGTGGATGTAGGAAAACAGATTGGAGGGATCCAACTGGATTCCATAAATATTTAAGTTTGTTTCAATATTGTGTGTTGGTTTATTTAAAATCTATGTGTGGTTATATTGTGATTGAAATCATTGAAGGCTAAAATTTAGCCGGATGTATTTTTGGTATCGTAGGATACCAGAAGTAAATAAAAATTGGATCTTTAAATTTAAGTAGAAAATCTATAGTGAAATCCTATTGCATAAAATTCTAAAATATGGGAAAAAGTTTAATAAATGGATTTCAAGTAATAATATTCAAAAGGTGAAGAATTTATTTTAAAAATATGGTTTCTAAATAATTTGGAAAAGATAAAGGAATTTATTTTAAAAATAAATTCAGAAATTGGTTTGGTGTTAAAAGAATAAGTCTTTGGGGAATCAATATGAAAATTGATTGGGTGTTTGAATGAAAATCGATTTGGTGTTGAAATAAATTTAGAAATCAATTTGGAATTTGATTTGGTGTTTAAAATAAAATTTAAAATCAATTTGGAAATTTATTTGGTGTTTGTAACTGATTTTTTGAAATCGATTTAAAAAAATCATATATCAGCGGATATTTAGGAACTTGAATTCACAATGGGAATTTTATAAAGGAAAGGAAAGGGAATTTTGTTTTAAAAAAATGTTGGTTTAAATTTTGTTTTAAAAAAATGTTGGTTTACTTTAAAAGCGTGGAAAGAAATTTACAAATTTGGAAGTTAAATTAAAATAAATCGAGAAGATTTATTAATTGATTTAAATGGACTATTTTGAAGTAGAAAGAGAATTCTTTCCTGAAAAGCCGAGTATATTTTTAAAGTAGCTTTTGAAGTATAAATTAAAAGTTCTAGAAATTGATTTGAAAAAAAATTATTGTTGGAGAATTTATTTTTGGGAATTGTTTTAAATCTTTAAAGTAAAGATTTATTTAATTAATTATAAAAGGGATTATTTTAAAGATTAAATTGATACTTGATTTAGAAAATAGTTATTTCTACTAATTTTATTTTAAAATTAGTTTGGATTGAGGCATTATATGAGGTATTAGTATAATATTTTCATATCCAATATTTAGATAAGTATTTAGAAATAGTTTATTCTAAATGTTTCCAAATATAATTTAGATAAGTAATTGGAATTATTTTAAAGTATTTGAACTCAACTGATTTTCAGTAGAAATGAATAATATTGGAAATATATTCCGCGTAAGGAAAATGATTTGAAATTTGTTTTCAAAGAATTGAAATGTGGAAGGTGATTTGAAATTTGTTTTCAAATGGTTGAAGTGTTAAAATTATATCTTGCGAAGATATTTTGAAAATAAATAATTTGTGAAAAATTATTTAAACCTTGGCGATTGTCATGAATATTGTTTGATGGTGATTGTTGTGAATATTGATTGATAGTTAAATAATCGACTATCAATATTGACCTTCAAATGGCATTTGAATTTCGATGCGACCGTGGGTCAGATTCCAAATGGATATTCAAAAAACACCTCGAACCTTTGTGATTGTGATGGATCTTTTATTCAAAAGATCAAAATGGAAGTTTGTTGTGATTTGTCTGAATGAACACTTATTTTTAAAAATAAGCGTTCATTATTCGGATTAGCCGGTAGGGCATTTTGTGTCATAAAACTCATTCCGAATAATGATACGACGAAATGGGACTGCATTTGAATATGATGTTGAAGACCGGGTATTTTCAAAAGCGAAAGGATTACCTGTCGAACGTCACTGCACCGGGTTGCTCCGGTATAGAGATTTTATCACCCTTTGTGATGGGGATTCCGGACGTGATTAGTGAATATCTGGATTGCAAGGGCTTCTTTGGAAGTGCCTTCGGTTCCATTCGATCCCGGAATGGACTTGTATGGATGTGTCTTCGACATTACACGTTGAGATATAAAGTTGGTTTCTATCAAATATGTTTCTGTTGGTGGCGGAGAATTTATTCTCTTAGCTTGACACCCTTCTCTGAGACGTACGAGCTCAAAGGTTATGTAGTTCATGGTTACTAGTGATACGTTTCCAATTTGGTATGTGGCATCCGAAGTGCTGCTGATCATTTGTTGATCAAAGCATGGCTTTGTCAAAAGTGTAGCTTTGTGAACGAGACTTTGTCGGACCTCACACCCGGAAATGGTTAAAATAGGAAAAATGCGGCAAGGTTATGAGGGTCGCGCCCTTTAGGGTATGTCATTTCCTTCTAGAAAAGGGTGGTATCATGGTATGGAAACCAGATATTTAACCTATGTGGTTGCTGCATATTTATTATACTTTATGGTTGTTGCTTTGTGGTTGAGGATCCTCGGATAAAGGTCGCAAATGACCTGGGGATGGCATACTGGAGTAGTAGTTACCTAGTTACAGAGGTAACCCGACCTTGTGTTGGCAGAGATCCGGGTAGGTTCTCGGGACGTCCCTCCAGAGGCATACTCATGTGGCAGCAGAAAGTTCCTTATCCTGACCATTTGTTGGATATCAGAAGAAACAATACGCGCCCTGTACGGTTTTAGTTGTATAACCTGCCATGGAATGTGGCGGTAACCTGCTATTGAACATGGTATCTATAGTAGGCATAAGTGCGAAATGCCTATGCTGGCTAAGATTAATATTATACTTTCGAAATATTTTCCACACTATGCACTAATGATAATATTAAAAAGATTTTACGTATCAAGAATGTTTGACTATCATAAGGAGAAATCTCCTCCAATTCTGCGTTTGCATTGTGTGTGTGGCGGGAGGCCTTATGGTAGTTTCATTTTCCAAAAGCATAGCGGATTTCTTTTCTTTTCTTTGGGAAAATAACTGTTTTTAAGATCTCACTTCAGTCCCATAACTAACCTGGAGTTTATTGTTCCCTTTCTAAACTCTGGGTGCCCATAATTTTTCATACGGGCAGCCTAGAGTCAAGTTATCAGTTATTTTGGAGCGAAGTCAGAAAAGAGATGCTGTGGAGATCAGGAGCAAGCTGGATGGCGGAGCGTATCACTTGTACCATGTAGGGTCCGTTGCGTTTGGGTTAGTGCAAGTCAAAATTTCTTGTACACAAGTTATTATAATTGCCAGCTTTGTGTTGTTGTAAACTCTGATGATGTATGTATAAATAGATATAGTGCTTTTGTTTTAAAGATTATTCATTTATCTATTATATTTGCTCCGCTGCAAAATGTGAGATTCTGTTATTGTTCTATTTCTTCTTCTATCTTCTTCTTCTTTAACCCTAACAGTTTGGTTTTCCCGCATTCGACTGTACAACATTTGATACAGTAGACGTATTGATGTCGACTTTCAGAAGTTGAAAAATTGGATCGTTACAGATAAGCTCCCAACATACATGTAGTAGTAGTGGTCTCTTTGTTATGAAATCCAATGCAAGGACTAATCACTACTAATCCAAGGGGTGATTGCCTAAACAAGATGTGGTAGGAGAAGTGTCTTCGGTTGTCCTGTTCCTGAACAACTTGTATGGATGATTGTATGACATTGCATTTTAAAATCACATTGATTAATCTCTAGAAACGTATCATCTTCTTGGTGGCAATGAAGGCAACTTCTCTTAGCTTAACACCCTTTCCAGGGACATACGAGCTCGGGAGTTATCCGTTTGTAGAAATCAAGTGTGTGATTATAAAATGGCAATGTGGCATCCAAAGAAGAAAGATGATGTGCTGTGTGAAAGGTAATCTTTACCTCATGCCTCACACCTGAAAATGATCAATAGGGTAGATGCAACATGGCTTTGTGGTTAGCAACTATTATGGTATGATCAGATACGTCGGTAACGATCGAGGTGATGACATATTCGGCATTATCTAGGAAGAGGTAGGCTTGTCTTGTGTTGGTAATGGTGCATTTTTTCTGTAGCCTCGGTACATTCCTCTAGAGATGTTGTAGGAAGGTAGTCCCTTCACCTGTTCATTTGTATGGAAATCCATTCTCCACTATGTGCCTGCCATTTTGTTTGTAGAGCCTAGTATGCTGGAATTATAATAATGGTAACAATTTCGGCTATTTTAATATTATTTATATACTAGACACTAGAACAATATAATAGAATTTTATATGAAATGTTTTGGTTATCGTAAGGTAAAAACTCGTTCGTGTTTATATGTGGTGTGGTCTTAGAGATACCTTTGTTTGAAAGGTTTTTATAACTTTAAAACTCAGTTGAGATGTGTTTTCTCATGCTAGTTTACCAGACTCATACGTGCATTCTTCCCTTCCAATGCTCGAGTCAGACCGAGTATATTTATAGATTTAGATTTGGATGCTTAGAGCTTCAGCAGACGAGCTGGAAGGCTTCAGAACATATTCCCATATTTGTTTATTTTCCGCTACATTGTTATTTAAATTATCAGCATTTGTAAAGACATGTTATTATGACAATCTAGGCCCATGATTATGATTTGTTGTACTCTAATGGATGAATGTAAATTATTCTATAATTTCTCTTATTGTAAAGGTCATTGATATTATATTATATTACATGTTGTTCCGCTGCGTATGTGAGATTCTGTGATTGTTTGAGTTTCTTTTTCTCTTCTTCTTCTCTTCTCTTCTTCTTTTTTTTCTTTCTTTCTCATGACTATCCGTCTTTCCGTTCAATTTGGGTTGGACATGTGTGGTTTATTGTTAGCTCAAATTGGGTGCCGGAGTGGCTTGTCACAGCATGGTATCAGAGCTTAGGATTGTTCGAATCCCTAGGCTTTGGTTAGGTACTCATTATGGATAGGGTTAGTAATACTATAGATTGAATTTGAGTGTATTATATATATGAGCGCGTATTCGTTAATGATTATAAAAATATTTTATATTGTGTTAATTCATCTGTTGAGTGGCTTATGAATACTAGTCGATATGTAGGATGCCATGTTATCGATTGGGGTTTCTAAACACTTAAACAAGACAAACCAACACAATATTGTTTTAAAATGGGTAAATGAAATAATTTTACCTAAATTATATTTTATATATAAAAGAATAATTTTAAAAAATTATGATTGTAACAACCCCTAAATTTTAGTGGTTTATTTATCTAATTAATTGAATTTTTGTGAAATTTTAAATATTAAAATTTGGAAATAAAATTTTAATATTTGGAATACATCTAATTAAACATAGAAACTGGTGAATTTTCATCTAAAAATACAGAAGTTTATTTTCTGATGCAACTCTATATCAATTTAAATCAGTTAATATTTGATGATAATAATTTTTTTTCCAAACCTGAATATTTTTATATAATAAATTTGTAAATCATCTTCTGAGTGAGACATCATATTTCATTTCTCGAATTTGGACTGCTATTGCTCCGTTTATCTAATTTTCGATAGATTTGCAACATTTTCGGTACGGATTATCGACTTTTGAGAGGATGATTGTACCACTGATATTTATATACTATTTTAATCGTCTCGTCGCGCTGATCTCTATGGTATACTTAATTCTGCGATTTGGAGTACGGTACACAGCGGAATCCATGAAAAATGATTTCGTATCGGTATCGGTTTGTAAAATCTTTGGGTTCCCATCTGTCTTTTCGTCTACTCACCCGTCCAAGCTAACAGCTGTTCGCATTTAAAATTTCTAGAGATTAGTGTATCTGACTTTCACCATTCCACTATCTCAAAAATATTAGAATGTTGATTCCTTTTCCCTGGTTCATTTTTCCTCTGTTTTTTTCCTTCTTCTTTCTTTGTTTTGCTATGCAAAGAGACTAAATTAAGTAATCTAAACTTGTTCACGTTAGAGATCTACTATTATTCCCATCCTCTATAGCCGCATGTACTCGAACCACCTCGTGCATCTCCTGCCCCTTCTTCTTCCATGCCAGAAACCCATGTGCTGCACCTCTGAACCGCAAACACCAAGTCACCAGAACCATGCCACCACTTCCCGAGCTCCATACCTAATCTCGGCCTTCCTTTTCTCCTCGTGAAGCCATCACCCGACTGCAGCATCATCACCAATGCCAGTCACCCGAAGCCTCCGCCTTTCTCCCCTATTCTTCCTCCACTCGGTTGTTTTCCACCACCTAATCCCTAGCCTCTAACCATGCCGTTGGTTTCTTTTGGTCGACGCCATCTTATATAGGTTTGATATTGATAATATGTTAAGCTACATCCGTGTTAAAGTAATTATTTTATATAGTGTAAGTTTGATTATACATATATATACTAGTTTTAATCTAGTATAGGATCTGCAGCTTATTTTGGTAGGATTTTATATATTTGTTAACATATCTGTTGAGTTTTATATATGGGCGGTTAAAGGAATATATATATATATATATATATATATATATATATATATATATATATATATATATATATAGACACACACACATATATATTTCAGATTTTGTAAAATGTCACCGTAAAGTATATATGAGTTTTTAAGTTATAAATATATATTTATGATTATCCATTTATATGTATAAGTAAATCATGCCTGATTTTGTATATATATGAAGTTGTTAAATCATAAATATATATGTTTTCAAGATGTTGTTCTATGTACAGGTTACATATGTATATCAGTTTTATTATAAATGTAAATCTAGTGATTTAATATTTTAGTTACAATTTATATCAATATATATACCGTTCGAATGTAAAATTACGCTAGTATACAATTCCAGAAATTTTTTTTAGATGTTTTGTTTACATTGGTATTTATAAAAAAAATGTTGATTTCAAGAATATATTATATTTTGCTGTAGTGATTTTTTGGTAGCTGTATATTGGGTAGTCTATAAAGAATACTTTGGGTTTATACTGTTTAAAGAAATATATATGTTCGGTTAAGTTCTGGTTTCATTATATGTTTAGATGCCATTTTAATGAATTTTGAAAGAAAATAACAATGGGTTATTCTATTTTATTTTGACAATGGTTTACACTATACTGTGTGTGTGTGTATATATATATATATATATATATATATATTTAATTTATGTATATTGAGACCTTGTTTTATGTGTTGAATTTAAGTATTTGTTTTGAGACATGTTTGAATTGATTATTTATTGTATATATATAGATATTTCAAATTAAATACATTATCTATGTAAGTATTTTTCATTTTTTTTGTACATATGCATGAGTATTTATTTCAATTTATATTATGTATATAATTTTAATTTTATGTATGTGTTTAATTTAAACCAATGATTTTGAATTATATATATTTATGTAAGTTCACTTATACCAATTTTATTCATCGATCTAGTTCTGATTTGATTCCATTAATTTCTCTTTATCAGTTGTCCATTGAAGTCGTGCAAATATAGCTCTACTTTGGAATTTGTAGCTTGTTGTGTTGTCTATCTTCTCTAACCTCTAGCCTCGAAAGGTGAGCGATCACTCACAATTAATGTTCTTATATTTATTAAATTTGATTTCAATTGAAACGACAATTGAAATATGCTGCTGTTAGTTTACATTGCTATATATATATGTTATTATCTGTATCTGTTCACCTACGACATCTGACACCAGTTTATGTTATTTATATTGATGATATATGCCTGTTACCATATCTGTTATCACTCTACAAATTCCCTATTAGTATAGAATTCACTATGTGTTGAAATGATACATACCCGAATGATCTGTACAATAGGAGAAAATCGTTATAGGTTGAAATGATAGACCCAAGTGATTTTCATTTAATTGAATCTGGGATTATGGGTTGAAATGATATATACCTGTATATATTTAAATTACGGTCTGAAATGATAAATATCCGTTTCACTTGACCATAGGATAGAAAATTATACACAGACACCATGGTCTATATATAAAAGTATTTTGAAATGATTTCTACGGTTTTGGAAAGAAATATACGGTTTTATATAAATATTGATTTTAGATATTATATAAATGTTATTATATATATTGTTAAATTCTTTATTTTTAGCTATGTATAAATTTGTTTTAATAGAAAATAAGTTAATAATAAAGTTTGATTTTATTAAATATAATATGGTTAAGAATTTAAAATTATATATTAATATAGAGTTCATAATGATTTTAATAAGTTAAGGCTGGGAATATAGATTTAAAATTGGTTTGAAATAGTATTTTATTAAGAATTAAATTTAATTTATATCGATTTGGAACTTATTGAAATTTGGGATTTTAAAGGATATGGTTTTATAACTTGACTTTAATTAAGGTGATGTAAATGAATATTTTAAGATTGATTAAATTAAAAGGAATATTTAGTTTAGATAATTCAAGATTTATTTAAATAATATTGGATTTATTAAGTGGATATTTCAAAACTAAAGTTAAATTTAGATATGTATGAAATTTTCAAATTTAGTTTTGAAATGTTTGAATATTTAGAGCTTAGGAAATATTGAAATTGAAACGGTTTATTTTGGGGTTTAAATATGTTTTAAACCAATAAAATTTGAAATGGTTTATTTTGTGGTTCAAATCTATTTTGAAACCAATATAATTTGAAATGGTTTATTTAGAAATTGAATGGAATTGTAATTGATGATTTGAGAATTGATTAAATTTGAATTTTGGAATTTGAACCGACTTGGAATTGATTTGTGAGATTTGAGGAAGCTATTTTATTATATAAGTATTTTAAATTCTATTTAAAACTATTTATATATTTTACTTTATAAAATATTTTATTTTATATACTATTTTCATATTTAAACAGTTTAAGTTTAAGTGGTGGAAGTTAAGTCTTCAAAGTTATGAATCTCAAAGTATTATGTTTTGAAAGTGTTATAATTTCAAGTGTTTGGTTTCAAAAATGTTATAACTTTGAAAATGCTATGATTTTGAAAATGGATATATTTGAAATGGAAATGATATCTTATTTGGTTTTGAAATGGAAATGATATCATATTGATATGGTTTTTTAAAATGTAATGATATTGTAGCGACCCTGGATTTTGACCCTATTTATCTTAATAAATATTTAATCCAATTAAATAAAATGTAAACTGACTAAAATAAATAAATCTTTTGGAATGATTGCCATTGTTTATATAAATTTGTATTTTGGAAAGGACAGTTAGATTTGAAAATTTAAAATAAATCTCTTATATAGTATTTATCTTATATAATTGAATTAAAATATTTCACTTTGTTTACAATTGATAAATATTATACATAGGTTATAATGTTGAAATAAAATCAAAGTCTATCAATATAAAATATAATGTAAAATGTAAGTAAACTTATAAATGTAGTTAAATATTGTTAGCCAACATACAAAGAGAAATATAAAAATGAAAATAAAAGCCAGATGAATAAGTTTATAAACAAAATATGAAAATAAGAAATTAAGTAAAAGCATAAACTCTTAGCAATGTAATATGAAATTAACAAAGTTATTTATAGTTGTACTCAACAAACAAAAATCAAAATCAGGCTGCACTAAAAATAACAAACATGTATAAATAAGCAAGCTTCTACAATAAGACAAGGCAATATATAGCTAAATATACTTACAAAATCGAGTTGAACAAACCTGGAAAAGAAAATAAGAACAAGTAGGATAATATAAACAGGACATAAATAATTAATGCAACACACTTTCTTTTCATTTCAGCCTATATTTAGAGAAAAAAATCTCTGGCCAAATTGTTAAAAAAATATTGTTAGTACATTAAAATATCTTGCCTCAATATCATCAGCCTGTAAACTTTCCCTATATATCATCTTATACATTTCATTTCGTTCATAAAAAAAAGAAACCGAAGTCATAAAAAAGAAGAAGAACAAAACCACAACCTGAACTTAATACAAACAAACTTGTTTAACATCAACAACATCAACGACTGAAGTCTGAAATTCAACTGGAAGCCTGGAAAGCAAACTGTGTTCATCTAGGAAGCAAGACCAAACCTTACTCTCTGTTAAATCATTTTGGTGAGTGAACATATTTTTCTAAACTTAAGTATAATTAACTCTGGGTGCATGAAGTTGTGAACATTATTGTGTTTGTTGAGGAATTTCCTTCCAGTTTTAACTCTATGTATATGTATACAAACATATATATACTGGTGCATCCCTTTTTCTCTGCCTTTATGGGTTACAGGGTAGCAGATCATAAACAAATTCAAATTCTTTTATCTAATCATTAACAGGGATAGAATATAAAAACAAATAAGAGTGTTTTAGCATAGATTATAATCTGAAATTTGTTTAAAACTAAATAAAGTTGGATTGCCTCTGAAATTTAGTTGCACAAAACAAAATTTAAAATTTCATGATAATTCTAATATGAAGAATCTTGAATTTAAGTATATAACATGGATTAGCATTCGAAAACAAAAAATTTCATACAAGAGTTGTGATTTTTCTCTGAGTATTTTCAGAGCAGTTCCCAGTTGAAAGCAAAGTAAGTTTCGACTGTTTTTAGATGATCGGAAGGTTGTTGGTGGTCGGGGTTGGTTGAAGAGGTGGACGAGCCTACTGGGGTGGTGAGAAAAATAGGTGGGGGTGGCCACGACCTTGGTGGTAGCGGCGTCGTTCGTTTTCTTTTCGTAAACCTAATTTTGGTGGCGTTCGAACATGTGCTCACCGCGACCTCCACCGAGCGTCGAGTGGCAGGCCATTGGAGGGGAATGGAGCTTGGGGGTGGCGGAGGTGTGACCGGAGTTGTTGGGCGTCAAGTGGTCGGGAGTGGGTTTACGAACCATTTTTGTGATCGATGATGGGTTCGAGTTCATCAAGCTGTGCTCGATTTTTAACGGCGATGTGATCGGCTCGTTCGTTGATGCGTGGTCGATGCCGAGGTTATTTGCGACTTGTTGGAGGCTTCACCAGTCGCCAGTGGGTCGTCAACGCCTTGTGCACGTGCACGGCGTGGGCGTTGATGTCAGGTGATTGTGCGCGAGGGAGACTCGAGTTGGAACTCGAGCACAGGAGGGCTTTGCGTGTGGGTTACTTCGGGTTCGCGAGGTATAAATATAAAGGTTTCAAACTTAAGTTTTTCAAAACAAAAAGAACGAGGAAGAAGGAGTACTCGGGAAGATTGGAGGGAAACCCGGGATTTTATTCGAGCAGCAAGGATTTTCTCAATTTCTTGTTTCAGAGCTTAAGCGTAACAAAAATTTAGTTTACTAAACTGAACTAGTTCAAAGTAAAAAGTAAAAAAAATGAAATTATTATTAAGAATGTTTTCAACTTAAATGAATATCTTAATTTAGTAGTTAAATAAAGATACATCATTAGATTTAGTTAACATCGAAACTTTTTTTTAGTAAGTGTTTAGTTTAAAGTTAATAAGAAAAAGATTCTTGACTCTTATTTAATTAATTTGTAATTAAGAAGTTTAAATTAGTTAATTAAGTTAATATATGAATTATGGTAACTAATTAAGTAATGTAACTAAAGACTACACAATTGGTTAATTAAGAATTTATCAAGTAGATAGTAATAATAAATGATAATCAAGTTATAAATGAATAATTAAGGATATTAATTGTTAACTTATTAAGATTTATTAATGGATTTAAATAAAATTAAGAAGTGATTAATTTAATATTCAAGATTTGTAATTAACTTAAGTGATTAATTAAAGATAAATGATTAATTAGTTGATAATAATAAATGATTAATTAATTAATAAGAAATGATTAATTAAAATAAATTTGTGATAATTAAATAAGAAATTCAATTCTATTAATTAATAATTAAGTTATGAATTTAATAATTAAGGATCAATCAATTAACTAAGTATTAAGCAATAATTAATGAATAAAAGTCAACTAATTAAATAATTAAATAAAGATTAGATGATTTATAAATTAATAATTAATGATTAAATAATTAATTAATTGACCATTAATAAGTTAATTTGATTAATTAATTAAGCTGAATAAAGTAGTTTATTCTTAAGCAATTAATTAAGTAAACCAAACTGTTTTGGTATGAACTGATAATTCTGTTTGATTGACTTTGATATCTATTTGATGATATTCTGTGATATGTTGTGATATATTCTGGATATATCTATGATAACTGTATATGATTTATCTGTGATATCTGTTATGTGAATTCTTAATATTTAGTTGAACTGTTAAGACTAAGTAGACAACTTGGCCCTTAAAATGGCGTTTGGATTCCGATGAGACCGGGATCGGAAGAATCAATTTTGATTCTCCGAAAACCACATCGATCCAAATTAAACGATAGATCGTGACTTGTCAATTGAAGATTGAGATGGTATTTCAGAATGCAAGGGTTATCGTCGTTAACTCTGAGGGTGATTCCAAAATGAGTGTAACGAGATAATGCTTTCGGTTTCGTTCAAACCCGGAACGAACTTGTATGGATTGAATGCTTTCAGCACATCGTCAGGCGGACGATGAGCATTCTAAGAATAATCGTCAATAAAGGTAATCGCAGCCTCAAGCCTCATCAACCGAGAATGTCTAAAACAAGGAAGATGCATCAAGGTTAGGTGGGTCATGCCCAAGCAGGATGAGGTATACCCCTGTCTAGATGTCCCTTTTTGTTTTGGCTGTGTGAGTAGTTGTTGGCCACAACTGCGGAGTTATCTTGTTCGGGACTGTTCAGTAAGGAATGGTTCCGGCCTTGTGTTATAGGGGGTCGGGAGTGATGCTCGGTATGGTGATCTAGGCCCCGTACTGTGACGGGCGGTATCCCAGTAGCCCTGCCATTGTTGGAAACCCATTTTCCCTACGAGACCCTACGGTTTTGATTTGTATTACCCACTTTCATGGCTAGTAGCTGAAATTTAATAGATGTAACAATTTCAGCTATTTTCTATTTACTTGGAAACCCTAGACACTATTATAATATCATCAGATTTCCTATAAAATATTTTGGTTAGCGTATGGTAAAAACTTACCCATATTTATTTGTGGGGAGTCTTACGTGTACCTTTGTTTTCAAATAGTTTTCAAAGTTAAACAAATTTAACTCGTTTACTCATACCAGACCCCTGTCTGACCTGGAGTTTATATTTTGTTTTTCATAAACTCTTGGGTACTTAAATTTTTATGAGTAGCCAAGTGATAGGTATTTGGGAAGTGTTGATTTTCTGGAGAAGCTTTTGGGAAGAAGACCAGACGTATGTATCTATATATGTAGTTCTGATGTGTAGTTAGTGTATGCTGTATTTTGGATGTATGTATGGACATATATGTATATGACAGTCCTGTTATATGATATTGTATAACTCTGATGTATGTATAACTATGCCATAGTTATGTTGATGTATTATATTTTGTTCCATTCCGCTGTGAGATTCTGATGTTGTTATTCTTTCTTTCTATTCTTTTCTATTTCTATCCCTTTCTTTCTTATTGATGATACGTCTTTCTGGGGTTAGAAAGGCGGGTCATCATAGATATTTTGGTTTGAAGTATAAACTATTTTGAAATGACCGTGGTGTTATAATAACATTTGGTTGTTAAGGAGATCGGGATCGGAAGTTGTCATGCTCTTTGCCAACTCCGAAAACCACTTTAACAACTGTGTACGCGGTGGAGATTCCAGAATGAAGTAGGATGGTGGCGACGTTCTATTAAGGTACATACGTGGACCCGACTCCCGTGAGTTGGCATAAGGTGGCTAAAACAGGAGCAATCGACGGGCTAATGAGATAGCTTCTCTGATCGAACACACTCCTTCGATACCATTCCATTACTTTGTGATTGATTTGGTGCACCTATGATTTTAGGAGTGTGGCTCGAGGTGGGCGGTAGCTACGGCTATGCGTTACCACCGGTCCGGAAGTGTAATTGGTATATCTATCCTGGCATTGCCTAGTTGTGCCGTGTCACCTACCCTAGCATGCCTTATACGATTTTGTTTTGTACCATACCTATGGAGTGCCCTTTGATGATGCCCAGTACGGGGGAGATTACGGTACCGTATACACTATGGGAATATATAAATTGTGTTAAGGTGGAAAATGTAAAGCCCCAACGCTATTTTTAAAATATATTATACTTTACTTTAGACATTATTATAATAACGTATGTTATAGTAGATAGTTTAACGGATCCTTAGAGGATGGTTATCCCAAACATCCTTTGAGTTACTTGTATTTTAGTCGTTATTTCACTTGATTTGGATTTATTGATATAAGAATGTTAATCTTGACTCGAGTGTTTTGTGTTTTTCTTTACGCTCGGGTCGAACCGAGTGATTCAGCTTTTGAGACTCACCTTTGGAGTTGGAGCTTCGCTTAAAGATCCAGCTATCTATCCAGCTTTCAGATATTCGGTTGATTCTAGTGATGTATTCTGATCTTGTATTTGACTATTGTATTCAAGATTTCTGTTGTAACTTATTTAACTCTGAACTCACTGCAGTCATTGGAAAATATTTCTGGTGATGACTGCAGCATCATCAGTATTCATTTTCGAATCTCTAATTGATGAATTGTTACCTTAGCAATTTACCATTGAATTTTTTTCGATAAAACAAGTTTTGATTAATAATAATAATTTTTTAAACTTATAAATTTTAAATAGTATGGATAATAAATAAGTTTACAACTTATGAATTTGAACATGAAAGTAAAACCAAATTTTAAAATGGTTGAACATTTTAGTTAAGCAAACAAAAGAGAAATTTGAAATTCAAATATGAAATTAAAATTTAACTTAAGTAAAGTTAAATAAATCGAGTTAGTAAAATGAATTAAATGAAGTGAAGTTTAACTTAAGGAAGGTTAAATGAAAGTGAATTGGATTTGAAATGAACTAATGAAATGAATATACACTTAAGTCGTAAAATGATTATATACCATAGTTGTAATTATAAAATATTTATGAACTTAAGTAAAAAATCATGAAATTTTAAGTAAATAAGTTTTTATAACTTATAGATTTGAGGAATATTAAGCTAACACAAAATTTTTTAGTTTGTTGAATGTGAATGTTTAGAAAAGAAAAAAAAAATCTGAATTTGAATTATAAAATGAAATTCATCTTAAGTTATAAAAGTGAATTGAATATGGTTTAGAATGTTATTCTATAGAACTGAATAAGAAATTGAGTTTTGGAGTGAAAATAAAAATAAGAAGTGTCGTATAAAATGTTTATAAACTTAAGTAAATAATTTTATGGAATGGTTGTTAAGTGTTGTTAGTATTAAAGAAGATATACTAAGTGAATTGAATATGGAATGAAATGTTGTTAAACACAAATTGAATTTAAAGTGAATATCAATAAGTGAATGTTAATGAATTGAATGTAAGTGAAATTAATATGAAAAAATGAAAGTAAATGAATGAATGTGAATAAAGTAATATGAATAATTGAATTTGATTTAAACTGAATGCGGATCAAATGAATGTAAACTGAATTGAATAGAAATAAAAAAGAATGGGATATAGCAAGAAACCAATTAAAATAAATATGTAAGTTTTACATATATTATTTTATTCGCATGTCTATTTGATCCAGATTCGAATATAAGATTTCATGGTGATTTACACCGATCCGAGTTAAGATTTTTCACTCAATTCTTGACTACGAACCATGAATATGGATTTCTGATTGATTATGATATTCTCTATCATAGTAGATGGCTATGCAAGAGGAATGCAGTTTCTAATCAAGGAACCGAATCTGAATCCGCACTAGAGTGGTCGTGTGAATGATACTAGTTTGGAAGAGAAATTGTATGATCGAGCGAGCGATCAGGTATGGTTTTGCATATAGACGATCTATGTACATCGTATGGGCTTTAATAAATTAAATGATAATATTGGAAGATGCAAATTGATATGGTTATGAATTAATTGGGTGAATATTAATTGTCTGACGATTTCTCTTATTACTTTCGCTACATTTGCATATAGTTATTGTATTATTACATGTTATATATTGATACTACTTTCCATATACATGTTCTTATTGGTTGTTGAATGATTAGTAGGCGTGAATGGTGTATGCTTCGCATTTGCAGTTCGTTTTCGCATTATATTGACTGTTTATGCTTGCTAATATAATAAAAGATACACATCTCGAATTACATATCGTACTTTAATATTTTTTCCCTATAGGATGCCTCATCCTTGAAGATGAGATGTATATTTGTGATTATATATATATATGTGTGTGTACTGTAAATTATTTTGATCGAACCGCGCAAAGGAGATGCTGACCAAATTTTTCTAGAATTTTAGGAAATTTTTTTGTAACCAAATTTTTTATGTTGAGATATAACTTGGAATGAACAAATGGATGGTATTAGTTGGAACCTTTGAATGAATTTTAAAAGACTTAGAAATTTGATAATCTATTTCAACTAATTGGTTTTGAAAAGGTTAACGCGTTTGGGTATTTTTCTTACCTTGGTAATCTCGGGGATGAAATTCTTATAGGGGGGAGAATGTAACGACCTAGAATTTCAGTAACTTAAATTTGGAATATTTAATTAATTTTAAATATTGAAAAGTTAATTTTATAAGTTAAATAAATTATATTTTAAATAGAGTGATTTATTTATAATTAAATTGTTAAATCTAATATTTGAAATTGTTTAAATAATTGAATCTTGAATTTAATGTGGATGAAAACGATTTTGAAAGTTGATTTAAAATTCTATTTGAATAAGAAGGAAGATATCAAACTTTTAAATTTGAATAAAAAGTGATTAAACTGATTTTGGATATTAATCATTTTAATTAACGTGTAAAAATAGTCTTTTGGCGCACTATCTCTGTAACATCCCACATTTTTGTATGCTTTAAATCGACGATAAACCACATACGTCAGACTTAAACCATACAGAAGGGCAGATTGTTATGGGATAAATAAGAAAAAGCAAAGAAAGAAAAAACAAAATAGAATCTTGCAGCGCGGAACGATTAAATATAATAATCAAATAAACAGTTCATGAAGTTGTTTACAAAACATTTGATTATACTTATACAATACATATCAGAGTTACACATACTAGAGAATAATAAAATAATGCAGCGGAACAATGTAGTAATTAATAGTAATAATAAAATCTTCGTCTTCGTCCTCCAAAAATAAGGTCTTCGAATTCTGTAATGCTTGGACTGACCCGAGCGAATTGAAAAGACAAAATACTCAAGTCAGAACTAAAAGATCTTATGTAATTTAAATCAATGTAAGTAATGTGAGTGGAACGACGTCAGAGAAGTTTACGGGATTTGACATCTCCTATCCAGTGTCTAACGTGAGCGCAGTAACTTAAGAGATGCTCAGGATTCACATCTCTCAAGGATCCGTTAAACTATTTACTATGTAATAATATTTCACTATTGTAATAATGTCTAATAGTAAAATAAACTTACTTTTAAATAGCGTTACTTTACACATCCTGCCTTTTTGTAAGCTTTAAATCGACGATAAACCACACATGTCAGACTTAAACCATACAGAAGGGCGGATTGTTATGGGGTAAATAAGAAAAAGCAGAGAAAGAAAAAACAAAATAGAATCTTGCAGCGGAACGATAAAATATAATAATCAAATAAACAGTTCATGAAGTTGTTTACAAAACATTTGATTATACTTATACAATACATACCAGAGTTACACATACTAGAGAATAATAAAATAATGCAGCGGAACAATGTAGTAATTAATAGTAATAATAAAATCTTCGTCTTCGTCCTCCAGAAATAAGGTCTTCGAATCCTGTAATGCTCGGACTGACTCGAGCAAGTTGAAAAGATAAACACTCGAGTCAGAACTAAAAGATCTTATGTAAGTTAAATCAATGTAAGTAATGTGAGTGGAACGACGTCAGAGAAATTTATGGGATTTGACATCTCCTATCCAGTATCTAATGTGAGTGCAGTAACTTAGGAGATGCTCGGGATTCACATCTCCCAAGGATCCGTTAAACTATTTACTATGTAGTAATATTTCGCTATTATAATAATGTCTAATAGTAAAATAAACTTACTTTTAAATAGTGTTAAAGCTTTACATTTTGCACCTTAACACGTAATAGTTGCCAGTAGTCTATACAGTATCGTAATACCTCCTGATCGGGAGGCCACCAGAGGATACTCCATAGGTACGACACAAATCAAACTCGTATAAGACTCACTAGGGTAGGTGACATGGCACAACAAGGCAATGCCAGGGTAGATATACCAATCACGCATCTGGGCTGGTGGTAACGCGTAGCAGCTACTACCGCCCATCTCGAGCCACACCCCCAAAATCAAAAATCAAAAGTGGCCACCGAATCAATCCAAAAGTCAGAGTATAATATCGAAGGAGTGTGTCCGATAAGAGGGGCTACCTCCTTAGCTCGAGAATCGCTCCTGTTTTAGCCACCTTATGCCAACTCACGGGAGTCGGGTCCACGTATATACCTTAATAGAACATCACCACCATCCTACTTCATTCTGGAATCTTCACCGCATATACGGTTGTTAAAGTGGTTTTCGGAGTTGGCATAGAGTATGACAACTTCCGATCCCTGTCTTTTTAACAACCAAACATTATTATAACACCGCGGTCATTTTCAAAATAATTTATACTTCAAAACCGAAATATAATATCCATTTCAAACCCATATAAATACGATATCATTTCCGTTTTAAAACCCAAATCAATATGATATCATTTTTATAAACCCAAATCAATATAATATCATTTTTATTTCAAATATATCCTCTTTCCCAAAATCATAGCACTTTCAAGGTTACAACACTTCAAAACCAAACATTTGAAATTATAACATTCTCAAATCATAATACTTTGAAATTCGTAACTTTGAAACATAACTTCCATCACTTAAATGGTTCAAATATTAAAATACTTATATAATAAATAGCTTCTTCAATTTTGCAAATCAATACCAAAACAACTCGAATTCCAAAATTTTATATTTAAACCAAATCCCAAATCATAAATTTCAGTACAATTCAATTTCCAAATAAACCATTCCAAATTATATTGATTTCACAACCGATTAATCCACAAAATAAACCGTTTTCAAATTCAGTATATTTCAAGCCTTAAGCATTCAACAATTTCAAAACTAAGTTTGATAACTACGGTTCAACAATTCAATTTTCTATTATTTAGTTTTGAAATAATTTACTTAATAAATCCATTGTAATTTAAATATAACCCAAATTTCAAATAACTGAATATCTCCTTAAATTTAATTATACTTGAAATATTCATTTAAATCACTCTAAACCAAAATCAAGCTATAAGGATCATACCCTTTAGAGCCTCAATTTTATTTAAATTTCATATCAAATTTATTCAAGTATAATTCTTAAATAATTTAATTCAAACCAATTTCATATTTATCTTCCAACCTTACTTTTATTTAAGTCATTATAAACTCTATATACAATATAACTTAAAAAGATACTTAACCATATTATATAAAAACGATCAAACTTTATTATTTGGCTTATTTTATATTTCCAAACAAATTTACACATAGCTAAAAATAAATAATAAAATAACATTTATATAACATCTGAAATCAATATTTATATAACCCATATATTTCTTTACAAAACCATAGTAATCATTTCAAGATATTTTTACATATAAACCGCGGTGTCTGTATATAATTTTTTATCCTATGGTCCAGTGATACAGATATTTATCATTCAATCCATAATTTAAAACATAAATACGGTTATATATCATTTCAAACCACAATCGGGAATGAAATAAAATCCATAACAACTTGCAGTTTATAACAATAAAATACAACATCCATTCATCCAATACCAATCATCAAACATTTATCACAATCATCATCCAATTTAACCAATAACATCAATATAGAACTGATAATAAATAACAGGTATTTACTGGCAGTTTATATTCAATAATTAATTAAATAACAGTTTAACTGGCAGTTTATATGCAATAATAAATTAATTAACAATTTAACCGAGATGATGATTAAAATATGCCAAAAAGTCACAAATAAATTTCTAATCACATCATAAATCAATTTAACAAACATAAGAAATTTTAGAAGTTGTGAGTGGGTTAAAACATTCACCTTTTGAATTTAAATTGAATTTAAATCCAATTTAAACCCAAAATTTGAACAGTCCCAGAATTCAACCAAACAAGCGCCAAAATGTTCGGAATTTTGATACGATCCCAACGCAAAAACTGTGCGCAATTTCGACCTCGTATGCGAAAGTTATGTGAGTTAGAACGTTTAAAATTAAATTTAAATTAAAAAATGGATAAACAAAACTACCACACACCTACCGCAACGTCACCAGAGGCATGCACAGTCGCACGAACCTGAAACCCTAACTGCTTCGTTCTGGCCGCTGCGCACGCGCAACTTCATCGAATATCCGCTGCCTCCTGACACCACATCGAGACGATCGGACCTCGCCTCTGGCCTCGCCTCCCCGAGACGCCACTACGCCTAGGAGATGGCGAACTCCGGTCGGCCCCAGCACTTCGTCACCGCGGATAATCCAAGCAATTTCCTGACGAACTCCGAGCCTCTGACAACCAACCAAGGCCAGATCTAGGGCCTGCTTGGCCTCCTCTCCCAAACCCCACTTCCCGATCGAGCTGTCGACGAGAATTCACCGTTGAACGCAACGCTATCCAATGAACGACCGAAACTATAACATCAAATTCTGGCCATATCGAAACTCAAATTAAAAAATGAATTGTATATCTGACTTGCACTCGTTGAGAGCTTCAAATCCATATATAATTCGATATAGTTTGTGGAGTTTGAAATTTTGATTTGATTTTGAATTGCAATTGTATGTGGAAGTGAGAATTTGTTTGTTTGCCATTGAGGAGGAGAGACAGCTAAATTGTACGTATAGAAATGAGGAATAAGAAATAGGCTAGGGGTTTATAACAAGGTATATATAGGTAGGGCTGAGAAATAGGTGATGTATACGATTGGTTTGGGCCGAGGGACGATAAATGGCCCGAAAAGGCCGTTTTGACTGCGAAACGAAATTTGGTCAACCCATATATCAAAATAGATGTTTTAAAATATTTTAAAATAAATAGAACAGGTTTCAGGCCCAAATTCTGTCGTATGAAGAAGTTATGCTAAAATCAAATTATTTCAAATTGATTTCAATTAAATTGATTTCATGGCATTTCGAGTCCATACGATCAAACGACAATCCAGATCGCTATGAAACTTGAAATCCTACAATAATTCATCGTTACGGATTCGATGAAACTGGTTTCGTCAAAATCCGAGTCAGTGGTCAAAATGGCTATTTTCAGTTAATTAATTAAATTAATGTTAGATTAAATTAAATTGCTTTTTCAATTCAAATTACAGATTTCATATAAATTCCCATTAACATAATAATTAATAATTAAATTTCATTTAATTACAATTTATCCATTTATTAAGTTTTAAGTTAATAAATCTTGAATTTCCATTCTTCTAATTCAACAAATTGTCCTGTTATGAATAACATTAACATTATTTCCAAATATTACATTAATTAACATTAACGTAATATTTTATTTCGATTTATTGCAATTTATTCCAATTCAATTTCTATTTCATTCAATATTTAATTACCAAAACCCTATTAAGCTAACAAATTTAATTATCAAAATTTATGGGTCGTTACAATCTCGGGTTTTGACAAAACAAGTTTCCTTGAATCCGTAATATCGAATTATTATATGTAGTCAAATTTCGTGGCAATCAAACGTATCATCTGGTCATGCGAGTTCGAAACACATAGAAATTAATTAAAGAAATTTAAATTAATATAACTCAATGTTGTTTAATATGCAAGAATATGATTTTTGTTTGATGACAACAAACATTTATATATATATATACACATTCATTTAAACGTATTTGTTAATGTATTATTTTATTTTTCACACAATTAAATAAATATTTGTTGAATAAAGTAAATAACATAGAATTTAAATTCAAATGAATATTTTATTCAAACAAAATTTATTACAATCTTGAATAGTACAAATTTGAGCTCTCACTATATATACACAATCTCTGATTACAATATAATTTGTATTACATCACAATTCATCACTTTGCATTTGCACGTCATTACATATCACTCATTCACTCATAATTGTTCTTCACCGCCATTCCAGTTTAATCCAGCATCTGAGCAATTTGCAAAATAAACAATAACGTAGTAAAATTGAAAAGAAAATATTTTGCAGTGTAAAATAAAATGTAATTTTGAAAATATTATTTACCTCAGTTATTTGGGTTGTTCGTTATCATTTAATTTTGAATTCATCATACACGACATGCACAGTGTATCGCTGTACATGCCACAAGGCCATGCACACCGATATATGCACTCGATAATATTACAAGGACAGGTGAGCATAGGTCAAACCCAAATGAAACGCCAGGTTCAACTCAAGTGCAATACAAATAAAGTCACGACACGAGCACAAGGTTAAACCCGAGCTATAAGCTGGATTCAACACGGGTGCAAATTCAAAAGAAATAGTCAAGGCACAAATATCAAGCCTCAACCAAAGTTCAAGTCGTACACATGAAAACAGAGGCTAGACAGTCTAACTGGACCAAGGCTTGACTGCAATATCAAAGTAAAGAAGCAACTCATCATAATTCAAACTGCAACAGACTTCAATATGCACATGTTAGACTACATGAAGTCAAAACATGAATAAGTGAATATGCTACAGACCAAGTGCACCAGAGACAATAGAAAATAAAAGAAACAGTCAATGATTCAACGCAGGAGCAAAGCACATAAAGGCACCAAAGAGCATACCCCACTGTGACTTCAACATCAAATCAAGACAAAGTGACATGCACATATATACAAGAGAGAGGTACATAAGTGTATGGCAGAAATGGAAGAAGTATGCAAGTGAAGTTACAAACCAATACAGCTTAAGTGAAGCCTCAACACTCATGGACCAATGCATGCAACAGAGTGAAATGCAGTCACAAAAAGATACGAATTCAAACAAAGTCAAGTTAAATGCCGAAGTCATGAAACTGCAGCCAACACATATATGTATACACATTGCAAACTCAAGAATGAATGAAACTACAATTCGCTTCAAATGAAAACAATGTCACTAGTGCAACAAGATAACAATGACACAATCAAGGCATCAAGTATACACAACTCAATGCGTCACAGTGCAACAAAATGCACAAGTGAAAATGACCAGACCGCAACACTACAGATGCAAGTTCAGGTGCTCGAAAAATTACAAACTACAAATGAAATAGCATCTCTACCAAGAAATCAAACACAATGTAGCGATATGCACAGTGGACAACAACTACATAGTGACAACAGAACAGGTCGAAATCAACCCATGAACAAGACTCAACTGTAATGCACAGTCCAACAGTAACATAAGGCCAACATTCTCACATATGTAAACGACTCAAGTCTGCAATATAACTTCATATATACATGCGTGACAAGCTACATGAAGACCAACAACAAGTGGAGATGACCATCAACCAAAATGCAAACGATTTCAAGTTCAAATGCCAGAAACTCGAAGCAGTTTTTTTTTACAATATCAAAATGCAGTGCAAATTCAACATTACATGCACACACATATAAATGTATGTATGCATATATATGAAGACACATAGAAATAATTAGCAGTGAATTTCAAAATTGGCCGAAGTCATAGCATAAAGTTCGAACCAAAAATAAGGTCGCAGGGGATTTCAAACAAGAATCAAATAATGTCAGCAGCAGTTTCAAAGCCGATATTGAACAAGTCAGTGCCAAAATCGAAGAAGTCAAAAATTGAAGGAGTGGTGGCCACGATAGAAATCAAGCCTTGAGAAACAAGTAATCTATAAAAAATTGAATATGTCAACAATAAATCACACCATTCGATCAAAATCATACGACCGAGCAGATTACCAGACGAATTGAAATTTTAGGAATTCAAATCATATATAAACCATAACATCATCGACTACCAAGAGCATTTGAGTTCAAGCTAAACAAAGAATAATCATTCAACTCGAATCATCAATCGAGTTCAAGCAAGCAAATCAGAAGAAGTAAAAGGCATAAATTACATACCGAAGTCAGGAGTTGAACTCGATCAAAAATTGGGATAGCCGTGTACAAAGCAGAGAGATCATTGATTGACAAAGCAAGAGACACTAAACCATCATTCAATCGAGAAATCAAAGTTGACAGCCTCAATTTCACAAGCCCAAATTTCATCATAGAGAATCAAATGAGAAAGAAGCGACGAGCCGCCATTTTTCACAAACAAGGAGAAAGCATGCTGAATAATATAAAAGGAATGAGGCCGGCCTTGTTATTGTTTTAATAATATAAAGGCTTTAGTATATTTAAAATTAGGGTTTATTGTATAATTTGTTTTTAAATTTGAATTCTTCTTTTAAACAGTTGTAATTTCTAGTCGTGTGACTAGGGGACAAACAACGTGACGTAGTTTGAGAATTCGCAACTCAGTGGCTGAGTTGTGGCAGAGTTTTGAGCGTAGAGTTAGGTTAGTTGATAGCGGGTGTCGCAAGTTTACGTGTGTAAGCGTCTGACTATCTAATTTCTAGTAGAAACTTGAGGGCAGCACGTAGGGTATTGAAATTATATATACTTCCGCATTAAATTTTTATAATTATTAGTATCACCCTATTCACCCCCCTCTAGGGTAAAATTGATCCTACAAATGGTATCAGAGCTAGGAATAATAGCAATTTTTTAATTTTTTTTGATTTGTTTTCAAAAACTAATTTTTATTTTAAAATTTAAAATTTTAAAATGACTTCTTTTAATAAATCTTTTGCTGAGGGTCAATCCATAGTTAGACCACCAATGTTCAATGGTGAATATGCTTACTGGAAAAATAGAATGAATTTTTTTCGAAAATCATTGATGCTTGGAATATTGTTGAGACATGTTACAAAGCGCCAACTATAGTAGTAAATAATCTGGAAATTGAAAAACCATTTGATCAATGGACAGATCTAGAAAATAAGTTACAGAATGCTAATGCTAAAGCTATGAATTCTATTATTTGTTCCTTGGATCATATTGAATATAATCATGTCTCACATTGTCTAACTTCGCAGGAAACCTGGCATACACTTGAAGTGACTCACGAAGGACATCTCAAGTCAAGGAATCTCGCCTTGTAATGCTTAGTAGTGAATACAAGAACTTCACAATGGCCAAGGATGAGAATGTTAAAGAGATGTATGCACGACTTTCCAATCTAGTATCAAAAAGAAGAAATTTTGTATCCACGTGGAATCCTAGTGATGAAGATAATAAAAGTACTAAAGTGAGAGTGAGAAAGCAGATATGTGTCTTCGAGGTGATATAACTGATAGCGACGATGACGAGCCAAACGAGGTATCAAAACTCACTCACTTAGAATTACTTATATATTTCCACGAAGTAAATGGCTGTTTTGAACGACTTAGGGAGAAGTACGCCAAACTTGAATCACAAAAAGATACTTTGATAGATTTAAATAAACAACTCGATCAATTAGTCAGAAACTATCAAAGTAGGATCCCTAAGTGTGATAAGTGTCCATCATTCGAAGATGAGATTAAAAAATCAGGAATTAAAATAAAATCACTTGAAAATGAAATTCTGATTAAAACACAAGGAGAGAGAACTCTATTAAAAATTGCACACAATTATTAAATAAAAATGAATATCTCAAAACACAAGTCCAAAAATTGTCTACAACTTTAGAAAACTTTTCCAAAAGTGAAAGATCACTAAATATGGAAATATCAAAACAAACTATTAATAATGATAGACAAGGACTTGGGTATACTCACTCTGAATATGTTAGAAGCAATATCAATCAAGTTAAATCCGAGTGCACTATTTGTAGAAAAATTGGACACAATCAAAATATTTGTTGGTATAGACCCAAACAAGTGAAAACCATTCCAATTTGGGTTCCAAAAGGCACAAATATAAAATCTGTCAAAGTTAGAAAAATTTGGATGCCAAAAGGAAAATATATAAATAGTTATGGGTCTCTACAAAATTATTTTTCAAAATATTTTGCCATTAACAACCATAGACATATAAAAACAAATAATCACAAAAATATTCTATCATGTAGGTGTGGTGGCAGGCTAAGGAACAAAAACAGTGTTATTTGGATTTTGGCTGTTCCAGACACACAACCGGCTACAAATTAAAATTCCTTAGCCTAGTATAAAGGTGGCAGAATCACAATGGGCTATAATGAAAAATTACCGTAAAGGTAAAAGAGGTAACGGTATATTTATTTTGAACGATATATTCAATGTGAAAATCTGCAACGTAATCTAATCAGCCAATTATGTGATAAAGAAATAAATGTTGATCTTGATTCTGACTTATTCTTATTTGATATATTCTAATTCGACTTGTTCTTATTTCCGAAACTGATTTGTGGAAAAAATGTTGATTTTTGACCACTCTAGATAAATGTGGATATATTTGACTTGATAGTGTATTTTGTATCTGCTTGTATACATGACTTAAAATTCAAACTCAAGAGAAATTCATTTAAAAACTGTTAAAAATGATTTTAAGATATTTTGGTGCACACTTCATGGTCTGGTCTATCAAATCCAACTAATGATAATTTCGAATGAAAGGAAAATTTAGATGCAGATTACATTAGTAATCTAATTCTAGAAAAATTACTAGTGAAACGTGATTTATGTTGAAACATTCATTAGCTGCATCGCATTTTCAAAGAAAAAATCTGCATATTTTTCATTTCAAATAATTTTCAAATGAGCAGACATTTTTCTTATAAAATCCCCTTCCAGAATTTTTTTTGTTGACCTTGTTTCAGATTAGTCATCTTAAAATATTTGATTTTATAATTAATTTTGGATTTGATCTTAAATGACTACATTGACTAATCTGACTCCCTATTGATTATCGAAAAGTTAAAGAGAGACTGAAAAAGTGATGAGTGTTGATATTAATCATCTATTATAACTTGAGACAATATAATTAGTAAATTTCTTTAGAAATTTAAACAAGAGTTATAAAAAAAATTTGTTAGTAAAAATTCCATGACCATCTCTAATTCTATCATATTTCTATCGGCCATCACTCATCAAAATCCAATATAGTATGTCAATATGTGGTATTTTAAATGGCAAATCATTCATTTTTCATCTCATTATTTTTTTAATAAAAACATCCAAAGTATTCACTCTCATTTAATAGTCCTCACGGTCATGCATGGGTGAATTACTTGAAAATTTTGATTATATGCTTCCAAGCTCATTTTAAAGTCCTCGCGGTTATGCATGTATAGAACGCATATCAAAATTGATTGATTAGATAGGCAAGTTGATTCTAATCCCATTTAAAAGTCCTCATGTTTATGCGTGGTTAGAAGATACTTGAATTCATTTTTTTTTTAAATTTGGAATACTACTAATCTCATTTAAAAGTCCTAATGGTTATGCATGATCAGTAGATATTCAAATTCCTGAGATAAATACACCACAAACAGATACAACTATATGGTTTTTGCTCATCCCTATCATTCTAAAAGTGGAATATGCACCTAACAGAATATTTATGATTTTTTTTTGATTTTTTTTTTGAAATTTGATATTTATATTCGATTGAGTTTTAATGTTGTATAATGTCAATCAATTTGTCTCTATTTTTCTAACACTAATACTCTTTTTCTGATAACAAAAGGGGGAGAGAAAGGTTAAGATTTTGGCAAATAAAAAACAAATATTTTATTTTCCATATGCATCTAGGTACATTTATTCATTTACATATTTTTATGCATATATGAAGGGGGAGCTTTGTGTAGAGAGGGAGCATTCAAATAGGGGGAGCAAATTGAATAATCAAATACATTTAATATAGTGAAAATTAGGGAGGCATCACTATCATACTTTCATATTGTAAAGCGGGTCCCTATCAAAGTTTCATTGCAAAACGGGTCTCCGTTTTCTGGAAGCCAAGAAAATTATTGCTGAAATGTCAGCAACTTTTATAAATAAGTGCTAATATTTTAGCAACTTTCCTAGTCAAAGTTTTATTGTAAATCGGGTCCCTATTTTCTGGAAACGAAGAAAATTATTGCTGAAATGTCAGCAACTTTTATAAACAAGTGCTGATATTTCAGCAACTTTCATAAACCGTGTTCACAGTGTACATAAATGTTGCTGAAATGTCAGCAACTTCTATAAATAAGTGCTGATATTTCAGCAACTTTCATACACTATGTTCACGGTGTACAGAGTTGCGGAAACGTCAGCAACTTGTATAAAAAGTTACATCATGCTATGCAATAATCGTGAATAAAAAACAGGGACCTAATTTACACTGAAATTTAGTGAATTACTTTTCGTGAATTTTGAAACTTAATAAGGACCTGTGCCAAAAGTGCCCTTTAATATATTCATAATCTTAAATGTATGTTTGTTATCATCAAAAGGGGGAGATTGTTTAATATGCAAGTATATGAATTTTGTTTGATGATAATAAACATATGTATATATATATGTGTATATATATATATTCATTTAGATGTATTTGTTAATGTATTGTTTTATTTTTCACATAATTAAATAAATATTTGTTGAATAAAAAAATAACGTAGAATTTAAATTCAAACGGATATTTTATTCTAACAAATATTTATTACAATCTTGAATAGTACAAATTTGAGCTCTCACTATATAAACACAATCTTTGATTACAATACAATTTTGATTACATCACAATTCATCACTTTACATTTGCACTTCACTACATATCACTCATTCACTCATAATTGTTCTTCACCACCATTCCAGGTTAATCCAACATCTAAGTAATTTACAAAACAAACACTAACGCAGTAAAATTGAAAAGAAAATATTTTGCAGTGTAAAATAAAATGTAATTTTGAAAATATTATTTGCCTCACTTATTTGGGTTGTTCGTCATCATTTGATTTTGAATTCATCATACACGAACAGCTTGTGACATGCACAGTGTATCACTGTACATGCCACAATGCCGTGCACACCGATATATACACTTGATAAAATTATAGGGACAGGTGAGCATAGGTCAAACCCAAATGAAACACAGGGTTCAACTCAAGTGTAATACAAATAAAGTCACGACACGAGCACAAGGTCAAACTCGAGCTATAAGCTGGATTCAACACAGGTGCAAATTTAAATGAAGTGGTCAAGACAAAAAAATCAAGCTTCGACCAAAGCTCAAGTCGTACACATGCAAACAAAGCCAAGACAGTCCAACTCGACTAAGACCAGACTGCAATATCAAAGTAAAGAAGCGACTCATCATAATTCAAACTACAGCAGACTTCAATATGCACATATCAGACTACATAAAGTCCAAACATGAATCAGTGAATATGATACAGACCAAATGCACCAGAGACAACAACAAATAAAAGAAACAGCCAATGATTCAACGCAGGAGCAAAGCACATAAAGGCACCAGAGAGCATGCACTACTGTGACTTCAACATCAAATCAAGACAAAGTGACATGCACAGATATACAAGAGATAAGTGTGTGGCAGAAATGGAAAAAGTATGTAAGTGAGGTTACAAACCAATATAGCTCAAGTGAAGCCTCAACACTCATGGACCAATGCATGCAACAGAGTGAAATGCAGACACAAAAATATACGAATTCAAACAAAGTCAAGTTGAATGCCGAAGTCATGGAACTGCAGCCAACACACATGTATATACACAGTGCAAACTCAAGAATGAATGAAACTACAATGTAGCTTCAAATTAAAACAATGTCACCAGTGCAACAGGATAACAGTGACACAATCAAGGCATCAAGTATACACAACTCAATGCGTCACAGTGCAACAAAATGCACAAGTGAAAATGACCAGACTGCAACACTACAGATGCAAGTTCAGGTGCTCGACAAATTAGAAACTGCAAATGAGATAGCATCTCTACCAAGAAATCAAACACAATTTAGTGATATGCACAGTGGACAGCAACAACACAGTAACAACTGAACAGGTCGAAATCAACCCATGAACAAGACTCAAGGTAACGCACAGTCCAACAGTAACATAAGGTCAACATGCTCACATATATAAATGACTCAAATCTTCAATATAAATTAATATATACATGCATGACAAGCTACACGAACACCAACAGCAAATGGAGACGACCATCAACCAAAATGCAGATGATTTCAAGTTCAAATGCCAGAAACTCAAAGCAGGTTTTTTAACATATCAAACTGCAGTGCAAATTCAACAATACATGGATACACACATACAAATGTATGTATGCATATATATGAAGACACATAAAAATAATCAAGTAGTGAATTCCAAAATTGGCCGAAGTCATGGCATAAAGTTCAAACAAAAAATAAGGTCGCAGGGGATTTCAAACAAGAATCAAATAATATCAACGGCAATTTCAAAGACGATATTGAACAAGTCAGTGCCAAAGTCGAACAAGTCAGAAATCGAAGCAGTGGTGGCGACGATAGAAATCAAGCCATGAGAAACAAGTAATCAAATATACGAAATCGAATAAGTCAACAATAAATCACATCATTCGATTAAAATCAAACGGCCGAGCAGATTATCAGACGAATGAAATTTTATGAATTCAAATCATATACAAACCATAACATCATCGGCTACCAAAAGCATTCGAGTTCAAGCAAAACAAAGAATAGTCATCCAACTCGAATCATCGATCGAGTTCAAGCAAGAAAATCAGAAGAAGCAAAAGGCATAAATTACATACCGAAGTCAGGAGTCGAACTCGATCAAAAATTGGGGCAGCCGTGTACAAAGCAGAGAGATCGTCGATTGACAAAGCAAGAGAAACTAAACCATCATTCAATCGAGAAATCAAAGTCGACAGTTTCACAATTCCAAATTTCATCAAAGAGAATCGAACGAGAAAGAAGCGACGAGCCGCCATTTTTCACAAACAAGGAGAAAGCAGACCAAATAATATAAAAGGAAGGAGGCGAGCCTTGTTATTGTTTTAATAATATAAAGGCTTTAGTATATTTAAAATTAGGATTTTATTTTTTAATTTGCTTTTAAATTTGAATTCTTCTTTTAAACAGTTGTAATTTCTAGTCGTGTGACTAGGGAACAAACTACATGGTGTAGTTTGAGAATTCGCAACTCAGTGGCTAAATTGTGGCAGGGTTTTGAGCGTAGAGTTAGGTTAGTCGATAGTGGGTGTCGCAAGTTTATGTGTGTAAGCTTCTGACTATCTAATTTCTAACGGAAACCTTAGGGGCAGCACGTAGGCAGGGTTTTGCCGAAGCTGGGTAAATCTGCGTGTTCTATTTTCTATTCTACTATATCTGTGCTGCTATTATTCTACTGTGATTTGTGTTGAAATTATATATTCTTCCATATTAAATTTTATAATTATTAATATCATCATATTCACCCCTCCTCTAGGGTGAAATCGATCATACAGCCGTAAAAAGCTATCTTCTGTATATGATGGATTTGGCTTCCGATATATATTCCATTGTGTTCGGAATAGGAGTATAACGCATAAAACGCCAGGTGGCACGCTTCATTTGGAGTCTGAAATTTTAAAGTGTTAATAGTGCTTTGGAAATTTGCTATAAAAGGACAACCATTTCTTTTATTTACAACCAAACACAAACCTAAATTTTCAGCCGCCATGAAAACCCTAAATCCTACGGTCATGGTTCATCGGAGCCACTCCGTCCAATTTCAAGCTTCGACCCTAACTAGAAAAGCGTGGAGCTTGACTAGATGAAGCTAATCAATGGTTGGATCGTCGGTTGGCAAGGCATGGAGGCCAAAATTAAGGCGTGTTCAAGAGCAGCTCATGTTCGCGTTTTTGGGTTTTGTATGTGGCGTGCATGAGCGACGGCGGTAAGGTAGGCGACAGGTGGAGCGACGACGACGCAAGAGGCGACGATGCATGTGGTTTGCGATCGATCATCGTTTGATGAAAAAAAAGAAAGCTCGACCTAAAAGTGCAAATCATGAATGAGGGAAGGAGGCAGAAGGTTTAAGTTTAAAAAGTTAATTAATCAAGTTAGTGATAATTTAATTTACTTCGTACGATCATTAATCTATAACTTGTTTGTAACAACCCGCATATTTTACGATTGTATATTTAAATGTTTTATTTAAATATAGCATCGCTAATCGGATTTAAACTCCGATATGCTACTTTTTGTAAATTGTCGAATTTGGACTCAAGACCTCTTCCATTGAGTCCAAAATGGAATTTGCAACCTTTTTGAGTATAAACATCGATATGTCTGGAGCTGAATTGAATTTTGCTATTTTTCTATTAGGCTTTGGGTTTGGATTTCAGCCCGCTAACCCAACAAAATACCCTGACTCCCTCACCCTTCATTCATTCATTCATTCATTCATTCATTCATTCTATTTTCCTAACACTCTCAAGCTAAAGGAAGGAAAGGGGGAAAGAAGAGGAAATTAAAATTCCTAAGCACTAGATTCTTAGGAAATTCCAATTCAAGCTCCAAGATCAAAGAGAAGCTTAGGTAAGCATCCTCTTCATCTTCTCCATCTCAATTCCTCTTCAATTTCATAAATTTCCTATAACCTAATTTGGAAAATTATTGCTTATAATCTTAGACTTAGAGTTTCTAGAGTTGAAGTTGAAGAGTGGTTGCTCTTCCTTTGTTTTGAGCTTCTCCTTCATTATTTTTGGGTTTAAAGCTGAGTTTTTGAACTCATATATATGTCTATAGCTTTCATTGTTGTTAGGTATGAATTCCTAACATCTATTCATGTTCATTTGCTTTTGATTTGAATTGATTTGGTGAATTTTCCAAATTTTGGTGTTTTGAAGCCAAAATCTTTAAAGATCCTATCTTGGATATTTGGACATGTTATTTGGGGTGTATCGAAGAGCCTATAAGGCTGGGTTATCACTTGGCATAAATCCCTAGTCTTCGTTGCTCGTCCGGTTGATCTTGAATCGTTTTGGCCATCATGGCCTTGGTAAATTGTTACCTAGGACAGGCAACCAGACGTCTGGAGGTAAGGTCTAGACGTCTGGTCATGCATTCTGGAGAAAAAGAATATACGGTAGAAAATAAAAATGGTAGAGACTAATTTCAGACGTCTAAATTTATGTATCAGATGTCTGGATGGTCTCAGACGTCTGGAATGCTAAATAAGACGTCTGGGAATTTTTTGGAATATTTTCAAAGACCAAATCCAAACATCTGGATTAACCCCCAGACGTCTGGAATTGTTCAGTTTTGCCTATTTGCCTATTTTTTGAGTGGATCTCCAATTTTTATCGATTTTTGTCGATCTGGTTAGTTGTTGTCGATTATTATCGACTTTGATGACTTCATTTATGGATTTTTGGGAATATCCATTTGATTTGGATTTGATATCGATTTTTGGGGTTTTAACTCACATCGTAGGATGTGAATTTTTGGTGATCGATTGTTTTTACAATCGTTTTCTATGATTTGTCACTTTTAAAATGCAAAGGTTTCTATACTAGTAGTAATTCTAACTCTTTCACAAAAATGATTTCAACGTTATTTTTAATACAAAACTCCTTTTTAAACCATTTTTTGATTTATTAGTATGCACAAACCTTTATCTCATTCGTATGAGAAATCTAATTAAACGACTTAGCAAAACAAGTGGTATGAGACGCTTGCGTTTTCTTTGTCGGTTAATTCTTGAACTTGTCCGATTGAAATCTTGTGACAGTTTTCGAGTGGAAATCTACAATCTATTCGTAAATATTTAAGTTAAGCCAATGGTTATGACATGAAGCTAAACTCATTTATTTACTAGCTTAGTGTAATTTACACTTATCGATCAATGATGATCATTTTGTGATTTAGAATAGCGATGTGCGATGTCTTTTTGTTTGTGTAGGGGACTAAACCCCATTTATGGAGTTCCGACTCAAAATTGGTGGGGTAGCGACCTATGGTCTTTGGACGTTCATAGAGCAATCGACTCGATAAGTGGAGCATGGGGCGTGCCTTTCTAGGTGCGTCGATGTTCGACTGTGCATGGGCGTATCTTTCTTGGTGCGTCGACGATCGGCTGTGTATAAGGCGTATCTTTCTAGGTGTGTCGATGTTTGTTTATGCATGGGGCATATCTTTCTAGGTGTGTTGATGTTTGTTTATGCATGGGGCGTATCTTTCTAGGTGTGTCGATGTTTGTTTATGCATGAGGCGTATCTATTTAGGTGCGTCGATGTTCGGCTGTGCATGGGGCGTATCTTTCTAGGTGCGTCGATGTTTGTTTATGCATGGGGCGTATCTGTTTAGGTGCGTCGATGTTCGACTGTGCATGGGGCGTATCTTTTTGGGTGCATCGATGTTTGTTTTATGGAATAGCTTTCCGTTTGTGATACATGTGTTGGTGAGTTTTCATGGTCCCGTTTGTGATAGGCCTCCCCCTTTGTGATTTCTGGATTTCTAACTGATGATTTCTAGAATTTTTGTTTCACCAATTTTTGTGGTTGGCATTGATATGTTTGTCAATATTTGTGGTTTGGTGAATAAAATAAAGAATATGGCATTCTTTTGTGTGTTTGAGATTTCTTGAGATATTGCATGATTTTTGTAGTTGTTAAATTTATACTTGTCACAATATGGCATTATTGTTATCATACATTTTTGTTATATCTCTTATCCTATCTCATTTTATCTGATATTTATAGCTAGACTGATCCATTTATTATTTTCTTATTAAATAATACTAGGGTCAGACCGAGGTATTTCAGGTGCTTCTGCTTGACTTCTTATTTGGGTCTGTCATCTGACTTTTGACTAACTACTTAGCTTAGTAGTTTTTGCTTTTATTCATTTGAGGGAGACTCCTTGATGTATACATATTCTTTTGTCTAGCACTTGTACCTATTCTTTTGTGATGTAGTGGATCTTACATGACCACTACTTTGATGTACACTTTTTTGTATTATATTCATATCTGTTTCCGCCTTTGTGATTTGAATATCTGTGACTGATTTATGTTATGCTTATTTTATATTTGTTTTCGAAGACCACATAACCACTGTGTGCTAGTTTTGAGTTTGTATCGGTATGTCGGATTTCCTCTTGAAATGAAATGGACCTTCTATTTGGCATATCGGTACTCGCATTAAGCAATTACACAGATGGTCGCTCCTCAACAGCCTTATTCTTCGTACTAGCCGACGGCATTACCCTGTAGTTTCCTTGGCTAGTGTGAGTATAGAAGTGGGGCGTCACAGCTTGGTATCAAAGCCAAACTTCGAAACAATGTAGAATATTTTAGCACGGATCATCGTCGTAAGTCTTTCTTAGGAATCGTGCCTTAAGATTTAATTCGAGTCTTTGAACCCGTTCTATCCTATTTTCTTTCATGATGCCTTGTTTTATCAATTACGATTGTTTGATATTCATTATGAGAAAAACCTTTTTCTTTTACTTTCTTTCTTTCTTAAAGAACAGAAATGGTTAGACCAGGCCGTCCCAGCGCCGGTCAATCCAGTTTTACTCCACATGATGGAGTATTTATGTCTGCTTTTAGATCTTGTAAAGAATGCTCAAGCCATTGGACCCATTCTGGAGCCTACTCATGCTAAATTCGGGTTTGCACGCCTATGCAGAGATTATACCAATTTGGTGGAAGGCCTTCAAGGAATCCGAGAGTGTTATAGGAATCCAAACTTGGCTTAGATCATGCAACCACATCTTTTCTCGCATGAATCTTATTGATCTCCATCGAGTCCAAGTGGCTTCTAGCATGCTCCAAGAATGTGCATTAGATTGGTATGAGATTTTGATTTTGGAGATCATCGAAGCAGATCTTACTTGGGAGAAATTCCAAGAAAGATTCGAATTAAAGTTTGTGCCGGAGGCTGAGAAGGCAACTTTAGCCCGATGCTTTATTGACCTTGTTCAAGGTGAATCTTCTGTTATGGATTACGTCGCATCTTTTGAATCTCTCTGCAAAGATGGGGTCGAGTATATTAATACCCCATTGAAGAAAAATCAGAGATTTGTCTATGGGTTGAATAAGAACCTCAAAAAGTCTTTACTTCTGAAACTAAAAGTTTCTTTCGATCAGCTTGTTGATATCGCTCTTCGACTTGATAAGGCCGATAAAGAAAGTGATGTTGAAGTTGTGGGTGCGAAATAGAACTTCAACAATATCATGAAGAGGCCTATTAAGTTCAAAGGCCTTAATCCCAACAAGAAAGGTGAGCAGGAAACTCTGGTAGAAAAGACTCCTACCTCTAGTCGTGGACAATTCTGTAATTGTGGTTCTACAGATTAGTATCCAAATGAGTGTCCGAAACCCCTTTGTTGTCGCTATTGCAAAAGCTTGAGTCACCATATATCCGCGTGTCCCATAATTCAAAGCAAGAAGGAGGGAAAAGCTTAATGTTTTACAAGCTTCCAGTGACACTTCTCTTGGTCAAGGTATTTCTCATTTAGTCCTTAGTGACATTTGTTTTGCAATTATACTATCCGAGTTCATTTTGGTATGGGTTCATCTTATTATTTTATATCAAAAGAACTTGTTGATTCTTTTCCTTAAATATATTGGGCTTGATGACTACATTGAGAATTGCGAGTCCGGTTGGTGGATCCGCAACACTCAGTTTACTTTGTAAAAATATCGAGATTATTTTACGTGATTATGCTTTCCGATCCGATTTTCATGTTATGTACTACTTAGGTTTCGAAATTTATTTTTGTGAAAGAATTAGCTTAATCATTATGAAGCTACATCCTATGTCCCGAGTGGACTATCCATCTTCGACATTCTCAATCTGTTAATCAGATTTCTATTTTTCTTAATGATTTCGATTCCAGCATCATTTTATTCTTTAAACACACATGATGAGGCAAATGTTATTTCTCTCATTCTAGTAGTTTGTGAATTTTCCGGTATTTTTGAGCTTGTCTTAGGTTTACCACTTAAGCGATCTATTGAGTGGTGCTAAGGTCTTTTGCTCAACCTTACCACTGGTTTTCATCAGTTACAAAATGCGGAGGATAGCGTTCCCCTTACCGCTTTCCGCACTTGTTATGATTCTTATGAATGACTAATGATGTCATTCGGTTTGTCCAGCTTATTCATTCCTTCTTATAAATCGAGTATTCTACGAATATCTCGATGAGTATTCATTAATTATGGATGAAAACAACAATTTAAAATTTGCAAATCTTTTTCATAAGATATTTATAAGTATAATTAGATTTTATTCTTAAAACAAGCAAAGAATATTCGTAAAGTTTTTAAGAGATATTTTTTTTCATATAGAAGATGATTTTGTGTCGTATTGCCCATTGAGTGCTTTAAGAATTCTGGTCGATGTGCCTAATCAACGTTATCGATAGGAATCTCCTAAAAGCTATGATGAGATAATCAGACACGATAAATTGACTTGGAATAAGTAAATTTTTCTAGAAAGATGATTACATAAAGTTAATTTTAATTTTGAAAGTCTTAGCTTTTCGGGAAAGAGGATCAATTAAAAGAACTCTTTTTCGATACTCTTATTCTTGTGATTCCCGAAGGGAACCAAGACTTCACTGTTTGTACCAATGCTAGTCGTATTGGTTTGAGCGCTGTTCTCTTGCAAAAGGGAATGTGCTACCACTTATGCTTCTATACAATTAAAGCCCACCGAGACTAGGTATGCCACTCATGATCCAGTGCTCACGACCATTTTTTTCGCTCTTAGAATTTGGCATCATTATCTTTTGGGAGAGAAATTTGTTCTCTATACTGATCATAAATCTTTGAAGTATTTATTTTCTCAAAGGCAACTTAATTTGCATCAACAACGTTGGATCGAGTTCCTTGCATCTTATGATCTTGATATTCTTTATATCCGGAAAGGGGAATCATGTTGCTGATCCCCTTAATCGTAAGCAACAAGCGGTTGTTTCTATGATGATGTCCGAATGGAATGATCTTTTTAGTAGGTTCCTCGGGCATACCGTTATTGAATTACGTCGTTGCACTGGCTCAATTTTCTTCTATTCATGACGTTTTCCATGTCTCTCGACTAGGGAAATGCTTTAGGGATTCCGATTCAATTCTTAAGCCCGGTGTTATTAAAGAAATTGAAGTTTTGCCTAATTTGACTTATGAGCAACATCCTATTCGCATCATTGCTTCGGAGGTTGAGTGCCTTCGAAATAAAGACGTTCCTCTTGTGAAAGTTCAACAGTCCTCAAATCCTAAGGATTGCTCTTGGGAATCCATAGAATTCATCGAGCGAACACATCCGGACTTACTCTCTCATGCTCTTTAAGGTGAATTTCTCATTTCAAAATTTCTTCTTTTGTGTTGACATGCTTTTATGTTTGTTACTCTTTGTTTTCTTTTTTAGAATTACGAGGACGCAATTTCTTTAAGGAGGGGAGTCTGTAACAACCCGTATATTTTACGATTGTATATTTAAATTTTTTATTTAAATATAGCATCGTTAATTGGATTCAAAGTTTGAAATACTACGTTTTGTAAACTGTCGAATTAGGACTCAAGATCTCTTCCCATGAGTCCAAAGTGGCGTTTGCGGCCTTTTGGAGTATAAATATCGATATGTTTGGAGTTGAGTTGAATTTTGCTATTTTTCTATTGGGCTTTGGGTTTGGGTTTCAGCCCACAACCCAACAAAATACCCTAACTTCCTCACTCTTCATTCATTCTATTTTTCTAACACTCTCAAGCTAAAGGAAGGAATGAGGGAAAGAAGAGGAAATTAAAATTCTTAAGCCCTAAATTCTTAGGAAATTCCAATTCAAGCTCCAAAATCAAAGATAAGCTTAGGTAAGCATCCTCTTCATCTTCTCCATCTCAATTTTAGAAATTTCCTATAACCTAATTTAGGAAAATCATTGCTTATAATCTTAGATTTGGAGTTTCTAGAGTTGAAGTTGAAGAGTGGCTGCTCTTTCCTTTGTTTTTGAGCTTCTCCTTCATTGTTTTTGGGTTTAAAGATGAGTTTTTGAACGCACATCTACTTTATAGCTTTCACTGTTGTTAGGTATGAATTCCTAACATCTATTCATGTTCATTTACTTTTGATTTGGTGAATTTTCCAAATTTTGGTTTTTTGAAGCCAAACTCTTTAAAGATCCTATCTTGGATATTTGAACATGTTATTTGGGGTGTATCGAAGAGCCTATAAGGTTGGGTTGTCGCTTGGCATAAATCCCTAGTCTTTATTGCTCGTCCGATCGATCGCGAATCGTTTTGGCCATTATGGCCTAGGTAAATTATTGCCTAGAACAGTCAACCAGACATCTGTAGGTAAGGTCCAAACGTCTGGTTATGCATTCTGGAGAAAAAGAATATACGGTAGAAAATAAAAATGGTAGAGATTAATTTTAGACGTCTGGATTTATGTATCAGATGTCTGGATGGTCTCAGACGTCTGGAATGCCAAATCAGACGTCTGGGAAGTTTTCTAGAATATTTTCAAAAACCAAATCCAGACGTCTGGATTAACCCCCAGAAATCTAGAATTGTTCAGTTTTGTCTATTTGCCTATTTTTTGAGTGGATCTCCAATTTTTATCAATTTTTGTTGATCCGATTAGTTGTTGTCGATTATTATCGACTTTGATGACTTCATTTATGGATTTTTGGGAATATCCATTTGATTTGGATTTAATATCGATTTTTGGGGTTTTAATTCACGTCGTAGAATGTGAAATTTTGGTGATCGATTGTTTTTACAATCGTTTTCTATGATTGTCACTTTTAAAATGCAAAGGTTTCTATACTAGTAGTAAATTCTGTAACTTTTTCACTAAAATGATTTCAACGTTATTTTTAATATAAAACTCCTTTTAAAACCATTTTTTAATGTATTAGTATACACAAACCTTTACCTCATTCGTATGAGAAATCTAATTAAACAACTTAGCAAACTAGTAGTATGAAACCTTGCATTTTCTTTGTCGGTTTATTCTTAGACTTGTTCGATTGAAATCTTATGACAATTTTTGAGAGGAAATCTACAATCTATTCGTAAATATTTAAGTTAAGCCAGTGGTTAGGGACATGAAGCTAAACTCATTTATTTAATAGCTTAGTGTAATTTACACTTATCGATCAATGATGATCATTTTGTGATTTAGATTAGCGATATGCGATGTCCTTTTGTTTATGTGGGGGACTAAACCCCGTTCGTGGAGTTCCGACTCAAAATCGATGGGGTAGCGACCCATGATCTTTGGACCGTTCGTGGAGCAATCGGCTCGATAAGTTGGAGCATGGGGCGTATCTTTCTAGGTGCGTTGATGTTTGTTTATGCATGGGGCATATCTTTCTAGGCGCGTCGATGCTTGTTTATGCATGGGGCATATCTATTTAGGTGCGTCGATGTTCGACTGTGTATGGTGCGTATCATTCTAAGTGCGTCGATGTTTGTTTATGCATGGGGAATATCTTTCTAGGTGCGTGTTTATGCATGGGGTCTATCTATTTAGGTGCGTCGATGTTCGACTATGCATGGGGCATATCGTTTTGGATGCGTCGATGTTCGGTTTATGGAACATTGTTCTGCTTGTGTTACATGTGTTGGTGAGTTTTCATGCTCCATTTGTGATAGGCCTTTCCTTTTGTGATTTTTGGATTTCTAATTGATGATTTCTAGAATTTGTATTTCACCAATTTTTGTGACTGGCATTGATATGTTTGTCAATATTTTTGTTTTGGTGAATAATATAAAGAATATGACATTCTTTTGTGTGTTTGAGATTTCTTGAGATATTGTATGATTTTTGTGGTTGTTAAATGTATACTTGTCACAATATGGCATTATTGTTATCATACGATTTTGTTATATCTCTTATCCTACCTCATTTTATCTGATATTTATAGGTAGACTGATTAGTTAATTATTTTCTTATTAAATAATACTCGGGTCGGACCGAGGTATTTCAGGTGCTTCTGCTTGACTTCTTATCTGGGTCTATCATCTGACTTTTGGCTAACTATTTAGCTTAGTAATTTTTGCTTTTATACATTTGAGATAGAGACTCCCTGATGTATACATATTCTTTTGTCTAGCAGTTGTACCTATTCTTTTGTGATGTAGTGGATCTTACATGACCACTACTTTGATGTACACTTTTATGTGTTATATTCATGTCTGTTTCCGCCTTTGTGATATGAATATCCGTGACTGATTTATGTTATGCTTATTTTATATTTGTTTCTGAAGACCACATAGCCACTTTATAGTAGTTTTGAGTTTGCATAGATATGCCGGATTTCCTCTTGAAATGAAGCGGACCTTCGATTTGGCATATCGGTACTCGCACAAAGCAATTACACAGATGGTTGCCGCTCAACAGAAACTCATTCTTCATACTAGTCGACGGCATTATCCCATAGTGTCCTTGGCTAGTGTGAGTATAGAGGTAGGGCGTCGCATTATTCGTACGAGGTTGGTTTTGAGCGCGACAAGTTGGATTGCAATCGTATCGGCGAGTACTACGCTATAGAGTCGAATTGGATGGATTCAGAGCGAGTAGGATTTTGGGTTAAATTGAGCCGTAGCGTTCAGGCGATTTTTGAGATTTCTATGAGTAAACTCACCTCGTTGGCCTGCTTATATTTTTATATAAGTGGTAATAATTTTATTTATGCTATTTGTTGCTTGTTTGGATGATTTACTATATTTATTAGTTGGTTTGAATATATTCCCGTCTCTTGGAGCGGTTGAGAAACTATTACGTTCTCGTGTAAGAGCATATGACCCTTTGTATACAATCCCGCTTCGAAGCGGTTGATTTATATTTTATGATTATATACTGTATGTGATGCAAGAGGATAGGTTGGAGGGATCCAACAAGATTCCTCACTACTGTTGATTTCTTTATACATATTTATAAATATGCTTTAACTAGTGATATATGGTGTATTGGATGCCATGTTATTGATTGTGATATGATTTGACTTATTTAGCGCTATAGTAGCATCGTGCCTTATTTTCGGTATTTTGAAATATTAAAATGATGATTTTGCTTTAAAAAGGATTTTGAAGTATAAATATGTTTTAGTATTTTTTGAATTATTAGAAGAAGGAATTTATTTGAAATAAAATAAAAGCTTGATTTTTGGAATATTAAATTAACTATTTTGTGAAATATGTTATACGGAGATTTTTGAAGTATAAATAAAGATGTTAACACTTAAGAAATAAGTTCAACCTTTTATAATATGAGAACACAGTTCAAAGAAGGTGAAATATTTTCGAAACAATATTTATGTGATTGATTACATAAAGGAAGTGGAAAGGAAATATTTTATAAATAATGAATGTATTTATAAATATATAAAAATGGATTTGAAATTGAGATACGATAAATATATTTATAAATGGATTTTCTAAATAAATTAGATTATTAGAGAAAAGGATTTATAAAAGGATTTTTATAAATAGAAGTTTTATAAAATAAAAATGAGATTTATAAACAATGTTTTATAATTGTGAAATTGGTATATTTTGGTAAGTAAAATATGGATTATTATCTAGGGAACATATTCACAATTTAAAGTGAATTATCCATTAAAGGAATAGTTTGAAAGCGATATTTTAAAATGGAATTTAATAGTTTGAAAATGATTTAGAATGTGATAAGTATCGAAAACATAGATTTCAACATTCGTTGTTGTAATAGACGTTTTCGGGGAAGTAAGGAAGGCAGGACTGTAAAACTGTTGTTATATAAATGATTTTAAAAAGGAAATGTTTTATATGATATATGAGATTTATATATATAATTAATCGAGTCCGTATACTAGTGTTTTGGGTTTTCATAACAATGTTTTACGCAACATTCGTTTGGACCTAAACAAAGTGCGTTTTAAGAATACTTTCCTTAAGATTAGCATACTACTTCTTTTCCATTTTAAGTATGTGGAAATCATCTTTCCAAGTGTTGAAAAATGAAATGATTTGTGAATATACTTATATTGATAAAATTAGTACACGAAAATGTTTTCCAAATATCATGAATTTGAAATGATTTTGTGAATATATCCTTTTAAAGATAATTTGAAGTAAATATTTGAAAATTTTATTTAATTAATAAAAGATTAATTAAATGGGCATAGTGATTGCTTATGTGCTATATTTTATTGTTGCTTTGATGGTTAAATAACCGACTATCAAATTTGTCCTCTTTATCATTATTGATCTGGAGAGACTGGAATCAGATTTATCCGAAAACAACTTCGGACCAACATATGCGTTCGAATGTACAGGTGTTGGAAAACATGGATACTTGGGATTACCATAATGAAGGACCACTTGTTGATCATTTGGGGATAAACTCCTAATATACATATAGTATCAGTGGTCTCTTCATTATGAAATATCCAATATAAAGATTGATCGCTACTGATCCTAGGGGTAATACCCAAAACAGGATGTGGTAGGAGAAGTGGCTTCGGTTTGTCCTGTTCCTAGACAACTTGTATGGACGAATGTTTGACATTGCATTTTAAAATCACATTGATTGATCTCTATAAAGTATCATCTGCTTGGTAGTGGAGAAGGCAACTTCATTTAGCTTATCACCCTTTTTTGAGATGTACAAGCTGAGGAGTTATACATTTACAGAAATCAGTTGTGTGATTATGGAATGACAATGTTGCATTCGAAGAAGAAAATTGATGTGCTATGTGGAAGGTAATCGTTACCTCAAGCCTCACACCGGGAAATGACAAAACATGGTGAATGTAGTAAGGCTATGTTGTTCACAACCATTAGGGTATGATAATCCCCTTTTAGATATATTTATTCCCGCTATGTCGATCGGGTTTTAAATTATTGTAGTGTATGCAAAGAGGGCCCTCGGATTGGTCGGTAATGACTCGAATAATGACATATTTGGTACTATTTAGGAAGAGGAAGGACGGTCTTGTGTTGGTAAAGGTGCAATGTTCTGTAGCCTCAGTACATTTCTCTAGAGATGCACTACCGGAAGGTAGTCCCTTCACCTAGTCATTTGTATGGAAATCCATTCTCCACAACGTGCTTGCCAATTTTTTTGTAGAGCCTAGTATGCTGGAATTTAATGATGGTAATAATTTTAGCTATTTTAATAATATTATTTATATACAGACCCTAGTATAATATAATAGAATTTGATAAGAAATGTTTTGGTTACCGTTACGTAAAAAACCGTCCGTGTTTATGTGCAGCATTGTCTTACGAGATACCTTTGTTTCGTAAGGTTTTTATAACTTTAAATTCAGTTGGGATGTATTTTCTCATGTTGTTTTACCAAACTGATCCGAGCATTCTTCCTTTTCAATGCTCTAGTCAAATGGAGCATATTTACAAATTTAGATTTGGATGCTTGGAGCTTCAGCAAATGGGCTGGAGGTCTTCAGGACGTATTTGTTTATTTTCCGCTACATTGTTGTTTAAATTATTAGGATTTGTAAGGATAGGTTATTATAACTGTCCAGGCTGACGATTGTGATTTTTGTACTCTGATGGATGTACATAAATTATACTACAGTTTCTCTTTTCGTAAAGATAATTGATATTATATTATATGTTGTTCCGCTGCATATGTGAGAATCTATGATTTTTTAGTTTCTCTTTCTCTTCTTCTTATCTTCTTTTTTTCCTTTCTCATGACTATCCGTCTTTCCGTTCAATTTGGGTTAGACATGTGTGGTATATTGTCAGCTCGAATTGGGCGCGAGAGCGGGTCGTCACAGGTACCCGTCATTTAATACTTAACCCAAGGCAGACTCCTATCTGGTACTATCTAGCTGACATCACACAGAATCTCATCAGGCCACTTAATATTTTTTTCGAAAGAGGCGGACCCTACGATAGCCATTTAATACGTCAAACCCAAAGCCGATGCTTTCCGAGATTTCCATCTACCATGCCTAAATGGTATCCTAACCCTTTAATACTTCCTAATTAGGGAGGAGATAGATCCTACAACAGCCACGTACTACCCCTGATCCCTGAAGCAGGTCCTATGTATTATGACCCGTTACCCAACCATGACATCTTACATTAGTCCGAACCATATGTAGAAATCGATAGTCGAACAACTGGGAGTTTTACCCTACAGAATTGGGACTAACCTCACGTCCTTCATGGGCACTTATTATAGATGATATCTCACACCAGTCCTAAAGTCACATGTTGGGAGCCAAATTTGCTGGGCGGACTTCCATGGGCTTTTGACCGATCTCGCATTCCTATAACTTAATCATAATTTACAGTCTCATAACAATACTGCCATGTACCTCAGCGCATTCTACTAAGCTATAAAGAAAGATTCTTTATTTCTCCACTAATCATCCTTAACTCCTCCTATGAGGTTTTAATGCTAATTACTAACCTATTTATTACGCGATTAATATGTTATTAATTATATGTTATTCATACGCTAATATATTTATAAATACGTAACTAAAATGTTCCTACACGTGCAAAGATGACACTCTACACTAATTATTACATGTCAAAACTTCCTATTTATACAAGTCTAATTCCATACTATAACATACATATTAGCCAATATCCTTAGCACAATAATAGACTTGTATAAGAAAATAGAATTAATTACCAAACTTATTTTATATTAAAATAGTAGTAACAACATCAGCAGAATTTAGAATTTAAATCCTTTTACACGCTAATCCAACTTCTTCATACAAAATAAAAAGGGATTCATATTTCAAATTATGAAAATAAATGATGCAAATTATGAATATAAGAATACGCACTTCACACACCATTTTATAATTTACTTTCTTTTTAAAACCCTCAATTACATGAAAAGAGATAAGTGAGAAGTGTAATAGAATGTAAAATATTAAAACTGTAATTACTACAGAAATTCTGCTATTTTAATATAGAATAATTGAGATTTCAAAATATAGGAATTGACATTTCTCTTTGAGGAATTTTAGGGGTTTTAGTTTGATGTTTTCATAAAAATATTCCCCAAGGCATATATCAAATCCAATATATACGACACAATTACCGAAGTGAGAAAAACTAAGATTTTTAACTCATAGTTGACTCCAATCTTTCTCTTTTGGATTTGAATACGTCTTCTTTTCTTTTCTTTTTAAAAACATCTTCCTTTTGAAATATATAATAATTGGATTGTATATTAATTAGATTCATAATTTTAGAGATTGGAGGATAATTGACTTAGAAATTGAATATAAATATCTAAAATCCCTTACCCGAAGACCTCATAAAATTTCCGAATCGTGTGGAAGAAAGAGACTGATAGAGCTCTACCAACATTCCCAAATAATTTGTGAATATAAATGAGGGAGCTGAGCTTTTGTTTATAGCAATTAAAGTAACTAGAACCATCAGATTTAAGTTGATTAAAAATAACAAAATCCATAACTTTGCCTAAACAACCCTAGCCGCCACAACACGCACCGGCCGACCGCTTCTACCTAGGCGGTCCACCGCTAGCAGTCGACCCTAGGTAGGCAGTCAACCAGTTTCTTATATATGGGAATGTTTTATTACTGCCATTTAATTAATACTTAATTCCTTAATTAATTTTTAACTTTAACTTTCTTTTTACATTTACCTAAACCCTAATCCTAATCACCATTAAATTTTGAAATTTCAAATTTTAATATTAATTAAATTTTTGAATTTGAATTCCATTTCAATCATTATAAATTTAAAAACTTCAATTATTAATAAATTTCCGTTTGAGCTTGGATTTTAAAAGTTTATATACGAAAACTGATTAGAAAATCACCATGAACTCAAAGGCACAACTTTGTGGCCAAATTCTAATAGCTATAAAATTTTCATTTCAGCCCTACTATTAATTAATTTGTTATTATTAATTTTTACAGAGTAACGAACGCTAAGCGTTCATGTTATACAACCAACTTATCTACATAACCATCTACTCAACCAAATGTGCAATGTGATTGTGTATGCAAACATACTATAAATCAGCTCAATCCTAGCATGTATGAAAGGTCATGACATATAGGCATGTATGCATATATCCTAAACATGTAAAAGTTCTACATGAATGTAAAATTGGTGGTAAAATGTATGACAATCATTCCCTACCATCCAATCTAGCAACCACGATGCAGCTAAAACCTAGTTTTGGAGAGAAAAGGTTTACCAAGGAAAAGCTCAGGATAAGAAGTCTTTATCTTCTTTTCAGTTTCCTATGTGCTTTCTATCAGATTATCTCCTATTGTACTCAAACCAGCCTAATTTCTTTGTTGCGGGTCTTCCTAGTTCCATGCTCCACTGTGCATGCGGTAGGACGAGATGCTATCAGCTGTGTCAAAATGTGTACCAACTGAGTAGGCTCTACTATGGTGGCAATGTTATGAAAGCATTTCCTCACGTGCAAAACATGAAATACATCATGGACTCCTGACAACTTATTTGATAGCTCTACTCGATATGCAGGGTTCCCTATTCTCTCTAAGATCGAGAAAGGCCTAATAAACCTTGGTGCTAACTTCTCCAGCTTACGAAATCTCATAACCTTTCTAAGAGGGGAAAGTTGAACGAAAACCATGTCTCCTACCTCAAATTCAATGTCTTCCTTCGCTTGTCCATATAGTACTTTTGACGATCCTATATGGCCTTCCTTCGCTGCCTAGTCAACTCTATCTTTTTTGAGGTCTCATGAATCATAGTATGAACAGAATTTTGTTAGTGGTTCCCTATTAATAATTTGGCAGTTTGCATGGCCTCCCGTATAATGCCTCAAAGGATGTCATGCTAATCATCTCTTGGTGATTATTATTGTATGCGAATTCTACTAAAGGTAGGTGTTGCTCCCAGCATCATCTGAAATCCATGATGCAAGCTCTCAACAAGCCTTTCAAAATCCTATTTACCCGTTCAGTGCGACTGTTGGTCTATGGGTGGTAAACAATGCTAAGATTCAATGCGGTTCCTAAAGCTAACTGTAAACGTCTCACAAATTTGCTATTGAATAAGGGGTCCCTTCACCAACAATGCTAACTGGGATTCTATGAAGTCGAACCACCTCCTTAACATAAATTTGTGCTAAAGATGCCGTGGTCCTATTACTTCTAAGTAGAATAAAATATGCTCTTTTAGTGAGCTTATCTACTATAAGCCTAATAACTTCATTGCCTTTTTGACTCCTAGGAAACCCATAAACAAAGTCCATTGATATATGCTCCCATTTCTCAGTCAGCTCCTCCAACGGCAATAACAATCCTCCGTGCTTTCCTTGTTTAGCCTTTATCCTTTGGCACTTCAAACATCTAGAGACAAATTCAATCACCTTCTTCTTTATCCTTGGCCAATAGAAAATCTGCTTCATATCCCTACACAATTTATCTCCTCCGAGGTGAATGGTCATCCTAGAATGGTGACTCTCTGCTAATACTTCTTGTAAAATGTCCTCAACCATAAGGACATAAAAGCGTCCGTATTTCATCAAACATCCTCTTTTGTCAATTGCATATCTATTGACATGAGGAAAATTCTCTCCTCTGCTCAACTTGCCTAAAATGTCTACTATTGCCGAATCCTCTTTTACTATAGCCCAACGTGGTCCATCAATGTTGACTTAACCTTCATCGCTACCAAATAGCCTAGAGTGGGTCCGTTTGGAAGTTGGAAATTAAAATTGGAAAGGAACTCCAATTTCCTCTACTTATACATAACACCTAGAATAGCATGCCTTTGGCTAAGGGTGACGATGACAACATTCCCATTGCCAGGGGTATATTGTATTTCAAAGTCATATGATGCTATAACTCCCTCCACCTCTGTTATCTAAGATTCTAATCTTTTTGGAAAAATAGCTATTTGACTAATTTATAGTTAGCGAATAACTCAAACCTTTCCCCTAAAAGATTGTGCCTCCACATCTTTAATGCAAAAACGATGGCTGCTAACTCGAAGTCATGAGTTGGGTATCTTTTCTCATGGTCCTTCAATTGTCTACTAGCATAAGCTATCACCCTTCCTTCTTGCATTAGAATAGCTCCTAATCTTGCACCACATGCATCGGTGTAAGCTGTGAAAGGCTTCGACCTATTAGGAATAGTTAATACTGGCATGCTTGTCAACGGCTCTTTCATCGTTTCAAATGCTTCCGTGCAATTTTCATCCTATGCGAAAACCCGATTCTTTTTGGTTAAGCAAGTTAGTGGGAGTGCTATCTTCACAAAGTCCTCAATGAATTTCCTATAGTAACCCGTCAATCCAAGAAAACTCCTAATCTCCATGGCATTCTTCGAATTCTTCTAATCTTGAATAGCTTTCCCTTTTGAAGGGTCTAAAAACAATCCCTTCTCTAAACCAATGTGTCCAAGAAATCTCACCTCCTTCTTCCAAAAGTGACATTTTGTGAATTTGGCTTTAAATTGGTGTAAGAACCCACACCTTAATGAGCCTGAATTTCGACAAAATTGAAACCCAAGTCCTTTAGAGATGAATAATTGTTTTTAGTAACTTGTAATAAGCATAGGTATATAAAAGATCAATTCAAACTAAACTCACAGTGAAATAGAAAAATATAATTGAATATAAATACTGATTAATGCCACTACCTTAGAATCAATGGTATTCCTTAGAAAACCAATCCCCTTGTCACTAGCAAGCATGATTAAGAAGATCGATGACTCCTATATATGGCTTTAATAATAAAATAATTTTTTGCCGTACTACTACCGCAAATCAAAGACTTATCTAAGGGCTAACTAGACCACCTCCACTAAACTAATTTTTAATTATCTCTATTATGAGATCCATGCGTATCCCGCATAGATTCTATACTATTAGGAAGCGAAATTCGTATAGTAGCGTAACTCAAATCCTTACTACCACTTGTTTGGGATCGTTGGATCTCTAAGACTATATGTCAGCCCTACGACTAAATATTAGTACCAACTATTGACATAGCTTGCCAACCCTCCACAACTGACACCCTTATTTAGACTAATTAAAGTAGTTAAGGAAAATACTTCCTTTGGTTACTTACTACCTCTTATTCGATAGGAAGCAGACCCCATTTTCCAAAAGTTACTGGGTCTTTAGTACTTTAAATTCAAGGCAAACCCGAGCTTACTTTCCCCTAACCTATCTGCAATGTTAATCTCTTTCCCAAAGGTTCTAAGGTTGGAGATGTCCCACATAAGTAGTAAGTATACACAAACTGGTAGCCTCTGAGTGAAGGACATACTATTATTGTGTAACTCTACCGACCTTGCATCCCAACCCACTAAATCAAAATAATTACTCTAAACTTTAACATTGGACAAAGCCCACTAATCTCTATTTGTGTAGTTAAGGCTATATAATTTACTCTAATGGTAATTATACTACCTTCAAATATTCAATTACTACCAAAGAATTTTATTTACTTCCCTATAAATGTAATTCTGTCCAAAATAAATGATCATTATCTCCACGGACATTTCTAAAGACATTTATTACTTATTCAAATTTTTCCTAGCATTCTTTCTTTATCTCTCCATATTTATTATTCTTACAATCATATTAATCAGTCCCATTACTCCATTCATACCCTATTTAAACTCTTGTAACTCTTAAATTTATTCCACAATCATTACCTGTTTAATTGGAGTTACAATATTTCCATCTCTATTTCCTAATTCGATTATTCAAGGTGCGATCTATTCTAATGTTCTAGTTATGCCTAATGTGAAAATTATGCGTAAATCGTCGTGTTAGTTTAGTTTTCATTTTAATTGATGGTGCGGCTAAATACATACATACATACATATACATATATATATATTTAGTAATTATATTTGTAATTATCAATCCTTAACTAGAATATCCTTTTCCATATTTTATTTTTGTTGATACTATATTTCTAAAATATTTACTGCTATATTTCCATAAATTAGCCCAAAGTAAGAGATTTGCTTTGTTTGAAATTATAAGGAATGATTTCCTTTTATTTGAAATAGACATTGTAAACTACAGAAAATAAATCCATACTTTACACATCTCTTTCCTTTGTTTCTGCATATTCCTTGTTAAATCTAATGCTGCACTTTTCTATGAAATTAAGAAAACTAAGCAAATTTTAAAAAATTAAATAGATAATATTCCCACAATTAATCAGAAAGTCCACATTCCAATAGAATTAAGGAATAAATCTAGATTATACTAACAGGTTTACAACAAAATTATAGATCTGGAATAAATTCTACACCTTATCAACCTTCAACCCTTAATATCTTAGGGACTTATTTCTAGATCTGAGTGTAAGCGATATTCCTAATCAAATTTCTTAAGTTGTAGAATATGTAGGCAATGCTTTATACGTTTAATTTGAGCCTATAACTCTTAAATCTTTATTTAGGCATAATAATCAAATAAAAATATAACGAAATGAACCACAAGCTTATAAACAATTTGCATAATTTCTCACTCACCTTTTAGAGCATTCCAAATCCCCAGATCTGAATTCAATTCCTTTATTCAACTCCATGTCCTTTTTAATTCAAAGAAATATGTATAAAATGGTATATACATACATTAGAATTTCAGACAATAAAAGAGATTAGGGTTGAAAGGGAATATTAATTTGCAATATTGAAATTTATCTTGCTTTTTGTGGAACACTGATCTGCTCCTTCTCTTATTCTATTTATTTTCTAGTTTCTCTCATTTGTGTAAATACAAACTATTTTACAGTTAGGAGGAATAGTGGAGAAGAGGAAATGGATGAGCTTCGATGCCCTAATGTAACATCCCCTACTTGGAGGCCCAAAACTAACAACTACAGATGCTACAGTCATCCATAATTATTAACCCTCGACGACCAAACACGATAATGTTAGATACATTAATACATAGAGACACATGAATATTGAAAAAATTTAAAATATCAAACAAGTTCCACATTCCTTTCTAAAACATTTCAAATTCATTACATAATCCCACAATCATTAACCATGTTAAGAGAAAATATATTTATTACTACATACGCCAAGAGCGACATATGAAGACAACCCCTTTGTTGATCAGAGTATATAATAAGGCAATAATAAATTTGCCTGTAGAACCAAAACACAATGAAATAAAAAGAACTCTTATTAACTAGCTTGCCTCCTTCAAGTCCATGGAAGCTTTATTCATCTAAAATGAGAACCTGAAAACCTTAACCCTCAAAATACTGAAAAACAATTGAGCATCCGAGAGTTTAAGTGGAAAACAAAAACTTCAAGTCAGACATAAAGCCTAGTATGAATAATAATCTACCATCTCAAATCATTTAGATATCTAGTGAGACCATGCCGCTTAGCAGATCAGGTTTTCTCTTCACTAATATCCTAAAAACTGTATAAAACTATATACTGTGTTCCTGCATCCACAACGGTTAGAACATCTCAAATTAAGATGATGGTATGCAAAACACGTAAATCAACTCTGGATTACCCATCCCCATTCATTTTGACAATCTGTCTCGGTTATAGTTTTAAGGGTTACTATTAACCTAATAGTTTTCATGGGCTAACTAATAACATGTTAGATGTTTTTGGACTTCATGTCCTATTTCATAGTTTTCAAAGGATCACTAATAACCTATTGGCCCCTGTCAATATCTTTACTGTTTCATGGGTTCTCCTTGAACCTATTGGTAACTCCAGTATCCTTTCTCTTATCCTAGTTTCTATTAGCACCAAAATTGGTCACTAACACCCTTAAAAGAGATTACGTAGAGATATTAATGAAGAAAGTAAATGTAAACAGTGAACAGAATGCTAAACTTAATGCAGAAAATAAGAACACCAGATTTACAATGGTTCGGTGTAATTGCCTACGTCCACTTCGAGGTTAATCTTTATTGCTTTACTTATCCACTGGTTACAGATATAATCCATATACCAACTATTTGATTACAATTGTTAAGCAAAGAAGATAAGTCTTGAACGAGTCTTGAATGTGACAGAGTCTCCCCGGTGTTCTTGAAAAACAAGGTCCCTTTCACTGTGCCCCTGCCTCTCTATTTATAGACGAAGATGGTGTAGGATCGATTTCACCCTAGAGGGAGGGGGGTGAATAGGGTGATGGTATTAATTATAAAAATTAATTGCGGAAGCTTATAAAATTTTTTCAACACAGATCACAGATTAATAGCAGCACAGAAAAATAGCAGAATAATAAAATGCAGAAATAGAACGACACAGAATTTACCCAGCTTCGGCAAAACCCTGCTTACGTGCTGCCCCAAGGTTTCTACTAGAAATTATATAGTCATACGCTTACACACGTAAACTCGCGACACCCGCTATCGACCAAACCTAATTCTACGCTCAAAACTCTGCCACAACTCAGCCACCGAGTTGCGTATTCTCGAACTACGCTACGTAGTTTGTCCGCTAGTCACATGACTAGAAATTACAACAGTTTAAAATTTAAAACCAAATTTAAAAAGCAATTTAAAAAACAAAAGACAATTAAAACCTAATTAAACTTTAAAACAAAAAGGGTCGGCCCTTTTTTTATTTTATTTCGACCGTCTCCCTCTATTTCTTCGGCCCAATTCTTTTTGAGACAATGGCGGCTTTGTTATTCTCCGTTCATTCCGATGTGAAAATTAGGGCTTTTTCAATTAAAGTCACCGCTTTTGATTGCTTGATCGAAATAGATATTTATTACGTAGTTTGCCTTGTCGATCGCTTGTTTCTCTGATTTGCTCATGGCTCTTCAATTTGGATCGAGTTCGTCTACAATTTCGGTAAGTACTTTATTCCTTTTGCTTTGCTGGTTTTGGCTTGCTTGAACTCGATGCTTTGAAATTGCCGATGATGATTTGTTTATATAGGGTTTGTAACCCTTGATTTTCGTTCGTACAAATATTCGTCTGATGATTTTTGAATTTGTCAAAATCTTTTCTTTGCCGCTTGATGATGCTTGAACGTTTGATGATTTATCTTTGACTTATTCATATGCGTGTATATGATGCTTGCTTCTCACGGTATTGATGTTTAACTAGGTCAATTATCTTGGCCACCACGATTTCGAATTTGACTTGTTCAACATTGACTTCGGCACTGATTTATTGATTGCCTCGGCTTGATTTTTTTGACGTGGTACGAACTTGATATCGATACTGTGAATTCATGTTTCTGCTGGCTTCGGCCTTTGCAGTTTGTAGTTGCCGTGTACTTTGGTGGCTGACCATCCTGTAGCATATCTCTGTTTCATTTTTTTGTTCATTCATGACTTCGGTCTTGATACGTTCAACTTGAAATTGATTTTTGAATTCAAATGCTTGTGGTTGTTTGCGGCTGCACGTTGCCAATTTATATGCTTGCCACTGATCATATGTTAAAGTCGTTTATGTGCGTGACTTTGGAGCTTCGACATTAACTTGCTTATGTTGTATGAACTGCTGTGCCATGCTTCTGTTTTATTTGTCTTGCCTTGTATGTTTCATTTTGAGTCTACACTGTATTTGAGAGCACGTATCATTTGCTTGACCCTTGTATTTCATTCATACTATCACTCCATTGTTTTGTCTAGTATTTGAATTTAAAGTTTTCTGATTAAACTTTGTTCATGCCATGGTTCTTCTGATGCTTTTCCTTCTGGCTAGCACTTGAGTTGTTTGGATTTGCTCTACTAGTTGCTGTTAGCTTTGGCTTGTGGTCTTTGCTTGTTAAGGCTGCTGCTCGTATGCTCTAACCTGATGCATATTGCATTGTGTCATTTGTTTCTATGACTTGAATGCGACTATGCACTATATATACATGTGCCATTTCATTTTCTTCTCTGGTCTGTTGGCACTATTGTATTATGATTTGTACATTGAGTTGAATCCAGCTTAAACGCTCGGGTTTGACCTTATGCTCGTGTCGAGATTTTATTTATATTGCACCTGAGTTGAACCCATCCTTTTATTTTGGGTTTGACCTGTGCTCACCTGTCCCTGTAAATCAATCAAGTGTATATCGGTGTGCACAGCCTTGTGGCATGTATAGTGATACACTGTGCATGTCACATCGTTCGTGTATGATGAATTCAAATGTAAATGATGAAGAACAACCCAAATAACTGAGGCAAATAATATTTTCAAAATCACATTTTATTTTATATTGGAAAAATATTTCCTTTTCAATTTTACTGCGTCAATATTTATTTTTGCATATTGCTCAGATGCTGGATTCAATTTGAAGTGAAGTTAAAGGTAAAATACGTGTGTGAGTGATATGTAGTGAGGTCAACTGTAAATGTTAAATTGTGATGTAATTGAATTTGTATCAAAGTTGTATAGTGTATAGTGAGAGGTTGAATTTGTACTATTCAAAATTGTAATAAATATTTGTTTGAATAAAATTTCTGTTTGAATTCAAATTTTGTGTTATTTAATTTTATTCAGCAAATATTTATTTAATCTGTGAAAAAAAATAGTACATTAACAAATACATTTACACGAATATATATATATATATATATATATATGTTTATTATCATCAAACAAAAATCATATAACCGCATATTCAACAATCTCCCCTTTTGATGATAACAAACATATATTTAAGATTTTGAATATGTTAAATGTATCTGATCATTGATATGCTCTAATTGCTTCCCCTATTTATATGCTTCCTCTCTACACAAAGCTCCCCCTATATATATGCATACAAATGAAAATATGCAAATGAGCCTAGATGCAAATAGAAAATTATTCGACCTTTGCTTGATGTTATTTGACAAAATGTTAACTTTTCTCTCCCCCTTTTGTTATCAGCAAAAGAATAATAGTGTTAGAGAAAATAGAGATAAAGTGATCGATATTAATCCAACATTAAAACTCAGTTGAATATAAATATTAAATTTCAATAAAAAATCAAACAAAAATCATAAATATTTTGTTAGGCGCATATTCCACTTTTAGAATGATGGGAATGATGTCATCATATAAAACCATACAATTGTGTCTATTTGTGGTAAGTTATATCAGGAATTTGAATATCTGCTAATCATGCATAACCGTTAGGACTTTTAAATGATATTAGTAGTATTCCAATTTTATTTTAAAAAAAATGAATTCAAGTATCTTCTAACCACGCATAACCGTGAGGACTTTTAAATGGGATTAGAATCAACTTGTTTATTTTAAAAATCAACTATTGATATGCGTTCCATACATGCATAACCGTGAGGACTTTTAAATGAGCATGGAAGCACATAACAAATTCCAAGTAATTCACCCATGCATAACCGTGAGGAATTTTAAATGAGAGTGAATACTTTGGTATTTTTTTATACTATATAAATTTTTTCTGTTATATTAAAAAAATGTGAAAATGAAAAACGAACGATTCCTGTTTAAAGTACCACATATTGACAAACTATATAGAATTTTGATGAGTGATGGTCGTTAGAAATATGATAGAGATAGAGATGGTCATGGAATTTTTAGCAACAAAAAGTTTTATAACTCTTATTTAAATTTCTAAAGAAATTTACTAATTATACCATCTCGAGTCATAATATATAATAAATATCAACACTCATCACTTTTTCAATCACTATTCATTTTTTCGATAATCATTAGGGAGTCAGATTAGTCAATGTAATCATTTAAAATCAAATTCATAAATAATTATGAAATCAATTTTTCAAAATGACTAATATGAAAATATGGGCAAAGATGATTATCTCGAGGGGGTTTTATAAGAAAATTTTCAGCTATTTGAAAATTATTTGAAATGAAAAATATGCAGATATTTTCTTTGAAAAACGATGCAGTTACTAAATGTCTCAAAAATCACGTTCAACCAGTAATTTTTCTATCAACTAAATTACCAGTGTAATCTGCATATGAATTTCTTTTTCACTCAAAATTATCAATAATTGAATTTGATCGACCAAGCCATGAAGTGTGCACCAAAAATTTCAAACTCAATTTTAATAGTATTTTAAATGACATTCTCTTGAATTTGAATTGAAGCCGTGTAAACAATCAATAACCGTGAATATAAAGTTAGCCGTATTATAAGCAAATCGATTATCATCCAACAAAAAAATGCTATTATGAATCCAATTTAATATATATGAAGTAATTCAAAGAATCCAGAGAATTTTATAGTGTTTTGGCATAAGAATATAATTTGCCAACTATTTTAAATAAGTCAGAATCAAAATAATCATTATTTCATCATCTTCATTATTGGCTGATTTAATTCAGAATACGGCGCATATTATCACATTTAATATATCGTTCAAAACATATCATTACCTGTTTTACCTTTACGATATTTTTCGTTGTTGTCTATTGTGATTCTGTCACCTTTGAACTAGGCTAAGGAACTTTGCTTTGTCACTCGTTGTGCCCTTGGAACAGCCAGAATCCAAGTGGCACTATTGTTGTTCCTTAGCCTGCCACCACACCTACACGGAAAAAGATTTTTATGACCTATTTGTTTTTATAGGTCCATGGTTTGTATTGGCAGAATATTTAGAAAAATAATTTTGTGGAGACCCAAAACTATTTATAATTGTTCCCTTCGGCACCTAAATTTGTTTAACTTTGAAAGATTTTATATTTGTGCCTTTTGGAACCCAAATCGGTATAGTTTTCACATGTTTGGGTCTATCCAACAATTATTGTGATTGTGTCCATATTTTCTACAAATTGTGCACATAGAATTAACTTGATTAATATTGCTTTCGGCATTTTCAGATTGATTTTATCCAAGTCCCTGTCTAACCGTATAAACAGTTTGCTTTCCTAATAGCATATTCAACGATTTTTCACTTTTTGAAAATTTATCTAAAGTCGTTGACAATTGTTAGACTTGTGTTTTGAGAGATTCGTTTTCGTTTAACAATTGTGTGCACTTTTTAATAGAATTCTCTCTTCTAGTATTTTCATTCTCTTTTAGAATCAGAATTTCATTTTCAAGCGATTTCATTTTAATTTTTGATTTTTTAATTTCTTTATCAAATGTTGGACACTTATCACACTTAGGGATCCTACTTTGATAGGTTTTAACTAATTGGTCAAGTTGTTCATTTAATTCTATCAAAGTGTCTTTTTGTGATTCAAGTTTAGCGTTTTTTCCTTAATCGTTCAAAACAGCCATTTACTTCGTGGAAATAAACAAGTAATTCAAAGTTAGTAAGTTTTGATACCTCGCTTGGCTCGTCATCGTCGCTATCAGTTATATTTCCATGAAGGTACATATCTGCTTTCCCACTTTCACTGCTAGAACTTTGATTATCTTCATCACTTGTATTCCACGTGGCAGCAAAACTTTTCCTTTTTGATATCTTTTTAAAGTCGCGTTGATTTTGAGGACAATTGGGCTTGATGTGTCCGGGTTGGCTGCACTTGTGACAGATGATCTTCTGTTCTTCAGAGTAGTCTAATGCTTTGGCTATTCTGCTTTTCGCCTTTTGAATTCGAGCTGAATTTCCATATTTGTAATTCCACCTTTTGAATTTCTTTATTAATAGCTCCAATTCTGCTGCTGCATCATCATCGTCATCACTTTTAGTTGTTCCTTTGAGAGCTATTGATTTCTTTCGAGTGTCTCCTCCTTCACGCTCTTCCTTGAATTTCATTTCTAGCTCATAAGTGGTGAGATTTCCCATGAGTTCTTCGACTTTCATTTCTTTCAAATGTTTTGTTTCTTGAATGGCAGTCACTTTGGCTTCAAAACTTCGTGCAAGGACTCTAAGGATTTTTCGGACTATCTCCAACTATGTATATGATTTTCCAAGAGCTTTTGATTTGTATACAATATTGGAAAGTCGTCCATAAATCTCTTTGACATTTTCTTCCTTCGCCATTGTGAAGTTCGCGTATTCGCTGCTTAGCATGGCAAGGCTAGATTCTTTGACTTGAGATGTTCCTTCGTGAGTCACTTCTAGTGTGTGTCATATTTCCTGCGCAGTTAGATAATGTGAGACACGATTAAATTCAAATTGATCCAATGAACAGATATAACAGAATTCATAGCTTTAGCAATAGTATTTTGTAATTTATTTTCTAGTTTTGTCCATTGTTCCTTTGGTTTAGCTATTTCCTGATTATCTACAGTTATAGTCGGTGCTCTATAACCTGTCTCAATAATATTCCAAGCGTCAAAGGTTTTCAGAAAAATTTCCATTCTATTTTTCCAGTAAGCATATTCACCATTGAACATTGGTGGTCTAACTATGGATTGACCCTCAGCAAAAGCAGTATTAAAAGAAGCCATTTTAAAAATTCAACTTTTTAAAGCAAAAATTGGTTTTTGTAAAATCAAGATTTTAAAACAAAAACGTCTTTTGTTCCTAGCTCTGATACCACTTGTATGATCGATTTCACCCTAGAGGGGGGGGGGTGTGAATAGGGTGATGGTATTAACTATAAAAATTAATTGCGGAAGCTTATAAAATTATTTCAACACAGATCACAGATTAATAGAAGCACAGAAAAATAGCAGAATAATAAAATGCAGAAATAGAACGACACAGAATTTACCCAGCTTCGGCAAAACCCTGCCTACGTGCTGCCTCAAGGTTTCTACTAGAAATTAGATAGTCAGACGCTTACACATGTAAACTCGCGACACCCGCTATCGACTAAACCTAAATCTACGCTCAAAACCCTGCCACAACTCAACCACTGAGTTGCGAATTCTCAAACTACACCACGTAGTTTGTCCCCTAGTCACACGACTAGAAATTACAACGGTTTAAAATTTAAAAACAAATTTAAAAAGCAATTTAAAAAACAAAAGACAATTAAACCATAATTAAACTTTAAAACAAAAAGGGTCGGCCCTTTTTTTTTTTTATTTCGACCGTCTCCCTCTATTTCTTCAGCCCAATTCTTTTTGAGACAATGGCAGCTTTGTTTATTCTCCGTTCGTTCCGATGTGAAAATTAGGGCTTTTTCAATTGAAGTCGCCGCTTTTGATTGCTTGATCGAAATAGATATTTATTACGTAGTTTGCCTTTTTGATCGCTTGTTTCTCTGATTTGCTCACGGCTCTTCAATTTGGATCGAGTTCGTCATCGAGTTCGGTAAGTACTTTATTCCTTTTGCTTTGTTGGTTTTGGCTGGCTTGAACTCGATGCTTTGAAATTGCCGATGATGATTTGTCTATATAGGGTTTGTAACCCTTGATTTTCGTTCGTACAAATATTCGTCTGATGATTTTTGAATTTGTCAAAATCTTTTCTCTGCCGCTTGATGATGCTTGAACGTTTAATGATTTATCTTTGACTTATTCATATGTGTATATATGATGCTTGCTTCTCACGGTATTGATGTTTAACTAGGTCAATTATCTTCGCCACCACGATTTCGAATTTGACTTATTCAACATTGACTTCGGCACTGATTTATTGATTGCCTCGGCTTGATGTTTTTTGACTTGGTACGAACTTGATATCGATACTGTGAATTCATGTTTCTGCTGGCTTCGGCCTTTGCAGTTTGTAGTTGCCGTGTACTTTGGTGGCTGACCATCCTATAGCATATCTCTGTTTCAATTTTGTTTTTGTTCATTCATGACTTCGATCTTGATATGTTCAACTTGAAATTGATTTTTGAATTCAAATGCTTGTGGTTGTTTGCGGCTGCACGTTGCCAATTTATATGCTTGCCACTGATCATATGTTTAAGTCGTTTATGTGCGTGACTTTGATGCTTCGGCATTAACTTGCTTATGTTGTATGAACTGCTGTGCCATGCTTCTGTTTTATTTGTCTTGCCTTGTATGTTTCATTTCGAGTCTGCACTGTATTTGAGTGCATGTAACATTTGCCTGACCCTTGTATTTCATTCATACTGTCGCTCCATTGTTTTGTCTAGTATTTGAATTTAAAGTTTTCTGATTAAACTTGGTTCATGCCATGGTTCTTCTGATGCATTTCCTTCTGGCTAGCACTTGAGTTGTTTGGATTTGCTGTACTAGTTGCTGTTAGCTTTGGCTTGTGGTCTTTGCTTGTTAAGGCTGCGACTCGTATGCTCTAACCTGATGCATATTGCATTGTGTCATTTGTTTCTATGACTTGAATGCGACTATGCACTGTATATACATGTGACATTTCATTTTCTTCTCTGGTCTGTTGGCACTATTGTATTATGATTTGTACATTGAGTTGAATCCAGCTTAAACGCTCGGGTTTGACCTTGTGCTCGTGTCGAAATTTTATTTATATTGCACCTGAGTTGAACCCATCCTTTTATTTTGGGTTTGACCTGTACTCACCTATCCCTGTAAATCAATCAAGTGTATATCGGTGTGCACAGCCTTGTGGCATTTACAGTGATACACTGTGCATGTCACATTGTTCGTTTATGATGAATTCAAATGTAAATGATGAAGAACAACCCAAATAACTGAGGCAAATAATATTTTCAAAATCACATTTTATTTTATACTGCAAAAAATTTCCTTTTCAATTTTACTACGTCAATATTTATTTTTGCATATTGCTCAGATGCTGGATTCAATTTGAAGTGAAGCTGAAGGTAAAATACGTGTGTGAGTGATATGTAGTGAGGTCAACTGTAAATGTTAAATTGTGATGTAATTGAATTTGTATCAAAGTTGTATAGTGTATAGTGAGAGGTTGAATTTGTACTATTCAAAATTGTAATAAATATTTGTTTGAATAAAATTTCTGTTTGAATTCAAATTCCGTGTTATTTAATTTTATTCAGCAAATATTTATTTAATCTGTGAAAAATAAAATAGTACATTAACAAATACATTTACATGAATTATATATATATATATGTTTATTATCATCAAACAAAAATCATATAATCGGATATTCAACAGATGGGCTGGACGTCCTGGCGGGCCTAATAGCAAGATACCTCAGCCCAAAAACAAGTAACTCCTGTGTGCCGATCCATAAATGCCGAACGACATATGCCGAACGTCCCTAGATGCCGAACGAGCTTGAATGCTGGTCGACCAAGTTGTACTGAACAACAAGGCTGTGTCGAACGTTCCTAGATGTCGAACGAGCTTTATTCCTAACGAGGTTGAATGTTAAACGACTACGCCGTGCCGAACGACTCTCAATGCCGAACGACGTCTGGATACCGAGTAGTGTGGAATGCCGAACAACCCAGTTGTGCTGAACGACAATACCATGCCGAACGTCCCTGGATGCCGAGCGATCTGGTATGCCGATCGATCCAGTTGTGCCGAACGAGAATGAATGTCGAACGTCTCCAGATGCTAAACAATCTCGAATGCCTAACGAGATTGGATACCAAACATCCCTGGATGACGAACGGTCTTGTATGCCGAGTACCTAGTTGCCTGGTCAAACCTCCAGGTAACACTTTCCCCCCAAAGTGCATCATGTGGTCGAACGTGATGCGCTTTGAATCATGAGTCCTCCGTGCTTTGCTTCGAGCCCTAGCTTAGTCTACTCGGTAGCATCTTCTATTGAATACCAAGTGAGGCAATGCATGCCGAACGACTTACAAATGCCGAACGACATAGCCGAGGCCGAACGATCTGGATGCCGAACGGCATAGCCAATGCCAAATGATCTGGATGCCGAATCGAGGGATGCGGTTTGACCGGCTCTACCGGTCATTGTCCCTTCAACTTCCTTTCTTCCCTCTATAAAGGTCAGTACTTCACTTCTTCTTCTTCTTTTCACCTTCGCATTTCAGGAATTAAGAACTTGCCTCCCTTCAGACTCTTCCAATAATTCGGTTTCCTTTCTGACTCCCAAATCCCACTCGTCACCTTTCGACTGCTCTCAATCATAATCTTAAGAAGATTATACTTCCAAACCAAGCATATCACCGAAACACTACCCTCTTCTTTTGGTTTGAGCTAGGACAAGATTTGAACTCGCAACCTTCTTTTAACCTACGAATAACGATAGTCGTGTAGATTATGAAGGCTAAACAGGCTTTGGGATTAAACGAAGAGGAAGATGGAAGAAGGCATTGGCCGTCTGATGACGGTGAGGGTTAGGATGCCTGGTTATAGGTGGTGTGCGAGTTGAAGTGGTGGTCGATCGACCACCTTGTAAGATATTTAGGTTGTATAAAGGATGGAGTTGAAAGATGATGTATAAATGTGGCTCGACATGATTTCTTAATGCCGAACGATTAAAAGGGAGCACGGGAGTGGAGTTGGAGTTAAGGCCTAGTGTACCGAGTGGTGTGGCCCGGTAGGGCCACAGTTTGGCATGATCTCTCAATGCCGAACGAGGTTGGAGGGAAAAACAGAAAGGAAGTAGGAATTGGGTAGGATGCCGATCGGCATGGTTCGGCATGACCTACCAAAGGACTCGTCCATGCCGGTTGGGAGAGATGGAGGGAAAGAGGAAAAGTAATGTTAAGGGCAGAATGCCGAGCGATGCGGCTCGGCACAAGCACGGTTTGGCATGATTTTCTGCGTACCGAACGGCGAAGAGGAAAGGTTGGAAGAGTGACATGCCAAATGGTATTGTGGTCGAGCGTCATTTAGGTCGAACGGCGTTTAAGCCGAACGACATTTAGACCGTGTATTTCAAGCGTCTTTTGGCCTTGACCTTTGATGAATAGATAACAACAGTCGAAATCATTCCAACTTGAACATAACCCACGTCGAATTCACTTATTTCCCATGCCTAATCATATGACAAAAAAAAGGACAAGGACTTAAGCAAACTAGCATATCGAACTAATCCAGACTGATAACTCCCCAGTTTCAACAATCGTTAGTCTGAATTTAAATCGATAAAAATAGATAATAGCCTTCAACATATAGTGCAAATGTACGAGTCCAGAATATAAACTGTCTTACAATAAGCTCTCGTAGACTGTCAGCGATGACGGTCTTCGAAGACGACAGTTCAAAGCTTGAACCTATTTCATTAATCCAATGTCTTTTCACTGCTTGGCACTTATATTTGAATGATTGCACTAGTTCACACATTACACGGGGGAATATTTATGCTGTTAAGTCTAACGTCGATTATTTTTCAAGTATAGTTCAAACAAGTACTCTATTAGATTCAATCTTCATTAGAGATGTCTAAAAAATCTAGCTCAGCTACGATCTCAGATAGATCTGGGCCATCCTCTCGACAAGAAGTTGCAGATACTTCTCATCCGTCAACTTCCTCTGCTTAAAACTTACCGAACCCAGCGACTACATCCGTCAACTTAGCCCCTGACGCTCTGGAGGCAGCAATTTTTCTAGACAACCCAATCGATTCTCAGGCTTCAAATATTAACGAAAGCACGCTCCGTCGGATTTGTTCTATCCGCGGAATCCCCTTTGATGATGTATTAGTCCCATCGGGGCATGATCGTCCACACTTGCCCCCAGTCGGATACACAGCTTGCAACAAATTCATGTGCTGGTTTGGCAACATGCCACCGTTCAACTCATTTCTTCGAGACGTGTTGCAGTATGTCGACATCGCTCCATCGCAACCGCATCCAAACAGCCACACATTCGTTTACGGTACTTGCGTCCTTTTCATGAGTGTCCTCTCTAGGCTTCCAACTTCGGGAGATATCCGATACATATATTGCATCAAGAGACGAAGGGACGGCCCATCTTTCATGTTTCTCGAGTCGCATAGAAAATGTCAAATCTTAAATGGGGCATGGAACAAGTTTGCCCTGTACAAACCTGAATGATTTTATGTGTGCTGTCCTCCTAGTTTTGCGAGGAGACGGGTAGAAGGAAGTAAGTCTTTTTCCTAGATCGACACTCATGTTCGATCGAAGCTATACCTTTTCTAACCCTCTTTCATCTTTTCAGGTATTAATCCACGCCCTGAGGGCCCCGGATATTTTGAAGCCGTCAAATCTATTCGAGCCATTCCCATGAAAGACCGGGATATCAGAACTCATATTTCAAATGAGACGCTTACAAAGTTCGGGCTATTGGCAGAAGGTCGCCGAATAAGCCTCCCTCAGGGCGTTACCATACCCAGGTCTACTTCTAGCAAAGGGAAAAAAGAAGCCGAGTCTTAAGCACGCAACGCCCCTGACACAATAGAAGAGGGGGAAATTAAGGGAACTGAAACGTCTGAGGCGCAAGATGAGAACGTTAGTCCCACTTGGGATCCGATAGTCGAAGTGCATGACATCGAGACGTCGCCTTCCCCTTCGAAGGGGAAAAAGACTCTAGCATATAGGTTGAGGAAGAAAACAGTCGGTGGAACTTCTAAAGTTACTCTCGTTCCCGTGGAGAAAGAATCCTCCTCACATCATTTAGAAAGTTCCCTAAATGGCCTGTCAAACCTTTCCATACCTGATGATCTTCTCAACTACGACTTTGACGATCTATAGGTCCTTAAGCTTCATTCGTCCGCGAGAGGCGATGCAAGCGTTCAAGCCCAAAATCAGGGAGAAAAAAGTCCTATTAGTAAAGAAAATGGTCCGTCGGAGGGAAACACTAGGACACACACAAACACATGCATTTCATCCTGCACTTAAATTTCCATTGTCACCCTATTCTTTGCTAACTCATCGTTACTTAAACTTTGTGTAGGTGACATGGGGCACACGCATGGACTTGACCGCCTTCATGGTTCATCGATATTTTATCAGTCAGGATGGGATTCAGGTTCTGAAAGACGCCGAGATAGGGATGACGATGGCGATAGGGATTATCATTCTCGAGATTCATTACCTCGGAAGAAATCTTATTATCAGCCCAAATACCATCATAATCCCCCTTTTGGCTCGGAGCAAAGCAGAGATAAGCATGGCCATAAGGGGTCGCCATCCGATGTCCCTCGTGATCAACACTCCGATTCTTCTACCACACGACAGTACCGGGGTCCTTACAAGAGAACTGAACTTTCAAAGCCATCTCCTCCTGTTCCCGTAACAGATCGAACGATATCGGAGAGACTGACTGAACTCAAGGCTAAATTCCCAAAAATCTGCTTTGATGGCCTGAAATTCCTCCGGCGATCCATCATATTCCGGGACATGTCAAACAGAGCGCTATCGCCTGCAACAACGACGTCTATGTTCAACATGATGCGTTCGTTCATCTAGCTGAGAAAGTGTTAGAAGTCTCCATATAGCGCCAGCATGAGATTGATCGCCTGAAGCTTGAGGCCATCCATGACAAAGATATTATTAAAGCTCAGGACGAAGAGCTTGCTTCTTACAAGTCTCAGCTTGAAACCGCCTAACAGAGCGCCAAAGATACCACTGAAGCGTAACTCGTCTGGAATCAACCCATAGAAAAGAAACCGACGAGGTAGTCCAGCGCAGTGGGGCTCTTGGAGAAAGACTCAATGCATAAGGAGAGGGATGCCTTTGCCCTCCGAGTTAAGGAGCTGGAGGAGCAACTCCACAAAGAAAAGGAGGAGAAGACTGCTGGCCAAGAAGAGTCGCAACGATATTGCGACGAGATCGTTGCCACACGACTTCTGAAGGTGAAGCTTGAGGATGAACTCTCTAAGGTTGAGATGCTAAAGAATGAAGCCCGTGAAGAGGGCAAGAAAATGGCATCTGCGGAAGTCGACTCTCGCCTAGAGGCGGCTAAAGAAGCGGGTAGGGAGGAGGTCAAAAGCATGTTCGACCCACCAATTGCAGAGTTCAATGCCCGCATCCTCATGCACGGAGACTTAAATTTTCTGGGTGAGGGCTACCTCGAATCTTTAGCTGAGGCATGGGAGACCTTAACAGAAATCAGGAAGGCCGAACATGGTACCGAGGAGGTTGATGAAGGAGCTTTGATAAAAGAATTTCTTAAGGGAAACGAGCCTTTGGATCTGTCTGCGGCAAAATCTCTTTACTACAAAGGCTCCCCCTCAACGAAAGGGAAAGAGGTTATTGCCGGTCCATCCAAGATCGAGTCTCAATCTCATGCGCCCACTCAGCCGGCCGATCGGTCGATACTTGATCCCTTTGAGCAGCATGTTGGTTATGAACCGGAGGATCCCGGCCTCGGCGTTCACATTTTGTCTCCTATTCTAGAGGGTGAGACCCCTCTGACGGATGAGAGCCAGCCGAAACCTGGTAGATAACTCTTCGTTTTAACATTCCAAAAGTCGTAGTTTTTCACCAGGAGCTATCGTATTCTAATGCTTGTTTTTCATGATTTTGTGCAGGCCGTTCTGATCCCGATCCCACTCCGAGGAGCGATGTCCCCAAGGAGGTGAAGGAAAAAACAAGTGAGGCCACTCACACAGGAGAGGCTCCCGGTCCAGATGCTTAGGTGATCGGAGCGTTTGACGAGGATAAATCCGAGACTTCCTCTCCTATCGATGGGAGTTATGAAATCGAAATTACAGGCGCCTCTGAACACACATCTAAACTGAGCTTGAAGGAGCAGCTTGAGAAGGAGAAGAAAAAGACGATCGATATCAAAGTTGAGCCTCAAGCTGTGGACCTGGACTATCCGTTGAGTAAGCCGTTGAAAATCATCCTTCCTGGCGGGTCCAAGCCCATGGAAGTTCCCCGTACTTCTTCTGTTGTCAATCCCCCATCAAAGAAAGTTATCAAGGGCAAATGCACGGGAGAGGATTCGTCTGGAAAAAGGTCAAAGAAGTCGAAGAAGTAGTCGTCGCTCTCGTTCAACGAGAGTTAGTTTAGATTATGTCGTTATTTTTATTTATCTTCGTAGTTCATGTAAATAAACTTTAGACTCCGAGCTTTGGAGGAGTTGTAGTAGAAACTTATTTTTGACGAATAAAACTTAGTTCTTTTGTCTTTTAGAAGACTTCTGTTGTTTGGTTTTGTGTAACCGCGGTCAAAACCTCAGCTATTGCGAGCTACATGAACTTCTTGATTCATCTTCAAATAAGTTGATAATTTTTTGCATTGCTCATTCTTTATTCCATGCTCCGGATACTTAGAATATTTTCCAGTCCACACGCCAAGGGTTCGATGACTTCAAGTCACTTGTATCCAGTCCACTCTCAGGGGACTTGGACATTTAAATCATTTATCCTCAAGTCCACGCTCTGGAGACTTAGAGTATTCCAGTTCGCACTCTGGTGACTCAGAGTACTCCAGTCCGCACTCCGGGGACTTGGAGATTTTGAGTCATTCATACTCTGATCCGCACTCCGGGGACTCAGAGTACTCCAGTCCGTGCTCCGGGGACTCGGAGATTTTGAGTCGTTTATACTCTAGTCCGCACTCCGAGGACTCAGAGCACTCCAGTCCGCACTTCGGGGACTTGGAGATTTTAAGTAGTTTATACTCTGGTCCGCACTTCGAGGACTCAGAATACTCCAGTCCGCACTCCGGGGACTTGGAGATTTGGAGTCATTTCTACTCTGGTCCGCACTGTAGGGACTCAGAGTACTCCAGTCCGCACTCCGGAGACTTGGAGATTTTAAGTCGTTTATACTCTGGTCTGCACTCTAGCGACTCAGAGTACTCCAGTCCGCACTCCGAGGACTTGGAGATTTGAGTCGTTTATACTCTGATCTGCACTCTGGGGACTCAGAGTACTCCAGTCCGCACTCTGGGGACTTGGAAATTTTGAGTCATTTATACTCTGGTCCCCACTCTGGGGACTCAGAGTACTCCAGTCCGCACTCTAGGGACTTGGAGATTTTAAGTCATTTATACTCTGGTCCGCACTCTGGGGACTCAGAGTACTCCAAGCCACACTCTGGGGACTTGGAGATTTTAGTTGTTTATGCGCGTTCGTACGTCAGATAGAATAATGTATCTCTTAGTTATTCGTCACGGCGTTATCATACATAGAAACATCGAAAATTCATGGAGAAAATGGCTTCAAGCCTTTATTAATGCAAACAAGCTAAATTGTCTTATTACATGCCGTAAAGTAGGAACAAAAACTTGTTGGAAATAAATGCAACTATAATATGAAAGAAATGAACTAAGTGTAATAATGCCGCAAATGCTCGCTATTCCATGCTTGGGGGAGTGTCACACCATCAACGGTCGCTAGCTTGAAAGTTCCTTCTCCAAGCTTCCATTCAATGACATATGGACCTTCCCATGCAGGGCTCATATGAAATGGAACTGGGAAAACTCGTTTCAAAACGAGATCCCCCACGTCAAAGATTCTCGGTCGGACTTTTTCATTATAATATCGAGCGACTCGGTGCCTGTACGCGGCCGCTCTTAAATTAGCTTCTTCATGCTTTTCATCAATGAAGTCCAATGATTCCAGCAAAAGATCTTGATTTGACCCAAGGTCATAATAAGTTACCCGATGTGATGGAACTTCAAGTTCTACGGGTATGACAGCTTCCATGCCAATGCGAATGGAGTGTGGCTAGTCACGGACTTGCGGGTGGTTCTGTAAACCCAAAGCGCTGTTGGAAGCTCATCCACCCACTTGCCTCTAGCCTTTTCCAAACGCTTTTTCAATATGGATTTGATTATTTTGTTTACGGCTTCCACTTGTCCATTGGCTTTCAGGTGAGCAACCGCTGTAAACTTTTTCTCAATACCATATTTTTGGCAAAATTCTTTGAACTCTTTGCTCTCGAATTGAGTTCCGTTGTCTGTAATGATGATTCGTGGAAGACCAAAACGACATATAATATTTCGTACAACGAAATTGTTTACCTTTTTGGAGGTGATAGTGGCCAAAGGCTCCGCTTCTGCCCACTTGGTAAAGTAATCGACCGCTACTATTGCGTATTTAGCACCACCTTTACATAGGGGTAAGGAACCGACTATATCGATCCCCCACATCGCAAATGGCTAGGGACTAACCATTTGTGTGAGTTCGTCGGCGGAGCTCTCTGGATTTTTGCATATTTCTGGCATTTGTCACATATTCTCACATAGTCTGCAGCATCCTGATTTACAGTCGGCCAATAGTATCCATAGCGGAGGATTTTCTTTGCTAACGTCTGTCCCCCGATATGGTTGCCACACTCACCTTCATGGACTTCCCTCAGTACTCGTTTTATCTCATCATGGGCAATGCACCGGAGTAAGAGGGTCGAGAATCCCCTTCGATACATTACTCCATCTTGCATTACATAACGGAAGCCTTACGAATGACTTGTCGTCTTTCGCTCTTTCTTTCGGGCACGACCACGTGTAACAAGTACTGCTTGAATGGGGTCATCCATGATTCTTTCTTGATTTTTGTTTCTAACATGAAATCTACCTCCATCATATTTATGCTCGGAACATGTAAGGTTTTGACGGGAAACAATCCCATCTGCTGTGCATCGCTAGTGCTTGCAAATTTCGCCAATGAATCGGCTGCTCTGTTTTGCTCATGCGGGACATGTGAAATATCATAATACTCGAGATTCGTTAGCAGCTCTTGAACTCAGACCAAATACGGGGCAAGTCTCTGCCCCTTTGTTTGATAGTCTCCCCGCACTTGGTACACCACCAGTTGCGAGTCTCAAAAGATTTCAATCGATCTTACTCCCAGTTCTTTGATAAGTCTTAAGCCGACAATCAATGCTTCATACTCGGCTTTGTTATTCGTTACTGTGAATTCGAGCTTCAAAGCATAGCAAACTGATCGGTTCTCAGGAGTTACAAGAACTATGCCAACCCCCGAACAACGGTCGTTAGATGCCCCATCGGTGTACATCTTCCATCGAACGGGAGGTATGACATTGCGGCCGTTTGATTCGTCTGTTATGGTGAATTCAGCAATGAAATCTGCTACCGCTTGCCCCTGTATGGCCCTTCGCGGCAGGTAGGTAATATCGAACCGACTCAACTCGATATTCCATTTTAACATCCTTCCAGAAGGTTTCGGTCGTTGGAGTACCTGTCGCAAGGGTTGACCGGTGTAAACACTGATCGAGTGTGCCCGGAAGTATGGGCGAAGCTTGCGTGATGCAATCACCAAGCAATAAGCTAACTTCTCAATCCTGGGATAATTTATTTCTGCCCCCGTCAAACGTTTACTGACATAATATACAGGCTTTTGAACTCGGTCCTCCTTGTGAACCAAAGCCTACTGATAGCATGTTGGGATACTGCCAGATATACATACAACATTTCATGGTCAATTGGTTTTGATAGCACCGAAGGACTTTCTAGATGTCTAACTAGAGCTCGGAATGCTTCCTCGCAGACAGATGCCCACTCGAAATTCCTTTTTCCTTTCTTTATCACATCAAAGAAAGGAATGCACTTATCCATGGCTCTAGACATGAATCGACTCAGCGCGGCCACCTTTCCGTTTAAGCATTGTACTTGCTTTATAGTTCTAGACACTTGTATGTCTCAAATAGCTTGAATCTTTTCTGTGTTAGCTTCAATTCCATGTGCGTTCACAATGAAACCCAAGAACTTCCCTGATGCAACGCCAAAAGAACACTTTAATGGGTTGATCTTCATCCCGTAATGCCTATTTATACCAAACATCTCTGCTAAGTCTCGGATGTGGTCATTTGACTGCCGTGATTTCACGAGCATGTCATCCACATAGACTTCCATCGTTCTACCAATCCGGTCTTTAAACATTCGATTCACCAGACGCTGATAAGTTGCTCCCGTGTTTTTCAATCCAAAAGGCATTACTACATAGCAATATAGCCCCACATCTGTGACAAAGATAGTGTGTTCTTGGTCTGGAATATGCATCGAGATCTGATTGTATCCCGAATACGCATCCATAAATGACAATAATTCGTGTCCGGCGGTAGAGTCGACGATCTGGTCGATTCTAGGTAAAGGGAAACTATCCGTCGGGCATGCTTTATTCAGATCGGAGTAATCAATACAAGTTCTCCACTTTCCATTTGCTTTTCTTACCAACACAGGGTTAGATACCCATTCGGGGTAGAGGGCGTCGCAAACGAACCCATTGGCTTTGAGTTTGTCCACCTCCTCTTTGAGAGCAGCGGACCTCTCCGGGCCTATGCCTCTCCTTTTTTGTTTCACAGGAACGTATTTTGGGTCTATGTTCAACAACAATAGTGGGAGAAATCCCACACATATCAGAGTTTGTCCAAGCGAAAACATCCAGATTCGCTCGGAGGAAATCAGTAAGGTCCTCGACCACTGAAGGGTCGAGTTGTGATCCAATCTTAAGAACTCGTGATGGGTCATCCTGGCTGACTGGAATGTCGATCGTCAGATCAGCCGGTGCTGCATTCGTTTTCCTGGGTTCCCCATCATCATCTCTCAGATCTATGTCTCTAAGGATTCGAGAATGTCGCCCGAGCCAGGGCTCGGGCACTGCTTGTCAATCATCAGTATTTAGGATGCGGACGGGGCTGTCCGCAACCTTCCCTTTTTCTCTCCTCTGAGCTTCACTCAGCTCTACCACATAACATGCGCAGCCGGTCGCTTGATCCCATGTACCACTCCAACTCCCTTGTCAGTCGAAAATTTCAACGTCAAACACCATGGGGCCAAGGCTGCCCTAAACTCCACCAGGGTCGAACGACCCATAAATACATTGTATGGAGAGTCAACATCCATCACTATAAACGGTAGGATTCACACTCTCCTACACTCACCTTCTCCCAGTTCAACTGGTAACTCGATATACCACATTGCGTCATAAGCCTTCTTGAAGATGATGTTGACAGAGCTTCCACAATAAATTAAAATCCTTTTGACGTAAGCTGGCCCGATCGTTGCAAATATGACCATCGGGTCGATAGTAGGAGCATCCACCTTGTCTGCATCTCGACTCCTAAACACTTATCGTCTGTCATCATGCGTTGTTGTTTTGTGCGGGTTCCATCTTCCACATTCGAACAACATTCATAATTCGCATGCCTCAAGGAGGTAGCATATCGTTCCATCTCCTGCCTATTCTTGTCTACAGGATGAGGTCCTCTGACTATATGTTTATGATCAGCCTACCTACAGTCTGGGCAGGTTCCTTTAGATGGCGTGGAGCCGGCCCGCGTCCGGGGTCTGACGTTCCTTGCCTACCCTCTTATGGGTTCTTAACAAACTCCTGCAGCTTTTTCTTCCCGATTAAACTTTCTATGGATTCATGGAGGTGTCTCCACCCCTCAGTATTGTGCCCATGGGTCTCATGGAAGCGATAGTGTTAACGGTAAAAATAGCTTTAACGCTAACACTCGGTGTATATCGTGATGAAGTGAAAGCACCACCCGCTTGCACGGGAATCAAAGTAAACAGAAAATAGCAAAAAAGTAAAAGAGATAGAAATTTTTATAGTGGTTCGGCTTCTAGCAAGCCTACATCCACTTTACATCCTCCATTATGTTTTTCGAGCACACTTTACAAGATTACAACACCTCTTGATTACAACACTTTTACAACACGATTAGAGAAAGGAAATTAGAATTTTGATGATGGATTGCTCCTTCGATTCATGTTGAATGAAGTCGATTACTTGATGAAGATTCTTCGGTATTTGAAGTGTCTGGAGAGTCGAGAAATCAGCAGAGTCTCGGTCCTTTCGAATCCGGAAAAATCCCCCTTGAATGTGGAGTTGGTGGAGTATTTATAGGTGATTTCTGGGGTTAGGTCGGTTTGGTTATAGGTCGCGAGCGACCTATGGAGTGGAAGGAGAGAGGATAACGACTTAAGGCATAGGTCGAAGGCCGTTAGCGACCTAAGAAGCAGTGGCACAGGGATCGGCGACCTAGGGAGCTACGGCTTAGGGAGTAGCGACCTAGAGAAGTCATGGCTTAAGGCTGTTGAGGCACGGGGCGACCTAAGGGAAGAGATAAGATACGGTTTAGGTCGTGAGCGACCTACGGGTTAAGGATTTAGGTCGTGAGCGACCTACGGGTTAAGGATTTAGGTCGTGAGCGACCTACGGGTTAAGGAGAGGAGGTAGGTCGTTAGGTCGTGTGGAATTCTCTATCTCGCTAGGTCGTTGGAAGCTTTAACTTGTTAACTCGCTGGAGGATTTTGGCAGCTAGGTCGCTTAAGTTAGGTCGTTCGAGTCTTCAAGTAGTTAGGTCGCTGGAAACCTTAACTCGTTAGGTCGCCTAAGGTCTTCGGCTTTGTTATCTCGGTAAGTACTTAAGTCGTTGGACGCTATAGATCGCTGCAAAATTGAGAAGTTAGGTCGCTAGGTCGTGTACCATCCTAGGTCGCTTCCTTTAGACCGTTGCTCTTAACTCGCTAAGTTGCTTTAGCTCGTTGGATACTCCATGCCTTAGGTCGCATACCGTTTTGGACGGGACGCTGCCCCGCACCCCGCCGGGGGCGCTGCCCTCTGGACCCCTGCGACCTGACCGGTCAGGTCGAACACCGTAGCGGGGGCGTTGTCCCCGCACCCCCACCTTGGGGGGTTGTCACCCCCCTGGCCCCCCCTCCGTAGGGGATCTTAGATGAGAAGTCTTTCAACAGAACTTGCTTTGTTGAGATGCTGAGTTGACCAATCTTTGGGACGAGCTATCATGCTTTTCTCGGTCGATCTTTTGATATCACAGCCTTGCTAAAAAGGCGAAATAACAGATAGTACTTCCCTGTCTGTTTCTGTTCTTCAGTGGACTCCTTTGGGCACGACTTTCTGTATTGGAAGGTGTTATAAGTAGATAAGTAAATGTTTTCAAGAGACGTATTCAGGGGGGTGTGTTTGTTGTAGGTCGGAATCCTCAACTTCCATTTCCCTGTCTCTTTTTTCTTTCCGGGATTTCCACCTCCGGATCCTTTAGACTGCCCAGGCTTGTTCTGGACGTTGACTTGAACTTTTCTCTAACTGTCGTCGGATTGCTTCACGGCGGTGTTACTTTTCACGGTGTCCTCAATAGGCCTTGGTGCCTTATCTCACTCGTCCATCGAGCTTCCTCCTTCCTTATGAACTAGTGAGCTTTGGAACAGAATCGCTCCAACGTAGTTATGGGCTTTCCCGCCAACCAATCTCCAAACTCCGAGTCTCGATCTACGCCTCGCATTACCGCCATCAAGATTGCGTGGTCGTTAGGGTTGCTAACTTCAGTGGCGGCAACATGAAACATCTGCAAGTATGCTTTCAAAGACTCTCCCAAAGCTTCGATCATGCTTATAAGGACATCACGTCCTTTGGACGAGTAGCATGTATCCTGAATTGTTTAACAAATTTCATCGCTAACTCGTCAAAGCTGGATATAGACCGTGGAGGAAGTCAAGTAAACCACATAGTGGCGATCCCGGACAAAGTGATTGGGAAGCACCTACGCTTAGTTGCGTCATTCGTCCTTGCAGAATCCATCATCCATTCATACCTCATCACGTGTTGCCTAGGGCCAGTCTTCCCTTCGTAGGCTGGGATAGTCGGCATAGTGAATTTCTAGGGATACTTAGCTTGTAGAATAATGTCCGTGAAGGGAGTATGACTTCTGGACACTCCCCAATCTTCGTTTGTCAAGCCTTGGTTCTCTCTCATCAACTACCTGACCATGCCTGTTTAGTCCGGAGTTTGTATGGAGGATGGGAGGTTGGGTTCCGTTCCACGGGACCGTGCGGGTAGATGTCTCGCTTGCTGGCAGCCGGCCAAACGTGCGTCCAGAAGGCCATCTTGATTTGGGTCTTGGTGAGCCGGGCGTCTGGTCTCCTCATGTGCCTGATCCCTGGAGGATCGATCAGTGGCACCTGCCTATGCAGCTTCAGTCTTACGGCGTCTACGCCTAGGAGGTTCATCAGCTGAGGTCGAGTTATCAGACGAAGAATAAGGAGCAGGACTACTTCCAGCATTCTGATGCTGCTGCTGGGAAAGATGAGTCATGGGATTAGTGTTGGCTTGAATCCGCTCAGTCACTTGCCTTCTACTTTCCCTAAGTTCTCTTATCAAGTCATTGAACTCTGTTCAGGAAACGACTTCCGTTTGATTTTGGGTGGAGGGCCCTGCACCTTGAATTGCTTGCTAGTTGCTAGATCCAAATTGTTGCACACTAGCAGTCTCGTAGACGTCTGCATTGTGAGAGGTTGATCGAGTGTCTGGTCTTCCCAAAGTAGAGTTGTCGGTTGGAACTATGAATAGATTCAATGGGCGTCCAATGAATAAGTCGAATCTCCTTCAGGGGATTTTTCAATCTAGTAGCTACAAAGTAGATCCTATCGACTTGAGATTTCGATTCTCAGTGAAAGCACCAAAATGTTAGAACCATAATTAGTCACTAACACCCTAAAGAGAGATTACGTAGAGATATTAATGAAGAAAGTAAATGTAAACAGTGAACAAAATGCTAAACTTAATGCAGAAAATAAGAGTACCAGATTTATAGTTGTTCGGCGTAATTGCCTACGTCCACTTCGAGGTTAATCTTTATTGCTTTACTTATCCACTGGTTACATATACAATCCGTATACCCACTATTTGATTACAACTGTTAAGTAAAGAAGATAGGTCTTGAACGAGTCTTGAATGCGACAGAATCCCCCCGGTGTTCTCGAAAAATAAGGGCCCTTCCACTATGCCCCTGCCTCTCTATTTATAGATGAAGATGGATTGGACGTCCCTGACAGGCCTAGTAGCAAGATACCTCGGCCCAAAACCAGTAACTCCTGTGTGCCAATACATAAATGCCGAACGACATATGCCGAACGTCCCTAGATGCTGAACGAGCTTGAATGCCGGTCGACCCAGTTGTACCAAACAACAAGGCTGTGCCGAACGTTCCTAGATGCCGAACGGGATTTATGCCGAACGAGGTTGAACGCCGAATGACTATGCTGTGCCAAACGGCCCTCAATGCTGGACAAGGTCTGGATGCCGAGCAGTGTGGAATGCCGAACAACCCAGTTGTGCGGAACGACAATACCGTGCTAAACGTCCCTAGATGCCGAGCGATCTTATATGCCGATCGACCTAGTTGTGCCGAACGAGAATGAATGCCGAACGCTTCCGGATGCTAAACAATCTCGAATGCTGAACGAGATTGGATGCCAAACATCCCTGGATGCCGAACGGTCTTGTATGCCGAGTGCCTTGTTGCCTGGTCAAACCTCCAGGTAACAGTTCCCATGAGTTCACTAGGAACCTATTAACTTCTGTCAATGTCTTAATCCGGATATAGTTTTCATGGTCTAACTACAAACCTATTGGCCTCTACCAATATCAAATCATATTTTTCATGGGCTAACTATGAACCTGTCTTCCTAACATCTTCATTTGTACATAGTTTTCATAGGTTTACTATGAATCTATTGCCTTCACCAATATCTTTTCCTATACATTGTTTTCATAGGCTTACTATGAACCTATTGGCCCCTGCCAATACCTTTGATTAATATTTTAGCTTCCTTAATTTATATTCACTACTGGGTTAATCTAGCTGGTTATTCTACCCTTCCCCAAGGTACCGTTATGGGTTAATTACAATGTGAATATATTTAAATACATATATGAAGAAGTAAAGATAATAACACCAACCCATATCCTTGAAATAATTTCATTTATAACTTGGTTAATCCCTTTAACCCCTTTATCAAGGAAAACTTCTTCAAAACACCTTATTTATACCATGGTTTACCTTTAAAATGAGATTGGTTTATTGGTTTTGAAAACTAAGGCTTTTGAAACCTTAAAACATCACCTTCGAAGCCCTTGGATAACCGCCTTCGAAAGCATAGGAAATTTCTTTTAAAAACCGTGCATGTAAACCTTTCGAAGCTCATTAATCATCTCTTTCGAAACCAAAATATAGCTTTCAAAAGTATCAAAACAGTACTTGACAGCCTTTAGAAACATAGCTTCGGAACCAATGAAGGTACCCCTTTCGAAACCATTGGGTTTTGTCAAAAACATCTTTTAATGAAAGTATCTCTTTAGAAATCTTTAACAAAATTGTTTGGGGAAAATTTGATGGCATCGGCACCACCCTTTCGAAAGCTTCAAAACATTTATGCAAAACACTAAAGAATAGCATTGAAACCCCCTTTCGAAGCCATTGCCTTCAAAACCCTTGAACCCTTTCAAACGCATTTTGGAACTGGCTTAGTATAAGTTTAAAGCAAAAGCTACCTTTCGAAAGCATTGATGGCTTCAATACACTCGAAATGCAAAGGATCAACGGTTGGGTTTCGACTTAGTAAGAATCACTACTTTCGAAAGCATCATTTTATAAATAAAGGAACCCATTTGAAAGCCTTTACTTTTAAAACATAAAATGACTACCTCTTCGAAAGCTATTAGAAAACCCCTTCAATAGCATGCGTTTCGGCTCCTTCGAAAGCTTTAATAAAACATGGCAGGCGCGTTTTCATTTGAAAATAAAATTAAGGTTTCGACTCCATCGGAAGCTATGCTTTAAACACTAGGCCTTCCGCTTTCTCTAATCCACTTCATACCAATATCATCGATAACATATGTATTGGTTTCAACCTAGGTTGATTTCGACTGAGATGGAGCAGAAGCATTACAGTTGAAAGGTATTTCTGAAAGAGGCGGAACCCACTTTTCCGGGTAAATATGTTTTATTGCCAACTAAAGTGTACACTTTCTAACTAATCTAACTACGTGTAAGTATGTGGTTGGTTGCCTCTACTTTTCAAATTCTTTACAAAAATAACTATCGCTTAATTTCAAATTTAAGCCATGATTACTTTAACAAATAAGCCCTTTCATTAAGACAAAAACAACAATGCAAATAAGCCATTCCTCTAAAACAATTTAATTTCCATAGTAAATTAATTTGGAAAAATCTCCCAAAATTACATAAATTCACTTTCATCATTTTTTCTAACATACAAAAATTCTAGACCCAATTTCTTCCTGAAATAACTGAAATTAAATTTAAATCCAGTTTTATCATATTATCCTTTGAAAATTCGTATCAAATTTTCCATAGCTTGAAAAATTATAAAAATTGGAACCCAACTCCAAAATCACAATTAACATAACATATAATTTTTCTACGGCAATAATAATTGGTTTTACCCTTAAAACCGCATATATTCCTATTTAAACAAATTTGTTTAAATCAAACAAATTATAATTCAAGGGTATCATCATCCAAATCATCATAAAAACGAATTTAATCTTAAATTTAAAAACATATGATCATAAAGCAAAATAGAGATGGTATAAGTTATTATTCATCCTGATTAGGATAATGGATTAAGATTAATATACCCGAAGCTTGAATCCCTTGATTTTGATTGAATTCCTCTTTTCTTTCTTTGTTAATGGTTGGCTCCTCTATTAGCTTGTGTTTTGATTGTTTTTCTGAAAATGAGAAAAGTGAAAGTGAATGGTATAGGGAATGGAAATATATAAGGGTAAGGGGTTATGTGCGGCTAATTCCCATTATGCCTTTATGTAAATAATTAACTTAGAAACCATTCTTAAGCCCATTTAATATTAAGCATGACCTTAATTTATTTTCTTATCTCAATCCCCTTATCACTCCAGTTATTTACATTATTATATTTAATTTATCTAATTTAATCTCCTGAATAATGTTATAAAAAATTAGGGATGTTATTCCTAGATCGAAAAATATGAGAAGAGAAGGGAGGGGCTAGGCCAGTACTTATAGGCTTTCAAATCAGTCGTAACCATTAGATTAAAAATATTAAATCCGAACCATTGGTGGAGGTTTAGATCACATTGAAAACCATCGACTGCTTGAGTGCACCCTTATGATCGGGCGACCTTTACTGGTCGATCAGCTCATAGTGGGGGGTCGACTGGTGGGTCTTGGTTAATTTGTTATATAAATTAATTAATTTTTGTTTAATTATTTTCATTACGTATTCTTTAAATGCTCGTAATTTCTTCTTGTGAACTCCAATTGCAAAACTCCAAACATGAAAGTTGCTAAGAAAATTGCAACGAACACTATGGCACAAATTTTATGGCCAAATTTCATCGTTTACTCAAATTTCATTTTTAAAGTCTAATTAATTATTATATCATTAACCTAAATTTATAGGATGTTACATTCTTCCTCCTTAAAAGAATTTCGTCTCTGAAATTACTCCAATGGTTAAATCATGGGGTAATTCAGTAACCATCCTAAGCCAAACATGCATAAGACATAGTGTATCATAGCATGGAAACATGTATGTAGAATGACCCTTAATTGGGCCTCCTATATGAATGTATTATTTTAAAACATTTTTGAAAATAATGATCCAAACAATCTATATATACTGGAAGTTCTATATGTATGCATGTTTTGAAAAATCCTTTTATAGAAAAATTCCATATTCGTATGAATAGAAGCGAGGTTAAATCAATTTTCATTCAATTCATACCATCCAAAAATCTAATGCGTTGAATAATTGCTTCCTAAACGTCCACTCCTATGGTGAAAAACGGAATTTAGGTGAAGAATTTTACATTCTTACCACTCTATTTGGTTACCAATCCAATTGTACATTGGAAATTCCTTCATCCAAATTTTCTCCAATTTTTTACATGTACAATAAGCATAAGGAGGCTTGCTTCCAAGCTCTAAAATAGAATTGAATTCAAAATGGGCTCTCGTATGTCGTTGATAAGGCATAAAAATAGAAATTCCAAGGCTAAAACAACTTTTCCCTTATTATTGTCTACGCTTTACCCTAATGTCATCTTAATGCACCACTAAATTCATATTTATTAACTCATCTATCTTCCATATGCTTAGTATGTGGCCTTTTAAAATCAAAAATCTCCACAAAAATATTTTTCATTTTTCAATCAAATTTGCATACGATTTGAAAAGCTAACTTCCAAAATATATTAATGTCAATTCCCATAAAAACAATTGGGTAAAAATTCCAAAATTAGTTGAATGTCAAAACTTTTATTTTTCAAATGTAATTTTTTTAAACATTCGCCTTTTTAGTTTTTAATAAATCAAGCTACATTTCTACTCGGTTATGAGTTAACACACATGCTCAATTATATAATTTCATAATTAATCTTAGAACTTAAAACTTATTTCCTTACCTTAATTAATTTATTTTAAAACAATGACAAACTAACCTATTTATTAATTTTAGCTTTTAAGGAACATGAATAATGACCTGTGATTTCAAAAAAACCTTAACCTATCCTTCTCTCGCTAAAATTCATTATTTTATAAACTTCCAGTCTTACATTGCATTTACCAATGGTGAAGTGTCTTTATGAGATATCCATATTTATATTATTTCTTCCAAGTACACGTACAAGAGTGGTCTACATATCTAGAAACAAAAGCACAATGAATAATAATACCATATGTATTTTTTTGTGCAAGTGACAATCAACGGTTAGAACCCAAACAACTTAAAAAAAGAAAGGAATAATCACTGGAAGGAAAATGACAACAACAACACTACTATACCTATGATATTAACCATTAACTGTAGACCATGGAATGGTCCCAATCCTCTATAGGAGCTCGAGCTATTACTGCAACCTCAAAATAGGTGTAGCTGCTTTGCACCCAATCTCGCAACTTTGGCCCTACTGCTCAACCCAAATCTATCGGATCTCTGCTTGGACCTGACGAATAACAAATAGCTTGAGACTTTGGTGTCTCTCCAATGCCTTGCCCTTGCTATGCCTCCTGCTACTTGTAGCTTTGGGATTCCCATCTTCTTGAGAGAGCCTCTATCGAATGCAGCAGGGAGCTTCTTCTGAACTGGCTCTCCAGAGAGGTTCACTCCGTACTGCCTTAAAATACGAATGAAGAGATGGAAATATGGAAAGTAGCTCTAGGTTGTACCAACTCTAGGACTAATGTAGTTTCTCATGATATCATGAACTCAGTTGACAGCGATACCACCTATGATGGCATATGCGGCCTTCTATACCAACAGATAAACCTGATCAAAACTCCCCATCTTCAGAATGATGTTCTGTTGAATTGTGTGAATGACGAGGTGCGTTGTAGGTCACAAGTAGTTTGATCTCCAGACACTGATAGCTCTAGTAAAGATCTGCTGCAAATCTCCAAATTAGTCTTCTCCACATTATCCAAATCTGCTCCTTCTAAAAGGATATCCCTAAAATATCGCCGAAATCATAGTTAGATAGATCAATCTTGACTCCCTTTACTTCCAACCAAATATTGTTGATGCCTTCATCAAAGTTGTATGATAGAGTCGCCTAAAATAGACGCATGTAGCACAGTTAGCATTCACGCTAAAAAGTGTCATAGCGGAGGATCGATGCTAACTCTACTGCCGTGAACAATTCCTCGAGTCCAAAGACGGAAAAACTCTAAATTTTACTGGTCATCTGTAAAGAAAGGTGAAATTTGCGGAGGCCAAGTAAATGGAGATTTTCTGTTCGCTCTAGTTAAGCCAAGTGATTCTTGAGGGATGAGACCCAAGTGGTGTGAGAAAGAGCTGGAGGTTTGTGGCAGTACATCGGTTGAGTGGAGGTCAGAGGGGGATGATTGGGTACAGTTCTGGAGTGGTGGCTTGGCTAGATCTGACATGTAAAATTGATGAATGGGAAAGGAGAAAGAGGTTCGACTCCTGCTTGAGGGCTGGGGTATGTTTGAGTGTTGTTGCCTGATGTGAAGGAGGGAAAGAGGACTGATTTGGAGGGAAGAGGAGTGAGATTTGGGGTTCGACACTTGAGAGATGAGGGAGGATGAAGGAAAATGAGGCAGTTGGACCTTGGGCATAACTCTATATCGTGTTCTAGGTTTGGGTCACGCCTCAACCCGTTTACCGATCGACCGCCTTAGGGAAAACGGTCGACCACTAGGGGTAGACTGCTAGAGGTCAACCGATCACTGAATTTTGGGTGCAGGTTGAACCTGGACCCTATCAGGGTTGGGTTAATTATTAATTATTGTAGAATGATTTTCACCTTAGAGGGGGGTGAATAGGGTGAGGCTTAAAATTAATGTGGAATTAAAAATAATAATAGAAAGCAATATAGTAAAGATCAAATACAATTTTACCCAGCTTCGACAATAACTTGCCTACGTGCTACCCCCAAGGTTTCTACCGAAAATTAAGTATCCAAATGCTTACAAAACACGTAAACTTTCGATATCTGTTAACTTGATTAAGCTAACTCTAAGCATAAAAACTCCCCGTAGTTTGTACCTAGTTACACAACTAGAAATTAACAAAAGTTTAAAGGAGAAAAATTACAAGATAAAAATAAAACTTAAAAAGCAAAACTCTATTTTAAAATTGAAGCCAAATATACATATAAACTACGGCCAAAATAAAAGAAATAAATTGTCTTCCTTTATTCTTCTTCGGCCGTTCTTTTGTTACTCTTCAAAATTTAGGGTTTTGTTTGATTCTGGAGCCGCTGCTTGAAATTTAAAGTTCGATTCGATTGCCTTGATACCTTTGTTCCTCAATTTAATTACTGATGCTTCTTGTTCTTCAATTTGCTTACGGTTGCTTGAATCATACTTTGAATTGGTACGTGATTTGCCTCTTTTTATTTTTTATTATGCTCGACTTTGATTCGAGTTTTGGATTTGTTTTTGATTTATTCTAAGTAAGCTCTCTGAATTTTTGTCACGAACTTAAATGGTTATATGCCATTAATGAATTAGGCATTTATGAGGATTAAAATTCTATAATTTCGTTTGCATATTTTGATTTGAATTCTTCAATTACTTTGCTTGGCCATTCCATTCTTGCTTGAACGATGTGATGATTTTTGACACGTTCATTTCTGACAATCGGTCGAATATGTTTCCGATCTTTGCTGCTACGACTTGTTCATCCTTTGAATGTATTTTTGATATATTCAAATATGTTTAAATATATTCGAATTTGTTAATTCTTTACTGCCAATAACTTGTTCAACTGTGACTTTTTCTACTCCTTGACTTTCATTGAACTGCTACTAATAATTACGTTTTTTTGTTGTTGTATGCATGTGCTGTGTACCTTGCTCTGACCATCCATACAAGTGCCTTGTTTGTGTGTCACCATGTATATACATACATACATACATGTATGTATGTATATATATGTGTGATTGTTGTCCCTATGCTCCGTTGACTGGTCCTATTGATGTTTGGTTGCATTGTGTGGTTCTTCATAAGTTGCACTTGGTTGAGCTGCTGTCATGTTGTCTTGATGTCTCCCCTGTTGCATTTGTATATATATGGTGCACCACTTTGAACATGTTGAAACTTAACTTGCATATCACTTGTTATTTTAGTCTGGTTCCATTTGAAGTCGTCATGTATGTTCATGCCTGTTTGCCTCAAAATGAATTTATGGCTTGATCATGTCGAGTTTCTGTCATGTGCATATGAACATATTTACTTGTTTGGTTGCATTTGAAACTGAAACTCGAGATGCTGGTCTGGTTCAATTTGAGTCTGGTTGAATGCTATTGCTTGGTTGCATATACACATGTCTGAAGCATGTTAACCCATTTGCATTCATGTTGTCATGTTGTATGTTGCTTTGATCATCATTTGTATATGTAGGCTATGCTTGCATATCCATTTTACTCGAACATTTTTCTTTGTACTTGTTGTGTTATTGTTACCTGACCATGTCTTGTGCATTTTTATTGATCTAGACTTGATTTGCTTCGAGTTCCATGTCCGGTCTGGTTCCACATGCCTGAATCCTTGAATGACTTGCATTTGTATCAGTGCATGTATGGTGCACTTTGAAGTCTCTGAACTGCAGTCGGCTCGGTTAAATTTGAAGTCTTTATGCGTTCTCCTTGTGCCTATGTGCCATTTGAGGTCTGGTGCACTTTTTACATTTGGTGGTCTGATTCCATATGAACTTGTGTTCACCACTGCTTATGCCCATGTGTTTTTGAATCTAGTCAATGGGTCTTATCCTTTTCAATTAAGCCAAGTCTGATTGCATGCATATCCATGTTCATGTTGACTGAAGATGAACTTGTATTTGAATTGTGAAACTGAAGTTGTATTTGAACTGCTTGCTCCAATGCCTTGTTTAGTATGATTGTTTTTGCGTTTGCACTTGAGTTGAATCCAGTCTTGGCTTGGGTTTGACCTTGTGCTCACATGTCCCTGCTATTTTAACAAGCAAGTGTATGTCGGTGTGCACGACCTTGTGGCATTACAGTGATACATTGTGCATGTCACAAGTTGTTCGTGTAAGATGAATTAAAAAAATGATGACGAACAACCCAAATAACTGAGGCAAACAATATTATTAAACACACACTTCATAGTGCACTGCGAAATATTTCTTTTTCAACTTTACCTCGTCGGTGTTTATTTTGCAGATAGTCCAGATGCTAGATACAGGCTGGAACATAGTTGAAGATCAAATACGAGTGATGAGTGAATATGTAGTGAGGTGTAACATGTGTGTAAAATTGTATTCTCAAAATTGTGTTGTAATTGAAACTTATATAGTGAGAGCTTAAATTTGTACTATTCGAATTTGTAATAAAATATTTGTTTAAATACGAATTCTGAGTTATTTATTTTATTCAACAAATATTTATTTACTTATGTAGAAAAATAAAATAGTACAATAACAAATACATTTAAACGAATATATATATATATATATATATATATATATATGTTTATTATCATCAAACAAAAATCGTAGGTTATTATATTCTACAATCTCCCTCTTTAACAAACATATATTAAGATTTTGACTCTATTAAAAGTATTTGGTCTAGATGAATTCTATAAGCTCCCCTTATTTGAATACTCCCCATACAACAAAGCTCCCGCTTCACATATGCATGAAAATAAAAAATGAAAATAAAAAAAACAATATAAAATGCAATGAACCTAGATGAGATTATGCAAATAAAAAAATTGACTTATTTGCCAAAATTTTAACTTTTCTCTCTATTTTTTTTCAGCAAAAGAATAACAGTGTTAGATATGAGTGATAAACTGATAAACATTAAAACAACATTAATACCTAATCGAGTATACATATTAAATTTCAAGAAAAAAATCAAACAAAAATCATAAACAATCTGTTAGGCGCATATTCCATTTTAGAGTGGCATGGGTGATGTCAGCATAGAAAATAATCATATAATCGTGTCCATTTGTGGTATATTTATGACAGGAATTTGAATACTTACTAACCATGCATAACCGTTAGGAATTTTAAATGAGATTAGTAGTATTCTAGATTTTTTTAAAGAACGAATTTCAAGCATCTTCTAACCACGCATAACCGTGAGGACTTTTAAATGGGGTTAGAATCAACTTGCCTATTTCATCCTATATTGATATGTGTTCCATATATGCATAACTGTGAGGACTTTTAAATGAGCATGAAAGTACATAAAGATTTCTAGTAGTTCACCCATGCATAACCGTGAGGACTTTTAAATGAGAGTGAGTACTTTTGGATGATTTTATTGCTAATTAATTAAAAAACGAATAATTTCCCGTTTAAATACCACATTTTGACATGCTATATTGGATTTTGATGAGTGATAGCCATAGAAATATGAAAGGAATAGAGTTGGTCATGGAATTTCTACCAACCAAAGTTATTACAAATTTTGTTTAAATTTTTAAAGAATTTCTAAATATACTCTCTCAAGACATAATGTATGATCAAGATCATCACTCATCACTTTTTTCAGTCACTATTTTTCTTTTCGATAATCATTAAGGCATAAAATTAGTTAACATAGGCATTTAAGATCAAATCCAAAAATATAAAATCAAATTTCTAAATTGCCTAAACTGAGACGAAGTTGACAAAAACTATTTTCTGGAAGGGGTTTTGGAGAAAATGTCCGCCAATTGAAAATCAGTTAAAATGAAATTTATGTAGATATTTTCTTTTGAAATGTGATCTCCAATGATACGATGTCTAACATCTATATGCTTGGTTCGAGAATGATGTACAGGATTATTTGTGAGATCAATTGCACTTTTGCTATCACACATAAGTGGAACTTGTTTAAAATTTAGACAATAATCTTGCAAAGTTCGTATCATCCACAAAATTTGAGCAGAGCAACTGCTTAGAGCAATATACTCTGCCTCAATGGTAGATAGTGCGGTACAATTTTGTTTTCGACTTGACCATGCAACTATTGTATGCCCCAACATAAAGCACGTTCCATTAGTACTTTTTCTGTCAAATATACTACTAGCATAATTTGCATCTGAATACCCTTTTAACTCCAAGTTATCATTAGTTGGATACCATAGACCAAACCGTGAGGTGTGCAACGGATACCTTATAATCCTTTATATAGCCTTTAAATGAGATTCTTTTGGATTTGACTGAAACCGTGCGCACAAACAAATAGAGAATATAATGTCTGGTTTAGAAGCAGTAATATAAAGAAGTATACCCACATGTATTTAGAATAATCATCAACCAATAAAAAAATCTCTTACCACCTAAGCTTGCAATATTATTAGGTCCAAATAGATCCATACGAACTAGTTCAAGGACTCCAGAAATATTTTCGGTGTTCTTGGCATGAAAAGACAATTTTTTTAAATTTTCGCATAGTACATGCTTTACATAGAGTTTCTGTTTTGAATCATAAGATAGTAAACCTCTTACCAAACCTTTTCTTTTAAATTTGTTTAACAGATTCATGCTAGCTTGTTCTAATCGTCTATACCATAAGTTTACTTCTTCATCCTTAGCTACCAAACATTTTGAAAGAGTGAGATCGTCAAAAGATAGAGAGTATATATTACCTTTCCTTTTACTTAAAAATAATGTTTCTTTTGATGATTGGTCAACAATTTTGCACAAATCAGAATCGTAAACATAATTCATTCCCTTATCACATAACTGGCTGATTGAAATCAGATTATGGTGCAGATTTTCAACATATAATACATCGTTTGAGGTAAATGTACCATTACCTACTTTACCTTTACTGATAATTTTATATTTACCATTATTGCCCATTGTAACTCTTCCACCTGTGTGCTTCTGTAGGCTAAGGTAATTTGATTTATTGTCCAACATGTGCCTGGAATAGCTAGTATCCAGGTATCACTCTTGCTGTTCCTTAGCCTGCCAACACACCTACAAGAGAAAAGAGTTTAGTGACCAATTTGTTTTTATAGGTCCATGATTGTTAGTGACAAACATATTTGAAAAACAAGTTTGTGTAGAATCAAGATAGTCTATGTTTGTTCCTTTTGGCACCCAGATTTGTTTGATTTTAAGGGATTTTACATTCATGCCTTTAGGAACCCAAATTGGTATGGTTTTTATGTGTTTGGATCTATACCAACAATTGTTTTGATTGTGTCCAATTTTTTCACGATTCGTGCACTTGGAGTTGACATGATTGGTTTCACTTTTACCTTTTTCAAATTGAGTATACCCAAAACCTTGTCTAATGGAATTAACCGTTTGTTTCCATAATAGCATATTTAGTGATCTTTCTCCTTTGGAGAATTTTCCTAAAGTTGTAAACATTGTTGGACTTATGACTTGAGAGATTCATTTTTATTCAATACAAAGTGCACTTTATAATAGAATTTTCACTCCTAGAATTTTCACTTTCTTTCAAAATCAGAATTTCATTTTCAAGCGATTTAATTTTAGTTTCTGGTTTTTCGTTTCCTCTTCTAATGATGGACACTTATCACACTTAGGGCTCTTATTTCTATAGTTTTGAACCAATTGATCAAGCTACTTATTTAGTTCTATCAAACTACCTTTTTGCAATTCAATTTTAGCATACTTCTCCCTAAGTCTTTCAAAACAGCCATTTACTTCATGAAAATATATAAGTAATTGCGATTGAGTAATTTTTGATACCTCGCTTGGCTCGTCATCATCGTTGTCACTTGTTTCTCCTAAAGATACCGATTTGCTCTTGCACTTTCACTACCAGTGCTTTTATCATCCTCATCGCTTTCATCCCACATAGCTGCAAAACTTCTTCTTTTCGGTTTCTTTCCTTTGCTGGATCAATTTTAAGGACAATTTGGCTTGATATGACCAGGTTTACTGCACTTATGACAAATAATCTCCTGCTCTTCTGAGTTGTCTAGAACTTTGACGATTCTGCTTTTTAGTTGTTGATTTAGGGCAGGATTTCCATATTGTGGTTCCACCTTTTGAGTCTCTTTATTATCAGTGCTAGTTCAGGTGCTCCTTCATCATCACCATCGTCATCTTCACTTTCCATCATTCCTTTGAGAGATATTGATTTCTTTTGCGTATCTCCTCCTTCACATTCTTCCTTGAATTTGATTTCTAATTTATAAGTAGTGAGGTTTCCAATAAGTTCTTCAACTTTAATCTATTTCAGATCCTTTGACTCTTTGATGGTAGTTACCTTTGCTTCAAAATTTCTTGGAAGAATTCTGAGAATCTTTCACACTATTTCCAGTTCTACGTATGGTCTTCTTAGGGATTTTGATTTGTGTACACGATTAGAAAGCCGTCCATACATTTCTTTGACACTTTCATCCTTTTCCATTATGAAGTTCTCATACTTGCTGTTAAGCATGACAATGTGAGGTTCTTTAGCATGGGAGGTTCCTTCATGAGTCGCTTCTAGTGTGTGCCAGATTTCCTGCGCAGTTAGACAATATGAGACATGGTTAAATTCAATTTGATCTAATGAATAAATAATAGAATTCATAACTTTAGCATTAGCACTTTGCAGTTTATCTTCAAGATCTGTCCGTTGATCCATAGGTTTATCAACTTCTTAATTGCCTACCATTACTGTTGGTGTGCTATATCCGATTTCAATAATATTCCATGCATCTATGGTTTTTAAAAAATATTTCATTCTAGTTTTCCAATATGCATATTCACCATTGAACATGAATGGTCTAACTATGGACCGACCTTCAGCAAAAGCATTATTAAAAGAAGCCATTAAATAAATCAAATTTGTTTTAAAAAATGGTTTTTGTTCCTAGCTCTGTTACCACTGTAGGATCGTATTCACCCTAGAGGGGGGTTTAATAAGGTGATACTAAAAATTACTGCGGAATTAGAAATAATAACATTAAGTAATGTAGTAAAGATCACACATAGTTTTACCCAGCTTTGGCAATAACCTACCTACGTGCTGCCTCTAAGGATTCTACTAAAAATTAATTAATCAGACGTTTACAAAACATATAAACATGTGATACCCGCTAACTTGATTAACTTAACTCTAAGCTCAAAACTATGCCACAACTCAGCCACTGAGTTGCGAATTCTCAAACTACTCCCGTAGTTTGTACCTAGTTATACAACTAGAAATTTAAAAAAGTTTAAAGGAGAAAAATTACAAGATAAAAATAAAACTTATAAAACAAAACCCTATTTTAAAGTTGAAGCCCAATACAAATAAAAACTACAGCCCATGTAAAAGATATTCTATCTCCCTTTATTCTTCTTCGGTCGTACTTTTGTTGCTTAAATTTAGGGTTTTGTTTGATTTGGAGCCACCGCTTGAAATTTGAAATTCGACCCAATTGCCTTGATACCTTTGTTCCTCAATTTAATTACTGCTATTTCTTGTTCCTCAATTTTCTTACAGCTGCTTTAAAGTTGAGTTCGAATGGTACTTTGAATTGGTACGTGATTTGCCCCTTTCGATTTTTGATTATGCTCGACTTTGATTTGAGTTTTGGATTAGTTTGTGATTTGTTCTAAATAAACTCTCTGAATTTTTATCATGAACTTTAATGATTATTTGCTGATAATGAAGAGGGCATCTATAAGGGTTAAAACCCTATAATTCGGTTTGTATATTTTGATTCGAATTCTTCAAATACTTTGCACGGCCTTTCGATTCATGCTTGAATGACGTGATGTGTTTTGACTTGTTCATTTCTGACTATCGGTTGAATATGTTTCCGATCTTTGCTACTATGACTTGATCATCCTCTGAATGTATTTTTGATATATTCAAATATGTTTAAATATATTCTAATTTGTTAATACTTTATTGCCAATAACTTGTTCAACCATGACCTTTTCTGCTCCTTGACTTCCGTTGAACTGCTACCGATAGTTATGATTTTTTTTTGTTGTACGCGTGTGCTCTATACCTTGCTCTGACCATCCATACTAGTGCCTTTTTTGTGTGCCACTATGTATATACATACATACATACAAGTATGTATGTGTATGTGTGTGTGTTTGTTATGTCTATGCTCTGTTGACTGGTTCCATTGATGTCTGGTTGCATTATGTGGTTCTTCATGAGTCTGCACTTGGTTGAGCTGCTGTCATGTTGCCTTGATGTCTCCCCTATTGCATATGCATATATATGGTGCATCACTTTGTTAGTACCAAGCATGAATAAGAAGACTTTTCCATCAACCATTCTGTCATGCTCTAATGACCTTTTCCTCTAAATATATCCTATAGGTCTGTAATGAGGAGAGGGTCAGAACAACATTTTGGTGATGGGAAAATTGTATGCTTTATCTGGAACATAAATTTGCACTGTTTGGTTTCCATTTAAATGTTATGTCTGCTATTAACGGCCAGCCCGTTTAATTTTATACATGCACATACGATATATCTATCCTAACCTTCTCCAAGGTACGCTATACATATATACCTATGTGTGTGTGTGTATGTGTGTGTGTGTGTGTGTATTCTAACAATTCTCTACCCCAAACCCCAACCACTTAATACTTCTTAACTATGAAGCGGGCCTTGCGCTTCATCATCGCTAATCTATCGGTCCTAGCTATAGAGACCAATTATTACTATATACGACTTCATTGATAATATATAATATATTTGTCGTACTACTACTACATCTCAAAGACTTATCTAAGGGTTAACTAGCCCATCTCCACTAAATGAAATTTTGACTATTTTTAACATGAGGTCAATGCGTATCCCCTACGAATTCTATACTAGTAGGAAGCGAAATCCTTCAGGTGTAACCTAAGTCTTTACTACCGCTCATTTGGGATTGCTGAACGTCCAATCCCATATGCTAGACCTAATACTGAATATTGGCACCAATCACTAACATAGCCTGCCGATTCTCTACAGTTGACATCTCTATTTAGACTAGTCAAAGTAGTCAAGGAAATTATCCCCTTTTGAGTATTTAATACCTCTTATTGGATAGGAAGTAGACCCTATTTCCTAAAAGGCACTGGGTTATTTAATACTTCAAATCTGAATCGAACCCCTAGGCTAGCTTACTTTCCTGTAACCAATCCGCAATGTAAATCCATTTCCTATGGGTCCTAAGATTGGATATGTCCCATATCAGTAGTATGTATACACAATTGCTAGTAGCTTATGTGTGAAGGACATACTTCAATTGTGTAACTCTAATGACCTTGCATCCCAACCCACTAAATCAAATTAGTTACTCAAAATTTTAATATTGGGAAAAGCCTATTAATCTCTGTTTGCGTATTTAAGGCTATATAATTTACTTCAATGATAATTATAGTACCTTAAAATATTCAATTACTACTTAACATTTTTATTTACTTCCCTGTAAATGTCACTTTGACTGAAATAAATGATTACTGTCTTAGCGGACATTTTCTAAAGACATTTATTCACTTATTCAAATTTTGCCTGGCATGCCTTCTTTATCCCTCCATATTTATTATTCAAACAATCTTATTAATAAGTCCCATTACTCCATTCATACCCTAATTAAACACTTATAACCCCCAAATTTATTCCACATTTATTATCTATTTAATTGGAGTTACATATTTCCATCTCTATTCCCTAATCCTATTATTCAAGGCACGATTTATTCTAACGTTCTAATTATACCTAATTTGAATATTATGCGTAAATCGCCGTATTAGTTAAGTTTCCATTTTAATTGATTGGCACGGTTGAATACGTATATATATTTTTACTAATTATATTTGTAGTTATCAATTCCTTACTAGATGTTGGAACCATATTTCTAAAAAGATCTTCCGTTATAATTTCCATAACTTAGCCCATAATTAGAGATTTGCTTATTTTGAAATTATATGGAATGATTCATTTCCTTTTATTTGAAATAGATAGTGTAAACTACAGAAAATAAATTCATACTTTACACATCTCTTTCTGCTATTTATGCATATTTCATATTAAGTCAAACGCTGCACTTTTCTATGAAGTTAAGAAAATCAGGCAAATTTATAAAAATTAAACAGATAATACTCCCAACAATTAATCAGAAAGTCCACATTCCAATGGAATTAGGGTATAAATCTAGATTATACTAACATCTTCACAATCCAGTTGTAGATCTGGAATAAATTCTACATTGTATCAACATTCGACTCTTAATATCTTGAGGATGGATTTTCAGTTCTAGTGTAAACGATATTCCAAATTTCCTAGGTTTCAGAATATGTAGTCAATGTTTTATACGTTTAATTCGAACATACAACTCTTAGACCTTTATTTAGGCATAATAATCAAATAAAAATCTAAAGAAATTAACTTCAATGTTATACAAAAAATTACCTAATTTCCCATTCACCTTTAAGGGTGTTCCAAATCTTCAAATTTGAAGTCGATTCCTTAATTCAACTCCATCTCTTTTTTATCCAAAGAAATATGTATAAAATGGGTATATACATACATTAAAATTTAGATCCGAGAAGAGATTTGGGATTAAAGGGGAATATGAATTTACAATATTGAAATTTACCATGATGTTTGTGCAATGCTGATCCGCTCCTTCTCTTTTTCTATTTATTGTTTGCACTTCTCCAATTTGTATAAATACAAACTATTTTAAAGTTAGGTGGAATAATGGAGAAGAGAAAATGATAGAGCTTCGCGGCCCAAGATCAAAAAATATGAGAAGGCAAGGGAGGGGCTAGGCCAGTATTTATAGGATATTGCTGGTAGCTTATGAGTGCAGGGCCCTAATCGTTAATTCGGATCATTTAACACTTTTAATTAGGAAAGAGATGGGCCCTCAAACAACCACTTAATACCCTTAATCCTAAGTAGATTCTATTATTCCCATAATCGTTTTCCATGGGTCCTATGATTGGTGATCTCCCACATCAATAGTAAGTGTACACAACTGCCGGTAGCCTTTTAGTGAAGGGCAGACTTTCATTGTGTTACTTTATTGACCACGTATCCCAATCTTCTAAGCCCAATTAATTATTCTATGGGCCCTATGATTAAAGATATTTCACATCAATAAGAAGTATACACAACTACTGGTAGCTTCAAGTGAAGACATACTTCTGTTATATAACTCCACTGACCTTGCATCACAACCTACCAAGTCCAATTAAGGCTTTACCAACTTAAGCCATATTATCCTAGGCTTTACTATTACTAAGCTTTATCATCCTAAATTGTATATTGGACTTAGCTTATTAACCTCCTTTTGTTTATTTAAGGCTATATAATTTACCTTAAATATTCAACTTCACATAAATCCCCTTTTTATCTTTTTCTCCATAAATGTTAACTTGTCCGTGACAAAAGATTATCATCCTAAGGACATTTCCTAAAACATTTATATATTTACTAATTTCCAATTAGTGGTCTCTTTCTAACCATTCCATAGTTGTTAATCTAACTTCTTTTTTATCAGTCCTATTAATCCATTTGCCTTATTAATGATTTGTAATTCCTAAATTCATTTCACGTTTACTACTCATTAATTGGAGCTATAACCTTTTCAAACTTTCCTCCTATTTCCTATTTGCAAATCAACGTTATTACTATGTATACTAATATCCTAGGCGAGTGTTGCACAGAAATCGTCCTATTTATTAGCACGTATAAATACGTATAAATACCTCCTACCAAATATATTCTAGTCACATATCTTTAAATAGAATATTATCTTCCATATTTAATTTGCTGAAATTACATTTTTTAGTAAGATTCTCCATTGTGATTTCCATAATTTAGTTTAAAACAAAAGATCAAGAATAAAATGAAAGATTTTCCTCATTTGTAATTATAGGGAATGATTATTTTCTTTTATTGGCAAAGCAGTGTATACTACGGAGAATAAATCTTACTTTACACATCTCTTCCTTTTCATTTGCATATATTCCTTATTAAATCAAAGGCTGCATTTTCTATGTAATTTAGAAACACAAACAAATTTTTAAAAATCAAATGTACATTCTTCCTACAAATTAAACTATGGAAAATTTTCAATCAAACGTAATTAGGATAATAATCAAAATCATACAAATAATAACGACCCAATTTTAGATTTGGAATAAATTTCATATCTAACCAATATTCATATCTATAGATTTTGGGACTGATTTCCAGACCATGATGCAATAATATTTCCTATCAGATCTCCTAAGAATATGCTGGTGATGTTTATTACATTTAAAATTTAGCCTACAACTCAAATAACTTTATTCATTTAGGCATAAAAATCAAAAGTATGCCAACAGAATAGGTTCAAAATCATAAACAATATATAAGTTTCCCACTCACATTCTAAATGCATTCCAAATATCCTTCTTATCCAAGAAATATGTATGAAAATGGTGTATACATATATTAGAATTACAAATCTGAGAAGAGAGTTGGGGCTGAAGGAAAATATAAATATATAAATACAAATACATGTATGTATGTATTACATCGTTATTGCGTAATGTTGATTCAGTTCTCTTCTTCTCTTACTTAATTTCTATTCTTCTCCAATTTGTATATATGCATATATAAATATTGTATTTTATAATTTAGAAAATAGTGGAGAAGAGAAATTGGAGCTTCGTTGCTACTTTTAGAAAACTATGAGAAGAGAAAAGAGGGTTAGGCCTGAGTTTATAGGCACTTGAATCAACTATAGCCATTTGATTTAATAATATAAAATCCAGGTCGTTTGGCCAAGGAAAACCCTAGCTACCACTACTAGGATGGTCGACCACTTCTTCTATAGGGTTCAACCGCTCTATATTGACCTGCCCAATAAAAGGGATCGACCGATGGGTCCCGATATTTAATATATAAATGTTAATTTTTCTAATCTAATTATTTTCATTTTGAATTTGTTTTTCGTCCGCAACTTCTTTGTTTTGATTTCAATCGCAGAACTTCAATTATGAAAGTTTCTTAGAATTTCGCCACGAATGCAATGATGTAATTTCTTGGTTAAATTCCATCATTTTCGCAAATTTCATTTTGGTGCCTGATTAACTTACTAATTAAATAACTAACACCAAATTTATAGGGTGTTACAGCTCCCCATTCAGAAGTACTTCGAGGAAAATATTCTTTCTACAACAGCTCTGAAATCGTCTTATCTAACTCTCACCTTTCTTTGGGGGCCATGTGTCCTAATAGCAGAGCGACGGGTCTAGCATCCTTCTCCAAATCAGCTTTAAACTCGATCTCTCTTTGGGGTAGGAGACCTGAGACTTCTTCAAAAACGTTAATATATTCTTGAACTACGAGTGCATATAAGAGCACATCTTATGACAAGCTTAGTAAATATAAGTAGCTTAACTCGACTAGGTTTTGAATACACAATGTACATCTTTATCTTGCCTCTTACAACTCGTAAGCCATACAATTCTCCTATAACAATCTAAAATAGCCCCGTAGTAAGATAACCAATCCATCCTAAGGTAATTCCACACCCCTCAAAATTAAGAACATATGCGTTACATGTAAAATCGACATTATATATATATATATATATATATATATATATATATATATATTCCCAACTAGTCTTTGTAGATTAAAGAAAGATGCATCAACCCCAATAGGAATTGATACTACTACTGGGTCGGTTACAATGAAGGTTTTCAAACTCAAAGTGTAAACTACAATTTTAGCTACGAATAAATGTAATGCTTCTTAATCAAATAGGGTACAAATAGTATAGCCAAAAATAATAATCGTGCCTTCTATTGTAATCTTTCCTTGATCTCTAAGGGGAGGTCTACTTGAGATAGGATCAACTTCAATGGCATAGGCATGTGCACTCTGCCCTTCCTTCATAAGCTTTAGACATCGGTTCTTGAAGTGCCCCTCCTCATAGCAGTGTTAGCACTTCCCTTTGAACTCTTTCATCACTAAACTCACTTTGCAATCCCTAGAGACATGTCCTTTATTTTGGCATCTCTGAGATGTAACAACCCGCCTTGAAATAGGCCTAATTTTCGACCCAAAAAGTCCCATTCCAAAGCTGGATATTGGTTGGTAAAATTGAACAATATATAGAGCTATCTACTAATGCTATCAGAACAGTGGAGAGGATAAAATATAATATTAAAAAAGTGCCCATTTTAATAAAAAAATTCAAATTCCAAAACGCAACATAACATCCTAACATCTATAATACAATATTTCAAAATACAACAATATTAAGTCTAAAATGAGCACATCCAAGTATATAAAAACATAAGTAGATAGATAACCGCCACCAAGTCTCTATCTCTGTCTTTATCCCCTAATCAACAACGTCATCTTTAATCTGTGTTGTAATGAGGAGGGATTCAGAACAACAATGTTAGGTAAATAAAAGCTCGAGTCTTTCTATGGTAGTATTTGGAAGTATAACTTATATAAGAAAATGTCTTACGTATCCTAACTATATTTTTTATAAACACCTCTAACTGTAAGTCCGAAGACTCTCCCTGTCCAATCCTATAACTTATACTTTTCTAACCCAACACTATAACTCACCTTCCACATTAGGCCCAAGGCCATTCCCAGTCTCACACATCTATCATTAATCATATCCTAATAATATAAGAGAAAGTACCTAGGCCACTAAATACCTTTTCAATGAAAATTAGGTAGAATCTAATCATTTAATACCTATATCTTAGGAAGGTCCCCGTCATTTAATACCTAACCCAAGGCGGACCGTTATCTGGTACTATCTAGCTAATATCACATGGAATTTCATCAAGCCATTTAATCCACTTCCTTTTGGAAGTGGCAGAACCTACAATGGCCACTTAATACGTCAAATCCGAAGCCAACCCTTTTCGACATTTCCATCTACCATGCCTAAACGCCATCCCCGACCATTTTATACTTCCTAATTAGGGAGGAGGTAGATCCCACAATAGCCACATACTACCCCTGATCCCCAAAGCTGGTCCTACATATTATGATCCGTAATCCAACTGTGATGTCTCACATTAGTCCAACCATTCGTAGGCACTAGTATCTAGATAAACTAAGCAAACTTACCCTACAAAATTCAGACTAACATCATGTCCTTCATGGGTGCATATTACATATGATATCTCACATCAGCCCTAAAGTCACACTACCAGTAGCCAGATTAGTTGGGTGGACTTCCATGTGCTTTTTACTCACCTTGCATCCATATAATTTAATTACAATTTACACTCTCCTAAACATTCTACCATATACCTCGCCGTATTCTACTAAGGCTATAAAGAAAGATTCTTTATTTAGCCACTAATCATCCTTAATCCATCTTATGAGGTTTTATTGTTAATTAATAACCTATGCAATACGTTGTTAATTCCCTCGATTGAGCCCAAAAAAAGTCGAATTTTCGACCTAGGAAAGGCCCATCGAACATTAGACTCATTCTAAAGCTAGCTATTAGTTGAAAAATTGAACAATACAAAGAGCTATCTACTAATGCTATCATAATCTCACAGCGGAAAGGATAAAATATAATATCAGAAACAATACCCGTTTTATAAAAATCAAACATCATAACAAAACATATCTTCTCAATATCCATGGTACAATATCTCAAAATACAATAATATCATGTCTAAATGGATACATTAAAATATAAAAAACATAAGTTGATAGATAACTGCCATAAGACTCCGTCTCCACCTTTATCTCCTAGATTTGCATCGTCTTCCCTAATCTGTGTTGTAATGAGAAGGGAGTCAGAATAATAATATCTAGTGAATAAAATCTCGAGTCTTTCGATAATAGTATTTGGTTGTATACTTAGATAAGGATTTGTCTTACATATCCTAACTATATTTTGAAAATATCTCCAACTGTAAGCTCGAAGGCTCTTCCAGACCAGCCCTATAACTTACCCTTTTCTAACCCAGCTCTATAACTTACCTTCCACTATAAGTCCAAGGCCATTTCCAGTTCCACGCATCTATCATCAATCATGTCCTAATAATGTAAGAGAAAGTACACATGCCACTTAATACCTTTTCAATGGTAATTAGGCAGACTTTGACCATTTAATATCTATACCTCACCCTTTTACAACTCCTTAGCCCTACAATTCTCCTATTGCAATCTAAAAAATCCATGTAGTAAGATAACTAATCCATCCCTATGATATGTCCATACCCCTCAAAATTAAGAACATACGCGTTACATGTAAAATGGACATTACATATATCCACAGCTAGGTCTTTGCAAATTAAGGAAAGTTGTATCGAACCCCTAATAGGATTTGATACTACTATTGGATCGGTGACAACGAGGGTTTTTAGACTCAAAGAGTTAGCTAAATTTTTATCTACGGATGAATGTGATACTCTTGAGTCAAATGTGATATGGATAGTATGCCTAGAAATAATAGTTATACCTTCCATTGTAGCCTTTCCTTGATCTCTAAAGGGAGGTTTACTATAGATAGGAACAACTTCAATGGCGTAGGCTTGCACACTCTGCCCTTTCTTCGCAAGCTTTAAACATCGGTTCTTGAAGTGCACTTCTTTATGGAAGTGATAGCACTTCCCCTTGAATTCTTCCCTCAGCAAAATCACTTTACAGTCCCCAACGACATGTCCTTCCTTTTGGCATCTCCGACATGTTATACCCACCTTCTTAGATTTCCCTTTGGTCTTCTTATTTGCCCAAAATCCCTTCTTACATCCATCTTGGTTTTGCATAGGTCGTACTTTCCCCTTCTCCTCTGAGTCAACCGTTTGAAGCAAAGCCATCTCAACTAACATCTCATAAGTAGCGTTAGTGGGCACTTGTGTCAAAAGCAACCCTCCAAAGTGGGAAATTCATGCCTTTCACAAATTTTGTGGCCTTCTTCATAGGGGTATCACTTATTTCGAATTTAGCTAGTTTTATGAATCTACTAATATATTCATTTAAAGTGGATTAACCCTTTCTAAGTTGGATAAACCTTTTCAATTGCGAATTCACTTCATCCCTAGACATAAATCGCAACTGAAAGCAATTTCTGAATTCATCTCAAGTGATATCTCCCTCAGCATTCTCCTCAGCAACAAAAGTCCATTAATATAAGGCCTTTCCTTTAAGATTCCACGCCACCATCCTTCTCTTAATCCCATCTAAGCTCCTAAAAGATACGGTAAAAACGCGGTTTTTGCGATAATTAATAATGAACACTAAAATGGATTTTTGGAATTTAAATCAAATAATTTGATTTATTTCAGAATATCTAAATAGCAAGAAATTAGTGATGATTTAGAGAGTGATAAAGAATATTTCAATACAATAATGGTTTAATAGTTAATTGTTTTGGGATTTGGATTAACTAATTGGCATTATGGTAATAATATTCAAATTAAAAAGTAATATCAGAACTGAAAAGAAAAAATTTATCAACATGGTTTTGGAATTACATTGGAAAATGATATAGATTAAAAAAAATAAGCGATGAAATAAAAAGTTAGGATTTTTTATATATAAAATGAACAAAGCTGTAATTTATTGGAAGAACGATTTAGTGATGAAATTGTTTTAGTAAATATGCCTGAATACATGCATTTGTTTATCTAATGAAAATAAAAGGAAAAGAAAGAAAAGAAGAGCAAAAAATGAATAAAGAAAACCCCAAAGCCCAACAACCCATAACTAAAACCCAAGCCATGTTTTTTGGGATTTTCATTCTCCGGACAATTCTTTTTCCTGATCCTTCACCTCCAAATATAAATATAACATCCAACGTTTTCTTATTCTAACTTTTGAAAATAACCCGCATCTCAAAATCCTACACTTTGTAATTTAAATGAAAATCGAAATAAAATCTACAAATTGAAATAGCATTAAATCCTAGCTTCTCAACACCACTTTACCAATTAGTTGTTAAATAATCGAAGAGTTTATTCATTAATATTAGAAGGAGGAAGAACCACATGAATCTCATAAATTCTAAAATTCTCTTTGAAATTTAAATTTAAACAAATGTTTATAAATTCCCATAAATTGCTAAAATGAAATCTAAGATTTTTAGTAAGCTATACTAAATATTGCAAATAAGAAATGGAAGAATTGATTAGAATTAAAGGAGGGGGGATGAGAGTTGATTTATTGGTTCTTTTCTTTCAAGAAAAATGGCTCCTTCTCTTTGAAAAATAATTTCTCTCAATCCACAAATAATTAAACAATGTCGTCCACAGCATTAGCTTCATTGAGTGATGTAGAATTTTTGCTTTAAATATGGGGTTGTGCGGTTATGGTCAAAAATGTAGGTGACAACCTAGGGTTTGTTATCGGCGGCGATCTAGGCAGTATTAGGTCGAACCAGTGGTAGCATTAGATTTATAGTCGAAAGAAGCATCATCAGTGCACGTTTGGAAAGGTGCGATTATAGTGGGGATCTCGATTTTTAGTGTTGGCTGAAGCTATGACGGTGTCGATGCATTTCGATTAGGTGGTCTTGGAGAGTTGATGTTGGTGTACGCGAGTCGAGATGGCAAACAGAGAGTAATTAGCAAAGACGGAAGGTGATTTCATGGTTCCTAGCTCTATATCACCATATTGCTATGCACGAAAATGGTGGTTTGTGCACAATTACATGCTGTTGGAGGAGAACATTTGACAAGAAGAAGAAGAGAAATCGGCCACTTCACGTGAGTATTATTATTCACCACATCATTTGATTGTTAGTATATATTCAATATTGATATTCAAAGTTACTCGATTTTGATTGTAAAGCAGAAGTTAGGATAATAATTATACATTATGAGCACAGATGATTCAACATGTTACAACTTTTGAAATTAATTATTAAATTAAAACCTTCAACTCATATTAGTAGCAGGTGTAACATTAGATTATACATATTTGAAACTAAATATATGGTATTGAAATACATATTTGAAACTAAATATATGGTATTGAAATGCAGGACTGATAGACCCAATGTCATCAGTGAGAACAATAGCAAAACATATGCATTGTCAATTATTATAATTTAAAATAAAATGAAACAAATATACTAAATTATTAATATATGCATATATCTTTACATATACACACACTTCGATATTATATATGTGTATGTATATGTATATATATATATATGTGTGTGTGTGTGTGTATTTATCTGTATGTGTGCATGTATGTATATGAATGCAATTGTAGTTTAAAGTTTATTAAATTAATAGTTAATTTAATTGATAGTTTATAATTTCAGTAAGAAATTTTAATATATAATGCATGTTTTAAAAGTATATTAAATTAATTATGAATGTATACAAATTGATTGGATTATTTTATAAAATTGTTATAAGGTAGAATTTTGTTGTAGAAAATTATGAATTATTTCTTATGTGTAATATTTAGTTTCACAAAAAATATTTTAGATTACCAAATACACGAAAAGGATTTTTGTATTGCTATCTGTGAATACTAAATTATCATTTTATCTTATAAAAAAAATCAAGGAATTAGTTATTATTGAATAAATTATATTATAATTGAGTTTACTTAATTGCCTAGTTAATCCTATAGTATACATCTTTTATTATCTATTTCTAATAATCATTTTGTTATGTATGATATATGTTGAAGTTTATATATGGATTTATATATGTATGTGTTTGTATATATATATATATATATATATATATATATGGATTATCAATTTTATTTTTCTTTCTCCGATTTTACTTTCTTGTATATTTGATTTATTTATATGAATGATTCGTTGTTAATATTGAATTGATAGTATTTTTATATGATATGGTGATGACATCTTTCCGTTGATTGTATTGGATTTCAGTTCTGCATGATGAGAAATTTGAATAAATGGTTAAGTGATACTTTCTGGTATAAGACTTTCGGTAACACTTTTCCAGTTATTCATCAGGCTTGTCATAGAAAGATATTTAGTATGGATCATGTGTAGTTTATAAATATTGAATAATTATTCAAATAACATGCAATGGTATAGGATGCCGTTATATTATTTGTTTGATTATTCATTGTAAATAAATGTCACTTAAATGGCGATTACTCATGTGTATACTTTGATACTCACTACGGAACATACGTTATAGCTATGTGTTGGCCTATGGGAAGAGCCATATGTCAACAAAGGAATAGAGCTCTAGCATATCATAGTCATGTATTGACTTATATAAAGCTTTGTCTTGGCATACATCTAGAGCTATGTGTGGATATAGGATAGGAGTAATATATGCTATTCATTTGTGTCCAGCTCCCTTTATGCTTCGGGAGTGAACCAGATTAGCCACTATCCACTATCCACTCTGGCGGCCTGATTATAGGGTCGTACCCCAAAACCACTACACCTTTATTGGTTATGATATTCGATGCGCATCACATGATTGGCAGTTGGTAGGGTAGGTGCTCTACAGACCCTTGTGTCGCATAGGATTAAAGTTTGTTACCGTTAGTAGGATTGTGACTGAGGCTACGCATTGCCGTTGGTGGATAGGGTCACGATGTCATTGAGGTAACTATTGTAGGAATAGATCTAGTTATTACCGGAAGGCAAGTAGACCCTGGGTTCTTGGAGCGTGATGTGTGCCATTAGTCCCGCTTTCTGGTTCAAGGTATATGTGTTGTGGATTGACATGTATTATTCACTATCCTATGAGTTGGCTATGCTAGAGACTATATGTCTAAATTGTAGCCAGTCTTGTATATCCAGAATCTTTCAGTTTTACATTCTAGTGATAGCCTTTGTTTATTGATTGTGATTTGGATTTTAATAGATTATCCCTATGAATTGTATGATATTGGATATCATTCAGATGATTTGATGTGTTATCTCACATTATCAATTGATTATATGGTTTTATAATATTATATTAGGGCAGTGCTATATGTTTGCCTGATTCATTGAAGATTTCTTGATTTTGACGATGATTTTAGGATTTGGATGATTCACCCAATTGTAGTCGATTTTGTGAATTCTGATTTGGTTACTTGGAGATGGGTGATGATGGCGATATGTAAGATTTATGACATTTGGAATTATACAATACAATTGAGAGTATTTATGATGTTATGATTATATACTCTATATATAATATCATTTATTTATTAACCCTATAATTTAGTCATAGTATGATCCATGCACTATTTATTCGGATCAGTCTGAGACTTTACCGTTTTAAGGACAATAAGGTCAGCTTGAGTTTATTAGTCATAGACTATATATTGTGTATTATTATATACTAGAGGCACACATATTTATTGCTTTATGTCGATACTTTGTATAGATGAATAATTTACTTTTTGTTTTAATACGTACCAGTATTAGTCTAAGAGAATATTCACGTGTTACCTTTTACAGCCTTATTCTCCATATTTTCCAATAATACTACTCCATAATACTCTTAGATAGTATGATTATAGAAGTAGGGTGATACAAAGTGGTATTAGAGTAGGTTGAGAACAATACATTGTAAATAAGAGACATGAGTCGAGACCTTAAATGAGACTTAGAGTCCCTAACCCTTCGAATGTTCGATAATTTTCTATACTAAGAGAAATATAAGATGATTATTGGGGTACTCATTAAGAGACATATTTGTGTATTAAAAATATAAGTATATGTATTTAAATATACAGTTAATTTTTCTTCTTCTAAGTATGATTTCTGTAATGGTTGGAATAACAAAGATGAAAGGAGTTAGTCCAACCAGTTGCACACGCATTATGACTTTGGAAAGTTTAATATTGTATTGTGATGTTTGGTTTGATATTGTGTAGTTAAGTTTTGATTTTAATCGGAATGCAGATCTTAAAATCTATTCGTTAGTTTCCGATAAGTATGTTTTTTGTCTCCTATGTTGTTAGGTTATTCAAAAATTGCTGATATTGAATTTAATCTTGTAATTTGGGTGTAAAGGCAGCTTAAAATTATTCGAAGTTACTAAAGTTTTGACAAAAGTAGATTTTTTATGGAAATGTAGTTTATCGTTATTGTTAGGTGATTTTAAAAGTCAGGTAAAAGATTTGATTAAGTAATTTAAAATAAATTATTGAGTTGAAAAATTAAAATAAATTAATGTAAGACTTATTAAGTAAGTATATTAAGTAATTTGTGAAAGTGATAGTTATAATATTTATGGTTTTGAGGTATAATATGTGTTGAATTTTGGTATTATGGATATTAAATTACAAATTACAACAAAGTGAAATAAATTTTTGTGTTCAAACTATTTTATAAGATTGCGAAGTTTGTATCTTATAAAAAATATTTATTTATGGATTATTTTAATAAGAAATATCAATCTTGCTTTTGGGAATACTGAATTTTATAATCCCATTAAGGTATTTATCAAAATAAAGAGAATTTTGGAGCAAAATAATATTCAAAAGAATTTGTGTAGAAAGTTTTAAAATTAACAAATATATTGAAAATTTTGTCTATAAAAATTTCGAGTTGAAACTGTAGTGAAAGAATTTGTTAGGATTTTGGATTATTGTATATATTTTGAGGTTTAATTGAATTTTAAATAGTGATTTAAATTGTGTATAAGGTAAATTTCTATTGATAATAAGTTTACTAAAAGAGAGTATCTTATGTTTATGGAATCATTAGTTATGTAATGGATTCCTTCTAAGTAAATTGCAAGGACGTGATGTTGTTAAGGGGCAATTTTGTTAAGAGGGAAGTCCCCAACAATCCGGTTTTTAGGATAATTAATAACGTATGTTAAAATGGATTATTGGAATTTAAATCAAATAATCTGAATTTATTTTAGAATATCGAAATTTTATAACAAGATAACTAGTGATGATTTAAAGAATGATAAATAATATTTCAATATGATAATGGTTTAAAGGTTTATTAAATTAATTATTTTTGGATTTGGATTAAGTAATTGGCATTATGTAATAATATTCAAATCAAAAAGAAATTTTGAAATTGAAAAGAATAATTTTATTAATGTATTTTTGGAATTATAATAGAAAATAATCTAACTAAAGTAATTAACTGATTGAATAAAAAATTAGGAATTTTTTATATAAATGAATAAAATTGTAATTTATAAGAAACATGATTTAGTAATGAAATTATTTTAATAAATGGGCTGTATACATGCATTTGTTTATGTAATGAAAATAATAGGAAAAGAAAGAAAAGAAGAGGGAAAAAATGAGGAAAAGAAAGCCTAAAGCCCAACGACCCATAACTAAACCCCAAGCCATGTTCCTTGAGATTTCCAATCTCTAGATAATTCTTTTTCTTAATCCTTCACCTTCAAATATAAATATAACATCCAACGTTTTCATTTTCGAACTTTAAAAAATAATCTCCATCTTAAAATCCTACACTTCATAATTTGAATAAAAATCCAAATAAAGTCCACAAATTAACATTACATCAAATCCTAGCTTCTTAACACCACTTTACCAATTAGTAATCAAATAACCGAATAGTTCATTCATCAGTATTGGAAGGAGAAAGAACCATGAATCTCATGAATTCTAAAATCCTCTTTGCGATTTAAATCAAAATAAACGTTTGTAAATTTCCATAAATCGCCAAAGTGAAATCTAAGCTTTTCAACAAGCTATATTAAATATGCAAATAAGAAATGGAAGAATTGATTGAAACTGAAGGAGAATGGATGAGAATTGATTTACCGTTTCTTTTCGTTCAAGCAAAATGGCTCTTCCTCTTTAAAAAATAATTTCCCTCAATCCGTAAAGAATTTAATGATGCGGTCTGCAACATTAGCTTAATTGAGTGATGTAGAATTTTTGATGTAAATATAGGGTTGTGCAGATATGGTTAAAAACGTGGGTGTCGAACTTGGGTCTAATATCGACGACGATTTAGGCAGTATTAGGTCGAACCGTGGTAGCATTGGATTTGTGGTCGAGAGAAGCATCATTATTGCAACTTTGGGAAGGTGGATTACGGTGGGGATCGTGATTTTTACATTTTCCTGAAGCTATGATAACGTCGACGTGTTTTGATTGGGTGGTCGGGGAGAGTTGCCATTGGTGTAGGCAAGTCGAGATGACGAAGAGAGAGTCAATGGCGAAGAAGGGAGGTGAATTTGTGGTTCTTAGCTACGTATCACTATATAGCCATCACAAAAATGGTGGTCTGTGCACATGTACATGCTATTGGAGGAGAACATTTGAGACGAAGAAGAAGAGAAATTAGCCAGATTAGGTGAGTATTATTATTCGCTACTTAATTTAAATGTTAGTATGCATTCAATATTGATATTCAAAGTTATCCAAATTTGATTGTTATAAAGTAGAAGTTAGAATAATAATTATGCACTGTAAGAACAAACTTTTCAATACATTATAGCTTGTAGAAATTACTTATTAAATTGAAACCTTCTATTCATATTGATAGCACAACAATCAATTAAACCACTAACAATCAATTAAACCATTAACAATCAATTAAACCTTCTATCCATATTCAAATTGAAACCATCAACAATCAATTAAACCATTAAGAGTATTGACTCTATCATATTGTATGATACACAAATTCGAAAGAATTCCAAATACATTATGAAAATGTGATTTTATAGTGTAATCGAAGGAATATGACTCATCGGCCGCAAATTTGTCTTCAAGAGGGAGGCTAATGCAATTAGGATATAACAAACAACATTGATATGAATACAATTATAAATTTCAATTATTGAAATTAACATAATAGATTTTCCATTTAATGTGATCAAGGTGATTCATATTTTACTCATAAAATTATTGCTTGTTATGACTTAGTGTTTTGGTACATATGCATTGAAATTGAAAACTTTAAATAATGATTTAGAATAAACTATTTGACATAACAACTGTTAGCACCGAAATTGGTCACTAACACCCTTGAGTAGAGTTATGTAGAGAGATTAATGAAGAAAGTAAAGTTAAACAGAGAACAACATGCAGATTTAAATGCAGAAAATACGAACACTAGATTTATAGTGGTTCGGCGTAATTGCCTACGTCCACTTTGAGGTTAATCTTTATTGCTTTTCTCGATAATCGATCACAGATACAATCCATACACCAATTACCTTGAATACAATTGCTAAGCAAAAAAGATAAGTCTTCTTGAGTCTTGAATGCGGTAGAGTCTCCCTGGTGTTCTCAAAAAAGGTCCCTTTCACTGTGCCCCTGTCTCTCTATTTATAGGCGAAGATGGGTTGGACTTCCCTGGTGGGCCAGGTAGCTAAGTAGCTTGGCCCAAAAAGAGTGATCTCAGTGTGCCGATCCATAGATGCCGAACGGAAAAATGCCGAACAAGGCATGAATGCCGGACGATATCTTCATGCTGAACGAAGTGATAGCGAACACTCTGAATGCCGAACGACACTGGAAGCCGACCCAGTGTGTTGTGTCGAACGACTCTGGAAGCCGATCAATCCCGAATGCCGAACGAGATTTATGCCGAATGACACTGGAAGCCGACCTAGTGTGTTATGCCAAACGACTCTGGATGCCGATCGATCCCGAATGCCGAACGAGATTTATGCCAAACGAAGTGATGTGCCGAACAAGGTTTGAATGCCAAGCAGTATGCAATGCCGAATGGCTCTGCCATGTCGAACATCCATAGATGCCGAACGATATACAATGCCGAACGGTTCTCAATGCCGGACGCTCTTACATGCCGACCGTCCCATAGATGCCGACCGAACTTGAGTGCCGAAAGAATCATTTATGCCGAACGACTCTGGAAAGCGCTTTCTAATTCCGAACGCTTCTAAAGGCCGAGCATTCTCGAATGCCGAGCGCTCTCTAATGCCGAACGATCTGGATGCCGAACGACTCATAAATGCCGAACAGTATACAAATGTCGAGTACTTAGTTGCCTGGTCAAACCTTCAGGTAACACTTGCCCCCCAAAGTGCATCACGTGATCGAACATGATGTGCTTTGAACCATGAGTCCACTGTGCTTTGCTTCAAGCTGTGGCTTAGTTTCCTCGATGGTGACTTCCCTTGATTACTAGTTGAGGCGATGTGCGCCGAACGTCATGCAAATGTCGAATGATACAGCCGAAGCCGAACTTTCCATGTATGCCGAATGAATTTAAAAGCTGATGCCGAACGAAGTCGTCTTGACCGGTTATACCGGTCATTGTCCCTTCGACTTCCTCTCTTCTCCTATAAAGGTCGGCATTTTCCTTCTTCTTCTCTTTTCACTTTTTACCTCCGTTATTTTCCAAGAACTGATGACTTACCTGAATTTCATTCACTTCTTCGATCTTCCTTTCCTACCTGGAATCCATCACGCCGTTCCTAAGTTAAGTTCTAACAACCTTCAATCCTAAACTCACAGACCCTCAAGCTCCCTCCGTACTCTTCGGTATGAACCTTTCGATCACTCTCTTAAATTAGGAGACATTAGATATTACTCGAACTTGTGAATCTTTCATAGATCGTAGAAAGTAGGGGGCGTGTGAATAAGGGTGATGAATTGAGGCTCGGACGCGTTCTAGAGCTGGAACTTGGTATGCTCTTAGGTGATTTCAAGGTCGATGGACCGAAGAAGAGAAAGGTGGAAGATGCATTGTAGTGGCTCGGCATGATCTTTCAATGCCGAGCGGTCCTATGGTAGCATGAGAATGGAGTTAGAGATCAGGCCTGTTGGTGTAGATTGATACGGCCATGGTTCGGCATGACCTCCCCATGCCGAACGTAATTGGAGTGGAAAAATTGAAAGGAAGCGGGGAATGGACAGGATGCCGACTGATATTTTGGTCGAACAGCGCTTAGGCCGAATGACATGAATGCCGATCGAAACTTAGGCCGATCAATATTTTGGCCGAACGATACCTAGGCCGAACACCTATTCACTTTGCCTAATCATATGACAAAAACAAGGAGAAGGACCCGAGCAAACTAGCATATCGAGCTAATCCGGACTGATAACTTCCTAGTTTCAGTAATCACAAGTCCGAACTTAAATCGACAAAAACAGATAATTGCCTTTAACATACAGCGCCAATGTCTGAGTCCGAAATTGAAAACATCATAAGGCAGGCTTTTGGAGACGGTCAGCGATGACGGTCTTCGAAGGCGACAATTCAAAGCTAAATTTTATACCCATCAACTTTGTGACTTTCAATTTCTCAGCACTTATATTTGAATCATCACACTAGTTCACACACCACACGAGGGAAATACTTGTGTTGTTAAGTCTAACGTCGATTGTTTTTTCAAGTATAGTTATCAAAGATGTCTAGGAAATCTAGCTCCGCGACGATCTCAGATAGACCTGGGCCGTCTTCTAAATAAGGAGTCGCAGATACTTCAAACCAGTCGACTTTCCTTGCTCATAACTTAGCTCTCGACGCCCTGGAGGCATCAATTTTCTTGGACAACCCGGTCGATTCACAAGCCTCGAAGATTAATGAAAGTGCACTTCGTCTGATATGCTCTGTCCATGGAATCCCCTTCGATGACGTATTAATTCCATCGGGGCACGATCGTCCACACTTGCCCCCAGTTGGATACATAGCTTGTAATAAGTTTATGTGCTGGGTTGGCAGCGTGCCACCGTTCAATTCATTTCTTCGAGACGTGTTGCAATACATTGACATTGCCCCGTCACAACTGCACCCGAACGGTCACGCCTTCATCTAAGGTACCTACATCCTCTTCATGAAATGTCCTCTCTAGGCCTCCAACCCCGGGTGACATCAGATATATATATATATGATCAAGAAGCGGAGAGATAGCCCATCTTTCATGTTTCCTGAGCCGCACCACAAATGCCATATCTTGACTGGGGCATGTAGCATGTTTGCCATGTACAAACAGGAATGGTTTTATGTGCGTTGCCCTCCTGGTTTTGCGGGGAGATGGGTGGAAGGAAATAAGTCTTTTCTCTGCATCGATATTCATACTTGGTCAAAGCTGTGCCTTTTCTAACTCTTTTTTCCATCTTTTCAGATATCAATCCACGTCCTGACGGCCGTGGATATTCTGAAGCCGTCGAAGCTATTAGAGCCCTTCCTGCCGAAGAACGGGACATCCAAACTCTCATTTCAAATGAGTCACTTACAACGTTTGGACTATGGCAGATGGTTGTCGGATAAGCCTTCCTCAGGGAGTTACCATACCCAAGCCCGCCTTTGGAAAAGGGAAAAAACAAGCTGGGTCTTCAGCACGTAACGCTCCTGGCGCACTAGAAGAAGGAGAAATCAAGGAAACCGAAACACCCAAAGCATAAGATGAGAACGTTGGTCCTACTTAGGACCTGATAGTCGAAGTTCACGACATCGAAACGTCATCTTCCCCTTCGAAGAGGAAAAAGAGACCGACGTACAAGATAAGGAGGGAAAAAGTTGGCGCAACCTCTAAAGTTACTCTGAAAAGCGGCTTTCCCACGACGTTTAGAAAGTTCTTTAAAGGCCCTCTCGAGCCTCTCCATACCTGACGATCTACTTAATTATGATTTTGATGATCCGAAGGCACGTAAACTTCACTCGTCATCAGAGGCGATGTAGGCATTCAAGTCCAAACTCAGGGAAAAAAACTCCCATTAGTAAAGAAACTGGTCCGTGGGGGGAAACACTAGGACACAAACACATGCACTCCACCTTGCACTTAAATTTCAGTCGTCACACAACTCTTTGCTAATTCGTTGTTATTTAAATTCTGTGTAGGTGACATGGGACATACATACGGAACTGATCGTCTCCACGGGTCGTCTATCTTCCATCATTCTTGATTGGTCTCGGGTTTCGAAAAACATTGGGATAGAGGCAGTGATGGCGATAGGGATTATCATTCCCAGGATTCATCATCTCGGAAGAAAACATATTATCAACCCAAATACTACCAACATCCCTCTTCTCACTCGGGGCAAAGCAAAGATAAGCACGGCCATAAGGGGTCGCAATCCGATGTTTCCCGTGATCAACAGTCCGATTCCTCCTTCACCCAACAGTTCCTGGATCCTCACAGGAGAGCTGAACTTTCGAAGCCGTCTCCTCCTGTTCCTGCAACAGATCCATCAGTATCGGAGAGACTGGCCAAGCTTAAAGTTAAATTCCTAAAAATCTGCTTTGATGGTCTGAAGTTTCTCCTGGTGATCCATCATATTCCTAGAGATGTCAAGCAGAGCGTTATCGCCTGTACCAACGACGTCTATGTTCAACATGACGCGTTCGTTCATCTTGCTGAGAAAGTGTCAGAATTCTCCATAGAACGCCAACATGAGATTGATCGCCCGAAGCTTGAGGCTATTCATGACAAAGACATTATCAAAGCTCAGGACGAAGAGATTGCATCTTACAAATCTCAACTTGAGGCCACCCATCAGAGCGCCAAAGATACCGCCAAAGCCGTAACTCATTTGGAATCATCTCACAAAAAAGAAAGCGACGAGGCGATACAACGCTGTGGGGCTTTAGCTTTGGAGAAAGACTCGGTGCAAAAAGAGAGGGATGCATTCCACCTCCGAGTCAAAGAACTTGAGGAGCGACTCCGCAAAGAGCAAGAAGAGAAGATTGCTGCCCAAGAGAGTCGCAACGGTATTGCGACGAGATCGTTGCAACGCGACTCCTAAAGGCGAAACTTAAGGGCGAGCTTTCAAAAATTGAGGCGCTAAAGGATGAAGCCCGTGAAGAGGGCAAAAAGATAGCATCTACGGAGATCGACTCCCGTCTTGAGGCGGCCAAGGAAGAAGGTAGGGAAGAGGTCAAAAGCATGTTCGGCCCGCTTATTACCAAATTCAATGCCCGCGTTCTCATGTACCGGGACTTAACTTTTCTAGGCGAGGGCTATCTCAAATCTTTGGCCGAGGCGTGGGAGACCTTAATTGAAATCAAGAAGGCCGAACATGGTATTGAGGAGGTTGATAAGGGGGCTTTGATAAAAGAATTCCTTAAGGGAAACGAGCCTTTGGAACTGTCAGCGGCTAAAGCCCTTTATTGCAAAGGCTCCCCCTCAACGAAAGGGAAAGAAGTTATCGTCGGTCCATCCAGGATCGAGTCTCCAGCTCGTGTGCCTCCCAGCCGGCCGGTCGGCCGATACTCGATCCTTTTGAACAGCACATCGGCTATGAACCGGAGGACCCCGGCCTTGCCGTTCACGTTTTGTCCCCTATTCCAAAGGGTGAGACCCCCCGACGGTTGAGAGCCAGTCGGAACCTGGTAGGCCACTCTTTTGCTTTAACATTCCAAGGTTTTCATTTTTCATCAGAAGTTATCGCATTCTAATACTTGCTTTTCGTGATTTTTTGCAGGCCGTTCTAATCTTGAGCCCACTTCGAGGAGCGATGTCACTAAGGAGGTGAGGGAAAAAACAAGTGAAGCCACTCATGCAGGAGAGGCTCCTGGTCCAGATGCCCAGGTGATCGGAGCGCTTGATGAGGACAAATTTGAGACTTTCTCTCCCGTCGATGGGAGTTATGAAGTTGAAATTACAGGAGTCTCTGAGCACACATCCGAACTGAGCATGAAGGAGCATCTTGAGAAAGAGAAGGAAAAGATGGTTAAGATCAAGGTCGAACCTCAAGCTGTGGACCCGGACAATCCTTTGAACAAGCTGTTGAAAGTCATCCTCCCAGGCGGGTTCAAATCCATGGATGTTCCTCGTACTTCTTCAGCTGTCACTCCCCCATCAAAGAAAGCTATCAAGGGTAAACATACCGGGGAGGAATCATCTGGCAAAATGTCGAAGAAGTCAAAGAAGTAGTCTTTGCTCTCGTTCAACAAGAGCTAGTTTAGATTATATAATTATTTTTGTTTTCGTAGTTCATGTAAATAAAATTATTTGTGATGAATAAAACTTTGTTCTTTCCCTCTCAGAGGAATGTTGTTATTCGGTTTTTTGTATAACCGTGGTCAAAACCTGAGCTACTGTAGTTACGTGAACTTCTCGACTCATCTTCAAACAAGTTGACAACTTTCTTGGTATTTGCACATTCTTTTATCCCACGTTCTAGGGACTTAGAATATTTTTCAATCCGTATGCCAAGGGCTCGATGACTTCAAGTCATTTATATCCAGTCCACCCTTAGGGGACTTGGACATTTAAATCGTTTATACTCCGGTCCGCACTCCGGGGACTCAGAGTACTCCGGTCCGCACTCCGAGGACTTGGAGATTTTGAGTCGTTTATACTCGAGTCCGCACTCTGAGGACCTAGGGTACTCCGGTCTGCACTTCGAGGACTTGGAGATTTTGAGTCGTTTATACTCGAGTTCGCACTCTGGGGACATAGAATACTCCAGTCCGCACTCCGGGGACTTGGAGATTTTGAGTCATTTATACTCGAGTCCGCACTCTGGGGACTTAGAGTACTCCAGTCCGCACTCCGGGGACTTGGAGATTTTGAGTCATTTATACTCGAGTCCGCACTCCGGGGACTTAGGGTACTCCAGTCCGCACTCCGGGGACTTGGAGATATTGGGTCGTTTATACTCGAGTCCGCACTCTGGGGACTTAGAGTACCCCAGTCCGCACTCCAGCGACTTGGAGATTTTGAGTCGTTTATATTCGAGTCCGCACTCTGGGGACTTAGAGTACTCCAGTCCGCACTCCGGGGACTTGGAAATTTTGAGTCGTTTATACTCGAGTCCACACTCTGGGGACTTAGAGTACTCCAGTCTGCACTTTGGGGACTTGGAGACTTTAAGTCGTTCATACTCTTTCTTACGTCAGACAGAGTAATGTATCTCTTGGTCATTTGTTACAGCATTATCATACACAGAAACATCGACAATTCATGGGAAAAAGAAATGGCTTCAAGCCTTTATCAATGCAAATAAGCTAAATTGTCTTTTTACATGCTGTAAACTAGGAATAAAAACTTGTTGGAAATAAATGCAACTAAAATATGATAGAAATGAACTAAGTGTAATAATGCCGCAAATGTTCACCATTCCATGCTCGGGAGAGTGTCACACCATCGACGGTTGCTAGCTTGAAAGTTCCTTCTCCAAACTTCCGTTGAATGACGTATGGACCTTCCCATGCGGGGCTCATGTGTGATGGAACTGGGAAAATTCGTTACAAAACGAGATCACCCACGCCAAAGATTCTCGGTCGGACTTTTTCATTATAATATCAAGCAACTTGATGCCTGTACGCGGCCGCTCTTAAATTAGCTTCTTCGCGTTTTTCATCAATGAAGTCCAACGATTCCAGTAAGAGATCTTGATTTGACTCAGGGTCATAATAAGTTACCCGATGTGATGGGACTTCAAGTTCCACGGGTATGACAGCTTCCATGCCATATGTTAATGCGAATGGAATGTGGCCAGTTGCGGACTTGTGGGTGGTTCTATAAGCCCAAAGTGCTGTCGGAAGCTCATCCACCCACTTGCCTCTAGTCTTTTCCAAATGTTTTTTCAATATGGTTTTGATTATCTTGTTTACAGCCTCCACTTGTCCATTAGCTTTCGGATGAGCAACTGCTGCAAACTTTTTCTCAATACCATATTTTTGGCAAAATTCCTTGAACTCTTTACTTTCAAACTGAGTTTCATTGTCTGTAACGATGGTTCGTGGCAGGCCAAAGCGGCATATGATATTTCGTACAATGAAATTAATGACTTTCTTGGTGGTGATAGTGGCCAAAGGCTCTGCTTTTGCCCACTTGGTAAAGTAATCGACCGCAACAATCGCGTATTTTGCACCACCTTTGGATGGGGGTAAGGAACCGACTATATCGATCCCCCACATTGCAAATGGCCAAGGACTAACCATTTGTGCGAGTTCCGTTGGCGGAGCTCTTGGGATTTTTGCATACTTCTGGCATTTGTCATATCTTCTTACGTAGTCTTTGGCATCCCGATTTACATTTGGCTAATAGTATCCATAGCGGAGGATTTTTTTGCTAACGTCTGCCCTACGGTATGGTCGCCACATTCACCTTCATGGACTTCCGTCAGAACTCGTTTTATCTCATCATGGGAGATGCACCAGAGCAATGGGGTCGAGAATCCCCTCTGATACATTATTCCATCCTGCATTGCATAACGAGAAGCCTTACGAATGACTTGTCGCCTTTCGCTCCTTCTTTCAGGCACGGCCCCGTGTAACAAGTACTGCTTGAATGGGGTCATCCATGACTCCTTCTCGATTTCTGTTTCTAACATGAAATCTACCTCCATTACATTTATGCTCGAAACATGTAAGGATTCAATGGGAAACAATCCCATCTGTTGCGCATCGCCAGTGCTTGCAAATTTTGCCAATGAATCAGCTGCTCCGTTTTGTTCACGCAGAATATATGAAATATCATAATACTTGAGATTTGCTAGAAGCTCCTGAACTTGGGCCAAATACAGGGCAAGTCTCTGCCCCCTTGCTTGGTAGTCTCCACGCACTTGATACACCACCAGTTGCGAGTCGCAAAAGATTTCAACCGATATTATTCCCAGTTCTTTGACGAGTCTTTAGCCGGCAATCAATGCTTCATACTCGGCTTCATTATTCGTTGTTGTGAATTCGAGCTTCAAAGCGTAGCAAACTGATCGGTTTTCATGAGTTACAAGAATTATGCCAACCCCCGAACAACGGTCGTTAGATGCCACATCGGTGTACATCTTCCATCGGACGGGAGGTATGACATTACGGCCATTTGATTCGTCTGTCGCAGTGAATTCAGCGATGAAATCCACTAGCGCTTATCCCTGTATGGCCTTTCGCGGCAGGTAAGTAATATCAAATTGACTCAGTTCGATATTCCATTTTAACATTCTTCCAGAAGTTTCGGTCATTGGAGTATCTTACGCAAGGGTTGATCAGTGTAAACACTGATTGGGTGTGCCTAAAAATATGGGCGTAGCTTGCGTGATGCAACCACCAAGCAATAGGCTAATTTCTCGACCTTGGGATAGTTTCTTTCTGCCCCGTCAAACGTTTACTAACATAGTAAACTGGCTTTTGAACTCGGTCCTCTTCACGAACCAGAGCCGTACTAATAGCTTGCTGGGATACTGCCAAGTATACATACAACATTACATGGTCAATCGGTTTTGATAGCACCGGAGGGCTTTCTAAGTGCCTTATCAGAGCTCGGAATGCTTCTTCACAGTCGGATGTCCACTCAAAATTTCTCTTTCCTTTCTTTATCACGTCGAAGAAAGGAATACACTTGTCTGTAGCTCTGGATATGAATCGACTTAGCGCAGCCACTTTTCCATTCAAGCTTTGCACCTGCTTTATGGTTATAGGCACTTGTATATCTCGAATAGCTTGAATTTTCTCCGGGTTAGCTTCGATTCCCCGCGCATTCACAATGAAACCCAGAAACTTTCTCGACGCTACGCCAAATGAACACTTTAAAGGATTTATCTTCATTCTGTAATGCCTGAGTATATCAAACATCTCCGCTAAGTCTCGGGTGTGGTCGCTTGACTGCCGTGACTTCACGAGCATGTCATCTACATAGACTTCCATTGTTCTACCAATCTGGTCCTTAAACAGTCGATTCACCAGATGCTGATAAGTCGCTCCCGCTTTTTTCAATCCGAAGGGCATTACTACATAGTAATATAGCCCCATATTTGTGACAAAACTGTTATACTCTTGGTCTGGAATGTGCATTGGGATCTGATTGTATCCTAAGTATGCATCCATAAATGACAATAATTCGTGTCCAGTGGTAGAGTCATCGAGCTGGTCGATTCTATGTAAAGGGAAACTATCCTTCGGGCATGCTTTATTCAGATCGGAGTAATCAACACAAGTTCTCCACTTTCCATTCGCCTTTTTCATTAGCACTGGGTTAGATACCCATTCAGGGTAGAGGGCGTCGCGGACGAACCCATTGGCTTTGAGTTTGTCCACCTCATCTTTGGGAGCCACGAACCTCTCCGGATCCATACCTCTCCTTTTTTGTTTTACGGGAACGTGTTTTGGGTCTATGTTCAACTTATGACTCGCAATTGTTGGAGAAATCCTGCACATATCAGAGTGTGTTCAAGCGAAAACGGCCAGATTCGCCCGGAGGAAATCAGTAAGATCCTCGACCACTGAAGGGTCGAGTTGCGATCCAATCTTAAGAACTCGTGATGGGTCTTCCCGGCTGATTGGGATGTCGATCGTCAGCTCAGCCAGTGCTGCATTCATTTCTCTAGGTTCTCCATCATCATCTCTCGGATCTATGTCTCTAAGGATCCGAGAATGCTGCCCGAGCCAGGGCTCGGGCACTACTTGTCAATCATTAGTCTTTATGATGCGAACGAAGCTGTCCGCAACCTTTCCCTTCTCTCTCCGTTGAGCTTCTCTCAGTTCCTCCACATAACATGCACGACCGGTCGCCTCCACCTTGTCCGCGTCTCGACTCCTAAACACTATATCATCAGTCATCCTGCATTGTTGTTTTGCGGGGGTTCCATCTTCCACATTCGAACAACATTCATAATCCGCTTGCCTCAAGGAGGTAGCATATTGTTCCATCTCCTGCCAATTCTTGCCTGCAGGATGAGGTCCTCCAACAATAGTGTTTATGATCAATCTACCCACAGTTGGAGCAGGTTGTTCTGGTTGGCATGGAGCCGACCCGCGTCCGGGATCTGACGTTCATTGCCTTCCATCTTGCGGGTTTTTGACAAACTCCCGCAGTTTTTTCTGTCTGATCAACTTTTCTATAGCATCATGCAGGTGTCTACACTCCTCAGTATTGTGCCCATGGGTTTCATGGAAGCGACAGTACTTCCCTGTCCGTTTCTGTTCTTCAATGGACTCCTTTGGGTGTGGCTTTCTGTATTCAAAGGTGTTACAGGTAAATAAATAAATATTTTCAAGGGAAGTGTTCAGCGGGGTGTATTCATTGTAGGTCGGAATCCTTGGCTTCCATTTCCCTGCTTCTCTTTTCTTTCCAGGATTTCCACCTCCTGATCCTTTGGAATGCCCAGGCTTGTTCTGGACGTTGACTTGAACTTTTCTTGAACTATCGTCGGACTGCTTCACGGTGATGTTACTTTTCACAGTCTCCTGAACAGGCCCTGGTGCCTTATCTCGTCTCGTCCATCGAGCCTCCTTCCTCCGTATGAACTAATGAGGTTTGGAATAGAATCATTCCAATGTAGCTTGGGGCTTTCCCGCCAACCAATCTCCAAACTCCGAGTCTGGATCTACACCTCGCATTACCGCCATCAAAATTGTGTGGTCGTTAGGATTGCTAACTTCTGCGGCGGAAACACGAAACCTCTGTGAGTATGCTTTCAAAGACTCTCCCGGAGCTTGGATTACGCTTGATAATGACATTTCGTCCTTTGGACGGGTAGCATGTATCCTGAGTTGTTCAACAAATTTCATCGCTTACTCGTCGAAGCTGGATATAGATCGCGGAGGAAGCTGAGCAAACCACATAGTGGCGATTCCGGACAGAGTGATTGGGAAACACCTACACTTAGCTGCATCATTTGCCCTTGCCGAATCCATCATCCATTCGTACCTCATCACGTGTTGCCTAGGGTCAGCCTTCCCTTCGTAGGCTGGGATAGTCGGACTATTGAATTTTTTGGGGTACTTAGCCTGTAGGATAACATCTATGAAGGGAGTATGACTCCTGGACACTCCCCATTCTTCGTTGGTCAGGCTTTGGTTCTCTCTCATCAACTTCCTGATCATGGCTGATAAATCTGGAGTTTGTATGGAAGGTGGGAGGTTGGGTTCAGCTCCATGGGACCGTGCGGGTTGATGTCCCGTCCGTTGACGGTCGGTCAAACGTACATCCTGAAGGCCAGCTTGATTTGGGTCTTGATGAGCCGGGCGTTCGGTCTCTTTACGTGCCTGATCCCTGGTGGATCGATCAGTGGCACCTGCCTGTGCATCCTCTGTCTTGCGACATCTACGCGTAGGAGGTTCATCGACTGAGGTCGAACTATCAGATGAAGAATAAGGAGCGGGACTACTTCCAGCATTTTGATGCTGCTACTGGGCAAGCTGAGTCATGAGATTAGTATTGGCTTGGATCTGCTCAGCAAGTTGCCTTCTACTTTCCCTGAGTTCTTTTATCGAGTCGTTGAACTCTGTTCGGGAAACGACCTCCGCTTGGTTCTAGGTGGAGGTTCATGCGCCTTGAATTGCCGGTTGGTTGCTAGGTCCTATCTGTTGTACACTAGCAGTTTCATTGACATCTGTGTTGTGAGAGGCTGATCTAGTTCATGGTCTTTCCATGATAGAGTTGTCGGTTGTAACTCTGAGTAGAATCAACAGATGTCTTGCGAATGATTTGGATCTCCTTCGGGGGATTTTTCAATCCAGTGGTTACAAAGTAGATCCTATCGTCCTGAGAATTGGACTCTCAGTGAAAGCACCAAAATGTTAGAACCAAAATTGGTCACCAACAACCTTGAGTAGAGTTATGTAGAGAGATTAATGAAGAAAGTAAAGTTAAACAAAGAACAGTACGCAGATATAAATGCAGAAAATACGAACACCAGATTTATGCTGGTTCGGCGTAATTGCCTACGTCCACTTTGAGGTTAATCTTTATTGCTTTTCTCGATAATCGATCATAGATACAATCCATATACCAATTATCTTGAATACAATTGCTAAGAAAAAAAGATAAGTCTTGAATGAGTCTTGAACGCGACAGAGTCTCCTCGGTGTTCTCGAAAAAAGGTCCCTTTCACTGTGCCCCTGCCTCTCTATTAATAGACGAAGATGGGTTGGACTTCCCTGGTGGGCCAGGTAGCTAAGTAGCTTGGCCTAAAAAAAGTGATCTCAGTGTACCGATCCGTACATGTCGAACGGCAAAATGCCGAACAAGGCATGAATGCCGAACGATATCTTCATGCCGAACGAAGTGATGCCAAACACTCTGAATGCCGAACGAAGTATTTGTGCCGAACGACACTGGAAGTCGACCCAGTGTGTTGTGCCGAACAACTCTGTAAGCCGATCGATCCCGAATGCTAAACGACACTGGAAGCCGACCCAGTGTGTTGTGCCGAATGACTCTGGATGCCGATCGATCCCGAATGCCGAACGAGATTTATGCCGAACGAAGTGATGTGCCGAACAAGGTTTGGATGCCGAGCAGTATGGAATGTGGAATGGCTTTACCATGTCGAACGTCCATAGATGCCGAACGATATACAATACCGAACGGGTCTCAATGCCGAACGCTCTTGCATGTCGACCGTCCTATAGATGCCGACCGAACTTGAGTGCCGAACAAATCGTTTGTGCCGGACAACTCTGGAGGCCGAGCGCTTCCTAATGCCGAACGCTCCTAAATGCCGAGCGTTCCTGAACGCCGAGCATCTCTAATGCCGAATGATCTGGATGCCGAACGACCCATAAATTCCGAATAGTATGCAAATGCCGTGTACTTAGTTGCCTGGTCAAACCTTCAGGTAATAGCAACCAAAGTGTGTCGAAGTCGGTTAGAGCGATATCGAGTTATGGGTTTTTTGGATATGATCCAAGAAATGGTATGAAAGTATCATTCTACAAACATCAAAATTGAGTAATTATTTTGGTAGAATCAAATAGTTTGATTTTCAGTCAAAATGCAGAGGAAGCATGTGTCCATAAAAAGACATTAAACGTTACATAGATATTTCTAAAATTATAAGTAAACAACATACTGCTGATTGTTAACGATGTATTTATGTTAAAAAATAAGTATTAATTTTTAACATAATATTGATATTGGATTTGTAAACCATATCTTTTATAATAAGTATAAAGGATGTTGGGAATGTCCCAAACAATATGCGAAGACACCATATTACAAGTTTAAAATGGAACATGTAAGATGGATTCCTTATGTATTGATAATAAGAATTGTCATACATGTTGTATTGTCTACAGTATCATACCTTGCATATGTATTTAATGTATAAAGAAAACATCAAATCCAAATGAAGCTCACTAAATAGTAGTTTAGAGTGTTCTCGATTATTTACAAAATATTATAGAATTGTTTATAAAAACAACTTAGAGTTTTCAGACCGGAATTTCGTAAGTGCTATCGAGTATAATATGTCAATATTAAATTCATGTTCTAACTTTAATTAAGAAGCTTTATTGTGGAATTGTTCCAAATAATAAGTAGTAACTAATTTAATTAAAGGCTACTACAATATAAATAGTATAAATAAATGCGCGAATTTATAATTGGGCTCAAGGTGATTCCAAATGCTAAGAACACTACGACATTGTTATATGATTACCATGTCGCAATGCAGTTCGTGAAAGAACCTAGAGATCACTAGAAGTCAAGCGACATACTCCGAATAGCTCCATATGATAAAGATTCTTTAATAGCATCAAAGAGAGTTCATTAACAAAGTAGATAACTAAAATGACTTATCATATTCATTCACAAAGGGAATGATGTGATTGTTTTTATAAAACTAATCGATGAAGTTGGAATAAGATTCCATAATTGATCCTAAGCGTAAGTGATAAATTGATAGAGTTACGCACGCCCTAGGAGAAATTATATGATTTGTTACACATATCTAACTCGATAACCAATCTTGTTCAAAATAAAAGGTGTTTTATTACTATTATACACTTGATACATTGTGTCATATAAATTATTTATTTAAATTAAAGTATATCTAATATGAAAAATCCATAAATGGTATGATTTGTGATAGTAGTTACAATGTGTTATAATCATGAGTGATTTATCATAATAAAATAATCATATCGTTTTAAATAGTCCTTGTCAAGATGCATCAAGACTAGATATTGATACATCCATTGAGAGTAGAGTACATAATGCTCCCAAACATTAGGCAGTGTATAACTCATGTTTGCTAGGCGCATTAAAGTGTCATGTACTAGTTGTCATCCCGCCTTTAGGCCAGGCTGTGATACTAAGGAATTAACTGAAAATCAAAGATCGCTCAACCTGAATATCGATTATGCGCAGGCTCACTATGGATGTCGCTGAGTTTTTTCCGAGTCCGGATCGAGCTACAATTGATGAGACATGACAAGAAAAGCTATAAAAACCAACATTTCAAATTTCAAGTCAATCGGAGTTCGTATGCTCGAGATATGATCGATATAACTCAAGTGACAAGTTGTTCATATCCATCAAAAAACCATGTTCTAGTCGATTTGTTCGAATCCATTTGGAACTACACTGTTCGTATCCATCTAGAAGGACCTTGTTCGTATCCATCAAGCATCGACCATTCGTATCGAACCACCAACGCGCTTCGCTTCATATCCATCATGAAGCCACTGTTCATATCCATCATGGAGCCACTGTTCGTATCCATCATGAAGTCATTGTTCATATCCATCAAGGCGAAGCAAAGCCGCTACTTTGTATCGATCGATACAAACAAAGCAATTACGGTCGATATGAATAGCGCAGAATGATCGATACGAATAGAGCGAATTCCAATCAATACGAACATCATATTACCGATTGATATGAACAACATACAGCTGATCGATGTGAACAATATACTACTAATCGATATGAACAACATACTACTGATCGATTCGAACAAGGCACGTGCATAGGGGAGACTCGGTCGATTCGGCATGAACTTCAGATCGATCCTAAAATCGAGCGCCACGTCAACTTGCAGGCACATGCTCAATATCGATTCGAAATGATCGGTACGAAGGTATCAATTCGAACAAGATAGCCTACATGAAACCCAAACTTGAATCGATCATAAATCGCAATCTACAAGTCCAAATGCTACCAAATTTTCACAAGAGCTTACGTACAACCTAAAGACTGTTCCTGCTCAATTTCGACTTGATTGGGGAATCCTGATTGATACGAAATTGGTTCGTATCATCACGGACCAAGTGCAAATCACATGGGACTGATGGAGTGGGCCCACCCATGTGCGAGTAGATGTCTCTCAAGATCTGAGCGAGATATTTGCAGCCTATGCCTATAAATAGCATCCCAGAGCCTATAGAAAAGGGACATGGCTCTCCGACGTCCAAACTCTGTTGAATTCATTTTTGCACTCCAAGACCACTGTTGTACTCGAAAATTACCACTGTAGTTTGTTGTAATCTGTTGTAATCAGTAAGAAAACATTAATAAAGTCATTAATTTCATAGCGGACGTAGGCCATATGCCGAACCACTCTAAATCATTGTGTTTCTATGTGTTTATCTGATCTGTTGTTGAATCGTTTGTTAGATAATCCTCTTTTTCCATTTATTTTCTTCATTTTATCTCTTCAAATACTTCCAAAGAGTGTTATGCCCAGTTTTCGTACAAAAACTTTAGTGCTTTCACTGAGAGCAACACAATTTTTCTCCTCCTCTTTGGATCTACTTTCAATACCGGATTGCTTAAATCTGAGAAGAAGATCCAAATCTCAAGTTCTGAGTTCTTCCTTCCTATTTCGATTTGCATCAGATCTAGGAAAGAACTTCATCATCCACCATGGTAAGCACAAGGACCGCTTCTACAGCTGCAGGTCAAGGAGGATGGGACAGATAGAATTCCATACAACTGCCTCCATCCAATCAAAATCCTGCCAGAACTTCAGATCCGTCATGCCCTATTACCAGGGAAGAACTCCAGATGCTTATGCATGAGCTGACTCAGAGCTGTCAGCAACTCACTCAACAGTTGCATGCAAACACAGAATTGACTAATCAGCTAAACACCAAAGGCGTAGGAGATCCAGGCGGGATTCGGCCTCCTATTCGTTCACGGAGAGTTTAGCCTCTTCGGATTACCATCACAGATCTACGCGCCCACGGCTAGATGGGAGTTACACTCAAGATATCGGACATCAACCTACGTTGAACATTGGGTAACCCAGAGTTGGTCCGTCAACCAGCTACCAGACAGGACCCTACTCCTGGGGAGATACTATTCCTCATTACACCGTAGACAACCATGCTACCACCGCTGCTATTGAATCTGGAGTTGATGCCCGAAATTAGTCAGATCCGAACCATTGTCAACATGGACATACTCTCGACCTTATGTTCGAGAGAACTTCGAGCCAAGGAGGCCAAGTATAGACCGTCGACCACGACCGGTCCAACTTCACATTGTGGAACCCGACCACACCTTGGCCCATTGTGCACAAAATGTACATGTGCCAGACATCCCCACAATGATCTGTCAGATGAATCGAGAGAGTCAAGGCCTCACTAATGATGACTGGGGAACCTCCTGGAGTCATACTTCCTTTACTGATGAAATACTTTATGCTGAACCACCTCAGCGATTCAGGATGCTGACTTTAACACTCTATGAAGGAAGTTCTGATCCAACCAATACATCCTGAAGTATGAGTGGCTGATGAATGCTGAACGGGATGACGATGCAGTTAAATGTCGAAGATTCCCGATCTCTCTAGGGGCATAGCTACTATGTGGTTCACTCGTTTTCCGCCTCGATCTATTTCTTGTTTTGACCAACCGGCAACCAAGTTTGTTGAGAAGTTACGGATGCATGTCGCAAGGCTGAAGGATGTTATCACTCTGTCTAGTGTAACTAAAGCTCCCAGAGAGAAACTCCGATGTTATTTGGAAAGATTCCATGCTGCGTGTGTTGAGATCGGCAATCCTAATGATAAATCCATTCTTATGGCATTGACCAAGGGGATTGACCCCAATTCTAAATTCGACATCTGGTTGGCCGGAAAACCCCCTGCGTCATTGGACCATTTCTATTCCAAGGCAGCCTAATTCTTGAGAAGGGCGGATGCAAAACAGTCTAGGAAACAGGATGACGCAGGGCCTAACATGGGAGGAATTCAAAGTAATGTTGCAGTTAAACAGTCCAGGGAGAGTTTCGAAAAAGTTCGGTCGAATATACATAATAAACAGAATCAGCAAAAAGGCAATGGGAATCATAATAGAAAGCAAGATCAGAACCATGGCCCGCGATGTAGGGATCCTATGTCTAATAATTATACTCCACTAAATACGTCGCTGGAGAATGTTATCTACAAACCTGCAATATTATCCAATATATGAAGTCTGCTCCGAAGCCATCATCGGAAAGGCAGATCCAAATAGGGAAATTTTGTAGATTTCACGAGAGTTGTAGCCATAATACAAATGAGTGTCATCATTTTCAAGACCTCATTGAGAAGTTGATAAGAGAGAGGAAGTTAGAACAGTTTGTGCGGGCGCCGCAGTCTGGAGGTGCGGGCCCATGAATCAAAATCGTGTACCTAATCAGGCGAGACAGGAGGAACCTGCTCGTACCAGTAGTAGGTTAGTGATAAATACGGTAAGTTGTGGTCCTCGTCCAGCAGATCGAAGCTGGAAGGAAATGGAGTGGTATGCCTATTCTATTAGGCATGCGAATTGCGAGTGCTGTAGTAGTTTTGAGAACAGGACTCTGGCCAAACAACAGAAGACGATGATTGACGACATCATGTTTCGAAATAGAGATGCTGACAAGGTCGAAGCCCCTACTATTGATCCACTTGTCATATCAACACAAGTAGGTCCTACTTGGATGAAGAGGATCATGCTCGACAGTGGAAGTTCTGTGAATATCTTGTTCAAGTGAGCCAATGACCAAATGAAGATGGAAGCCAAAGATTTGAAACCTTGCCAGTCTCGAATCCACGACTTCAATGAGAGCGCTACTATACCCATTGGAGTAGTGGAACTACCAGTGGAATTGGGAGTTGGAGAACATCGAAGAGTCCGGATACTGCAGTTTGTTATTTTGGATATAGACTCTTTGTATAATGCTTTCTTGGGCCGACTAGCCCTAGCTGAATTCAGGGCAGCCATTTCCCTATGGTGTTTGACTTTAAAATTCTCCACCAATCATGGAGTTGGAGTCGTTCAAGTAGATCAGGTTGCTAGGCGAGCCTGTTATGTTGCTGAGCTGCATGCGACGTAGCGAAAGGAGAAAGGAAAGGGCGTAGAAGAATCTCTCAACGTCCATTTTGTTGAAAATTGACAATTGGTGCCTGGGCTTAGGCTCGGGTACCCCAACCAATTCCAAAAAGATCTTGACTCGAGAGATAAGGAAATTTAAGATGAAAGTAAAGACAGTCAAGTTTCTTTGGCCAAACTTACGATCGATGTCCCAATCGATGATAGCGATGATTCTAGAATGATAAAGATTGGGTCCCAATTAAGCTAACAAATGTAAGATAAATTGGTTGAATTTGTCCGGGCAAACCTCAACGTGTTTTCCCGAAAGCATTCTGACATGTGTGGGATCTCGTCGGACATCACAGGCCACACGTTGAATATTGACCCATGGTATATCCCGATTACGCAAAAAAGGCATGGTATGGATCTCGAGAGATCTGCCGTCCTTAAGGAAGAGGTCGATAAGTTAAAATTGAATGGGTTTATTCGAGATTCCTTATACCCGAAGTGGGTATACAATCCTGTACTTGTCCGAAAGCCAAATGGAATATGGGGGACGTGTGTTGACTACTCAGACTTTTACAAAGCTTGCCCGAAAGACAGTTTTCCACTTCCCCAAATTGATCAGTTCATATATTCAACGACTGGACACGAACTCTTATCCTTTATGGATGCATATTCCGGTTACAACCAGATACCCATGCACTTACCCGACCAAGAACATACCGGTTTTGTAATAGATCTGGGACTCTACTGCTACAAAGTCATGCCTTTGGACTCAAGAACGCCGGGGCAACATACCAACGACTAGTCAATCGAATGTTTGCTAACCAGATCGGAAAGACCATGGAAGTATATGTAGACGACATGCTGGTGAAGTCATGACTCTCCACTGATCATATTAAAGACTTGGAATCGATGTTTAATATCCTTCAAAAATACAGGATGAAGCTCAACCCATTGAAATGTCACTTTGGGGTCGCATCCAAAAATTCCTTAGGTTTATCGTTAACGTTCGAGGAATCTAAGAAAATCCCAAAAAGATCCAGGTGATTAGAATCTTGAGACTCTAAGAACCATAAAGCAAGTCCAAAACCTTAACGGAAAATTAGCAACACTGAGCAGGTTCATTTCAAAGTCCACCGACAAATGCGTTCCTTTCATTGATTCGATTCAAAAAGGGAAACATGATTTTGAATGGACCATGGAATGTGAGGGTGAATTTCGAGCACTAATTCAGCACCTCTCCACACCGCCTATTTTGTCGAAGCCTACCGATCATGAGAAATTGTACCTTTACTTGGCGGTATCAAAAAACGCAATCAGTGTCGCCTTAGTTCAGAGGAAGACCGAGTGATAAAACCGATCTACAATATTAGTAAATGACTAACCGAAGCTGAGAGAAATTATCCGAAGCTTGAGAAGTTGGCCTATTGTCTCGTTATTGTCTTAGGGAAGCTCCGTCTCTATTTCCAGGCTCATCCTATCACTGTTTACACCGATTAGCCATTATGACAGGTCCTTATGCGGCCTATGACGTCTGGTAGGTTACTCAAATGGAATATTGAACTAAGGTAGTTTGATATTACTTACACTCCGAGGCGGGCTATTCAAGGACAAGTCCTAGCAGATTTCATAGCCGAATTTACAATCCCAAAGGACTTGCTCGAAACTAGTGAATCTTCTGAGTATATCTGGAAGCTGCATATTGATGGTGCATCAAACGACTAGTGCTCGGATGCTGGAGTTGTACTTGAAACCCTCGAAGGTCGATCCATATGTTATGCTCTAAAGTTTGACTTTTGTGTGACCAATAATTAGCTGAACATGAAGCCTTGCTTGCCAGATTAAAACTAGCCCGAGATTTGAGAATCATTGCTGTGGAAATTTGTTGTGATTCACAATTAGTTGTGTGTCAAGTTCGGGGTGAATATCAGACAAAACATCGAAGACTGGCTGCTTACCTAGCTCGAGTCTAGGAGATACTTAATCAGTTTGATTATTATGCCATCTTCTACATACCCCGTGAGCGTAATCAAAAAGGCTAATTCATTGGCAAAGTTAGTAAGCACGGACGAAGCACAACAAATGGGACTCGTTCCTGTGGAAATGTTATCTTCCCCAAGCATCGATCAGATGGAGACATATTGGATATTTGAAATCACTCCCCATAAGGAGTCATAAATGACTCCGTTTCTAAATTACCTTAAGCATGGAACACTACCTGAGAGTAGGAGTGAGAAGAGATAGATTCTTTGAAAAGTCTAATTGTTCACTATTCAGAATGGAGTCATGTGTAGAAGAGGATATTCCGTTCCTTTACTCCGATGTACCGCTCATGATGACATTAAGCAAGTATTACATGATGTACACGAATTAGAATGTTGCGATCACATCGAGAGGCAAGCTCTCGCTAAGAAAGTACTCCGATACGGGTATTATTGGCTGACTGTAAACTGTGATGCAGCAAATTACGCCAGGAAATGTGATAAGTGTCAAAAGCATGTTCAAATTCCTAGAGCCCCATCTACTGAGATAACCTAAATGGTCAGTCCATGGCCGTTTGCAGTATGGGGCATTGACATCATTGGCTCTCTACCTCTGGCCAAAGGTGGTGCGAAGTATGCCATTGTCGCAGTTGATTACTTTATCAAGTGGGCCGAAGCTGAAGCTCTTGCTACAATCACGATGAAGAAGGTGATCAACTTCGTAGTCTGCAATATTATCTGCAGATTTGGTCTCCCACGTACCATCATCACTGATAATGGAACCCAGTTCGACAGTGTTGGATTCAAAGGTTTCTGCCATTGATTCCACATTCAAAAGAAATTCTTTGTAGTTTCACACCCTCAAGCGAATGGCCAGGCTTAAGCTGTTAATAAGGTTATCAAGTCTATTCTAAAGAAACGACCGGAAAAGGTCGGGAACAAGTGGGTTGGTGAACTTCATATAGATTTATGGGCTTACCGAACAACCCAAAACTTCGCTACCGTACACATTCCATTCTCTCTTTCCTACGCTTTAGAAGCCATTATTCTAGTCGAGATGGAACTACCTTCTCATCATGTGACTTATTATGATCCAAAGAAGAATGCCATACTATTTGCTGAACCCTTGGATTTGTTGGATGAGAAGCGTGAAGAGGATGATTTGAAGGCAGCCGCATAGCGAAGTCGAGTAGCCCGATTTTACAATGCTAAGGTCCGACCTCGAACCTTTGAACTCGGCGATCTCGTCCTCAAAAAATCTACCCGGTTCCTTCGCATATGAAACCAACGTAGGAAGGACCGTATGTGATTGAACGAAAGCTCGGAGATGGCACATTTAAGTTATCGACCATTGACAGTCTTACTTAGCCAAGAGCCTAGAATAGCGAGAGTCTCCGTCGCTACTACACATGACAGGCTTATTTTATTTTAGTCTATTTTTCATCTGCAATTTGTTTCTGCATTTTGAAATTTGAATTTGTAATAAGGCAACTGACTTTGCCGTATTTTCTCATTTTAGCAATAAAAAGCCATCTCTTCGAGCCAGAGCCGTGATTTATTGAATGTGTCATACAACCATCACGATGCAGGAAGAGCTAAGTTCCATCATATGGTGGGATTTATTCAAATAGGGAGTGACTGTGATACGACCGGTCACTCACTAAGTGAAACCCGAGCTCGAGGGAAAGCCATCACACTGAAGCCAAAGAAGGATTGACACACGACAATCCTTTAGCTAATTCCAGTCTCCAGGAGTGTGAGCTAGAGTGTAAACTTATGAATGCATTTTCGAAGAGGGTGGATCCGTCCACCTAATAACTTCGACTGTATTCTAACTAAGTTCGAGGATGATGGACTCATCCATCTAACGACCTCACTTCTTAACCCAAGGTGGATGTGAATCGACCATCCACAATCCTGATATCCCGGAGTGCGAACGAAGTCCTAAAAGCCTAAACAGATGTGACTGACCATCTGTTGGCTAATTTCGAATTCCCAGAGTGCGAGTCGGAGTATAAACACCGACTCCGAATTGCCAGACTGTAAGTTGGAGTATAAACATCAAACAACTTCAAGTTCTCGGAGTGAAAACTAGAGTACAAACGTCGGTTATCTTCGGATTCCCAGAGTGCGAACGAGGGTATCGACTGCAAATAACTCTGAGTCCTCAGAGTCTGGTCAGAGTATAAACATAACTCGGGTGTGAGTGACCACTCATAAACTAACTTAAGTCCATAGAGCGTGGACACATACTTAATACTTAAACAAGCGTGATCTACTGCCGACATGCAAATGCAAATCCTTAGAGTATGGATGTGATCATTAATAAGTGAGTGAGTGTGATTCGACCACTCGACTCTCACTTGTTTCAGCATCAATTTAATGATGTTAAGCTCGATGAAATGAAGGTGAAATGTCATCGCTGGCCGATATTTACAACTCATCCCTGAAAATGGGGGCAGAACTTAAGTGTCAACCATTGACTGAAGCAATGCAACATCAAAATTCAACTTAATCTTCGATTATGACCATGTTTGTAATTTCAAGACTTAACAAGTAAACACAAACTCAACTCGAATGTCAAAACTTCGCAAGTGCACTGAACAAAATCCAAATGTTGGAACACTTAAGAAAATAAACAATAATTGAGTTGAAGCCAAAATAGAAATTTCATTTCAACTATTTGTAAATGGAATTTATGTAATAGTTATTTCCAAAATCCTACCAACGAGGGCCGAACCCGCATCTATACACGGCCTATACAGGAAAAAACAAAAGAAAATTCCTATCTGCTCAAAAATGAGCCAAAAAGACCTATCTACTCTTTCTTTTTCCTTGGCTTCTTCTTCGGCATAGAGCCATTGGAGCTGCTAGTGATTTTCCTCTTCGAGCCTTTACCTTTCACCGGTTGATCCCTAGTGGGTGGCATTATGTCCACTTCCTACTCCGAACTCACATGTATAGGAATACTACTAGAAGGCGGAGTCGGGGGGATCAGATCAACTGTAGGAGATGGGATAAGTATGCTGGTGTCAAAAACCATACCACCGGGCGATATCATCCTTAACGGAGCCAGGCCAGGTCCCGCCATTCCACCTCTGAAGCTACTGGTCTGGGCTGCTGCTTCCATTTTGGCATTTATCTCAGCTATAATCTCTTCCTCATGAAGTGTTTGTGCGGCGCTAGGAATGTCTATAGCTAGACTTGAGAAACTAGTCACCGGTGCGCTTCCTCTCATGACAAATGGCAGATCTGCAAAGGGGTCACTGTGTTGATCGAGAAGTTCCTCCATCATCTGCCCATCAAAGGAAAGTGTGCTCCCTTATGTTTCGCCAATCGACGTGGTAGTTGTCGTAGCGACTGATTCAGTTACAATAGCCTCTGGGGCAGGATGCGATTCTTGAGTGGTGGCAGGTAGCGCAACTGATGTAGCTCCAATCACTCGAAAGAAACAAAGGAAGTTGTTATTAAGTATTTCAGGTGAAGCTTCTAATCATGAAAAAGTCTATGAAATGTTCAGATACCTTCCTCAGTTTGGCTTGTTGTTGGTTGAACGGTCTCAGAAAGTTGCTTGCTAGCTTGAGATATCTGCGGTTGATTCGGGTTATAAGCAGGAACGGAATGAGATTCTGCCGCGGAGGTTGGTTCAGGCTGAGTCGGCATAAGGGTTTCAGGACTTGTATCATGGTACACTAGATCCTTCTCCAACCTTCGAATGTTGACCGTCAAGCTTCTCCTTCTCATACGAAATCATAACATCATGAAGAATTTTTCTTTCATCTTCATCCAGCATTCGACTCTCAAGCTCGAATTCATCGACTGATCGCCCTGATGGGCAGTTTTCCCATCCTCAACTAGACGACCCTAATCGTTGTATAAGCGTGTCGGATAGTTGTTGAGCCAGGCTAGGTTGCTATTTTTCAAGACGTTGGCATTATAGGTGATGAGGAGATCTTCAATGTCAACCTCTAGCCTGGACTCTGCCATTTGGACCTTCTCCTCAACCTCAGTCTCTACCACACGGACTTCAGCCGTTGCCGCATCCCGTTCACCCCGAAGCGCTATGGCCTGTTCACATGCCTCTTGGGTGCGCAATTTGCGTCATCCCTTTCCTTGATAATTCCGAAGAATTTAGCTTTAAGCTCGTTAAGTTCTTTGAGAGCCGCATCTCGTTCGGTAGTTATAGTGGTGTTCCGATGACCCTTCTCCTCCACCTAGGCAAAGTGTGTTTGCCTCATCCTCTCCATGGCCAAGTTCACCTCATCGGCCTTTTGAGTGGCATCTATTTCTGACTTTTGGAAGGATTCGTCTTCATCATTAAGCACTTGGTTGATTCAATCCTTCCGAGTGAGCTCGTTTTATAATTTCCCTATGGTGGTTGCCCGCTCAAGGCCAATTTCGATGCTTTCTCTACGGCTTTCGCCCACTCCTCATACTGAGTGTAGATGTCATGAATATAATCATGCATCGTGCTCTCTGCCTCCGCTGGAATTCTCTTTAAGTGCGAGGGGAAGATGTAGCCATCAAAGCAAATATTTGGAAAATCCTTCTTCAATTGTGCGATTCTAATAGCCCCTTCTCCGGTGGGCTCGGTAATAGCTTGTTCGGTGACAAAGGGAGTTTCAGCCTCATGTCTACGGCAGTGTGATTCAGGCCTAGAGGCTTAAGAAGATGATTTTTATGGTGGGGAGGCTCTACAATTTGTTTCCATAAATCGAGGGGTGTGTAGAGATTCTAGGAGGTGGAGAACGGGATCGAGATCGATGTCTATAGTCCCTGTCCGTATCCATGGCATATCTTTCTTCGCTAGAATATCCGCGATCATAATCCCTCTCTGCCTCTCTCCTATGTGAGTCATAATACGAAGAGGATCGACGAGTTGAGCGAAGACTTCTCAACATCGACCCACGTCCAGACATTGTACCTACAAAGTAAGAGAAACAAAGTTAACAATCTCCTGAAGTAAACAGCTTGCGATGGGAAATCATGTAGTGCCGTGAAGTGTATATGTATGTGCAACCCCCTGACCAACCGAAAATGTTGGCCACACTTGTGGGAAGAGACTCACTTAGTCTAAGGCACTTTGAAGCTCCTCCAATCCGGCGTCGTGTTGAAGTGACACATAATCCAAAATTGGGATATCGGGAAGCTCTTCGAAATGGTTCTTGATCTGCGAGGGAGGAGCCTCTGAAATTCTAATACCAAAAACAGGGAGAGTCACGATCACCGATTTCCATCTCCCAGACTTAGAACGCTTATGGGCTGCGGCCTTGCCTTTTTTCCTTCCCTTAAAATCTTGAAAGCTACCAGAAGGCCCAACTATGGGTTCATCATTTGTGGGCGTACTTTCCTCGCTATCCCCCTCGAAACTTATGGCCTCGAGCACTTTGCGCTTCATCCATCTCGTCGGGACTGCCTTCAATGTTCCTACAATCCTTATACTCTGATTTCGCTCTATCAGCCCAACAATCTTCAAGTTTCGGTCTTTTAATACCAACTCTATTTCCCTTATCTTATTTGGTACTTCTTGAGGGACCTGCACTCTCTCTTTAAAATGCATGCCTTTGGGTCGTGGAATTACAACAGTTAAGAAATGGAGATATTAGTTTTGGTATCATCTATGATTATCTCGTTCACTACTTGAAAAGATCGCAGCACTTACATCTGACTAACCATCGGTTGGCGAATCTTGGAGCACATCGGACATAGGACCACTCCATTTTAAGATAACTCAGCCTGGTCCACGAGCCGATCATAACTTGACGATTCCTGAATGATTCTAGGAATATGAACGAGGAGATATCTCCCCTACTTTGACATTAAATTAGTATATGATCTCAATCAGGGTTGGTGGTCGAAAAAGATGCTCCATAAATATAATAAATAGGTTGTTCAACATTGCATATCCATTCGGATGTAGCTGTGATGGAGCAATTTTAAAAAAAGACGGCACTACTATAATGTACCGGTTGAATGGAGGAAGTGGTCCCGCTGTGCATGCGTGGCGATTAAAGGCAGTGGATCCCTATAGGGGAGCATGCGGTCTAACATTCGGTCCCGACAATAACACGTCATCTAACGACAAACCATGCCTTAGGCATATCCGTCCCATCATGTCTTCGAGGACGTTTGATGGAATAGAATCTTATGGGTTACCGATCAAAATAGCACTCGGTAGCCATGTAGGGCGGGATTTATAACTTCGGCCGCGATGGCCGATATCTCTATTATTAAGGGAATTGAACTCTAAATTTCCTGCTGTTGTAAGACTGTAGACTCCATAGCTAACTAATTATGAAAAATCATCATTAGACGATAATAAGCCCGTGTATCCCCCAATGTGAAGTCTAGGAACATGCATGTGCAGTGCTACATGTTACTTGAGATATTCTACAAAGTATGAGAGAATATGCAAACGACAAGACTTCAAAATTCAAATGGGGTGACCATTATCGCTGACCGTCACAGTCATGCCATCTAGGCTTTGGAGAACGATCTGTATTGAAGTTCATTAAGATTTTAATTAAATTACAGTTCCATTGATGGGCCTTAAAGATGGTCAAATATGCGGTTTAATGATCAAGTCCAATTATGCAAAGCCCAGGCTCGTCGGAATCAAGTGTTCGAATATGCATAAAGTAGGTGAATTCGTATCCATCAACGGTGTAGTAGGATTGTCCTCTCAAAGCTTGAGTTCATATCGATCAAAAGCTTGGACCAATAGTTTGTTTGCATCAATGCGTTCGTATCAATACTCTGTTCGTATCGATCACCAAAAGTGCAGTTCGCATCCATCAGAGGAAGCATGATCGTATCGGTCATGGAGCGATACTTCGTATCGACTGCTAAGAATTCATTTCGAATCGATGTGAAATCGCCTTTGCTTCCTATCGACCCTAGTCATGCAATTTTGTATCCATCATCCTGAGTCGACATAAACTCCTATGACCCTAGATCGATACAAAGCTCATTCATCCGTCCATAATCGATACGAGTTACCCCATCGTCTCAATCGACAGCACCTCTTCGCCTCCAAGCGTCAAGAATGCCCTGGTTCTCTCCTCTACCCTGCTCAGACCCTGCTCCGGCATCGTCGACACCAGAACTGGTGATGACCATGGATAGAGCGGCGTTAAAACTCAAGTCTTATCGTTTTGGGATAGTATTGAATTATTAATTACTAGTTAAAGCAATCGGTTTGAAAGATCGATGGATTGTTCGGTATGGGGATGAAGTCGGTTTTCTTCTTTTCTATCTTGATCAATACAAAGACAGGAGAAATAAAGTGAGCAAGTGAGGAAAAAATGCTAAGTATGAAATGTATTTATATAGATGCGTAGCCAAAGAGAAATGATTCGCCTCCTAGTTATTTTGACCAATGTCAACATGTTACTTCTATCGATACGAAGATGTTTATTCGTATCCATCTTAAGTCCCTCGATACGAAGAGAGACTCGATGAGAGACAAAGGAAAAGCTCGCGTGAACTGTTTGAAACCATAAAGATACATCGATGCGAAAGGAATGTTAAAACTACACTAGTGCAATAGGGTTCCATCGATACGAAACACTTGTTCGTACTCATTGATACGAACAACACTATTCGTATCCGTCACTTTGAAAGTTGTAGGGGTTCTCAGCCATCGATGCAAAGATCATCATAGAATAATATTTGGATAATTCAACTCTATTGATATGAGATTCATGTTTATTCATCTCGAATCAATTTAGGAGAGGATCGATACAAAGGGTTACTCCAAAGTGACCACCAAGCATGTGTGTTATCCCGCCTTTGGGCTAGGCCGTGATATCAAGGAATTAACTAAAAATCAAAGATCGCTCAACCTGAATATCGATTATGCGCAGGCTCACTATGGATATCGACGAGTTTTTTTCCTCATCTGGATCGAGCTACATTTGACGAGACATGACAAGCAAAGCTATAATAGCCAACGTTCTAAATTTCAAGTCAATCGGAGTTAGTGTGCTCGAGATATGATCGATACAACTCAAGTGATCAAGCTGTTCGTATCCATCAAAAAACCATGTTCGAGTCGATTTGTTCGAATCCATCTGGAACTACACTGTTTGTGCCCATCTAGAAGGACCTTGTTCGTATCCATCAAGCGTTGACCATTCGTATCGATCCACCAATGCGCTTCACTTCGTATCCATCATGAAGGCACTATTCGTGTCAATCATGGAGCCACTGTTCATATCTGTCATAAAGCCACTGTTCGTATCCATCATGGCTAAGCAAAGCCGCTACTTTGTATCCATACAAACAGAGCAATTATGGTCGATACGAACAGTGCATAATGATTGATATGAATAGAGCGAGTTCTGATGGTCGATACGAATAACATACTACTGATCGATGCGAACAATATACTACCGATCGATATGAACAACATACTACTGATTGATTCGAACAAGGCACGTGCAAAGGGGAGAGTTAGTCGATCGGCATGAACTTCGGATCGGTCCTAAAATCAAGTGCCACATTAACTTGTAGGCACGTGCTCAATATCGATTCAAACTGATCGATACGAAGGTATCAATTCGAACAAGATAGCCTACATTAAACCCAAACTTGAATCGATCATAACTAGCAATCTACAAGTCCAAATGCTACCAAATTTTCACAGGAGTTTGCGTAGAACCTAAGGATGTTCCTACTCAATTTCGACTCGATTGGGAAAAATCTTGATCGAATGAAATTAGTTCGTATCGATCACGGACCGAGTGCAAATCACATGGGATCAATCGAGTAGTCCCACCTACATGCTAGAAGAGGTCTCCTAAGATCTGAGCGAGATATTTGCAGCATATGCCTATAAATAGCATCTCAAAGCCTACAGAAAAGAGACTTGGTTCTCCGACGTCCAGACTCTACTGAATTCATTTTTGCACTCCAAGACCACTGTTGTACTTGAAAATTACCACTATAGTTCACTGCAATCAGTTGTAATCCGTAAGAAAACATCAATAAAGTCATCAATTTCATAGTGGACATAGGCCATACGCCGTACCACTCTAAATCATTGTGTTTCTGTGTGTTTAGCTGATCTGTTTTTGAAGTGTTTGTTAGATAATCTTCATTTTCCATTTATTTTCTTCATTTTATCTCTTCAAATACTTCCAAGGAGGGCTGTGCCCAATTTTGGTACAAACACTAATAGTTACTGGATAACAATGGAATGACTCACTAAATAATTTTTTGTTTGTTAATATGCGTTAATTTCACATAGTTTCCTCAATTTAAGAATATCGTCGAGCTTCAATGTGAAAACTCTGCTTTGATTATAGTTAAATTATGGCATGGTATCCACCGAAAGACTACAGTTGGGTCGAGTGAAAGCATTGGAAGTGAAACACTATTTAGAAGAGAATTTTCTCCATGGTTGTAAAGGGTTGGTATCGTGGGATTAACATAAAGTCGGACTCTCGCAAGAGCAGTATGATTAATAATAATTGTTATTATTGAACCAAGAATTTTGTGTTTGCACTTACAATGTTGATTGTGGACAACTTTGGATTTTTGTTCAAAACCAAACTCCATAAGTCCTAATGTGATATAGTTTAAAAAAAAGAATTGTGTAAATAATCATCACTGTTAGGTTCCGCATATAATAAGTAAAATTGGATTTTGCCAAAATAAGATGTAAGCGATAAATCCAACCAAAATATCATACACTAACTAAAGCGACATGTGAACATTAATAATCCAATTGTTCAATATTAATCAGTTACTAATTCACAAATTTGAGTCTCACAACCATAATGAATTCTCCAAAAAACAACATGATTTAATTGATTTATAAAATATTGTAAATTAATGAAATCAATTAATATTTAATAAATATTAATTATTATTCAATTTAGTTGATGTTTGGGAGTTGTTTGAAATTATTTGAATGCATTTATAAAAGTTTATTTGCATGCATCGATATATAATACCAGTGTAATTTTAAATGAGTTTAAATAAAAGATAGTTGCATAAATTGATTCATGAAAAATTTATGTAATTTGGTGGCATGTAATTTAAGCCTACCATATGGAAAATGAGGAGTGCAAAGAGTGATACTTAAGGAAATTGATTAGGTAAGCTAAACAATGTGAAATGTTTCATTCTTTCAATTAAAAAAAATCCGTTAATTCACTTTATATAGATATTAATTCTTTTTCATTCATTTTTCCCTTCTCTACTCTAGGCCGTTTATGGTAGGAAAAATTAATGATTTCCACAAAAGTTCAACTCTAAATCAAATGCAAACATAAAAAATAATGAAACATAAGTGGTTCATCCATCTCTTGCAAGGATTGGGAGTGGATCTAGGAGATCCGAGGAGATAGCTTCATTCAAGATGTGATTTTTTGGCAACATCCATAGGTAAATATTGTCACCGCCTGCTTTTCTGTACCCTTTAAGTTGATAATAAATCGCACATATCTAACTCAAATTGAACAAAAAGACGGAACATGAAGGGTAAAAAAGAAAAAAATAAGACAGAACAGAATCTCACACGAATGAAATAATATATAATATTGAACAATATCTTTATGGTGAAAAACTTTTAAAATACATGTACCAGAGTCTGCTTTGATTCGGTCTGGATAGTTATAAACATCTGTCCTTACAGATGCAGACAAGAATCAAACAACTGCAGCGGATAATATAATACATCCATATATAGAAGAATATCTCCATCTCTCCTTTGGAAACTCCAACCGTCTTCAACTAAACCTGAAACTACTCGGATCTGACCCAAGTATTGAAAATAGCTGGTAAGGCTTGATAAACCAGCATGAGAAAAAATCAATAACAAATGACGGTGTCATATATCAGCCTTCGAATAAAATCCTTTGAAAAGAAAGAGTATCTCATAAGATCACGCCCATGCGTTAACACGGATGGGTTTTCACCTTATGATAGCCAAAATGCTTTTATATATCAAAACCTTTGATATTATTTATAATGACATTGCTTTGAAAACATTTGCAAATAAACTTATAAATCTTAGCCGAAATTGTTACCATTATTAAATTTCGGACCTAATCATTTAAGGCTATACAAACAAAACTGAAAGTTTTAATTGGAGAATGGATTTCTATACAAATGATCAGGTGAATGGACGACCTTCCGATGGTTACACTTCTAGTTGGATGTCCTGAGGACCATAGAACATCCGCTCCCCTACCAACACAAGACCGGCCCACCTCTGTAACTAGATAGTATCGAATATGTCATCCCCTGGTCATTACCGACCTTTATAAGAGCGCTCGATTTCCATATACCACATCCATATTAATTTACATCCCGAATGTTATAGTGGGAAGAAATATATCTAGAAGGGAATGATCATATCCTAATGGGAATGACCCACTTAGCCTTGATGCATCTACCCTGTTTCGGTCATTTTCGGTTGATGAGGTTTTTGGCAACGATTACCTTTTCACATAGCACAAATTCCTTCCACTTTGAATGTCACATTGCCATTCCATATTCACATGATTGGTCTCTATAAATATATAACTTTCTGAGCTTGTATGTCTTGGGAAAGGGTTTAATCTAAGAGAAGGTATCTTCTCCACCACCGACTGATATACATTTTATATAGATCACTCAATGAGATTAGAATGCAAGGTCAGACACTGGTCTATACAAGTTCGTTCTGGGACTGAACGAAACCGAAGGTACTTTACTCGGCTATTACTAGGCGAGAAGTCCTTGTTTTTCTGAGGTTTTTCATAACAAAGAGACCATTGCTATAATAAGTAAATCGAGAGTTTATCTCCAATTAATCAACAAGTAGTCCTTCGTTATTGTTTGTCTCAATATCTCCGTCTTCAAACAGCTTCATTCTTCGAACATGTAAATTGGTTCGAAGTGGTTTTCGGGTAGGAATCATCCAAATTTGATCTGGGTTCCTTTGAAATCCAATTATCGATAAACACAAGTAAATATGAGTACATAGGATTTATTAAACCTCATTTCACTATAATTCTTTTGGTTAATTACGATTCCCTTTTTAATCTTAGAGTAATTCTAAGTTAATTCACTTACTACCTGGAAAAACATTTCATATTTTCTTACTTATCATCGGTCCAGAATTTCTTAACTTTTAGGCGGGTCAAAAACAATGTTATTTTAGGCATCGTTTACTGTAAACCTTAAAATCAATCTTAGAAAACATTATTGAGTAAACAAAATCATACAAATCATTCTAATTTTACTCAACATCAGTTTCCATATTCAACAAGTGCTATAGGTGGAATAATGGTAAATTACCTTTTAAATTCCACAAATAGTATGAGTTCCTTCTTAAGAATTTAATACCAAGTATAAGAAGATTATCTCTATACAATCCAAGTTGTAGTTTATTCATTTTGGAGATTGCTTAAATTTTGGATAATACTAATCTTCTTTTATTTTGGAAAAACTTAATATAATCTTTTTTACAGAATTCGGGCTTTCCTTTCGATTTGTTCCACCTCTTACCTAAGAAAAAAATATATAAGCTAGGTATGTTTAGGGCATTGGTTGCTCCATTCCTAACCTTAGTTAAACACCTTGTTTTATCTTTCCAGATCTCACAGGTGGGACAAATGTACTAGTCGTTTCTGCATACTCAATTATTAGCTTTTATTTTGTAATTGATTATAAAGATTCCAAAATATCTTTTAAATGCTAAACTATCCTTTTAAAACATTAAAAATTGATTTCAGGAAATATCATTAGTTTAAACCTTCTTTTTTTAAAAGTCGTAGAAACGGCAGTAGAAAAAGTGCTACGGAAAGTGCTTCATAAGATTATTTGATTTAAAAAACTTTTTAATATTTGAAAATTCATATTTTCCACTTGAAATATCTTCTAAACTATTTGAATAGATTTATCAAATTTATCCATATTTTTTACTACTAAAAAACGTCCATTTAAAAAGACTTCCCGTTATGGTCACTTAACTGTACAAGTGCAATTTTTCTAGAAATTTATTTGGACATAATTCCAAATCTACAACATGAAATTTTGATTTTCCTTTTCCATTTGAAAACTATGGTTATAATAGTCAGCATATTTCTTGTTTTGAAGAAATCCGAACTATACTTGACGGTATACACTCATTTGAACTTTTCGGCATGAAATAGCAAACTATCGTTATGTGACGCACCTAGTTTTAACTTAATTTACAATATTTGAAATAAATTCTCTAAATAGAATATAATTACTTATAAAAACATTACTAATCATTTCAAATCGATATTTTGAATTTTTAAAGTATTAAAAATATTTTTTCACCATTCCCATATTATAATATTATTAAGTTCCTATTATTTTAATATTAAGTTTTAAAATCCAATTTTAATTCAATTTCAATTCTAACTTTAAATTAAACCTTAATTTAAACTTAGATTTCAAATATAATTTCAATTCTAATTTAAACTTCAACCTTAATCTCAATTTCAATTTTCAAAATTGATTTCAGTTTCACTTTTACTATTCATCTCAATTTCAATTTCACTTTTCATTTCAAATCTAATTCAAATTTTGATTTCGATTCCGATTTCAATTTCAATTATACTTCAATTCTAATTTGACTTTATTTTCTAAATCCATATTTTATTTTATTTTCTATTCACAAAGAGGCTTAATAATTCCAACATATATCATATTAACAAAACTGGTCATACTTAACAAAGGGATTACTCAATCAACAATGAGCATAATTACTTTCAATATTCATCACTAACGTAACATCCATTCTCATAGCATAGTGATTATCACGATGTAAGTATATTAGCATAACTCTACTATCCATCTAACATATTCAAACGTCCATATCATCAAATGGTGATTATCTAACATAACATATAAACTTGATAATTAATATAATAAAATAACGATGAGAATTTTTCACCTTCATTTCCACTACGTTAATCTTTCGCCAAAATAGCGTGCATCACGAACTAATGCACTCTCTTTTTTCCATGTTTCGAACTTGTCGCTTCGAATTTATTTTTCTCTTTTTTTCTTTTTCTTTTTTTATGGAGGAGGGTACAGCTTGGGGAGTGTGTGAGGGTAGACGAGTAGGGTGTGTTTTTGGGTCCTAGGTGGCAAGTATGGATGTTGGAGGGGGGTACGGGTTGGGTATGGGCGCGTGTGGCTTAGGCGCGGCAGGTACATAAAGGTAGGAGGGGTAGAGCTCGGGTGTGGGTGGAGGAAGCTTGGCCATGGGTTTTGGGAGGTGGGTAGGTGAGTTTGGATGCGTGTAAAGTGGTGTGGGAGAAGGTACGACCAAAGTAGAGGAGGAGGAGGTGGGAAGCTATGAAAATGGAGGAAGAAGAAGATGGAGAAAGTGAAGAAGAGAAGAGTTTGAGTTGTGAGAAATGAAGTGAAAGTGATACCTATTTATAGGTGATGTTTTGCATGTAAAATTACCTTTCTATCCTTTGCTATTCTTTTAGCTTTACGCCCTTGATTTAACACCTCAAGGACATGCATTATGGAAGAAAAGGATGGCCCATTAATGTGATTTGAATATGTGAAATGATTACTCTCCTTTTGTTTTCTTAATTTTTTCATTTTAAAATGAAGACTTTGTTTTGATTTGATTTGCATTAAATGGATTTGTAAGTGTGCATTAATGGTAAGCATATGTGTCGCTAATTCCTTTAGTTTGCTATCTTTTTTACTTTCCATTTTCTTGAATTCTATGCATATAAGTTCCATCTTGCATAAGAGAATAGAAAGATATGTAATGATGTTGTTTTCTTAGCTTACTTATACACTCTTTTTCCAAATCATGCACTAACAACATTTTTATCATTTTCTTTTATTTATTTTATAAAAAAGATATTTTGATTTATAAGATGTAAACACAAGTGTTATATAGTTCGTAAAATGGTATCATATAAGTTACAAAGTGCATATGATCATTTAACGTTGCGATGACTTATTACAGTTGAAAGCAACATTGTTATCGACAAATTTTACAGTCAAAATTTGATGTTTTTGCTAAACTATATATTTAATTAAAGCAATCTTAAAAACTGATTTCCTATTGTATTAAATAAATTAAAACAAGTTTATCTAGGTTAAAATCCTATATCGTTGGGGTTAATATCAAAATATTGGATTTTGGGGTTGCATTGACACAATATGACAAAGTTTGAATATTTTTGTAAAACCATTATAAGCCTATTTTTAAATCCATAAATATACTTCTATTATCTTTACTAAGTTATTTTAATATAGTTTAACTTTTAAAACAAATATTTAAACATATTTATTTAAGCATTTATTTATTTTAACAAAACTTAACTTTTGCTGATTTGTGATAAAATCCAAATTTTATACTTTTTAATTATTAACTATAAGAAATAATGATTTCTCCATTATTATTTATTATATATAACATATTTAATTAAGTTTTAAATATTTTTAAATTTTAAAATAAACAAAATCTCTCATTTTCGAAGTAGCGAAATTATGAGTCGTTACAACTATCTTATTTAGTTTATGTTACTTGTTTGTTTAGATACCTTTATGTGCTATTATGTGGTTCATCTTGTTGCAAGTTGTTTAAAACCCTTTATTTCTATCTCTAATGAAAGCATGTTAATTATGTTGATTTAAGTCCAATATGTTTCTGCTTTTTATCTCATCTCAAAATATATTTATTATTGTTGATATGATTTTGTCCATCTTTTTCCCTTTTAATTTGTTGACTTCTTTTGTGTTGTTTGGATTTATATGTTCATATCATGGATTTACCTATTACTAAATTGTCTAATTCCTATTCTAATGTATTGTGTAACGACCGCGATTTTTCGTTGCCGAAAAATCGAAATGTTAGGGTTTAAGAAGAAGAAAGAGGTAGAAGAAGGGAGAAAAGGATAGAAGAAGAACAGAAAAGAAACAACAGAATATCAGAATCTCACAATTCGCAGCGGAACAACATATAATAAATATCTGAATATCATTAAAACAAAGAACTATACATTTTATACATTACATCATTATCAGAGTTTACAACAACAATAGACAACAGAGTCAATACATCAATGGACAGTTATATAAACTTGTCCTCATACAGAATACACAACGGAATAATACATAGATAATATCATATACAAGTGGTACGTCTCGATATGTAGCTCGCCTCCTGAGCTCCATAGCACTCCTAAATCCAGAATAACCTGATAACCAAACTCTAGACTGCCCGTGTGGAAATTGGTGGGCACCCAGAGTTTAGGAAGGGAAACAATAAACTCCAGGTCAGTCATGTGACTGGTGTGAGAACTTAAAACAGTTATTTATCTTTACAACAAAGAACGGGATAATTTTAAAATCAATTCGCGGTGCTTTTTGAAAATGTACTACCATAAGACCTCCCACAACACACACAATGCAAACGCAGACTTGGAGGAGATTTCTTCTTATGTTAGTCAAAGATGCTTACTATGCAAAATCAAATCATTTTTGATATTATTATTAGTGCATAGTGTGGAAAACATTTCGAAAGTAGAATATAAATCTTAGCCAGCATAGGTACCATTATATTATGCCTACTATAGCTACCATATTAGATGGAAGGTTCTACAACTAAAACCGTACAAGTCTCATATTGTTTTTTTGGATTTCCAACAAATGGTCAGGCGAAGGAACTTCCCATTGCCACATGGAAACGCCTCTGGAATGACGTCCCGAGAACCAAACCGGATCTCTTCCAACACAAGGCCGGGTTACCCCTAACTGGGTAACTAGTGACACGAATATGTCATCCCCCGATCATAACCGATCTATCCGAGGATCCTCGATTTCCAACAACCACAAAGCAATAATTTTGCACCAACAACATAGGTTAAGTATCTGGGCTCCATACCATGATACCACCACTATCCAGAAGGAATGACATACACTAAAAGGGCGCTACCCCCTAATAACCTTGCTGCATCCTTCCTATTTTGACCATTTCCGGGGTGTGAGGTCCGACGAAGTCTCGTCCACAAAGCCACACTTTATACAAAAGCTGTGCTTTGGGTCAACAAATGATCAAAGAAATGATCACCAAGATAAATGATCAAATAAATGATCATATCACAAATGATCAAACAATGATCATTTCACAGCAACACTCAGCATGCCACACTACCAAATTGGGAGTATATCACTAATAACCTTCAACTACATAACCTCTGAGCTCGTACGTCTCAGAGAAGGGTGTTAAGCTAAGAGAATAAATTCTCCGCCACCAACAGAAATATATTTGAAAGAAATCAGCTTTATATCTCAACTTGTAGTGTCATACATACAATCCATACAAGTCTGTTCCGGGCTCGAACAGAACCGAAGGCACTTACAAAGAAATCCTTGCATTCCGGATAATTTCTAATCACGTCTGGACTTCCCGTCACTAAGGGTGATAAAACCTCTATATCGGAGATCAGCCGATGCAGAGTAACTCAACGGTAATCCTTCCGTTTTAAAAAATATCCGGTCTTCAACACTGGTCATCAAATGCAATCCATTACGACGTATCACATATTCAGAATGGGTTATACGACCCCAAGGTCCTTTCCCGGCTAACCCGAATAGTGAGCGCTTATTCAAAAATAAGCGTGGCATTCAAATTCAAGCAATTCACAACAAATACCTATTAAAGATAAATATTGATAGTCGGATTTTTTAACTATCAATAGGCGTGTTCAACATCACCAAATTCCAAATAATTTTCCAAATTATATACTTTCCAAAATATCTTTACAGATATATATTTTCCACACTTCAATCATTTGAAAACAAATTTTCAAATCACTTTTCAATCCTTTACCATTTTTGAAAACAAATTTCAATCATTTTCCTTTCTCGGAAATACTTTCATTTCAAAATGGTTTATTTAAACCAATTAAATAAATCCTTAACGATTTACTTTATATTTACGTTCCAAATCCGTAAATTAATTCCCACACTTCAAAAATAAATCAACGTTTATTTTTAAACCAATTCCCCTTTTCATTTATAAATTCCATAGTGAATTTATAATCCCAAAATATCTCTATGATGTACGATTTTCAATTGATTTTCAATATTCACTTTAAATTTATCTTTACAAGGATAAATTCTAAAACGTTCATTTCACATTGGAAAAATATTTCCATACTTATTTAAAAATAAGTACTTCACAAATCTATTTATTTATTTTCAACATTTGAAAATATTCAGTATACTTAAATCAAAATTAAGTATATATTTCATTACTTAAGGAAAACATTCTCTTAACACATTTATTTGGGTCAAAAACGAATGTTGCGTAAAACATCGTTACGACGACCCAAAATCACTAGTATGGGGATTCAAAGTTTAAATAGATATATAAATCCCAATACTATACAAACATTTCCTTTCGGAAACCATCTACTATAACAACAATGTTATAGTCCACCATTTCCTTTTATTTCTCGAAAACGTCTATCTCAACAATAAATGCTGAAATCTATGGTTTCGATTCATAATACATTTTATAACATCTTTAAAATAATTAACTTCATTTTATAATATTTATTTTTCCAAACATGATCATTTTATTCAATAATGTATTCACTGTCCAAAATCGTGAATATATTTCCTTTAATAAACTTCAATATTCAATTTATCAAATTCAATTGATTTCGAATTTATAAAACAACGTTTATAAACTCCATTTATATTTTTATAAACTTCTATTTATAAAAAAAATCCTTTTTATATCTCATTTTAAATGCCAAATCCGATTTATAAGTTGATTACTTATAAATCTTATATTTTAAAAAATCTATCCATTTTATATCTTCATATTTCATAAATTTATAAATTTCAATTCACTTGTGAAATCCATTTTTATTTCACTTTATTACTTATAAAAACTCGTTTTATAATTCCAGTATTTTTAATTTATAAATATCAACTTTATAAATCTTCTATATAAATCGTTTATAATAATTCAAAAATCCCAATTTAAACCAATTTATAAATTACTTAACTATTTATTTCCAAAAATCTCATTTCGGTTATATTTCTCAAAAATATTAATTTTTTTATAACATAAAAATTTATAACGTTTTAATTATTTAAAATGAATCAATTCAAAATTTAATAAAAACATATACTTTGAAAAATCACTTTAAAATCCTTTTAAAAATCAAAACCGTTATTTTTTAAACTTTAAAAATGGATCCGATGATGCAACAGCATCAAATAGTCAATCATGACTACAACATCAACAAATATCACAATATCTGTAATCAAATAAATATTATTGAGAAATCCAGTTGGATCCCTCCAACCTGTTTCCCTGCATCCACAGATGTTAGCACAATACCAATTCCGCTCCAGTACGGAATTATCGCGGTATATGGGATTTATAAAATATCATCCGCTTAATAGGCGGCGCAATAGGGTCTCATCCGCTATACAATGCGGGAAATCAATTCCAATATATACATATGCCAATATATATATATATATATATATATATATATATATATATATATTGCTATATATAGATATATCCTATTATATCTAATATTACAACCAAACATCAATCAATAACTGCAATCATCATTCAAACATACATTCAAGCAATTTTAAATCTAACTATTTAAAATATATATCGAAACAATTCGATTGAGTGAGAAGTTCTCACCTTGATTTTATTTTCGTTCCAGCCTTTTATTTCGAATAAAATCAAACGCGCGTTTAATTTTACTCGAAATTTTCACTCACTCCCATCGACTCCAATCTAGCTCCATCGTGAAGAGCTCGTCGTAACGATTCCAATGTAAAAAGTTTCGCGCGTTTTCGACCTCGTATGAAAAAGATATGAATTTTTAAAATTACACGATTTATATAAACTAAATTTACAAATTTCTTTTTAATTTTTAACCTACATCTATTCACAGCCTTCGGATCCAAGCCCTGCAGATCTTGGCCGTGCCTTTGCATCTTCTTCCCCACGCGTACGTTCCCTCTCCAGATAACAAATCACGCAAGAAGCCATAGGCTCGAAATTTAGGGTTAATTTTTGCGACCTCCACATCGACATCCACCACGATCAGAGGCTTCCATCTTGACCGCCATCTCCTCCTCTACCTTCGGCCACCATCCCATATAGCTCGGCCTCCCCCATGTATAGAAATGCATGCGTGACTTACGACAGTTTGAGGATGATTTGCCACCAATCCGTAACACCATTCGCGATCATAGCCGTTGGATATCAAGATCTCATAGCCCTCTACATTTTTGTAGTTGAAAGAATTTGCTAAAAGCTGATGGATTGAGAGATTTGAAGGGAAGAAGCTTGATAATTTTTGGCCATTGACAATGAGGGAGGCGGCGTCTTTGAATAATTAGGGTTAGGTTTATATTTTTCTTGCAAAAATGAATTCTAAGGGCTTATATAGAAAAATTTCACGAACACTATTCATCTTGGAATTTCCGAACTCCAAACGAAGCGTGCCGGTTGGCATTCCTAAGGTTTACCCCGCGTTCCGAACACAATGGAATGTGTTTTGGGAGCTAATTCGGTCATTTGTGCGAGGTATGGCAATAAACGTTCGATTTAAAATTAAATCGGTAAATCAAATTTCTAGGCGTTTTAGTTTGCCCCGGACAAACGGTAAATCCGATTGACTTGAAATTTTAAACCATATAATAATATCACATTACGGATCTGATGAAACTGGTTTCGTCGAAATCCGAGACTGTTTGAAAAATGGCTATTTAACTCGCCAAATAAATATTAAAACAATTTCGATGCGTTTCGAGCTGCCACGGTCAAACGAAAACTCCGATTGCTACGAAAATTAAAATCCGATAATAACAAACTATTACGGATCCAATGGAATTAGTTTCATCCAATTCTGAGACTGTTCGAAAAATGGCTAATTTCACTAGTCGATTAAATATTAAAATATTCAATTTTCACAAATTAACTTCTAATTCGATTTTAAAAGTTCTAAAATATCGTTCTAACTCCAATATGATAAAATAAAATTTTACAAATCATTTTCAATCATATTTAACTCGATTTTCAATTATTTCAGAAATTTCAACTATTAAATAATCGATTTAATTATCCAATTAAATCCAATATTCGAAAATGAATTATTCGACTTATAAATTCCACTTATTAATAATTAAAATTAATTAAATATTCAAATTTTAATTAATATAAATTCTGGGTCGTTACATATTGGAAGTTTGTAAATAAAAAAACTAATTTTGATTGACATCTATATAATTTTGTAATAGCTATATACATAAATCCTAATAGATTATTGATGTTAATTAACTAATTTTCACCTTGAAAATTAAATCATTTTGTTAAATGGTTGATATTTTAAGTACGCATGTTTTTATCATTGTCTGAGAAAAAGATTATTTCCATTTGATCTAGAATTTATAAGCAGACTTTATTCTAAATTATAAATCTTTCATTTCCTTTAAACTTTAAAGTTTTGAGTATTCCCTTTCTAAACTAAAATCTTAATTTAAGCGTTAAACTCTAAATTCTAATACACACACACACACACGGATATATATATATATATGCATTTATTTATTTTTAATTCTCAAATGTTCATATATAAATAATTATTTCAAATATAAAACATTAATTGCTATATATATATATATAATAGCATACATGTATCGCTCTATTTTGAAATCACAAGATGGATCTTGTGTAATAAATATTATATTTAATTTCGAAAATTTCTTAATTAAGACTAAACTCGATATTGGTAAATTTAGATTTCAAATCATATAAGATTGTCTAACATGTTTTTAATTTATACATACATACGTAAGTACATACATACATACGTACGTACATGCATATATATATATATATATATATATATATACATACATACACATATATATATTCATGCACGATTTCACTTTTATTATGTATAAATATTTTTATTCAAAATTTTGGATAACAAAGGCATATGGAAATAGGAAATGAGTCCATTATTGTATAAATCCCAGCACCAACATACGTCCTCTTTAACAATGTACACTTCTTGCTTATTGCACTAACACAGTATTCACTTGAGTACATCTGGATGTATTCATATTTATGTTATGTATAAATTACTTGCTCATCAATGATATTTAATAAATATCATACAACATTCAATTCAATTAAATAGAAAGAAATAAATGGTTTATCTCTTTAAATAATGTAAAATCTACCCTCATTTAATAATGTTAATTACAGGGAGAGAAATGATTGGTCTGCTTCTATATATAACTAATAGTTGTTACACATATGGGCATATTTGATACACTTACGCATAAAAAATTAAATTAAATTTAAAATTGATTTAAATCAAATTGTATAAAATATGATTTTATTTAAAATATTATTAGATTGGATCAAATAATCTTTTAGACTTCATAATCCTAATAGATCCAAAATAGAATTTTTTCGAAAATCTACACTCATGACTTGCTCGATTCCATCATATATGTATGTATGTGTTCGTATGTACGTGTGTATGTGTGAGATAAATATGTGAAATAAGTGATAAACCCTTGATGACATTGGGGTAAAATGATATTTAAGGGGAAAATGTTGTTCCCGAGGCCATATGTAAATGAATAAATAAATGCAATGATGGAATCTATTGATATGAGGTGAGTTACGCAATAGGCGAGTTATCCATCCTAACCGGATGGATTCAATGTCACACCTTGAATCATGGTGACCTGGTCCTATTGCCATTATAGTCCAAACGTTTAGTCGTACATTAAGGTGAGGCATTAGTGCTATGATGTTGATTTTTTATGGAAAAATGGTGATGTATGAAGCACAATGGGGTGCGCAATAAGGATGAAAGGAGTAAGAATATATAACGAAGAGACCGTGTAGGGGCACCACAATATTAGTCAAGGGGTATGCAAATGAAATAGATCATATATCATGATGTTGATGCAGCGCCTAGTAGAGTGAAAGTGAGTAGGATTCAATAGTGACATATACATTAACCATTTGTATTCTTGTAAAAGTGTGTAAATAACAACAACAATAACAAAAATTATATTAATGCAACTATAAATTGGAATACAAGTGATTCCTTAGTTGATTAGATTGTAGCTATGAGTTACATTATATAGTGTTATGTTGTGTGTTAAAACTTTCATATTCTTTGAAATATGGGCTGGTATAGATTAGCGAATGCATGACATAGTTGATATTATGTACACATCATATACACCCGACACATACACTATATTATGTTATTACACTCATAACCAGCTTATACTCTGGCTGAGGGTTTGTTATTTGTTTAACAACCTCAGATTAGACTGTGATTGTGTACATGATGTATGGTTTTGGATAATGGCTATTTTAAAATACGTTTTGAGTATGGAGCAATGGAAGATGGTGGTTTATCGTATTTCATGCTTTGTTGTTCTAGCTTTCAGTAGTGTCATTCATGTCATTATACTTTATAGATGTATTAGACCTGTTTTGCCAGATTTTATCTAGTTGCCCAAGTTTTTGTCTGTGTGTGTGTATGTATGTATATGTATGTATGTTTGTGTATGTTTTTATCATTTTGGGCTATCCCATGCCATCAACCATGCATATATGTGTGTATTTTTTAAATGTCCTAATACACTGACATTTACTATATATATAGTATTTTGATTGCTTATGTTATGTTGTTTTATTTGGGAAAAGGTTCTATATTTATTTTGATTTTGATTTACTCAATCCTAGAAACTTGTGTACATTGCTTTGTATCGAGACGAAATACATACTTCTGAGTTGTATTACTATATTAAAACATATGTATGTTGGCTTGAGGGAGTGTGTACAAGAGATCGCTCATATTGTGTCATTTACTCCATGCTTTCAGACAGTTAATTCTCCCTCGTGGCATGGATAATGGGTTAGGGCATCACATCTTTGGTGTCATAGTAGGTTTTTAGTAAAGTAGACACAAAAATTATTTTGTCCTTAGAGAAGTGTGGCTTAGGATGTGTTACCCTAGTTTAGCGTGACTCGTACATGTGATATATGAGTTAAATAGTGTTATTAGGGAATGGACACATGGGTGGTATTTATATTTGGATTTGTTTTATGTTTATTTGTTAGTGAATTTTCTATATATATATATATATATATATATATATATATATATTTGAATATATCTCCTATTTTATTCTAGTGATGTGATAAAAAAAGGTATTTGGAAGTGAGTATGGCAGAGCCCGATAGGCCAAGAGCTTGCATATCGACCGACTCACCGAGTGGTCAACCTAGTAATTCAGGCGGTGCAGAAGCCCTCTTGACCATAGAGAAGTGGATGGAGGTCATAAGGAATGTCTAGGGCATGTGAGTAGTTGGAGCATGGAATCTGAACCCATGTTCAAACTTCACAAAGGTATGCAACGACTACATGAGTTTTGGAGGCAATTCATTCCCAAGGAACAAAGGTGTGATGTGATTACACTCTTGGTTAAGGACATGTGAATGGATTTTTGATGATTTAGGGCTGTTCGATCAAGAGAAGAGGAAGTTGGTGTCCATTTAGCTGTAGTTTGGAGCACTAGACTTGTATGATGCAACGACAGCAAAACACTCCAAAGGAGGATATTTCATCGCCCAAATTCAAGGAGATGTTTAAATAACATTTTATTCCAAAATTTGAGACAATGGCATTACTTAGAAGATTCATATATTTTAGGTAGGGCAGTTCTACAGTTCAGGAATATGCTAGTTGGCTCAATGCCTTGTCCAAATATGAGCCAACTCTTATCAGCACACCTCTTGAGAAGAATGAGAAGTTTGTATTGGGACCGAGGAAAGATCTTAGAGATACACTGGTGATGCAATTTGGATTCTCATTCGAAGAAGTATTGAATAATAACATTAAGGTTTGAGAGGGTTTATAAAAGAGATTTAAAAGAAGATGGTCAGTCAATTCAACCTACCTGTCATTTTCCAGGCCAAAAGCACATGTAGTTCTTCAAAGAAAATTCAAAAATATAAAAAGAATAAGCAAAATTTCAAGGCAAAGCAACAAAATCCAAAAATCCTTTGACAAATCTTAAATAGAATGTTATTCATGTGGAGCAAAGAGCCACTTTGCAAATAAATGTAGAAATTTGAGTTAAGGCCAAGCAAACAAATTTTTAACTACAATGAAATAGGCCACATTTCGTAGCACCATGCAAAGCCAAAGAAGCAAAATCAGGGGAAATTATTTCCTATATAAGCTCTTGGATCATCCAAATAAAACAAACGAAAGAAGATGCTATTATTGAAGTAACTATAGTATTTCATGATATATATGTATGAGTTTTTTTCAATACAAGCACATCACACTCATTTATATCAAAAGAGCTAATGGAGAAGTTGGATCCGATATTAGCCACTTTGCTTAGAGTAGCTAACATGATAGATAGTTATACTACTTTAGGAATGGAGTATTATGATATTGTATTTAGCTTATACGAGTATTCTTTTGTTCGTGATTTGCATGTAATAGACTTTATGGGATTCGAGATTATCTTTTAATGGATTGGCTCTAGTGTTATCCATCTTAATTATTATATGCTGAGAGGATGATTACACTTTAGCATCTTGATTGTAACGATCGTATTCTCATAGCACTTTAGATTCTAAAGCAAGTTCATAGTTTTTTTATATGCGTTAGAATTTCAAGATGATGAATTTTGAGAATATCCAATAGTCAGTGATTTTCCTGAAACCTACAAAATCTATATATATGAATTGCAGGCAAATAAACGACCTACCAAACAAGTCAATCCCTACATGATCACATCTCAATCTAAGTGTTACATGGCCGCTTATCGGATTCGCAACCCTTGGAGAAGTAATAAGATATGTCGGTTCAAGGTTTAACTTGTCTACCAAACATTTAGAGTCAAAGGAATGTGATGCTTGGGTATTGAACAACACAATAACATGAATGCAATGAATAAAAAGTGTATCTCCTAAAATAGCCTTTCTCTTCTCCTTCATAGATGGTCCACAAGCTACAGGTTCCAAAGCAAAAACCTTCCTTTTTGGAGCTTTTTCCAGTTTAGGACACTGATTAGCATAATGCCCCATCTTGTTGTAGTTATAGCATCTTACATTCTTCTTATCGCAATCTTCTTGATTTCACCAAAACAACATTTACTTGCAATGTACCCCTTCCTATCACACTTATAGCAAGTCATTTCAACTTTTCCCTTTTTCGAAACCCTTTTCTTCTAAGCTCTCTTCTTGCTAAATAATTTCCTTTTCTTATTATCACCAAATCGACATTCACTGGCGCAATGCCCTTCCTTATTACACCTGCAGAAAACCACTCCAGTCTTTCTTTTCTTATCCTGGGAACTCATAATTCTATCCTTCACTTCTGTAGCATTGTCTGTATCCATTCTGTCATGATCCGAAATCCAGTGTTCAGAAATCGTCATCAAATACCTCACTTGTATTCGACTGTCGGAGATTCAAACGTTGAACCTCAGTTCGGCGGAGCTTATAACACATCGGATGAATATAAAACAGCGGAAACAAATGAATTATCATTGATCGTAACACAGATACAACATCATTACAATATTTGATTACAACAACTTAACACCATAGCGGAGAAACAACATCAAGGCTATAATGACTTCGATAGAGTTTTCCAAAAGAAAAAGATCGGGAGCGAAAATCCAGCATAAGCACCTTCTTCCAAGATTCAAATTCTTCCAAAAGATTTCCAAACCAAAGCTCCAAAAGAAGTCTCCTAGCTCCGAAATCTACTATCCAAGCTAGCTCCAAAACACAGATAACCTGTTTCTAGGCCCCCCGTGTGGAAAATTGTGGACACCCATAGTTTAAGAAGGGAACAATAAACTCCGGGTTAGTTATGGAACTGGTATGAGTAAACAAAAACAGTTGTTTGAACAAAAAAAATTTAAAAAAAATCCATTATGCTTTTGGAAAATGAAACTACGATAAGACCTCTCGCCACACACACAATGCAATCGCACAATTGGAGGAGATTTCTTCTTCTGATAGTCAAACATGTTTGGTACGAGAAAACTTTTTTTTGATATTATTATTAGTGCATAGTGTAGAAAACATTTCGAAAGTATAATATCAATCTTAGCCAACACACCACCATTATGGTATGCCTACTATAGCTACCAATTAAATGGCAGGTCACTACCATAAGTAAAAGGCAGGTAATACAATTAAAACCGTACAGAGCACATATTGTTTCTTTGGATTTCCAACAAATGGTCAGGCTAAGGAACATCCTATGCCACATGGGCACGCCTCTGGAGGGATGTCCCAAAAACTTAACCAGCTCTCTGCCAACGCAAGGCCGGGTTACCTCTGTAATGAGGTAACTCCTGACACGAATATGCCATCCCTCGGTCGTTAGCGACCTTTATCTGAGGATCCTCAACCAAGAAGCAACGACCACAAAGTAATAAATTTGCAGCAACCATATAGGTTAAATATCTAGGCTCCATACCATGATACCATCCTTTTCCAAAAGAAAATGGTATATCATAAAGGGCGCGCCCCTCATAACCTTGTCGCATTCTTCCTATTTAGACCATTTCTGGGTTGTGAGGTTCGACGAGGTCTCATCCACAAAGCTACGGTTTACACAAAAGCCATGCTTCGATCAACAAATGATCAACAGCACTTCGTATGACACATTACCAAATCGGAAATGTATCACTAGTAACTATCAACTACATAACCTCTTAGCTCGTACATCTATGAGAAGGGTGTTAAGCTAAGAGAATAAATTCTCCACCACCTAACAGAAATGTATGTGATAGAAACCAGCTTTACATCTCAAAGTGTAATGTCAAACATACATCCATACAAGTCCATTTCGGGTTCGAACGGAACCGAAGGCGCTTCATAAAGAAGCCCTTGCAAATTCGGATATTCATAATCCTGATCGGACTCCCCATCACGTATGGAGATCTCTATATCGGAGCCAAGATGCAGAGACATTCGACAGGTAATCCTTCCATTTTCGAAAATACCCGATCTTCACCACCGGTCTTCAAATGCTATCCACATTGTCGTATCACTATTCGGAATGGGTTATATGACACAAAGTCCTCTCCCGGCTAAACCGAATAGTGAGTGCTTAATTTTAAAAACACGTGAATATATCAATCACAAAGATTCACCATTAAGATTCGATGTGGGTTTCGGATAAACAATTGGAATCCGACTCTGTAACGACCCATAAATTTTCGATAATTAAAATAGCTAATTTAATAAGATTTCGTGGTTTAATGTTAGAAAAAAAATTTGTAATTCGTTTGGAATAATAATAACTGGAATGAATTGCAACAATAATTATCCAAGTAATTATTTATAGATTGAATGGAGTTCCAATCTAATTGAGTTGACTCAAATGTTATAACTTGGTTATAAGGGAATATATGGAAAAACAAATGTAAATAAGTGAATAAGAATTGTGAATTATTTAGGTAGTAATACAAATATTAATAGATTGGTTTCGAAGACTTGAATAGTAATAAGTATTGAAAAATAAATGCTACTTAGTGAATGCCTTTGCAATCAATAGTTGGATAGGATAATAAATGTTGAATTCATTGGGTATAATGGAGTAATTGATTGATAAGTAAAATTTATTTAAAATCAAATAATTGAATATTGAACAGGTAAACTGTTTAAAGTAAATATTTAAAACTTATTGAATAATTGAATAACTGTAAAATGGAAATAGTGTTCTAAGATGTGAATTGGTTTTAAAAGTTGAATCTTATAAGCTCAATTTCAAATATTTCAAAGGATAATGAATTATTGGATAATCAAAATTGTTTAAATTTAATATTTGGAATTTATTGAATAATTGAATAACGGGTTTAATATGATTAAAAATGATTTGTAAAATTTTATTTTATCATATTAAAGTTAGAATGATGTTGTAGAACTTTTAAAATCGAATTAAAAGTAAATTTGTGAAAAATGAATATTTTAATATTTAATTGACGAGTTAAAATAGTCATTTTTCAAACAGTCTCGAATTTCGACGAAACCAGTTTCATCGGATCTGTAATGTGATATTATTGTAAGTTCAAATTTCATGTCAATCGGATTTACCGTTTGTCCGGGGAAAGCCCAAACGCATAGAAATTTGTTTAATCGGTTTAATTTAAATTTGATCGTTTACTTCCGTAACTCGCACAAATGATCGAATTAGCCTCCGAAACACGTTCCATTATGTTCAGAATGCGGGGTAACCTTAGAAACGCCTGCCGGCATGCTTCGTTTGGAGTTCGAAAATTTTTCGATGAATAGTGTTTTGCGAAATTCTATACAAGGACCTCAACATTTCATTTTGCACTCGAACCCTTGCTTCTTCTTCCAGCCGGCCCTAGATATTAATGGCTGAGAATTTCGAAACTTCCTCCTCTATTATCTCCAAATCTACAAACAATTAGCAAAAGTCGTCAACTACAAAGTTGTAGAGGGCATCAAGATCTAGCTATCCAACAGTGGAGATCGGAAACGGAGCCACTGATTGACGGCAAAACGAGATGGAAGCCGCTGCGTTTTTCATGTAAATCGAGGCAAGGGGGAGCCGAGCTGGGCCGCACTCTGCCCGATGGTGGAGCTCGTGGTGGCGAACAACGTGGCACTCTCCGATCGTCTTCAAGTTGCTCGGTTTGGTCGTGAAAATTGCGGGAAGAACGGCGGCTAATGGGTTTGGGACGTGAGTTTGTCACGTTGAGGAAGAAGAGATGAGGGACGGCTCAGATCTGAAGATGCAGAAATCGATGGCCAGGATGGAGTTGAGGGTTTGATATTTAAAATAAAAGCTGAAATTGTATATTTAAATTCGTATAAACTTTAAAATAGCATAACTTTTTCATCCGAGGTCGAAAACGCACGAAACTTTTTGCGTTGGAATCGTATCGACGAGCACTACGCAATGGATCTGGTTTGGAATCATCTGGAGATAGTGAAAATTTCGGGTAAAATTAAATGCTCGTTTAATTTTATTCGAAATAAAAATGCTGGAACTACATTGAAATCAAGGTGAGTGTTTTATAACGCTCACAACGTACTGAATATCTTTATGCTAATTAAACTTAATATTATGAAGTGACATGAATTTTATTTGTCATTGTTTGACAAAATTTAATTGTCATATAGATTGTCATTTGAATTAACTGTTAAAAATTAAATTGAGAGTTAAATTGAAATTAAAATTGAATTGCGATTAAATTACCTGACATTGATAACTATGAAATTGTCACGACTTGTATTGTCTATTGGATGATGTATTTCGATGGATGCCATTGGTTGATGTTTAAATGTTTGGATGTTTATTTGCTTATATATATCATGTTATGCATACATATGAAACTGTGATTTGTTTTAAGTGATATATATTCATCCCTGACATTTAATTGAAATAAATAATCACTTGGCCATAGGATAGAAAATTATATACGGACACCGGATTGGCTAAATTAATAATTTTTAAAATCGTCGATTTGAAATTTATTTAAATGTTTTGATTTAAAAGTTATAAATAAAATCAATTTATAGAAATCGAATTTATCGAAAAATTTGAGTTTGCAATGTTGAAATAAAATTTTGGGTTAAAAGAAATTGTTAAATAATTTAAGTTGAGACTTTGAAATTTGAAATTTGGATATGATTGAATTTCGAAAATTTATTTGTTTTAAAGATTGAACATTATTTCGAGCTTTGAGTATTACTAAGTAAAAGCGATATAAAAATGATATTTTGAAATTGAGCTTGAAATTGAATCATATTTGTAATTGGGATTTAAATTTGAATATTGAAGGACAATTTTGTTAAGTGTTATAAATTGATATTTTGAAAAATCAAGCTCCAAATCGATATAAATAGAAATTGAATTAATTGAAGGTGAATGTAGAATTGAATTAATTTGAAGTCAAAGTGGACATTGATTTGAATTGAAATCGAAATTGAATCGGTAGAATAGAAATTGAAATTGATTTGAATTGGGAAGTTATAATTGAAATGAATTGGTTTAGAAGCTGTTTCATTTTGTTTTCCAAATTACTCTGTTATATAAACCATCTTTAAATACTTAAACTATTTAACCTATATTAACTAAACTAAATTATTTTTACCCATCTAAACCATGTTAAATTATTTTAATCTATTTTAAATCTACTTAACCCAATTTAAATTATTTTAAACTAAGTTATCTATTTTAAATCCATTTTAAGATTTTAAGTATTTTTAACTATTTTAATTTTTTAAAATTACTTTTAAACTACCTTAAACTATTTTCTAAAATTTCAAGTTGGTCAATAAGGTGAAATGTTTATGTTTAAATCTTGAATGTAAATACGAATTGGGTTAAATGAAGTTGCAACCTAAATTGAAATACGAAATGATTTGGAAATCGAAATGAGATATCGAGGCGAAAAATGTTTTCTGAAACGGAACCTTACATTTTGAATAGATATGATGATATTTGAAATGGATTTGATTTTTGAAGCGAATATGATATTTTGATATCAATTATGAATGGATTTGAAATGTAAAAGAGCCACCGGTGTAATAGTACGTAGTTATTAAAGAGACTGGGATCAGATATGGACATACTCTCTGTCGATATCGAAAACCACTTTAATAACTATTATACGCGGAGTGTTGATCCAGAATGAAGTGGATGGTTTGGTGAACGCGTTGACTGAAGAAAGAGAACGATATTGGATGACCCCTGACATGACTAAAACAGGAGCCGCGCCGAGCCATTGAGGTTCGCCATCTCTAGCGGACACACTTCTTCGATACCATATCTATTACTTTTGTGATTCGATTTGGGTGCACCCCTCGATTTGGGAGTGTTGTTTCGCGGTGTTGAGGTAGCTGCTGGCTATGCTCAACATCAGTCCGGATCACGCAACTACTAGTATCCTAGTTGGTATCGCCTCATGTACCTAGTCATACTGATTATCCTATTCGCGACCACTACGTTTTGTTTTGTGTTATACCTATGGGGTACCCTCTGATAACCACTAGTTTACGGTGGGGTTTACGGTGCTGTATAGACTATGGCGTTATAAAAATGTGTTAAGGGGAATTATGGTAACACCTTAACGCTATTTTAATACTTTTACTTTACTGTAGACATATTATAATAGCGTATTGTACTACATAGTAGATAGTTTAACGGATCCTTAAGAGATGGAAAATCCCGTAATATCTCTTGAGTTATTGCACGCATGTTGACACTGGATAGGAGATGTCAAACCCCATAAACATCTCTTACGTCGTTACACTCATATTTATTTACGATTGATTTAATTTACATGAGGATATTTTAGTCCTGACTCGATTGTTTTGTCTTTTCATTACGCTCGGGTCAGACCTGAGTTTTTCAGCTTATTGAAGATCTATTCTGGAGGACGAAGACGAAGATTTGGTATTCTATTACTATTATTATCTTTGCATCATGCTATCTGCTGCATTATTCTATTTGTCTAGGTATATATGTATAACTCTGATAAATGTTGTATAAATAACGATCAAAGTATAGTAAACAGCTTTGAACTGTTTATTTGACTATTATATTTTATCGTTCCGCTGCGAGATTCTGTGTTGTTTCATTTCCTTTATTTCTCTTTCTTTTCTTTTCTTATTCACCCCAATAACCTTCTGCCCTTTTGAATGGTTTGGAATCGGCATGTGTATTCGATCGTCGGTTTAAACTGTCCAAAAAGGCGGGTCGTTACAGTTGGTATCAAAGCTTTGGTTTAGCGATAACCTTAGCTTTGTGGGGTCTGACTCTTTATAAATAGGGTAGTAATACCCTACGATGAGTCGCTGAGTGTATATATATGAGACCGCGTAATTGTTAGTGATATAAAATGTTTTATATTGTGTCGGTTGATTTGTTGAGTGGCTTATGGATTTCGGTCACTACGAGTAATTAACGTCATTGATAGGGATCTCTAAACACTCGAACAGAACAATTCGACATAGTATTGTTTTGAAATTGGGTAAATGAAATAATTTTGCTCTAATTATATTTTATATATAAAGAAAATTTCAGAAATTATTGTGACTTATCTAGCTTACTTGTTGTTAGGAATGATAATATTGGTTATTATCATTAATTTGATATTGTAATTTAATAAATAAGGTGAATTACAAAATGAACAATGATAAGACAACTTGTGGAATATTTTAAGAAAGTAAAATTTTGTAAAAATAGTTTATAAAGGTGACTTATAAATTAAAATAGATTTAAATTGGAAAATATTGAATTTAAGACCCGGAGATTTTGAAAAATGTTTCTCAAAGTTTTGAAGAAATGTATAGTAATATTAGTTGAAAATTGTTTATGGAAATATTTTGAAAGGATTTTTAAAGGAAAGAATGAATTTAGTACTCCTCTCTTATGTCGCTGGAAAATAATTTCGGTGATGACTGCGTAGCATCATCGACGTTCATTTTCGAGTCTCAAAGTGGAGGAGACTTCTAAGAAGCTTTTCTTTTTCTTCGGAATTATTTTGGGTAAATGGGTTTTGGTTTAAACTCCAAAGGTATGATTTGATATATTAAAGATATAAGTGTATATGTTTATTTTAAACGATTTGAAAAGAACCGGGCATTTAAATTTCTAAGTTATGTTAATTAGTAATTTTCAAATTATTTGAATGAAATGTGAATAACCAGAATTTATAAAATAAGAGGATTAAGATATGTAAGCTTATGTTTTGGGAAAACTTTAGAGTTGTAGTGTACCTTTAAAGTTGAAAGGTAAAGAGGATTTAAATAAAATCAAATTTGTGAATATTCTCATTAAGTAAAATGAAATTCTATAAATTTTTATAATACCAAATTTGCATTCTAATAACATATAATTTGATTTACCAAATATTAAGAAGTTGAAATGATGTTTTGGATATGTAATGAGATATTGTACAACTAAACAGAACCTGAAAATAATTGAAGTATACAAGTAAGGAAAACTCAAAAGGAATTAAAATGTATATAAATGGGAAATTTGGTTGTGATAAAAATGTTATATACTTAAATATAACATGAAATGATGAATGGATAAATGGAACAAGTAAGTGAACTTAAGAAAAGGTCATTAAGTCAAGCAATGTCTTTGTAAATTGGTTGTAGAATTAAATATAAATTTGCAACAAAAAGAAAAATATGTGAAGATAAATTTGTAACTTTTGAGATAACTATAAACTAAGAAAAGTCATATATAAGAAGATTAGACTTTATCGAATGACTATAAATTAAAGTGATGATTAATAAAATGTTCCGCAAATAAATTGGTTATTAACTGAAACTGAATATGAAGTAAATATAAACAAAAGAATCTGGTGTGGCTAAGAATCAATTGGAATTGAAAGAGATAAACCAAATTGAACGTAAAATTAATAATTTGGTTATGTTGGGTATGATTTGGTTGTTATATGATTGTTAGTTGATTGTATATAATTCATTAAGTGTTAATGAAATTGAAAGCTATAAATCATTGAAATCAAATTGGAAGTTAAATGAATTTAAATAAAATTTAATTTGAATCAAATTGGAAGTGAACTAATGTATATATAAATTAGCGAATGTTAACTAATTGAATTGAGAATGAATGTTAGTAAAATCCAACGATTAATGAATCAACTGTGGTAAAATTGAAAACCAAGTCAATAAATATTAATGAGAAGTGAATTTATATTGATTGGTTATGGATTTGTTGGATGATAGTTGGATGATAATTGATTTGGTGAATGCATTTGTTGTTTTGTTGCATTTGCTATGTTGGCACATGTAGTTGTTATGTTGCTATATGGTGTATATTGATATTATTTTCATATACGCATGTTTCTCATGGTTTGTTGAGTGTTTAGTAGGTGCAGATTGCGCTTGCTTTGCATTTGGAGCTCGCTTTCGCTCTATATTAGCCATATATGCTCGCTAATAATATATAAGGTGCATATCTTGGATTGCATACCGTACTTTTACACTTTTTTCCCTGCGGGATGCCTCATCACTTGATGAGATGTATATTTGTGATATATATAATGTCATTTTTTTTGGATCGAGCCGCGCAAAGGAGACTCCCGAATTTTTTCGTAAATTCGGGTGTTAGAAAATTTTCGAGTTTTAAAATTTTATAACTTGTTTGATAACTAACTTTTAAAGTTAGAAAGCTGTTTGGAGTAACTTAGTGGAAGCGTAGTTATGACTTTGTAAATGGAATTTCTTTGTTTTATAAGTTGGTAACTTTGAATAAAATATATCTAAGGTTGAATTCTATACTTAGTTCCTTTTCTCTTCTTATTCCTTTTCGGGGACGAAAAGTTTTGAGTGGGGGAGAGTGTAACGACCCGCAAATTTTCGATAATTAAAATAGCTAATTTAATAAGATTTCATGATTTAATGTTAGAAAAAAATTGTAATTCGTTTGGAATAATAATAACTGGAATGAATTGCAACAATAATTATCCAAGTAATTATTTATAGATTGAATGGAGTTCCAATCTAATTGAGTTGACTCAAATGTTATAACTTGGTTATAAGGGAATATATGGAAAAACAAATGTAAATAAGTGAATAAGAATTGTGAATTATTTAGGTAGTAATACAAATTTTAATAGATTGGTTTCGAAGATTTGAATAGTAATAAGTATTGAAAAATAAATGCTACTTAGTGAATGCATTTGCAATCAATAGTTGGATAGGATAATAAATGTTGAATTCATTGGGTATAATAGAGTAATCGATTGATAAGTAAAATCTATTTAAAATCAAATAATTGAATATTGAACAGGTAAATTGTTTAAAGTAAATATTTAAAACTTATTGAATACTTGAATAACTATAAAATGGAAATAGTGTTCTAAGATGTGAATTGGTTTTAAAAGTTGAATCTTATAAGCTCAATTTCAAATATTTCAAAGGATAATGAATTATTGGATAATCAAAATTGTTTAAATTTAATATTTGGAATTTATTGAATAATTGAATAACGGGTTTAATATGATTAAAAATGATTTGTAAAATTTTATTTTATCATATTAAAGTTAGAATGATGTTGTAGAACTTTTAAAATCGAACTAAAAGTAAATTTGTGAAAATTGAATATTTTAATATTTAATTGACGAGTTAAAATAGTCATTTTTCAAACAGTCTCGGATTTCGATGAAACTAGTTTCATCGGATCCGTAACGTAATATTATTGTAAGATTTCAAATTTCATGTCAATCAGATTTACCGTTTGTCCGGGGCAAGCCAAAACGCATAGAAATTTGTTTAATCGGTTTAATTTGAATTTGATCGTTTATTTCCGTAACTCGCACATATGATCGAATTAGCCTCTGAAACACATTCAATTGTGTTCGGAACGCGGGGTAAACCTTAGAAATGCCTGTCGGCATGCTTCGTTTGGAGTTCGAAATTTTTTCGGTGAATAGTGTTTTGTGAAATTCTATATAAGGACCTCAACATTTCATTTTGGAGTCAAACCCTTGCTTCTTCTTCTAGCCGACCCTAGATATTAATGGCTGAGAATTTCGAAACTTCCTCCTCTATTATCTTCAAATCTACAAATAATTAGCAAAAGTCGTCAACTACAAAGTTGTAGAGGGCATCAAGATCTAGCTATCGAACGGTGGAGATCGGAAACGGAGCCACAGATTGACGGCAAAACAAGATGGAAGCCGCAACGTTTTTCACGCAAATCAAGGCAAGGCGGGAACCGAGCTGGGCCACACTCTGGCCGATGGTGGAGCTCGTGGTGGCGAACAACGTGGCACTCTCCGATCGTCTTCAAGTTGCTCGGTTTGGTCATGAAAATTGCGGGAAGAACGGCGGCTAAAGGGTTTGGGACGTGAGTTTGTCACGTTGAGGAAGAAGAGATTAGGGACGGCTCAGATCTGAAGATGCAGAAATCGATGGCCATGATGGAGTTGAGGTTTTGATATTTAAAATAAAAGCTGAAATTGTATATTTAAATTCGTATAAACTTTAAAATAGCATAACTTTTTCATCCGAGGTCGAAAATGCACGAAACTTTTTGCGTTGAAATCGTATCGACGAGCACTACGCAATGGAGCTGGTTTGGAATCATTTGGAGATAGTGAAAATTTTGGGTAAAATTAAACGCTCGTTTAATTTTATTCGAAATAAAAACACTGGAACTACATTGAAATCAAGGTGAGTGTTTATAATGCTCACAATGTACTGAATATCTTTATGCTAGTTAAACTTAATATTATGAAGTGACATGAATTTTATTTGTCGTTGTTTGATAAAATTTAATTTTCATATAGATCGTCATTTGAATTAACCGTTAAAAATTAAATTGACAGCTAAATTGAAATTGAAATTGAACTGCGATTAAATTACCTGACATTGATAACTATGAAATTGTCATGAATTGTATTGTCTATTGGATGATGTATTTCGATGGATGCTATTGGTTGATGTTTAAATGTTTGGATGTTTATTTGCTTATATATATCCTGTTATGCATACATATGAAACCGTGATTTGATTTAAGTGATATATATTCATCCCTGACATTTAATTGAAATAAATAATCACTTGGCCATAGGATAGAAAATTATATACGGACACCGGATTGGCTAAATTAATAATTTTTAAAATCGTCGATTTGAAATTTATTTAAATGTTTTGATTTAAAAGTTATAAATAAAATCAATTTATAGAAATCGAATTTATCGAAAAATTTGAGTTTGGAATGTTGAAATAAAATTTTGGGTTAAAAGAAATTGTTAAATAATTTAAGTTGAGACTTTGAAATTTGAAATTTGGATATGATTGAATTTCGAAAATTTATTTGTTTTAAAGATTGAACATTATTTCGAGCTTTGAGTATTACTAAGTAAAAGCGATATAAAAATGATATTTTGAAATTGAGCTTGAAATTGAATCATATTTGTAATTGGGATTTAAATTTGAATATTGAAGGACAATTTTGTTAAGTGTTATAAATTGATATTTTGAAAAATCAAGCTCCAAATCGATATAAATTGAAATTGAATTAATTGAAGGTGAATGTAGAATTGAATTAATTTGAAGTCAAAGTGCACATTGATTTGAATTGAAATCGAAATTGAATCGGTAGAATAGAAATTGAAATTGATTTGAATTGGGAAGTTATAATTGAAATGAATTGGTTTAGAAGCTGTTTCATTTTGTTTTCCAAATTACTCTGTTATATAAACCATCTTTAAATACTTAAATATTTTAACCTATATTAACTATATTAAATTATTTTTACCTATCTTAAACCATGTTAAATTATTTTAATCTATTTTAAATCTACTTAACCCGATTTAAATTATTTTAAACTAAGTTATCTATTTTAAATCCATTTTAAGAATTAATAGTATTTTTAACTATTTTATTATTTAAAATTACTTTTAAACTATTTAAAACTATTTTCTAAAATTTCAAGCTGGTCAATAAGGTGAAATGTTTATGTTTAAATTTTGAATGTAAATACGAATTGGGTTAAATGAAGTTGCAACCTAAATTGAAATTCGAAATTATTTGGAAATCGAAATGAGATATCGAGGCGAAAAATGTTTTTTGAAACGGATCCTTACATTTTGAATAAATATGATGATATTTGAAATAGATTTGATTTTTGAAGCGAATATGATATTTTGATATCAATTATGAATCGATTTGAAATGTAAAAGAGCCACCGGTGTAATAATACGTAGTTATTAAAGAGACCGGGATCGGATATGGACATACTCTCTGTCGATACCGAAAACCACTTTAATAACTATTATACGCGGAGTGTTGATCCAGAATGAAGTGGATGGTTTGGTGAACACGTTGACTGAAGAAAGAGAACGATATTGGATGACCCCTGACATGACTAAAACAGGAGCCGCGCCGAGCCATTGAGGTTCGCCATCTCTAGCGGACACACTTCTTCGATACCATATCTATTACTTTTGTGATTCGATTTGGGTGCACACCTCGATTTGGGAGTGTTGTTTCGCGGTGTTCAGGTAGCTGCTGGCTATGCTCAACATCAGTCCGGATCACGCAACTACTAGTATCCTAGTTGGTATCGCCTCATGTACCTTGTCATACTGATTATTCTATTCGCGACCACTACGTTTTATTTTGTGTTATACCTATGGGGTACCCTCTGGTAACCACTAGTTTACGGTGGGGTTTACGGTGCTGTATAGACTATGGCATTATAAAAATGTGTTAAGGGGAATTATGGTAACGCCTTAAGGCTATTTTAATACTTTTACTTTACTGTAGACATATTATAATAGCGTATTGTACTACATAGTAGATAGTTTAACGGGTCCTTGAGAGATGGAAAATCCCATAACATCTCTTGAGTTATTGCACGCACGTTGACACTGGATAGGAGATGTCAAACCCCGTAAACATCTCTTACGCCGTTACACTCATATTTATTTACGATTGATTTAACTTACATGAGGATATTTTAGTCCTGACTCGAGTGTTTTGTCTTTTCATTACGCTCGGGTCAGACCTGAGTTTTTCAGCTTATTGAAGATCGATTCTGGAGGACGAAGACGAAGATTTGGTATTCTATTACTATTATTATCTTTGCATCATGCTATCTGCTGCATTGTTCTATTTGTCCAGGTATATATGTATAACTCTGATAAATGTTGTATAAATAATGATCAAAGTATAGTAAACAGCTTCATGAACTGTTTATTTGACTATTATATTTTATCGTTCCGCTGCGAGATTCTGTGTTGTTTCATTTCCTTTATTTCTCTTTCTTTTCTTTTCTTATTCACCCCAATAACCTTCTGCCCTTTTGAATGGTTTGGAATCGGCATGTGTATTCGATCGTTGGTTTAAACTGTCCAAAAAGGCGGGTCGTTACAGACTCCCTATCACATCGAAATTTAAATGCCGTTTTACGGGCCAACGGGTTTTCACAATCACATAGAAACAAATCACAGTTCAATACACAGCACAAAGTAGTTATATCACATAGTATCACGATCACATATCAAGGATTCAATCAATACAAAGCATTCAACAACAATCAGTCATCTGTAATTAAGATGAACTAATCATGTGATTATAATTAATTAATCACATAATTATTTTTATTAATTATCTTTAATCAGTGATTGATTATCCTTAATTATTAATTAATTAAATCTTAATCACCTTCATTAATTAATTGTTCCTTAACTAATTACCTTAATTAATTAATCCTTAATTATAAATTAATTAACCTTTAATAAATCATTCTTTAGTTATTAAGTAATTAGAAATCCTTAATTAATTAATCATCATTAATAATACAAATTAACTTAACTTTTAAGTTAACAATTTAAAACATTTTTGATTAATTCCGCAATTACTTTGTTAAGTTTTTATCTAAAATAAACCCTCTTAAAAATATAAGTTTAAAACATCTTAAACTTATTAAATTAAAATATTTTACTTTCAAAACCTCTAACTACACATTCCAATTTAACAAACAATCTTTGTTTTAAAAAGAATAGATTTAGAAATTAATTTAACTTAGACTGTTAGAGCTTAAAACTGGAAAAACATAATACCAGAGTCGACCTCGAGTGTCACTCCGAGTCAATTGCCTGTTTACTTCGAGTTCCCCCCGAATCAAAACCCAAATTTCATTTTAAACTTAGATTTTGGATAAGTCTTTTTTTATACCCGATATAACTTGCAAATACCCGATTCCAAACACGAGCCAATGCACGAACTCCTCGAAGTCTACTTTGAGACATCCACCCCTCCTTCCTCTACCAGGCTACCTGATACAAACCAGGCCTCGTGCACATGCACAGACAGAACGACCACCTCCGACCCAAACTTCGGCCATCATAGAGTCAGCGACAACCCGGCCTTACCTCCAGAACACCCAGGAGCCATAAACTATGATGAACTTGCAAAAGAGAAATCTGACTCATCCTGGAGCGAACACAATCGCCAGACAAACACCCTGTACTTCCACCTCTAACCATCATAGGTCACGCGATGCCGTCCAGAACAACGTCGAACCCCTACGCTTCGAATCCCACCGATGCGAACAACTCTAGTGCATCGACGATGATGCAGCGACAACAATTCCGACCATGACCAAATATGAGCTTTTAACCCTAGATCATTGAAATTAAACCACCACGATGATCGGAAATTTTTCCAAGCATTTTTCCTGTGCTTGTCCATCCCCTGGCTACCTACAACCACGATCCCGATGCCTCTCTGATCATCGATCACCAGAATTTTCCTTTTAACCCAATATTATTCAACCCTCAAGTTCTTGGCCAATACTTCATTAAAAATCTTGATTTTTCTTTCAAAAATCATTAATTTCAAAAACGTTTCAGATGGTATACCTGAAACTAGAATTCATGATGTTTGAATTTTTACACATTTTGAGTCTTGCCTGTATTATCCAATTTCCAGAAAAAGTCTTGACTTATTTTGCTTAAATTTGCTTTTTAAAAATTAAATCATGTTTAAATAAACAACTTTTGTTCGAATTTTAAAGTGTAACAATGATCGAAGAAGAAGAAATCGAATTTTTTTTTTTGAATAGGTTTTGGAAACCTGGGAACAAAAAAGGCAAATTTGCCTGATACCAAACATGCACAGTCTTTTCTGCATAAATATACATATACGGCTTGCATGTAAACCCTTTACAACTTTATTTCAAGCATCAGCACAAACAGCAAATGGCATACCAAATTGTTTTAAAGAGGTTTACTCATCTGTCAACTTGAAAACAGAGGCTTGTAAAAATCCTGGAAGTTGTTTGAATTTTGAAAATCTAAGCTCTTTAATCTTAAAAGCTTTGATTTATTTTATTGAATCGAATGATTTGATTGCCGAGTTGAATTTGCTTAATTACTTGAGGGCTTTGCTATGTTGAGCTGATTGATGTTTTAACTCGATTCGGTAATTTGAATTTGGTTCAGATTTCAGATTTTTATGTTTGCTGTAATTTGTTTTGAATCTCTTGTTTTTCTAGTTTTAGAATTTCTTAGGTTTTGATTCCTTGCTATTTTTTTTTTCTGATTTTTGTTTTTGAAAGTGAAGATAAAAGAAAAAAATGAAAGTGTAGGAGTAGAAATCTTTATAGCCTTGTTTTCTTAATTTTTAAAAATAAAAGAAAAAAGAAAAAAAGATTCGCACTTGTCTTTACATGCATCAAAATTTTAACACTTGTTTAATTTCTCATTTATAATGTTACACTTGTTAATTGATATGTTAAATATTAACTAAATTTTCTTGCATGAGAAAATGCTTATACATTATTTTTTTAAATTGTACTTCTTATTTTACAAATACATTTATGTATATTATTCTAAATTGCATTTTCTATTTATATAATCACATTTCCCTTGTTATATTCATACAATTTTAAAAGAAAATGTTTTAAAACGATTTTATACATTAATCAAAAATCATACATATATATTTTAATATTTTGAATCTAAATATTTTTAAGATATTTTATATTTTGAATTTCAAATTCAAATTCAAATCACAATTTATTCATATATATATATACGAATTTTAAAGAAAATAAATTTGAAACTAAAATATATATTAATAAAAGATCACATGTAATATTTTCCAAATCTAAATTATTTTATTAAAATATTTATATTTAAATTCAAATCCAAATTAAAATTTACTCCAAAATAAATTCCAAAATCCATATCAATTACTAATTTAAATTTGATTTAAAAATGAGATCGTTACACATTCATGACCTTCCTCCAATCAGTCCAGCTGCCCCTTCGGCTTGAATCGGGTTTACAAAAAACTGATATGCCATTGCCGCATCAACTAGTGCGGTTCGTTTATTTACATTAGCATTTGTGCTGGTAGTTCGGTCAACTTTACTAGCATCGAGCCGAATAATTCCAGTAGTTGGGGTGCATCTGCCTTCCGAGTTAAGTATTTCACTTTCACTGTCCATTCCTGGTAATCTGCCTACGAATCTTCATAAGATGTAGAGGAATGGTATAAGATAGAGAAGAGAGTATATATAGATATACGTACTTATATATATATATATATATATATTAACAAGTATGTTAATATAACACTATCTCATACCCCATTTACTCTTTCGTATTTCATTTAGATTGTGTTCTTTCAAAAGCTTTACTAAAATTTGCGTAATCCTGTGCTTTTATACCAAGTTGTAACATCTCTCATTCAGAGGCTTGAAAATAGATGCTACCAATGCTGTAGTCATCCTTAGCATTATTTTCCAGTGACAAAATGAGATCTATTATTGAATCATTAACACCATGAGCACTAGAATTTACAGAATTTTAATAAAAAAATTCTTTCATTAATTGAAAATTTTATTACATTTTATTTCCAAAACCCCAACCATTTAGATAAAATATAATAATTACATGTATAATCCTAAGAGTGACACATGAAGATGCCCTCTTGAATGATCATAGTCATAACTACTAAGAAAGTTACAGTATTCGTCATTTCATACATTCAACCCAAAAAAGCAGTTAAACTACTACACAACAGAAATACATAATCTTCCATATAGTAGCTTGCCTCCTTCATATCCCTAAAAGTTTATTCGATTAAACCTAAAACACCCTACTCTCAGCCTACTCAATTCCAAATTGAGGTTCTAGAGTTTGGGGAAATCAAAAACCTCAAGTCAGACGAAAAGTCTAAGGTGAATAATATCATACCATCTTGAAACAAAATATGGGTACTTAATGAGACCAATCCACTGAGCGACACAATTTTCCCTTCACTAATACCATATCAAACAATATGACAAAAAAACATATCATGCATCCAAAATGATTAGCACATAATCATAATATAATCATGCAATAATGGGTAAAATGAGTAGTCCGACATTCATTAAGGTCTAAAGGCTACACATTTCCATAATTACCTAATCCAAGCAGTCCATAGCATAGTTTTCCTAGAGTCATTATGAATCTATTTTAGTTTTCTTAGTTAAGTAGAAACCTATTATAATTTTGCAGGCTGACTAGAAACCTATAGTAATTTTACAGGCTTGATAGAAACCTATCGTGCTGACTTAGGCTAAAACATACCATCTAATCCACAATCTCTCATCCCACGAGAGGAAATAACCTCGGCTTTGTACCATAGAAGAAAGCAATGGTGAGCGTGAGCATACTATATCTAGAAGTTCCTTTTTTTGAATAACTAAAATTTTCCTATCCTTGGGCTAGGCCCGACGCACTGAAATCCATAGATTTGACCAACCATGTGCTAAGCGGTTGGAGCATAGAGAGTGACCCTACACCAATCTCTACCCTTAACCTTAAATCCGGTTTCCAAAATGTTGATGGGTAATATCTTTTGATCATTTTAGACATCCAAAAACAATTTTCTTCTTCACGATCTCCTAGATGTAATCATACTCACTCAAGAGTTTAAGCTTGACTATACCCACTATTATGACAACCCTAATTGGTCATTTGTACCTCAAGTCTCAAAAAATATAACGTTAGGTGAATCATATAATATATATAAGCGAGCATGTCAATAATTCAATATATGCAGCAATAATTGATCAAAATATAAAGACGAACCAACATACAACATCAATCAATTAAATATAGGTTCAACATGATAGCCAATTTACATACAATTTACTTTTCCAAAGCAATAGCTTCCTTCTTAAAAATTATTTCAAAAATGAACTAATATGTTTTTCCTTTCTTTTAAAATATTATAAATACTCAAAAAAATCATCTTTTTTTAAGTAAATTTTTTCCCCAAAATAGAGTGAAAATCTTCTAAGTGTTATAAAATAGTTATCCCCTGCTTTTTTAAATCATAGAATGTCATGCATTAAAATTCACTTATTTTCACGCGATAAAATATAAGGCACCGCGCCTTAAAATTTTCATAGTCATCGCACACAAAAAAGAAAAGTTGTTGCGTGTTTTGACCAATAGTCGTCCTTAATTAACAATCCCATAGTCATTGCATAAAAATAGAGGTCATCGCGTTCAAACTAGCTTGGAGTCATCGCATATAAAATTATCCAAAATCATCGCATCCCATATTTATTTGCATTAGTTATCGCATGCAATAGCCATAACCATCATTTATCCCTCGCTTGTAATATTCCTGTTATTTAATTTTGTGTGCACATGCAATAGCTTTAATGCATTACCATTCAAATAAGTCTTCACATGCAATTATTTTATCTTTCACTTGCCGCATATATATACATATTTCGTGCTGCTTGATTTCATGCCCTGTAGTCTAGTGAGTTATTCCTTTTATATCTACTAATTTAGAGCTCTCGCCTCCCGATACAGACACACATACACACATATATCTATATATAATAGGAATCCTCTATTTTGAAGCTTTTGAATTGTCAATAATGCCCTTTGAAATTTTGCTACAGGATAATGGTACCTTTGTCATTTTAATTTATCACGTTCTTAACTCCTATGCACTTCCCCAAACACGTTTCTTTTCCTACCCAAATGATGCATGATTATTAACCGTATGTCAAAACTAATATAAACCCTAGTAGCGCCTCCATTGGATTCCTCTCTCCATCACAATGAAGATCAAAGAGGTGCAAAACCTCTGAATCACAATAGGTTCAACTTTCCAAAGGGAGAAACATAACTCGAGAATTGAGACTTAACAATGTTTTTATTTATAATCAAATTGAATTTTAAATGAAGGTTTGACGGCTCCTTTTGAATTGGTTTTGTTTTGTAGTCATATGCATGTACATAGTTTGCACTAAATAAAATGATCAAATGCAATTTTGGCCCTATATTCAGAACCACCTGCATTCCTATGTTAAAAGGTATTCAAGCAAATTAATAAATCAGCATGTTGAAGCATAAAATAGTATGACTTTTATTCTCTTTGTGCATGTTGTATATTAATCATAGATATAATAGGTTTGTCCCATTCTCTTTTTTTAAATAATTGTTTACACTTCTTTTCATGGGTCCAAAAGCCCATTTTGATGTCCATTATTTCTAAACTATCATGCATATGATATGTTTGATAAAGTGTCGTGCATAATTTTCCTTTGCAGCATACAATTTTCCCAATATGTACCCTTCATTTACTACAAAGTTCTATTCCATTAACTTAAGAATATGTTTGTTTTCCTCTGTACAGTTTCAATGGGCATACTATATATTACACAGAAACGTGCTCTTACTACATCACCCAAATCTCTGTTTAGCTTCTTTATGCAAATGACATATGAATTTAAGCTTATATCACTAACGTCTAGCTTGGAATGACTTATATAAGTCGTTTTTTTGTTTTTTAAAAGCCAAAATGAATTCATATCAGTATAATGTTTCTTTCTGGTTAAGTAAATATATTACCAATCATATTATTCTTTCCTAATAAGAAACAGTAACATTGAGATTTAATCTTAAGTATAAATGTAGAGAAATAAAGGGTTAAATATGCGGGGAAAATAACCACGATGACTTGAAAGTAAACATATAGAAAAAAGTATATCAAGAGCACATCTGACGGACCTCTATATTAAAATTATAAGTGCAATTAAAGATTTCTCTCGAGATCTATTCTATCATCATTATCTGTTACATATGATATTTCATATCATTGTCGGATTAACTATCATGCAATAGTTCAAAAGTACAGTTATGAAATCAACTAAACCAACTAAATATTGGTACTTTCAATTTTCCTATAAAAATTTGAAAGCTATAATTGTGCTGATTTTAGGTATACTATTTAATATTGTGCCATTTGAACTAAGTTCTAACTGTAATCGCTAATGGTTATAGAGCCATTGTTTTATATTAAAACATGCTCAAAACTTTTGTTGTATTCTCTTAAACCTGATTTATATTTAAATACTTTCTTTAATAAATCATTGTTGACAAATTTCCATAGCAATAAATCATTTGCACTGTAATATTTATACTGCCTTGTATGTCATAAATTAATAGTACAATTTAAATTCATGCATATTATTGTGGCCTTGTAAAGATTTTTATTGCAATGTTTATAGTATGACATATAATTAAATTATTATCTTTGTAATCTATTGAATGTATAAAATAAATAAGAGCACGGTAAAAGAAAGTTGAAAATAACATATGTTCATAGGCATAAGTGATAATATTTGACAGGTGTGCATCTAATTTCACATAAATTGAAATTTGATCTAATTATTAAGGAAAACTACCTAATATTAATACATGAATCAAATGTCCTTTAATACAATATCATTATCCTAAATACATGGAAAATAAATATTTAGACAAATATAGAGCAATCATTCATTAGTGAAATTGTGAGATGCTATATTTAAAAAAAAGAAAATGAAAAAGAAAATCATTTATTAAAATTGAACTATGAAATCATAGACTTTCCATTTACAATTAAAATGATTTGTTTGAATTTTATTCAACTTGCTATTTATATATCCCTACCAAGAAATGATGCAACCGTCCTTAATCAACATCTTTGTTATCTAAATCTTATCATTGCGTTCTAGAGAACCTATACAAACAAATAGTATACAATTAAGCATTTTTAATTATTAAAAACAGTTTCCTTTCATGTTATTAATAAACTATTTTGAAGGGATTTGAGCATCCTAACCCTCAAATACATGTACCGATTTTGTTCTTAGGCTTACACCTACCATGTAATGTTACCGTCGACACATTTCATTTTCAACATTGCACCATTGTTGTTGTTTGAATTTTGCTAATTATGGTTGGTCTTACAAATTAAATAATCATAGTTTTCAAAATATATAACATTTTTAATTTCAAAAATAATAAATGAAAGCGATGAAAAAGATGAAGCGGTGAAACAATGAAACGGTTTATGTGACTAAATGTAGTTTTGCTTTGCGAAGGTTGAAAATTTAATTTAGATTGCTTAAAAATAAGATAACAATAATATAGAATCTCGTATTAAAACTATAATAACATTTAGGATTAACCTTTTTGTGGTCCCTTTCTCTCTTTATCCATTGAATGCACTTTGAATCCAAGGCATATATTCTGAAACCACTGGCAACGAACAACCATTCCTGATGATTACGGACCCGAAGGCCACTCCTAAGAAGCATGAGGCTTCGATCTGGAAATGGTTGCAAAGGCCACATCCAATAATAAATAGAATTTCATTAAAATAACATAACACAACATACGCAACAAAAAAAGGCTGGTATTGTGTCTAACCATTTTTTTATTCTTTTCTGTTGGAATATTAACAATCATTATGTTATCCTACTAATAGTATGGAAAAGGTTAATTCAAACTGAGCTCTCTGGTGGAAAAGACATCAAATATAAAAATGTTTGTCTAATTAAAAAAAGTGTAAAGTTTCATAGTAATATTTGTTTACAGGGTTGCAAACTTTAAATATACAACAATATCAGTGATCTAACATAATTAACCATACTTTTAACAGTCAGGTAAGCCAATCCCAAGTACCTTGTTATCTAAATGAAATTATCTAACAATACCAACCATTTATTTTTTAGCCTATTACTAAGTGAAGCAAAAACAACATCATGCCATTAAGTTAATTATTAGCCAGCTTTTTTTTGCATTGTAAGAGCACGTTTTTGTTTAATATATACATGTCCATTGAAACTATACAGAGGAAAACAAACATATTCTTAAATTAACGGAAATATATATTTCTAGTAAATGAAGAGTACATATTAGGAAAATTGTATGCTGCAAAGGAAAATTATGCATGACCCTTTATCAAACATATCATATGCATGATAGTTTAGAAATAACGGACATCAAAATGAGTTTTCGGACCAATGAAAAGTAATGTAAAACAATTATTGAAAAAAAAGAAGAGAAAAGGGCAAACTATTATATCCTTGATTAATACGCACCATGCATAAATAGAACAAAAGTCATACTATTTAATTCTTAAATATGCTGATTTATTACTTTCCTTGAATACCTTTTAAGATAGGAAATCAGATGGTTCTAAATATAGGGCCAAAATTGCATTTGATCATTTTATTTAGTGCAAACTATATACATGCATCTGACTATGAAACAAAACCAATTCAAAAGCAACCGTCAAACCATCATTCAAAATTCATTTTGATTAGAAATAAAAACATTGTTACCTCTCAATTCTTGAGTTATGTTTCTCCCCTTAGAAAGTTGAACCTGTTGTGACTCAGAAGTTTTGCACCTCTTGGATCTTCATTGTAGTGGAGAGAGGAATCCAATAGAGGGGCTATTAGGGATAATGTTAGTTTTATAGTATGGTTAACAATCAAATGCATATGGGTTAAGAACATGATAAATTCAAATGACAACCGTACCATTATCCTATAGAAAAATTTCAAAATAGAGTATTCCTATTATATATAGATTTTAATGAAATTTTAAGTTGATAACATTGACAAAACTTTTTTTATTCAATAGATTATTAAATGGATCCAATTATTTAACATGTACCTTCCATTTTATATATTCAACTAAATGTCATGCGTACTTGATACGTTAAAGTTTAAGCAATCATTTAATCAACTATGTTGACTACAAGTTCCATCATCGTGTGCATAGTGGTACCATATAGCCATCGTGTGCAATGTGTTATCGGGAGATAAGATATATGTCATCCCGATATTATACAAGGTTATCGTGAACCATATATATATCATCGCATGTAATTCTGTTCGCATGCTTTTTTTAATATATATGTAATAAAGAGTTAGGTGCCTTTGTGTATAATTGAGTCTTCGTGAATAATATACTATCACGAGTAGTTCGTTTGCCTGTGCCTTCAGGTCCCCGTATGGTGCACACTTTTCTATTCTGGTGTTTAGGCATAGATTTTCTTAATCCAATATAAAGTTTATTCTTGATTAATTAGTTTTACTTGGATAAAAAAGATTAAATAATAGTTTTTTAATCAAATTAAAAACTGATTAGTTACCCCTTTAAACAACTTCTTATTGTCAAACCACATTTAGTGTTGATTTCTATTAGATAATTCTTTTATCATTTCAGCAAGTTTCCAGAAAATATTAACCCGTATAATTAACTCAATTAATTAAAATTTCCATAATTAATTAGTGTTTTCGTACACTAAATAGTTTAGATAAAATAGAGAATTAATCATAAAAATCCCCAAAGATCACCAAAAATATATTTTACTATTTTCTACCCCTCGTAAAGTTTAAGACCAAAATGATTATTTTTCATATTTTTAAGAATTAAATTCCCCTATTTTCTCACTTAGAAAACTTATAAAATATTATGTTAATTCAAAAAATTTGAAATTTAAAAATCATATCCAAAATATTAATTCGATCATCGTATTAAAATTTTAGATCATTTGAAGATCAAAAACTTAGTTTTTCATATTAAAACCCTTTATGAAAATTTCAAGAAATTAGACAATTAATATCCAAAAATCCATATCCATGATTGTTCAATCCAAATGCAATACATAGATACCCAAAATTCTGATTTATAGCAAATCAAATTATAAAATACACAAAAACACGAGATGGGTGCATATTATTCACCTTAACCCTTGTTGAAATGTTGAAATTTGCCTAACTTCTTTTTCCTTAGCTTTCTTCTGCTTAGTACAAAAATGATAATTAATGGTAGCCAGCCTCTTTTCTTGCTTTGTTTTTTTTAGAGAATGGAATAAAGATGACCGAGGGAGAAGGGTGAGTGATATGTTATTTTTTTCCCACTTTTACCCTTCCTTACTCATGTGTATATATGTCCTATTAAAACATTCTCTTAATATTTATTTTTTATAGGCCAACCCAATTAATTGATTTGTGTGAAAAATCCCGTGTTTATTCACTTCACGTTTAATTATCCCATAATCAAATATTTACAATTTATGCAGTATAAAAATTAGGGGTGTTACATTGTCGATACACCATAGCGAGGGGTAGAAAATCCTCTTCGAAATAAGAGCCCATCTTTCATAATGTAGCATAGTTCTTTATGCAAAAGCTCCCACTTTTCGTTTCAAATTTTCAAAAGAGTCCACATTTGTCAAATATCCTTTGAATGGAGTCATCCATGACTCCTTAACCTTCAAAATATAATCAATGTCCATTTCATTAATGATTTGAGTCTTCAACACTTCAACGGTCGGACATCCCCAGAGCCTGCCAATTTTCTAATGAGTTTATATGCATATTCTACACATTGGGTGTATGTGCTATCATGTAGTGCTCAATATCATCCAATAGTTTCAAAACCTTCAAAGATAAGGGGAAAACCATGCAACCTTAGCCTGAAACTCCTTTTTAACTTGGCACCAATTGGGGGTCACTACCTATGTGAAGTGTTTGCATTCCTAACTACCTCGACCCGTAGTCAAAGCTTCATACTCTGCATCATTAGTCATAGCGTGGAACTCATGTTTCAAAGTGTAATATATCATTCGGGAGTTACCAAGACTTCTTCTTCCTAGGAATCATGCTTATTAGATTTCCATCCATATATAATTTCCATTTCGAAGTTTATCCATTTCCTCTTCCATTTCTTCATTCCATATATCAGCAATGAAGTCCACTACTGCTTTTTTAGGAATCGCCTTTCTAGGATGACACATAATTTTTTAATGACTCATCTTGATGTTCCACTTCAATAATCATCCCAAAGTCTTAGGACAATGCAATGCTTGCCTAAGAAGTTGATATATCAATACTCTTATCAAACGAGCTTGGAAATATGATTTCAACTTCCTCGATGCTATCCATAAGAAGTACGCTAACTTTTCTAACTTTAGATATCATTTCTCTTCTCTAATGGACCACTTATTGATGTAATACATCAGCTTTTAGATCTTACATTCCTCATCTTCTAATGCGATACTCTGTCTGTGAGTCAACACCGCTGGGTAGATGTAATCCTTTCCTAAAGGCTTTGATAGAATACGTGGTATTTCTAGATACGTTCCAATAGCTTTTGAAGGCCAGCTTCACACTTGTACGTCCATCAGAACTTCCTCGTAATTCGTAGGGAATAAACTAAAAGCAAAAATCTTACCATTTAAACTTTGCATTTCCCTCGTAATTCGTAGGGAATAAACTATCTTTTTGCTTTGATTTGTTTCAAGTTAGTTCCATTCCCCTAGAGGTCATAATGAACCTTAAAAACTTCCTTGGTTTGACTCTAAAAGAGCATTTCAGTTAATTCACCCTTATTCCATACTTTCAGAGGACATCAAACATTTTTGAGAGGTCATCTATGTGGTCCATGATCTTTGTGATTTCACTAGCATATCATCCACATACTATCCATAGCCCATCCTATTTGCTCCTTAACCATCTTTTAACCAAACAATGGTAACTAGATCTAGTATTTTTCAAACTAAACGACATGCTTCTGTAGAAATATAATCCCTAGTCCATGATAAAGCTTGTAAGATCATGATCAAGTATGTGCATAGCAGCATGATTATAGCCGGAACATGCATTCATAAATGATGGTAGTTCATGTTTGGCTATTCCACCCACGAGTTGGCCGATCTGAGGAAGCAAAATGCAACCCTTTAGGCATGCTTTGTTCAAGTTTGAATAATCAATATATGTCCACCACTTTCCATTGGCCTTCCTAACCACCACGAGATTTGCCACCAATTCCCGGTGGAGTTTATCTTAGATAAAGTTATTAGTCAACAAATTATCCTCTTCTCCCATCAATGCCACATATCTCTTCGACTCCATACTATGATCTTTCTACTTCATGGGAACAAAATTTGGGTAGACATTCATTGCATGGTGTTTGCGCCAAAATTGGTCACAAACACCCAATATCGTGAAAGTACCCGTTTATGAACACAAATCAGCAACAATCAATATAGAACTCAGATCTAAGCAATAACAATCAAAATAATTCACAAATAACAATCACAAACACAAGATTTATAGTGGTTCGGCGATCTTGCCTACATCCACTCTGAAGCTTATGTCTTTATTGATTCACTTGATGATTTCAATCGATTACAGCAAACTACAATTGATGATAGCTTTTAAATCTGAATACAACAGCGATAATGAAGAGTAGAATTGAATCTGGCAGGTTCTGGACATTGAATGGCGGAAGATCCCCTTTTCTGAAGGCTTCAGGGTGCTATTTATAGGCGTTGGAGGTCCAGATCTCGCTCAAACTTAGGGACACTTTTTCTGGCACGCAAGCGGGCCCACGTGACCGACCCCACCAAGTTTCGACTCGATCTGAGATCGATTCGAAGTGATTTTGAATCCATCAAAAAATGATCCAATCGAGTTGAAACTTGGCAGGAACAATCTTTACCTGGTATGGAAGCTACTGTGAAAATTTCGTTGCATTTGGATCAGTGGTCTAGGAGATATGATCGATTCAAGTTGTGGTTTTTCGTGAGGGCTGTTGCGTTCGAATCCATTGGTTCGAATCCACTCCCTTCGACTCGATCGGTCATGTGGTTCTTTGGTGACGTGGCGCGCACTCCTCGCATCGATCCTTTTTTTCTCCGAGTCGACCGCTTCACATCCATGATCTTCGCCTCGTTTGTATCGTTGAATGACACGTCATCCAAGCTAGTTGACTTGATGGACACGAACGAATGATCGTTCATGGATACGAATCTGATGGATGCGAAGACGATCGATACGAAGCAGTGCATGGGCACGAGACCGATCGATTCGAAGTTGGGCATGCTGATGGTGATGGATTCGAAGTGCTCTGGACTCGATGGATACGAAACAGTGCTCTAGCATGGATACGAACGTGCTGAGGGGATGCCCAACTGATGGATTCGAACCGATCGATTCGAACTGATCAATATCATGCCTGATCGGTTCGAACTCGATCGACTCGAAGCGTATGCAAACCGATGGATTCGAACAAGATGGATACGAATCCTATGGGTTTGAAATGAGCATCTCCTCCACTTTTTGATGGGTTCGAACGACATTCTTTGGCTAACTTGCATCGATCATATCTCGTTCATACAACCTTCGATTAACCTGAAATTTGAAACACTGGCTTTCATGGCTTTGCTTGTCATGTCCTATCAATTGTAGCCTGATCCGGGCTTAGACAAAATTCTTCGATATCCATAGCGAAGTGAAGTACAACCAATCTCTGAGACGAACTGTCTTTTGTATTTGAACGATCTTTTGGTATCACGGCTTTGCCAAAAAGCGGGATAACATTTGCCCCCCAAAATATGCCTTGCGGTAGGAAGGCGTGTTTTGTAATGCCATGGGCTGGATGTTCATATCCTATTGATGTCCTGCAAAGGAAGTTACAGTTTCTTGTGACCTCAAATAACGACCGTTCGGGATCGAGATACTTGAGATGAAGTGCGACCGTTCATGGTCAAGTGCCTAACTTCAAATGACGATCATTCGAGATCGAGCCATTTGAGGTGAAGTGCAACCGTGTGCGGTCAAGCGGCGGGCCTCAAATGATGACCGTTCGCGATCGAGCCATTTGAGGTGAGGTGAGTTGTGCCGTTCGGGGCGAGTTGTGACCGTTCGAGGTCGGGTGCCGTTCGAGGCGAATTTGTGACCGTTCGAGGTCGGGTGCCGTTCGAGGCGAATTGTGAGCGTTCGCGGTCGGGTGCCGTTCGAGGCGAGTTTGTGACCGTTCGCGGTCGGGTGCCGTTCGAGGCGAGAAAGTGTGCCCGGGAGGGCTTGGTGTTATTGATACCAGGGTCACGTTTGGGTGAGTTCCTGGATCGTTCGTGTGCCTATTGGAGGCGAATAAGTGTGCCCGGGGGGCTTGGTATTGTTGATACCAGGTTCACGTTCGAGTGGGTCCCTGGATCGTTTGTCAGGGCGGCATATCGCCATCTCAGGGCATGCCTAAGGACCGTTCGCGACCCCGTACATGTGTAAGTAGCTTAGCCATTTCAGAGTTATCAGAATCAAATATCAATTCAAAATGAGCTTTAAAATAGAAATGTCCAAACAAACCAAGTCTAAGTGTCCAAACCAAAATGAAACAAAAGCGAAGCAAGGAAGTCAAAGTGTAAGTTCCCACTTCGAAACGGTCAATGATCATTCAGAGCATGCCTGGGGATCGTTCGCGATCTCGTACATGTGTAAATGATTTAATTGTATTAGTGGGAAGCTTACGGCTTGTTCATCGTTATTTCAATCAATTGATAATCATACGGTGTCCCGGTTCAGGGCCACCCCTGGCTGACGTAGACGGTGGCCGCTCCGACTCCATCGTTGGAGCTCGCCTCCTCACGTATTGAAGTAGCATGCCATTCCTGATGTGCCCTTTCACCTCATCCTTCAGATGCCTACAGTCGTTAGTGTTATGACCGTTTAATTCATGAAATACACAAAACTTATCTGACTTTCTTTCATCAGAGGTTGGATCCCTTCGCATCGGTCTACGATACGGAACCTGCTCTTTGGTATCCTGATAGATTCGCTCCAAACTCTCATTCATCTCTGAACAGGTGGTGAATCGTGCCTCTCTCCGCAGTCGCTTTGGCCCGTTACCACTATCCTCGGCCTTTCGTTTTCCTTTATCCTTGCCTGAATCCTTTTCGAGAGGCTTTTTGTCTTTAAGCACATAAACTTCTATTCCCTCTCCTTCTTCTCTTTCTGCATTCGCATCCTCTAATCGTAAAAACTTTTCTGCCTCGTCGTAGAATTCCCCTAGATCCACAGGTGGATCTTTAGTCAATGAATTTTTGAACTCTGTGCCGTCAGCTACTCCGGACACAGCTGCCATCACAACCATAGATGGATCTGCTCGATCCACCGAAGCTGCTGCTGCATTGAATCGCGTTAGATAACTCCTCAAAGTCTCTCCGGTTTTCTGCTTTAGGGTTGCCAAAGTCATCACATTCTTGGGTCTTGTAATGTGAACCCTGAATTGCCTCATAAATCTTTCAGTTAAATCATTCATGTTCCAATAGATCCACTCTCTAGTTGTCTAAACCATAATGCTGCAATATCCGCCAAGTACAATGGAAAGCACCGGGCCATAACCTCCTCTGATGCCCCCAGCACTTCCATATGCCTCATATACTTTGTCAGATGAACCGTGGGGTCCGTTCTCCCGTTATACATGTCCAACGATGGTAACTTGAAATCCAGTGGGTTCCTAGCTCGTCTGATTGCTGGAGTAAAAGGACTCATATTAACGTCCTCCAGATCTTTGTTTACCAAACCGCCTCTCATAGCTTTTCTTACCATCTCCGCCAATCTATTCCATGTTCCGATAGATCTACTCTCTAGTTGTCTAAATCATAATGCTGCAATATCCGCCAAGCACAATGGAAAGCACCGGGCCATAACCTCCTCTGATGCCCCCAGCACTTCCATATGCCTCATATACTTTGTCAGATGAACTGTGGGGTCCGTTCTCCCGTTATACATGTCCAACGACGGTAACTTGAAATCCGATGGGTTCCTAGCTCGTCTGATTGCTGGAGTAAAAGGACTCCTATTAACGTCCTGCAGATCTTTGTTTACCAAACCGCCTCTCATAGCTTTTCTTACCATCTCCGCCAATCTGTCATTGTCTCCGAGATGCAATCTTCGTTCACCACTTTCAACCTGCCCCCCGAGTTCACGAGGGAACTCCGGGATTTGCCCCCTTAACTGAGTGTTCACTCCTCTGCTACTCCCAGGTAGCGCATATGCTCCTCTCTCTCTTCGAGATTGGATCAACGTTCTCCATGTGCGTGCCCCCTAATTCAGGTGCTACGCCGGATGGTCCTGCTCCGTTTCGAACTCCGTCTGCTTCTCTGTTCTGTGCTCCAAGTTGTCATATCTGTTGAAATAAACTCTGGATCAACTCCTCTTGTTTCTTCATCATTGTCTCCATCTCGTCTCTAGTGATGAAGATCGACGGTTGATTCGCTCCTGAAGAAGCCTCTTGACTTCCTTGGTGTTCACTTCTCTCTTGCCTTTGTTTCTTACTTGTTTGTCTCGTCATGGTTTTTGGATCTAAATTCTTAAGTCTTCGAATTCAAATTATCCTGAGTTCAACTCTCAGTGGAAGCACCAAAATGTTTGCGCCAAAATTGGTCACAAACACCCAATATCGTGAAACTACCCGTTTATGAACACAAATCAGCAACAATCAATATAGAACTCAAATCTAAGCAATAACAATCACAATAATTCACAAATAACAATCACAAACACAGGATTTATAGTGATTCGGCGATCTTGCCTACGTCCACTCTGAAGCTTATGTCATTACTGATTCACTTGATGATTTCAATCGATTACAGCAAACTACAATTGATGATAACTTTTAAATCTAAATACAACAGCAATAATGAAGAGTAGAATTGAATCCGGCAGGGTCCGGACGTTGAATGGCGGAAGAACCCCTTTTCTGAAGGCTTCAGGGTGCTATTTATAGGCGTTGGAGGCCCAGATCTCGCTCAATCTTAGGGAGACTTTTTCTGGCACGTGAGTGGGCCTACGCGACCGACCCCACCAAGTTTCGACTCGATCTGAAATCGATTCGAAGTGATTTCGAATCCATCAAAAAATGATACAATCGAGTTGAAACTTGGCAGGAACAATCTTTACCTGGTATGGAAGCTACTGTGAAAATTTCGTTGCATTTGCATCAATGATCTAAGAGATATGATCGATTCAAGTTGTGGTTTTTCGTGAGGGTTGTTGCGTTCGAATCCATTAGCTCGAATCCACTCCCTTCGACTCGATCGGTCACGTGGTTCTTTGGTGACGTGGCGCGCACTCCTTGCATCGATCCTATTTTTTCTCCGAGTCGACCGCTTCGCATCCATGATCTTCGCCTCGTTTGTATCATTGAATGACACATCATCCAAGCTATTTGACTTGATGAACACGAACGAATGATCGTTCATGGATTCGAATCCGATGGATGCGAAGACGATCGATACGAAGCAGTGCATGGGCACGAGACCGATCGATTCGAAGTAGGGCATGCTAATGGTGATGGATTCGAAGTGCTCTGGACTCGATGGATACGAAACAGTGCTCTAGCATGGATACGAACGTGCTGAGGGGATGCCCATCTGATGGATTCGAACTGATCGATTCGAACTGATCAATATCATGCATGATCGGTTCGAACTCGATCGACTCGAAGCGTATGCAAACCGATGGTTTCGAACAAGATGGATACGAATCCTATGGGTTCGAAATGCGCATCTCCTCCACTTTTTGATGGGTTCGAACGACATTCTTTGGCTAACTTACATCGATCATATCTCGTTCATACTACCTCCGATTAACCTGAAATTTGGAACACTAGCTTTCATGGCTTTGCTTGTCATGTCCTATCAATTGTAGCCTGATCCGGGCTCGGACAAAATTCGTCGATATCCGTAGCGAAGTGAAGTACGATCAATCTCTGAGACGAACTGTCTTTTGTATTTGAACGATCTTTTGGTATCACGGCTTTGCCAAAAAGCGGGATAACACATGGCACACAACTTTAGGTGAAATCCTACACTTGTTAGAGTGAGTCTATGCGAACACATCCTTGTTCATTGTTAAGAACCCTATTAGCTCCCTTTTCATCCTCAAGTTAAGTTGAGATCCAGTTTTGACAATCTTTGCCAAATCATCTTCATCCACTAGAATCCCACCTATTAGATCCATCAGTCTTGTCCTAGCCTCTTTTGAATCTTTCTGTAGGTCCATAGCTTTGTACTGATTGCTACTGGACCTAAGCCAAGGCTTGGATGGTATTTGCCATGCATTTTGACTTTAATGCAGAGGGTCTTCTGCATTATTTCCCTTCTCCCTAGGTCGTGCTTCATGCAATTCTACAATGCAACGCTCCCGATCAATGCTTTGGTCTGCTTGAATTGCCCCCACTCCACCTTCTATTGGAAACTCCATCATCAAGCACCATGGAACTGGTGCAATTCTAAAATTATCTAAGGATGGTTGACACAGAAATGCTTTGTATGTAGAATATCGGTCCACCACAACAAATTATCCACCGTATCACCCTACAGGGTTAGTCTCCAATCTATACGAGCAACTTGATCCGCGCAATATTAGCTATTGCCTTCCCAAAAAATCCTTGTAGTCAAGATTCACATGGCAATGGATCCTTTATGTTGAGTTTCATCTCTTTGAAGGCTTTATTGAAAAGGATATTCATTGACCTCTTGCTATCATTCAACACACGATGAGCAATTGTAGGGCCAATTATGGCTGTAATCACCAATGGGCCTAAGGTAGGAGCTTCATCCTTATCATCATCCCTATTGTAGAAGATGATACAATTGGTGATCCTCTATTGTTATTTTGTAAGGGCACCTTCTTCTATAACATAACATATTTTTTATGGAGTATGTTCAGTGAGCTCCTACATCCTTCCATTTTATTGCAACTCTTTTCCATGGGTTGCGAACCTTCGAAAATTGTATTTACCACCAATGCACACGCTGGTATCTTTTGATTATCTCCGCTAGTCCCCTCCATGTCATCTTAAGGCGTTTTCCTTGAAAGCTAAGCATTTCCTTGCGCACCTTCCTACGGTTTCCTAACATACTATTGGAGTCACTTCATCCTAATCAGCTCGTTGATAATAACCTTTAGATAACGATACTCGTGCGCATTGTGGTAATGCGTCTCATGGAACCTATAATATTTATCCAAATGCTTCTCTTCATCGGTAGCCTTTCTCAGGGCTTGCCATTTATATCTTACTACGCCTTGGTTTACAAGCTATATATTCTTAAAAAAGTCGTATAACTTCATGTACTTTCCATCGCATTTGAACTTAAAACGCATCCTTTGATTTTTTTCCTTTCCTCCAGTATTGTTTTTCTTTGTTTGTTATCACCTCTAACATTACTATTCATGTTGTTACCATCCTGCTTAACATCCACGTTTATTTTCGTAGTGCTGATCGGTCCACACCAACTACCAACACACAACAACTTTTCCAACTCTACCTCTTCCAAGAGCATAAACTGATTAGATTTTGTGTAAAATCTTTCAAGCGGTTGGCTTTTTTTGTATCCAACCTTGTTAGCCTAGTTTTTAACCAAGCAGAAGTCAATAGGAGTTAAAACGTTGGTATAAAGGCGGAATGACGAGAAACTTTGCAAAAATACTCAGAAGGAATATGCAATTAAGCTCAGGAAATTTGGTTGAAAATTTAGCTAAGTGCTTAATTCACCCACGAATCAAGGCCTTAGATCAACCCCTCAAATTAAGGCCTTAGATCAATTCTGAATAGAGGCCTTATGTGACAACCCCATATTCTTACCATTTGGCATTAAATGTTTAATTAATTTTAAATATTCAAATAATTGGTTTTTGGAATTTTATACCTGGAATAAAAAAAGTAGCGATCATTTAAATATTTGAGTTGAGAATTAAATATTGGAATGGTGACCTAAATATGAATTAAACAGATTTAATAGTGTTATTTAACTTCTTTAAATAATAAATGAAAATGGTGAATCATTTTGCAAATTTATAACAATAACAAATGTTTCTATTAAATAATAAGAAATCAAATTGTAATAAAATGACTTAATTTTTGATAACGTATTTTTAATTTAATTTATACGACTTTTCTCTAATTTCTAATTTAGGGAAAATATCGACATTATTCGTTTAACGATTTATCGGCAACAATGATATTTGGGAAATTTCACAAAATAAAATAATATGTGTAATTCAGTGTTGATTTATGATCATGTCACATTTCAGTGCATGATTATATTTTTATTTCAATTACTATCGATTCGTAAGTGAACGAAATATTATGTACCGAGCTACTTCAAATAATTCATTTAAAAATCATTGAAAAATCAAATCGTTAATGTCAACGACAATTTGATGGCGTGGAAATTTTAGGTGGCTTGAGAAGTCCTCTTATTATGTAAAAAGTAAGAATAATCATTTTTTAAATTATTTTATTTGGTTATAAAACAGGTAGCTTATTGAACACAAGATCTCTTCATTTTTGTTTTTCTTCCCTCTCTTCCTCTGTTCATACTCCATCTACAATAAACCAACTAAATGGCCGCATCTTCAAAAATTGAAATCAAATCCATCTATAAATGAAAAATATCAAACCCAAGTTCTTTGTGATCCTATAGGGTAAATTTTGAAATCGTATGCATAATGGAGGGTGCAGCAACATTTAGGATGGCTCGGGTTTTAAACAGTTGAACTAGGTTGAATTTTTAGGTGATAGTGGTTGTCGGTTCGACGAGCAGAGGTTGGATCCGGGGTTGTTGGAGGTTCATGCTTCGTTGGCCTCATTTTGGTGATGTGCAACGACAAACGTGGTCGTGGGTGGACAGTGTTGCCGCATGTTTTGGGCCAGGTCGCATATCAACTTGTCAAGTCGCGATTCGATTTTTGGGTCCGGATAAGTGGAGATCGAGTAAAGAAGCGCAACGGCATATACGGAATCGAATTTCATCGACTAATTTTCTAAATAAGTGATTTTCGTGCACACGGCCATGTCTACGTTGCCTGTGCATGTTTGTTTGGGGAAGAAGATATGGTTGAGGGTAATGTTGTAAATGCGTATAAGTTATTTAATTTTAATTTTAAATTATCGATATCTTCTAAAATGTATATCTCACTCATACGATGCCGGTTTCGAACGTCGTTTTTTGCGTTGGGATTGCATCATTGAGTAGGCCTGTCAAATGGGTTGGGTCAAAATGGGTTGGGTCGAGTTCGACCCAACCCATTTATGACCCATTCTCTTTTACCCATTTATGACCCAACCCTTTTATGACCCAACCCACTTAATAAGCGGGTTACCCATTTAACCCATTTAAAGATTTAAAATTTTAATTTGACTAATAAAAAACAAATAAATATAAAATAATTCTAATTTCAAGTTTTCTGTTTTGAGATCCGACAAAAATTTAAAATTTAATCCTAATTTTCATCAAAATTCAAATATGGGGATGGGGTAGCTTATTATTTTCTAAGTACAACTGTCGGTTTACTTGTAGAACTACAGTGTGCGTTCACACGTTAAAGTGACCGAGTGTTCCATACTATCCATAATTTAGGTGGTAGTTAATTGGTCCAAGTCCCGCCTGATTCCGAGTTAGAACGAAGAAGTTATTGCAGTCTGAACAAAAAAATAACGGCTTCTGCACTAGGTGGAGTTCAATATGTAGATGTGGCAGTCTGTTATTTTCTAAGTACAAATGTCAGTCCCATTGGAGAACTACAGTGTACGTTCACACGATGAAGTATCCGAGTGTTCCATATTGTCCGTAATTTAGGTGGGAGTTGATCGGTCGAAGTCTCGCCTGATTCCGAGTTAGAACGAAGGAGTTATTGCAGTCTAAACAAAAAAAATAGCGCTTCTGCACTAGGCGGAGTTCAATATGCATGTGTGGTAGCCTGTTATTTTCTAAGTACAACCGTCAGTCCCCTTGGAGAACTACAGTGTGCGTTCACACGATCAAGTATCCGAGTGTTACATACTGTCCGTAATTTGGGTGGGAGTTGATCGGTCGAAGTCTCGCCTGATTCCGAGTTAGAACGAAGGAGTTATTGCAGTCCGAACAAAAAAAATAGCGGCTTCTGCACTAAGCGGAGTTCAAATATAGGGATGTAGTAGCCTGTTATTTTCTAAGTACAACTGTCAGTCTCCTTGGAGAACTACAGTGTGTGTTCATACGATGAAGTATCCGAGTGTTGCATATTGTCCGTAATTTAAGTTGGCGTTGATCGGTCGAAGTCTCGTTTGATACCGATTAGAATGAAGAAGTTATTGCAGCCTGAACAAAAAAATAGCGGCTTCTGCACTAGATGGATTCAAATATGGGGATGTGGTAGCCTGTTATTTTCTAAGTACAACTGTCAGTCTTCATGAAAAATTATAATGTATGTTCAAAGTTCTTATTTTTTAAATTTATACTAAAATTTAATATTTTTAATAAATGGGTAAATGGGTTACCCATTTATAACCCTTTTAAAAATGGGTCAACCCAACCCATAACCCACTTTATGATATTCATAAATGGGTTGACCCAACCCATTTATAAGTAGGGTTAATGGGTTGGGTCAAATTTTGACAGGTCTTCACGATGAAGTAAGTTTAGTTAGTTTTGAGCAAGTGAAATTTTAAGCTAAAATCGAACGACCGTTCGGTTTTAGTCTGAAATTGGGTCGTTTAGGTGGAAACGAAAATCAGTGTGAGTTTAACTCACATTTAATTTTATTTTATCATATCAATGATGTTATAAATGTTTATTGATAGTTTAGATATTAGTTAAAATTGTTCAATAGCTTGTTTGGTTGAATTTCCATTTGGAAAATGGATGACATATTAATTTGATCGTTATAAAGTCATATGATTATTTATATATTATCCATAACCATTGTTTTGCAGGGAAAATCTGTAGAGGGGCCCAAAGAGGGTTTCTCGGCCATAAATTATCTATTTACATCATTATGTTATAATATTGATGGATAATTAAAATGAAATCCTGATATTTCATTTAAAAGATTAAATTTCGTTATAGCAATATTAGCTACATCGTCATTCATTCAATTTCATCCCCCAAACCTAGTCATTTGAATTTGAGCTTGTGTTTCCAGTAAGAATATTGAAAATTTATTAATCATTTTGATTAATGATAATTAAAATTAATTAATCATTTTAATTAATTTGAGATTAATTAAACAATTTAATAAATGTTGATTAAAAATTGGTTTATCTTTAGATTTAATTAATCATTTTTGCTAATGAATGTTTTATACCTAAATAAATGGTTTTAACCGATGGTTATTTAATTCTTTTAATTAAGTATAATGAGGTTCAATTAATTTATTAGACTTAATTAATTATTTTAATTAATAATGGTAGGATTAAATTAATTATTTCAATTAATGATAATTGAAATTAATAATCATTTTAATTAATGATATTTAAAAGTAACCGATCATTTTAAATAATGATGTTTGAATTTAATTAATCATTTTAATTAATGATTGTTTTCAAATTTAATTAATTGTTTTAACTAATGATTTTTAAAATTGAGTTAAATCGGCTTAATTAATGATGTTTTATAATAATAAATCATTTTAACAAATGATGTTTAATCAATGGTTTTAGCTAATGGAGGTTGAATTTAACTAATCCGATTAATTTATGATTATTTTAAACTTCATTATTTATTTTAACTAATGGAATTTAAAATTACTTATCATTTTAATTAATGATGTTTGAGATTAATTATTTATTAAATTAATGACTATTTGAATTTAATAAATCCTTTTAATTAATTGATTTAATAAAGGTGATTAAAGTAAATTAACTAATGTAGTAAAAATTTCTTTAATAAACTGATTTAAAATTAATAAACAATTCGATAAAGATTTTTAAAGTTGATTTACCAATGTTATAAAAATGTGTGGAAATAATTTTCTATTTTACTATAGATAATGAATTGTTTATTTGAAGACATTTAAAATGTGATTAATTATCTTTCGGGATAATTAATATTTTTTTATAGTTATAAGAAGGAATTAGTACCCATATATTGGGATGTTAGTTGGATGATCTTCTGGGTGTTCGGTCTGATGTTGGTTTAGGCCTTCGGGGTCGCGCACTTGGAAAAATTATTCTCTTAACATTTTAACAATCTGGAGCTAATTCTAAAAGTGTTTTACCAATATGAAAATCAAGCCTAAAATTTCAGTTCGTTTTTAACATTAAAAGGTTTGATTCGTTTATGGAAATGAATTATTTCTATAAAGTGAATCACTTATATGGCAACGATTTATTTGTATAGTTAGCACTAAACATCGAAGGAGTAGGTTTGTCGCTATTTCGAAAGTTAAGAATAATCGTATGACATGACTTTGAGGTAACACTACCTTGACTTATCCAGTATTATTGTTAACCAAGAAATAGCCCAAGTTGAATTCAATGAGTGGTGATAAGTATACAGGACTTAATTTTCATAAACGATCATTTTTTTGTCCTTGATAGTCGGTATCTCAGCTAAGGTTACTTCAGCCACTTTATTTCGTTAGTTTAAGACGATGTGCTGCTCATTTAAGCTTTTTTATCCTTTGTCGAAAATGACTAAACCAAAAGAGCGCGTAAGGGCCAAGCTATGTGGGATTGTTCCGATTAGGGTATCTTCACATCCACTCTAGATTGGATTCGGTGTTATGATTAAGAAGTGAAATACTCGAATACTCGGTAACAGTTAGCAGAGTCCAGCTTGGAAGTTTCTAAGAGCCATTAGAGTTCTCAAGTGTATTTCTAGCGGTATACTCTCGGTGAGGGGGAGCACCCTTCTATTCATTTGTTGAAAAATTTCCTTTCCTTATTAATTCGAAAATCCTAAATCTGTTTTAGCTTTAAATTGCTAGGAGTAGAGCCAACTCCTCACCATGGCATTTAAGTGTTTATTTAGTCCATTCTATCTAGTCTGGACTGTACTTTATTTAGCTCATTCTATCAAGTTGGACTGTTACTTTGTTTATCCCATTTTATCGAGTTTGGACTGTTACCTTATTTAGTCCATTCTATAAAGTTGGACTGTTTTCCCTTATTCTATCCATTCTGGCCAGTCTGGATTTTACTCGGTCATTCTTTAGAGTTTGGTTGATATTATTTATGTCAATCATATTTGGTTTTATTTCCTGATATTAATTTCTGCTCTTTTCCGTATGGTTGTTATTCTTTTGAGGTAAAAACTTGTTCCACATTAGCGGCGTGGTCTCATAGAATTTTTATATATGTTCCCCATTATTCGAGTTATCTCACGTTGGTATTTCCAAACTGATACGGATGTTATTTTTTATAATGTTCGGGTTAGACCGAGTGTTTTCACAGGTTGGCTTTACTGTTGTGGGATTCATGGAGGGGAGGTAATGATTCACCTTCGTAGTATTTTGTTTTCTGCTATATTATATAATATACCTATCGGCATTTGTACGATCGGGATTTTTTGACTGTCCAACTGATAAGGTTTCATTTTAACTCTGATATACTCTGTATGTTTGGTGTGACAGTTTCTACTGTCCTGGTTATATTATATGTTGTCGATTCCGTTGTGAGATTCTATTTTTATATGTTCTTTGTTCTTTTCTTTTTATTTATCCTAATAATCTGCCCATTTGTCGATTGAATGCGCGATATTAGAACATAGAGGTAGTGTTCGGTGTTCACTTTCGATGGTCGAAAAGGCAGGTCATTACATCTTAGGTCAAAACATCTTTAAACTTGACATGTACACTTAGAAAAACACAAGGAAGGACATAGAAAATGTTTGGAGTGGCTTGGCTCTACCAATTAAATTCACCGTCGAATTAAGGATCTTAACTCATCCCGAGTAAAGGAGAATGTCGAGATAAAATCAAAATGGCTTGATATTTATTAAGAGTACTTAGAAAAGGCTAAAGAAGGACCAGTGAAAATTTAACCATGATTGGCAAAGCACATAAATTCATTTCTGAATTAAGGACCGTAATTCAACACCGAATTAGTTACTATCTTTTAGAACCTTTATACTTTTGACAGGTGACCTCCTACTCTTCATATGCATATCGTAAAGTTTCACAGAGTTTTGGAGAGCTTATCATCAAGAATAAAGAAATGACCGTCCAAACTATAAGACAATCTAAGTTAAGGAAGGAACTCGATCAAAGCTTGTTAACAATCTACCAAATTGCATCGAGGACATCTAAACGAATCATGAAACTCGATATAAAAGGATTTGGCCATCCAATGGCTAAGGATTAGATTCCATCCCGAATCTAATGGCTTGACTCGACCCTGAATTTAGATTAACTCGGGTGGCCATGATATTTCATGTGCTGCCTTGGAAGGACCTCCAAACTTCCTTGGTAACCCAGTATGACTATTACCCTTATAAATACAAACCATAGAACAATCAAGAAAGGATCCAGATTCTGCTATCACCGTGCAGGATCTCCATCTAATCTTCAATTCTTTCCTCTACATCAAATTCACCAAGGTAGCAACTATGCACATTTCTAGGACTTAGAACTTGTCCAGCCCCTGTCCTTGTGACAAAATCTCTCTCTATCTCTTTATAATCTGATTCGAATCAATAAGAAAAGTTATAAAGTGGACGTTGGCTTAGTTAACAACCGAACCTTATGAAACTCTGTCTCGTTCACTTTTCTATCATTATCTATAATATTTGCTTTATTCTAACAAGGCTGGTGCTTTCACAACATACTCAAGGGTATTGATCCATTTTTTGGGTTAAATTTTGGTTCTTTCACCAAGAACCAGTGAATCCAAGTTTAGATCTAGCTCTCAGCTTTGGATTAGATAGGTCTAGAAGTTAGATCCACAAATTCTAATTTGAAAAGGGGTTGAAGACTTGCTATTGAAGATCAATGGCGGGTAAGAAGAAAATTGCTTATGAGAGATAACATGAGCAACAGTTGGTGGTAATGAAGCCAACCCTAACAAATTTAAGTAAACAATACTAGTAATGCAGCTCCAAGATCTTCTAACCAACAAAAGGTAGTAACCAAAGGAAAACTTAAGCATATGGTCAATGAGCTCGACTAGGAAATGGCCGATAGCCAAAAAGCTCTTATGGATACGCTAAAAGCTCTACTAGCACTGCTCCACCAACTTCTTCAAAAACTAGACCAAAAACTATCATCTTTGTAGAAAAGGAGAATACCTCTGTCCCTGGTTACATTAGAGGTATGTCAAGCAAAAGCAAAATGAGATGGTTGGTAGAGCTGCTGGAATTGTTATTTAAGGGAACAGAAGTACTCCACCTGCTGGAGCAAAACTTGTTCTAAACCTAAATCTTGGATTGAATACTTTACCAGGAAATGTTCCGATGCTCCTCGCTGACTTTGAAGATAACATGCAACTTGACGACAAGGGATTGGAGTTGAATGCTGACATAGGTAGGCAAACTGTCGAAAAAGAAGTTCAAACTGCCGATATATGGCTATCCACGTGCCAACGGGATTCTATAAGAGTGGTCCTCCTGGAGAATGGAGGAACCAAGGCCATTGCAGAGGCAAATGCTTCGTGTAGCCCTTGACAACCAACTTATTGACTACCATGACTAGTGAAGCATACGTTGTGGATATGGTCAAACGCTTGATGGAAGAAAGTAAAGGCATAAAGTACAACGACTAGGATTCTACGCTAAGTCGAACTCCATTACTAAAAACATTCTAAGTGAAGAATATCTCGAAAAGCTTACTATGCCCACTATACCATTCTATAATGGGATAACAAACCCTAAACCACACTTGTACAAATACAGTTGGCATATGGACAAAGTCATGGCAATGGATGTTGTCCACTGTAGATGTTCCCATATATTCTTAGGAGTTGCTTTAATGTGTTTTACCAGACTCCCACCAAGATCCATTGCCACCTTTGATGAACTAACAAGGAAATTCAAGGAACAGTTTAGACTTCGCATAGCTCAGCCAAATGATGTAATGTCTCTATCGTACTTTTTCCAAAGACCCAATGAATCATTGAAATCCTTTATGAATCGATTCAACATTGCAGTTACCGAACTAAGCGATCCAAATGAGGATATGGTGCTTATGGCCTTGGTCTGAGCTATTCATCCAGACTCGGATTTTGGTAGATGGATTAAGATAAAACAACTAACTACTATGAAGTAATTTAATTAAAAAGTGATCCAGTATCTGAGATTGGAAGAGGCAAACGCTTTGGAAGGCAAGACCGCCAACATGCAACCAAAGGAGTTGGTTCAGAGCAATGTGGTGGTCAAGCAGGATGGTAACCTTTCTATAGGTACTATGGGAGATGTAGGGAAGAATCCAAACCAGAAAAAGGAAACCAAAACTCCGGTGATAGGCGAAACACGACTGCAAAAAGACAAAGGAAATTCAAACTAAAGGACTTTACGTTATTGAAAATAGTTTGGAGAATATCTATCTTGCAACACAGGGAACTGAGCGCTACAAAAAACCGCCTAAGAAGGAAAATTTTCGGTGACAGAAGCAATCAAAGAAGCATTGTTGCTTCCTAAGACACACGGACATAACACCAATTAATGCTACGTATGATGGACGTGACTGATAATAAGGAATAATAAACTCCAATATACGTGAAGAAACTGTAGAATGGCGAGGGAGTCACAAAGCCACGGGATCTAACTGCTCAAGGGAAAGTGCCAGGACCCAGCAGAGAGGGACCCCAACAATCAAACCGAAGATTAGTGATTCACTAGTCACCTAGGAACGAAATAGCATCGAAACGAAGTGCAGCTTCGCTTGGCATTACCTATGTATTTCCAATCTTCGCAAATAAGCCATCTAAGGACATTGAGGGCACTGTAAATAAGTAGGACGTGCCTCTCTCTATTTATTTTATCAGTAAAGTTATTTAGCTTCTTGAACCGATGGGGCCGCACTCTTGCAAGCTAAACTACTGAATAGACGGTCAAATTGGCTTAAACCGCTGGATCAATGGGGAAAATCGACCTCTACCTTTTGAGAACCGGTGTTTTCCCGACGACAATGGGAAGGCACAAACCCTGAATGCACTCCATAAGCCGCACGTTGCTTCTTGGACCAACGAAACTACATTCATGTAAGCAGCTTGTTGAATCGATGGGGTCAAATCGACTCAAAAACCATTCATTTATTGCTTAGACCAGTGGAACCGCATCCATGTATGCTCCATCCATTCGCTTCTTAAACCAATGGAATCGCGTTTATGTAAGCAACCTATTGATTCAATGGGTCAGATCGAATCGAAAATGATTCATTCACTACTTGGACTGGTGGAACCGCGTCTAAGTATGCTCTATCCATTTGCTTCTTGAACCAATGGAGCCACGTTCTTGAAAGCAACCCGAAGAGTCAACAAAAGCAAATCTGCCCAAACCACCGGATCAATGGGGAAAATCAATCCTGGGCTTTTGAGAACTGGTATTATTCCGATAACATCGGGATGGCTTAACCTTCATGCTCATTCATAAGCCATGCCTCGCTTCTTGGACTAATGGAACCGTGTCCAAGTAAACATCCATCCTTTGGCCACTTGAACCGATGGAACTGTGTTCAAGTGCGCCATATTCCTTTCTTCTCGGACTGGTGGAACTGCATTTGAGTAAGCACTATTCTTTTGCCAATTTAACCAATGGAATTGTGTTCAAGTATGCTTTATTTCCTTGCTTCTTAGACCAATGGAACAGCATCCTAGTCTTTTGCCACTTGAACCGATGGAATTACGTTTAAGTCCACTCCATTTCCTTGCTTCTTGGACCACGGAACCACATCCAAGTGAACATCTATTCTTTTTCCACTTGAATCAATCAAAATGTGTTCAAGTGTGCTCCATTCCATCGCTTCTCAGGCCAATGGAACTGCATCCAAGTAAGCACCCATTCCTTCACCACTTGAACCGATGGAACTGCATTCAAGTGCACTCCATTCCTTTACTTCTTGGAATGATGGAACTGCATCTAAATAAGTACATTTTTCTTCACTACTTGAACCAATGGAGCTATATTCAAGTGTGCTCCAAATCATTTATGTTACCCCAGTAACATCAACAATTTGTCAAAATCTCCTAAGTATCGACATTGCTTTGGCAACATCGAAATATTTATCAGTTATAGGATTGAAAAATTTCAATATCCACCTCCCAAAACACAACATCGTCCAAATATCAGCAATATGAAAAGAAAATCCAAGGGATTGGGCTCTTCGTAGATCTCTAGAGATAGAAACTAACATGCAGACAAAACCTTAATACCGAACTTAGAAGGAATCAATCAAAGTCAAAATATAATACTCAGAATCAAACATCAAAACCATAGGTTCCTACAGATTAGGGCCTACCGTGCAATCCAGACCAAAGGCAATAGAATGGGTGGCCTAAAACAACCGATCTTTAATTTCCTATTTTCTTAAATAATTCATCCAGGGACATTGGTGGGCAATCGAGTGAATTGCCTAGAATACTTGATTCATTACTAAGAGCTTCAATCTAGTTAAATTTAGTGTTCGAAGTAAGCAAACCTGTGGAGAAGGGGCATGTACACTAATAGTTGCTCAGGATGAGCTTTACCGAGCTCGAACAGAAAACAGCCATGATGTTGGCTAAATCGAGATACACCATATTTCTGTTACACCGAGCGGAGTATTTTTGGCAATCACAACAAAGCTAAGCAATGTAGTATGTTGAATAAATATGGAATTGGAAGGGAAATTGGTCCAGCCTCCTTGGCACCAATGTTGCCCTGGCAACATTAAGAAATCTAGTATGTCATATCGACAAGAGAATCGAACACCATGGAATTCTGCATCGCCCAAAAATAGGCGATAATTGGAAGTACTTATCATCGCCTAAAGATAGGCGATGACGAAGGCCTTTCCATAATCAAATCATCGATGCACTAGTTTTCATAGAAAGAAGTAGGCGCTCTACTGAGTTTTTAAATCCCAACTTGCAAGAATACAGCATAGCTTGAATACCGCTAACATTTGGAGGAAATAACTTGTCTTTTAGGAATATGGCACTGCCAGAAGACAAGCGATGTTAGTAACGATCACCCCCAACCATCATTGATTCATCACGGCCTGGACTGCAGCCACACATGGAATAAATAGCAATATAGAGATCAATCAAGTATCTTGACTCTTACCTACAAAAATCTAGCAGTTGTCTGAAGACAGACAATGACAAGGAGAGAACACTCGGAATCAAACAGCTAAATCATCGATTCTCAAAGATTGGAATTAACGAATAAGGTGGATATTCACAGAATCATCAACATCCCAGCGAAGTAAATGTGGCATGGAACAAGAAAGGTTAATTGTCACAAATTCAAGACAAGCACTACTGAACTCTACCGATCTGTGATTAGGATGGGAAGAGCATCGTCGTACTGGGGGAAATGTAACACCCTACAGTATTTAATTTTCTATAAACGCTCAAAGTTTAGCACTAGGGAATAATGGGTTATACAAGTGAAAGTCAGACTACAACAAAAGTCGATCGAAGGAAACCATAAATAAACAAGAAAATCATGGAATTGGCTAAGTAATGGCCCAGTACCGCCAAAGGGAGCAATTGAAGGTTATAAACAAAGCTAAGTAATGGAAACGCCAAGACACTTAGGGATTTCCTGAATACTGGTGTTACCTTGGCAATGCCAAGAAAACTTTCTATTTCTAAGTACCGATGTTGCCCCGGTAATGCCGGGAAAACTTCAAACTTTAGAGTCGACGAGAAACGCTCACAACAGTAAAACATCGATGAACTAGCTTCTAGAGATAGAAGTTGGTTATCAACTAAGTTTCTACCATTGTCTTCAGAAAATTACTTTTGTCTGAAGATAGGCGATAATGGGAAGATATAACCATTCAATGACCAACCGAATGGTTTGGATCTTCATTACAGGAATCAGTCGTTGCCTGAAGTTAAGGCGATTCTGAAGGGAAATCCCAATGATTGAGCAGCTCATATGCTAGTTTCCAAATATAGAAGCTGGTATACAACCAAACATCCAGTATTCAACCTATAAATAATTTTGATGTAGCCCAAAGATTGGCAACTTCAAGTGAAGGTTGCTTGGAACTAAGCAGCTAAGTTGCTAGAGATAGGAATTCACAAATGAAACATTAGCAGTCAAGCAATGCACATATGGCTAAGGACAAGTGAGGTAATCATGAAAAATCGGAAAATAAATCAACGGACTTCCTCAACACTAGAGTAGGATTGAGAGCTAGACCTATGACAAATGAATCAACTGCCCCACGCCTTTCCATCTCTCATAAACGCTTGAATAAATGCATTCAAAAGAGATAGTCTATCTCCCATGAATAGGGACATGCGCATAAATACTTGGTCGAAGGGAACCTTACCCAGTCCAAACATGAATAACCACGAAGTTGGTTAGATAACAGTTCCGTTTCACAAAATAGAGCATTCTAGCAACAAATTTCCACCGAAGGAAATAAAGGTCCTAGGATTTAGGAATTTTTAATTGACTAAAGATTAATAGCATCAAGGATAAATCCATAGAGTTAAGTCATTCATGCGGAAGTTTCTGAGGATAGAAACTGAGGCATGATCAGAATCTCAATATTGGACTTGAAAGAATTTACTATGATAAAAGATGATAGTGACACATCTTTCCAATACGTACATCCAAAATGAAATTGGCCAATGATGTTAACTCGAAAGAATTCGATTGTAGTCGAGGAACTAACAGCATTGAAAACTCAAAGTTTGAAATCGAATAACAAAGTCACTAGTTCCAAGAGATAGGAACAACCTACGAATCAGGTTGGGGGCAATTAAACGTATTACTCTGGAAACCTAGTCCTGCAAAATGTATGGACTTAGGATACAAAGTGATTAGCCCTGTGGACCGGGGATCTACAAATGGTCGAAATGACGGAGTCTAAACAGGAATGGCCATGGAATTGGCTAAGACAAGTTACATCACAGTTTTGAACGGAGATAAGCAGTAGAATATGTCAAAATAACTGTAGGAGTATTATTTAAATGTGTGGAGTTGCGATAATAAATATGCTACATAGGAACTAGGATGTGCAACAGCTAGAAAAGGCAATGCCCGAAATTGATCAATTAAATCACCTATCCTCAAAGACAACATAGACTGAATTCTGGAAACTGCGAAGTAGGTGGAATCTACATCATCGATGTGCACCTAGTGACAAGGAAAGGAGGTAAATATGTTATCCTTACAATCGACTACCAGTGGCAATGCGGAACCATTCGCTATGATCGTGAAGAATGACGCAAAACGACAAGTGGAAGCAGTGATCCAAAAATACTCAACATTGAGAGGAACTTCTCGATCCCGAAAGGCTTGGGATTGAGTCATTGATGTTCCAGTTTCAAGAGATAGAAACTAACACATGACTGGAATTTTAGCCATAACCTATGGGAATTCGCCATCGTTTGGAAATTGGCAACGTCAAGAAGGTGCAATCACCAGCCTTTAGGAATTTTATTGTTCCTATAAAATAGGCCACTTTAAGGAAGGATAATCGGAATCAAATAATCCATGTGCTAGTTTCTAGAGATTGAAACTATGTCTAACCAAACTTTAGCGGTAGCGCTGGCAACCGTATGTAGGGCTGAATAAAGGAACATAACCAAAGAAATTACCTAGATTTTGTTTATATGCACAAAGTTGTGAGACATAGGAGGCCACTTCCACCTAAGCACAATTAAAAAAGGAAGACCAATAGGCCGACAAGCTTCAGGAAATCCCTGCTTGCTCTCCCTCTCTGTCCAAGATTCATAAAGCCATGAACTTATTTAGAGGAGGGGCGGATAAAGCATCGACTCTATAAGAGTAACTATGCCTTGTAATTCAGCTGTAATTAATCGTCTTAACATTACAGGAATAAAAGTCGGAGCCAAAGCTACAAAGGATCCAGCTTTCGAAGGAGTGGAAGATCCTTCGCTAGACTAAAGACGGGATGAATAGAAACCCATTCTAAAAATTAAAACATGGCGTTCAACACTGTTAGGTATGTTTTACTTTGAATAATAGCCCCATATGACCAACTCCCAAAATCTAAGGGAAGCCGATATATGTTGACCAGTCAGTATCTGAGCATTGATCAGGGAAAATGCAGTGTGCTATCTATGCAAAATGAGTCCAGTTTCCTAAGCATTATGAACGATCCATCCTATGTAGATAGCTCGCTCGTGCTAAGATTATCTTTTTTGGGACATACCCATTATCGATGAGAAATGGATAAGTAACCATTATCCAAAGCAACGAGGGAAGCTTTTATTTTTAGGATCATAGGAAGAATAGAAACAGGAAAAGCGATATGATGGAGTCATGCACTATGTCCAGCTTTGGAATAAATCGTCAGGAACTTAGCTAAGTCCTTGAAAAGAGATATTTGAAGATGGAGAGCAAGACTTGACTCCAGAAAAGCACACATTTGTCCGAGGCAAAACTTAGCTTCACCACCAGCCGGGTAGAATCGAAAATGTGACCATATCCCCTCCTAATTTCACTATCCTAGAATCATCGCAAGGAGTTTCTATACCAACTAAAGCACTACGTAATCTCCCGGGTATAGATGGAATTGCCAGTGTAGATAATTAGAATTCTAATTAAAACTAGAACAAACATTTAATGGACAATCAACCAAGTAAAAGCAACATCTCGAGATGACATCCAAGCAATTGACTGAAATTCACAGGATAGTAGTTTGACACTTGTTTTGTTCTAATGCACACTTTGTTTCCAACTTGAGCGTATTCTAGAGGCAAATGTAAACTGGGGTTTTAACCAAGAAGAAGTCAATAGGAGTTAGAACATCGATATGAAGACAAAATGACTAGAAACATGGCAAAGATACTCAAATGGACTAGAGAATTGAGCTTGGGAAATTTGGTTGAAAATTAGCGAAGTCCTTAGTTCACCCTTGAATTAAGATCTTAGATCAATCCCCTCAATTATGGCCTTAGATCAACCTCGAAGTAAGGTCTCAAGTCAAGACGACTTGAAATTTGATATGTATACTTAAAAAAACACAAGGAAGGACTTAAAAAAGTTTAGAGTGGTTGGCCCCACCAATTAGATTCACCCTCGAATAGGACCTTAACTCATCCCAAGCTAAGGAGAATATTGAGATGGAATCAAAATGACTTGAAATTTGGCAAGAGTACTTAGAAAATGGTAAAAAAGGACTTGGGAAAGTTTCACTATGATTGGGCCAAGCACCTAAATTCATCCACAAATTAAGGACCTTAATTTTGCACCGAATTTAGTTTCTTGCTTTTGGCACGTTCATACTTTTCATAAGTGATCTCCTAATCTTCATATGCATGTTCATGAAGTTTCGTAGAGTTCTAGAGATCCTATCATTAAGAATGAAGATGTGATGGTCCAAACTGTAGGATAATCCAAGTTAAGTAAGGAACTTGATTAAAACCCGTCAACAATCTACCAAATTGCATAGAGGACATCTGGATGAAGCACGAAATTCGACTCAAAAGGATTTGGCTATCCTATGGCTAAGGATTAGATTCGGCCCCGAACCAAATGGCTTGATTCGGCCCCAAATTAGACCTTGACTTGGGTAGTCATGATGTTTCTTATATTGTCTTAGGCCGATCTTTGGACTTCACTAGCGACGAGCTTCTGACCCAATATTACTACTACCCCTATGTATACAAACCATATATTAACCAAGAAAGGATCTGGATTCTGCTATCACTACATGGGATCTCCATCTATTCTTCGAACCTTTCCTCTACATCACGTTCACTATGGCAGCAAATATAAACATTTCTTGGACCTAAAACTTGTCTAGCCCCTGTACTTTGACAAATTCTCTTCCTATCTCTTTGTAATCCAATTTAAATCAATAAGAAAAGTTATAAAGTGGGCGTAGGCCTAGTTAACAGCTGAACCACTATAGAAATCACTGTGTCTTATTTACTTTTTAGTCATTCTATAATGACCTGAGAATTTGACCGATTTTTATAACGTAATTAACTAAATTTTTCATAAGAAATAGATAATAAATTTTGCAATGAAAATTTAATATTTGAGATGCATCTATTTAAATGTAGCAAATGTCAGAATTTCGTTAGAAAATATGAAAGTTAGATCTATCATGTAATTTTAAATTTCAAATTAAAATTAGTTAAAATTGATGGAAACAAAATGTTTCTGAAATCTAAATATTTTTATATAATAAAAATGTATATCATTTTCTAAGTCAGAGGTCATAATTCGTTTTGCCAAATTTGGACTGCTCTAGCCTCATTTATCTTATTTTCGGCAGTTTAGCAGCATTTTGGTAACGAATATTGACTTTTGATAGGGTGATCATATCGCTAATATTTGTGTATTATTATGTTTTCCTCATCGTGCTGATCTCTATAGTATATTCATTCCTGTATTTCGGCATCTGGTACACGGCGAAATTTGCAAAACAGTTAGCCATATCGTTACCCGTTTTGAACCTTTTTGTTTTTCCTTGTGTCTACTCAGTTACCCACTGGCTGAAAACCAATGGTCATTAACTTTTAATATTCATATATATGCAACCCTTGAATTTTGCTATCCTATTTTAATCAATATTTTCTGGTTGTTGGCCCACTCTCATTTCTGTTTGTTGTTCTTGTTATGCTTTTAATGCTTTAGAGATTTTTTTTTAATTATATATGCTTTTCATTCGTCCATCTCTATCCCCTACTCTTCTTCATGCTGAAATCCACATGTTCCTTTCCTCTCTTCTTTTTGTTTGGCCATGCTAATACAAAAAAAAAATTAAATCAAAGTTGAAGCCTGATTTCATATATATTGTTTCATCCTACTCATCACCTTTATCCCAACCGAATCCATCAATCTCTTCCCCTACTTGTGTATAGCCGACCCACCATCATCCCCCGACAGCAGCGAGTGCTCCACCCTCTCCGCCTCCTTGAATTCCATCCCCTTCACGTCCAGATCCACCATTATTTCTGCACCGGCCTTGTCACCGAATCCACCCTTCCTAGCCACCGTCCACACTTATGCTCCGCCACTTCTATTCACGGTGCCACCACCGAAGTAGACCTATCTACTTCCGACCTATTTCCATCTCCATGCCAGAAACGTCATGCTACATCATCCCCTGGCTGATATCCGCCTGCCAGTTGCCATGCATCCCTCTCTATACAGTTCGACCTTCCCCTAGCCTCCACCCATCGCCTGATCCAAACTGCAGCAACCCGGCTTCTCACTTGTGCCATCAACCACCAAAATCCACATCCAAACCCAAAGTAGCACATCACCTTGTCTCCATCTCGACTTAACAACAGTCAATCTCTGCCACCTCTCCTTTTCCTCACCATGCCTATTGCCTAAGCCACTGCCTTCATTTCCATACCCGCCTCCACCAAGCACAAACCAGAACCTCCCTCCACCTTCCCTTCTCCGAGCAGCACTGACATTCGATCCACCTGAGCAGGCAAGCTTCCTATATATAAAAAGAAAAAAAATTATTATACAGCTTTCGTATAGTGCATGGTTTAACCTGATTGTCTTCCTTCCGAGCAAGGAAGCCTAACTGCTTTGCTTTGCACCTTGCTTGTCCACTTCACAACTCGAGCAGCCTTCTTTTTTGTTTATATATATAAATATTATTTTAAAAATATAATATGTATATATTTGCTGGCATACACATATATGTTTGCGTTTATTTTATTATATGTATATTTGTTTCCAAAATTATTTTGCTTAGTTGCTGTCTTGTTTATATAAATGTTTACAATAATATTGATTTTAAAGTATATATGTATATATGTTTATAATAATATTGATTTTAAAGTGTGTGTGTCTATATATATATTATTTTAAATGTGTTTTCAAATTGAATATTGATTTTAAAATATAGTATATATATTTCATGTAAAATTATATATATGTTGTTTCATCGATCTCGAATCTACCTTTCTCTGCTTAAGGATTTGTCGTTTATATTGGTCGATTGTCCAGTTCATGATTCAATTCGTAGCTTGTCGAGTTGTTAAATTTTCCTAGCCTTGAAAGGTGAGCAAGCACTCACAATTAACATTCTTATGTTTAGTAAATTGATGTCACTTGAAATATATTTTTAAATTTGAATTGGCAGGTATTCAATTGTTAAATATGATATGTTATTATTTGTAATTGTGCGCCTATGTTAATTGACATATGATACCATAATTTTTTGTATATAATATATTTAAATTATGATCATATTTTTAATTTATATGTTATCTTATTTTATATTATTATCATATTATTCCCATTCTGCAAGTTCCTTGCTAGTTCAGGAAATCCCTATGGGTTGAAATGATGCATACCTGAATGATCAGATAAATTAGGAAAAATCATTATGGGTTGAAATGATAAATCCAAGAGATTTTGTTGAATTTAAATTTGGGATTGCGAGTGGAAATGATATAAACCCATAAATTTAAATACTTGTGGATTGAAATGATAAATATCCGTATCACTTGACCGTAGGATAGAAAACCATATACGGACACCGTTGGTCTATTTTGAAAAATGATTTTCAAATTTTGGAAGGGAATAGATGGGTTTTAATAAATATAGATTTTTAAATATAATATAAAGATATTTTAATCTGTAAAATTTAGATTTTTAAATTACATGTTTGGAAATTTTAAATTTAAAAGTTAGTTTTGAAAATATAAATTATAAGATTTCACATATAATTTTATTTTTTTAAATATATAAAATAAGATTTATTATAAAATAAATTTATTTAATAAGATTTAATTTAGTTAATATATATATAATATGTTTGAGTATTTATTTAAATTTATAACTAATATTTCGAAAATAGACTTTTGTAATAACTTTAATAAATTATGGTTGGAAGGATAAAGTCAAAATTGATTTGTAATTAATTTGTTAAGAGTTGAATTTAAATAAAATTAATTTGAAACTTATTTATTTTGAAGATTTTAAAGATATGAAATTTATAACATGATAACTTGATTTTGATTAAGGGTGATTAAATGAATATTTCCAAATTTAAATAAATTGAAATTGAATATTTAGTTTTGATTTAAGCGGGTAATATGAGATTTTATTTAAATGTTATTTAAAATGATTAAGTGAATATTTTCAAATTTAAATAAAATCAAAGTTGAAATATAAGTGAAATTGATCAAATTGAGTTATTGTAAGTTGTTTGGATATTTAAACTTTGAAACCTATTGAATTGGAAGTGGTTTAAATTTATAGTTCAAACCCCGATTTGAAATCGATATAAATAAAGTGGTTTTATAGGAATTGGAATTGAACCTTTAACCTTTTTAATTTGGATCATTACGCTGAATTGATTTGTTAACCTTGGAACTAAAGTTGATTTGAACGTATTTATGAAATTGGAAGAAACAATTCCAATTTGAAACTATTTTTCGATACAAACTCTTTATAATATATAAATTATTTTTAATACATAAACTATTTTTAATATATAAATTTTTTAATAGATAAACTATTTTAATATATAATCTATTTTATATATAAAATATTTTTAATATACAAACTATTTTTAATATATAAATAATTTTTATTTTATAAACTACTTTAGTATATAATCTATTTTAAATATAAACTATTTTTAATTTATAACTATTTCAGTATATATATATATATATATATACTATTTTCAATACTTAAACTGTTTAAGTTGGAACTGTTATGATTTAGATTAATGGATTTAAATGCGAATGTTTTGATATGATGGTTTAAGCTATTTGTGTGGTCATGATTTTGAAAGAGAATATGATTTCGAAAGTGATATGATTTTGAAATGATTATGATATTTTGATAAGAAGTATGAATTGCATGAAATATAAAATGACCAGGGGGTCAAATAAGTGTTTGGTTGTTAAATAGACCAGGATCGGATATTGTCATACTCTCTTCCCATAATAAAAACCACTTTAACAACTATGTACATGGTGGAGATTCTAGGACAAAGTAGGATGGTTTGGCAAACGATTTTGTATGAGTTATTAACGCAGCCCTGACTCCCATGAGTTAGCTTGATGTAGCTAAAACATGAGCTATACTGGGAAAAGTGAGGTCGCTCCCCCTATCAAGCACATTTCTTCGATACCATACGATTACTTTATGATTTGATTGAGTGCACCTTTGATTTGGGAGTGTGACTCGAGGTGGGCGGTAGTAGCTACTTTGCATTACCACTAGTCCGAGAGTGCAAACAGTAGAACCCTACCCTGGTATTGCTTTGCATACCTTGTCACATGCCATATTGCGCCCTCTACGAGTTTGTTTTGTACCGTATTTATGGAGTGCTCCCTGAGTATCCCATCTGTTTAGTGGGGCTTACAGTATCTGTATAGACTAGGGAATATAAAGTGTGTTAAATGGTACATGGGTAACACTTAACGCTATTTTAATAGTTTACTTTACTTTAGACATTATATATGTAGCATATTGTTTTATGTATGTAGATAGTTTAATGGATCCTTAGAGAATGGGAATCCTACACATCCTTTGAGTTACTTTGTATTTCACTTGACATTTCACTTGAGTTGATTTACTAGTATAAGAATGTTAATCCTAGCTCGAGTGTTTTGTGTTTTGCTTTACGCTCAGGTCAGACTGAGTGTCACAGCCTTTGAGACTTACCTTTAGAACTTGGAGTTGTGCTTGAAGATCTATCTGATCTATTAAGCTTCTAGCTATTGCCGGTTATTTATGTCTAGACTTGTCGTCTGCTTATGTATTTGAGATTCCTTCTATTTGAATATCTATTTTATGTTGTTTTAGACTCTGATGCTCAATAGTAGCTTCATGAACTACTATTTATCTATTCCGCTGCTTATTGTTATATTACTCTATGTTTGTGATTCTTCGATTGATTTATTTGATACATATGCTGAGTTTTGCCAAACATAAATTAACAATCTGTTGTTTCGAGCAATTCAAGTCTGACATGAGTGGATGATTTTCGATTTAAATGGTTCGAAATGGCAAGTCGTTACACATTCTCTATTATATTTTCTCTATTCTAACAAGGTTGGTGCTTTCACATCATACTCTAGGGTGTTGATCCATTTTTTAGTTAACACTTATCAAATCCTCCAACAATCACCATTAGTACAACATCATCCCTCAGGTTCTTTACCTCTATCACCGCATTTATTTAATGGATGTTGGCTGATGACATCACATCCTTACATTGTACTGAGTGAACTCAGATTTGGTTCAGAAATTTGTTAGCTAGTTGATCATACAATGAAATGGATCCCAATTTCAACCTACAGAACCACATCATTGCAAGACCTTTTAAAATTGGTGGAAAACATCCATATTTAACATCATCATTAAATCTGGCATCATCCATATGCCAATCATACTTCATCAAGTAACACATTGGGCCTACCAACCTCTTATAATTAAGAATCATAGGTATGACGAACTTCCTAAGTTATTGAGCCACTCTAATATCCATAGTAAAAAGATTCATGTTATAAATGGTTTCCTAACTATCATCGTGTTAGTTGTTCTAAAGCAATCTTGATCCTATCATTTTCTTTATCTCACCCTGAAGGGTGGCTATGATGTGCATTACTGTGTGTTTGACCTCATGAACGATCACGACTAGAATTATGATGCTAAGGTCTCCCTAACCTTAGGAGTTCATTTGTTCAGTTCTTCTATGGTATTGACGTAGGTTACATCCCCTATGATCATCTCTCTTAGCGTTCCTTCTAATTTAAACACCACTTGAAATCACAACTTGGTCTGCACCATTATCGATGCCCTATACACCATCTCTAACATTGCTTTCCCTTCTCGATGGATCGGTGCCTATCCATGATGGATCGGTATCAATTAATTTCGTGGTCAAGACTTTGATTATGACTCCTTTTTCTCCTTCCTACTTCCTATAACCCCTTCTCAAGCCTTTTCCTAGTCGACTTATGCTGATCTGCAGAACTTTCTTCACCCGACTCGGTTGAGGAATCCCCTTTGTCACCATGATATTTCATATGGGACCCCTATCCTTGTTGTGGTTTCTTCGTAGAGGAAAATTATTTTATAATCTCTTCCATGATGGCTAGTTGATAAAATTGCGTCTTCCTATCAATATCAACCTTCATCTTATCAAACTCTTGTTTCATCAGCATATCTGGTTGAGGTGGAATAGATTCCTCATTCTCTTCATGATTCGACCTTGTTGGTTCTTCTTTAATCACGGTTGTGATGACCGCTCTAAACATTCGGTACCTAAACATACTAAAGAGCATATTGTACTTGGTAATTGGATAGCGATATTCAGGGGTAAAATAAAGCAATCCAAAACATAACCCGTTATATATCTTATAGCACATAGGATAAAATATTATAATCAATATAAATATAAAACAGGTGAGGCAATAATATAACAAACTGAACCAAAATAAATAGAGTGCATCGATCCATCATAGCTATATAAAACAAAGTGGAAAGAGAGTTTATATGTCAAATCAAATAAACTCCAAATAGAAGCTGCCTATAATAGATAAGTAATGACGGTAGCTCTAAGTACTGCATAACGGAATAACAATAATAACTCCAAAATATAATATATATATATATATATATAAAAAAGTGCTAGTCACCTACTCGTCTGCAACTCCATGCTCTATCTCAAATATATTATCCCTAATTTACTCATTTAATAGTGCCCAAGATCATAAGAAGCAAAACATAAAACCTCCAGTCAGACAACAGTTTGGTATGAGCGATTTGTAATCTCAAAATACTGTAAAAGTCAATGTAATAAATAGAAACACAAGGTATGGAGAACCATATCCGACCCGTCTCTTCATTTAACAAGTTAGTATATAAAATAATATATGCTAAACTATCATCTTAGGATGTACCACTAGTCAAAGTGCAGTATGGGCTTTCTGGGTATCAAAGTCGACAATGTCCACATCAAGTGACATTCATAACAGAATATAACAAACATAGCAACCATCAAACAAACCTCACATTATTCCCTCAATTGCGTTAGATATATGATAACTGTATGACTACATCATGTTAGAGACTACTCAACATCGCGATTTCCCAATGTTTGCATCCACGCCGCTTCGAGGGTCAGGATATAGAATTAACATCTAAAGTCCAAGGTACACATGTCTATAGTCAAAGATCCAGGATAACATAAAATCCAGGTGAGCATCTTCACATACCCCTGCTTAATAAGCACACATCAAAACCTTCGAGTTACCAACGATCCCTTAGCACAAATATCCATATTAGAATACGTTAAACATTCCAATTCACAATTCGACAACGACGACTTGCCATTATGGTTGAGTCATTGAAGCTTAGAACGTCTCTAAACATAAATCCTATGTCACAGAGCCTCTTCCTCTTAGTCTCGAAGCCACCTCATCAATTCTCTATGATATATCCAGAGTAGAACTCCAAAAATCTCAGACAGATCCCGCATCGAATTCTTTATCGCTAGATTAATCATTTTTAAGCTATAACTTGTTATCACCAAACCTAATTGTCCAAAGATCGATAAGCCATACTTTCCTAGGTCATCTCTTCCACACGCCAAAAGTTGCATGGTTTGGTATGATAGATATGGGTTGATACCAGCCTATGCTGATTTTAGTTAGCCAAAAAGTTGCTAAGTACTTTAACCTTGAACCATCTCCTAGCGTATCGAAGTCACCATCATGTTGCCGCTTCCAACGCCCAAAGTTTTCTCCATGTTTTGCTCCAAGTCCATATCAATCCGGGTAGTAGCTCCCATCTTTAGGTAGTGACAAATTCTCCATGTTTTACTCCAAGTAGCTTGAAGTCTTCGCCATGCACGCCTCCAAGCCAAGCCAAGCCAAACCACCTCACTACTTCAATAAATTGAAATTTGCACTTACACCCACTTCATCATCGGTCGATATCGAACCATATGGGTTGATGCCGATTGATATGACTTAGCCAAAAAAATTGCTAAGTCATTCTCTGGATTCCTACATTGACTCCAATCCATTTTATTGCTTCATTTTACATGCCATATCCATCTGATCGATACTCTAGTCATAAACTCTAAAACGGACTCAAGCAATGTTGTTCCATCGATTTGAATCTCCCACCCTTTTTGCAATCATCTTGGATGACCTATCCTATTGCCAACCCATATGCATGAGATCTAATCTCATAGAACAATCCTAATTCTGATTTGCCTTCCATCTATATTTTCAACCAAATATCCATAAAAGCATATAAAAACATACAAACAATGCAATACATAAGTACAATACAATCATACAATGCATCCATATAAAAAATATAATTTGAACAACTATATCATCCAAATATAGTGTATTATCAAAAGAGATGTATCGATAAGAACACATATGTGAATTAAGTTAATTTCTATTTTAAATCCTTTAAAGTTGGCTTATACATAAGTACGTTTGGATATAGGAAAAATCACATTTTTAAAAATAAAAGGGGTTTAAAACATGATTAAAATCATATATCAATTTTTAAAGCATGACATGGTAATAAAATCACTCATTTATGGTGCATAATCAGCCAAAAATCATCAAACTAGTGCAGATATGAGTTTGGACAGTAACTAAATGCTTTCAAATACACAAAATTAAAATCTCCAAAGTCCATTGCTAATCACTTGCTAATTAACTGATTAGGCTAATTTAATAAATAAATTGATTGGAGTTTTGGTTGATCTAAGTCAATGGAGGTTTTGAGATTTTTTAGAGAAGAAAAATAGTGATTAGTAGTTGCTGTGGAAACTAGTACTAGCCCTAATCTCGAATTCATTAGTAGGCCCAATGACATGCTTAGGTTAAGTACCCACTAATCTGATTAAAAACTATTCAAACTTTATTCAGTCATATCTCTTAAATCTTAAGACCAAATATCTATTATGACTATTCTATGAGAAGAGAAATCATCATGCCTATCATTTGGAAGTTGTTTTAGACACTATTTAAGCTCTTATCAAAAGTTATAGGCTTTACAGATCTTCATGTTCAAAACCATCCAATATTTGTTTTGGGGATCAAACTTGTTAATATTTAACATTCTCTAAAGCATACTTAACTTGACCCAATCTGATTTAAAAAATATATTTTATGATCCATTAATACCTAAAAATATGGGTCGTTACATACTCCAAAACTTTAGGAATTTCGTACCCAAAATCATAACCAAACAAACATAATCAAACAAGCATAATAATTCTCAATTTTGCCATAGGTATGATTATTAAGCGGGTAAGGCACAGTCCGCCTCACTCAAAGCTGAGCCAGCACAACTCGGCTCGACCATTACATGCTAGTCGAAGAACAATCCTGCCCTTAGACAATCCATCCACTTAGCAACCCTCCAATCTATTGCTTGTCAGCTTAAATCATGATAGCTCCAACAGTGAACTGACTAGGCAAGATCAACTCAAGTGTGACCAATCTTTAGCCTACTTCATCATATCCTGCCTCCTACCGAACCTAGGCAACCTGTCTCCTCATCTTATGGCATACCTAACAACTCCCTTGCAACTAGTCCATAGCATTAGTCAACTTTGCTTAGCAAACTTAGGCACTAAGCAACCACCACACTCATGGTATTCCGCATCCAATTTGGCTCTAGGCCAACACATCAAGACTAGCTTCATTGTCCAATGGCACAATTCAAGATGGCTTCAACAACCAACTCATCTTTCAAGACCGGCTCAAGCATGACCCTCTCTAGATTGGCATCGCCACAACACATCCTGTCATATTACAATCGGCCCGGCGTGTACTTTCTATCTTTGTCCTTGGTAGCAATCAGCTTCCCTCAAGTACCGCTAGCATCTTGCCGGCCATCATCACCTGACCAAAGCCACTCGGCTTCCTTGTCATCTAGGCATGTGAAAATGATAAGTCATACATCTAGTTGTACTAGGTACTGTAGAAAAGTGGCTAAAAGCTTTCCTAGTCTTGTAGCTCACCGTCAACATTTAATATGTAGTAAATGCAATGCATGTGCCTGGTACAGAGGAACAATTGGCATACTTCTTAGCCACACATTCTAGCCTTTCTTGACAACTGTCTCCCATCAGCTAGTGCGATCGAATTTGTGGTCAAACACCCTTCCCGCTTATTTTCCTAGCTGATCTCAACCATCCATTGTATCCTACAACAACTATAAATACCTCATGCATTGCCACTTCAAAAGGGATGGAAATTATTATAATTCTGATTATTATCTCCTATCCAAAGCTCCTCACAACAAATCAAAACCTTTAAGCTCTTAAGGTTAGCTACTTTATTAGTCTGAAATGCTTATTCCTTATTATTCCCTTATAATGGCTAGTGAGGTAAAAGAGAAATGTAGTGAGAGTTTATAGTAGATGTAGACAAACTTGTTGAAACACTCCATACACTTGTGCGATTTAACTTTCACTTGCTCACTTTCTTCATCCTTCTACATTTTTAAGCCTAATGATTAGAAAATAAACTTTTCTTTCACAACGCATTAGTATAATTTCGAGGTTGCCTAATTCTTTAGTCAACATTTTGATGCTAGAAAGAGGGACCTCCTCCTAAAGCACTCACCTTTCATCATTTTTCTTCTTAACAAAAATCTGATCTGACTTATTAGTAACAAGTTCCTTAAATTGAAGGTAATAACTCCAATGAGCATGGAATCGATGGCAATATGGTCGCCAGTGCTGCTTGATCCATTCTAGGCTCACCAATGATATATAACACACTATTTTGCAATAATTAACAAATGTGGGTACTTTGGCCCATGAAGTGCAAAGTCTATGGATACGGTTGGATGCCTATGCTACTGTAATCTATGTACAACTAGCTCCTCCTATAGCTGACCTTGTCAACCTGCCTATTCATCAACCATCCCTTCACCCGCCCTATGATTTCATGAACATAGTTGAGGCCTAGGATAGAGTGGGACCAAAAACACTACTCGTGAATATTCATGCTCATCCAAGGAGATATACTACGTGTGTGTGTATAATACCCCTAATTTTATTGACATAATTCAGGAGATTTAATTAGAATAAATTAAATAGAATAATGTAGAAAAGGAGAGCGAAGTTGATTAATAAAAATATCCATGCTTATTAAACTTAATGAACTTAAAAATGGTCAAGTACTTAAATATAAGGGCATAAGAGTTATTTCCATCCATATTTTCCACTCTTATACTATTCCCCTAACCATATAAGTTCATTATTACTCTCAAACAAAAACTATAAACGTAAGAAGCAATAAGTCCAACCATAGGAAGATAAAAGAGAAGAAGAAAATTTAAGAAAAGCTTAGGATTCAAGCTAGAGGAAAATCAATCTCAAATAATATCTAATCTTCTTATCTCAAATAAGGTGAATAATAATTTCTACATCTCTATTTTAATTTTTACATCGCATGGTTTTGGATTTAACGATAAATCTGGATATATGGTATGTAGAATGATGATATGCTTGATTTTGATTTATGTGTGTTTAAACAAGGTTGTTTAATAAGGTATATGCACAGTTTTAGGGTAAAACCTAGAGGAAATGATTTTAAATGCCATAGGAAAATAATATATTATAGAAAACATGATTTTGGAGTTGAGTTTCAACTTTCATAAATTTCCAATTCGTAGAGAATTTATTATGAATTTTCAAAGGAAAATAAAGTTATTTGGGTTTATAAATTATTTTGGAGAATATACACAGAATTTCGCTCTTAATTTTTAATATGTTAGATAACATAATTATAATAAATTTCTGGAACTTTCGTGGATTTTTACTAAGTGATTTAGTATGGAAATTAAATTGTTTTGAAAGGAGGACCGAAATGATTTAATTGTTTTACAAGAGGAAGGGCTTATTTGCTAAATGTTAAATTGGTTTAGATGTGAGAAAATTGCGGCAAATATTATCCAAAATATTTAAAAAGTTATGAAAGCCAATCAAACGTCTACAAGTAGGCAAGTTAGTTGTAAAGTTTACTTATTTTGGAAAAATCAGATTTTACCGAGAAAAAGTTGGTTCCGCCTTCTTTGGTGAACCATTCGTATCAGACCTTTCGACTTCAATGACCAAAAAGGTTGATAGCAATGCACATGATATCATTTAGGTGGTATGTAGTGAATTGATCTAAGTTAAAAGGTATGGCGTCGAAGGGTTGCTTCCAAATGAGATGGATCCTTAGTTAATTTTTATTTGAAAGATAAATCACTTGCATGTCTTCTAAAGACCTTTCGACACAATCAAAAGGTTTGGTTTTCAAAAGGTTGTTTTAAAAGATCTTTCGATAAGGTCGAAAGGTATGGTTTTTATAAATTGTTTTATAGACCTTTTGTCTTAATCGAATGGTTAGGTTTTGAAAGGATTTAAGAGACCTTTCGACATAGTCGAAAGGTTTGGTTTCGAAAGGTTGTTTCAAAGGGATTTTTTAAAAGAACCACATTCTTTATTTTATTCAACCTTCCAAAGAGGTCAAAAGCTCGAGCTTATGAATTAGTTGAAAGGTTTACTGGTTTAATAAATTCAAGTTGATTCCCGACCTTTCGACGGGGTTGAAAGCAGGTGCTCTCGACATAGTCAATAGGTTTAAATGTTTTATAAAGTAGAGAGTGGTTTGAAAACTTTAAACTATGACCTAAAGTAATATCTTTAAGTGCAAACCCAATGCTTTCAAAAGGATGAACTTTCAATGGTTGCGAAGGGTAGCCTGCATTGGTTTCGAAAGGTTTCAAAAGAAGAGTTTTAAAGGATTAAAAAGGCCAGTATGTAAGTTTTACGCTTTCGAAGGGGGTGGAAAGCACGACAGCAAAGGTTTTTACGTTGTAGAAAGGTTTTAAAACCCAAACTCAAATTTTTGAAGGAAAAACACATGACATAAATAAAGGAGTTTTGTAACGACAATAAGTATGTAACTTTGAAGAAGTATTGCCTTGATAAAATACAAGTAAAAGAGGTTAACTATGTTTTATACGAATTGTATTTCAAGGTCAAACCCACAGGAATGGTATTTTCAATTATTATGTTGCTTCTTCAAATATGAATATATTCACTATATTATGGACCCATAACTGTATTTTGGGGATAAAGGGTAGAAGAATCAGCTAGGTTAACCCAGTAGTGAATGTAAATAGATTAAACTCCAAAATGAATAGAACTGCATCTAGAAGGTCAGGAAGACCAGAATATAGGATGCTAAAATACAAAAGAAGGATATTGGCAGGGGCCAATAGGTTCACAGTAAACCCATGAAAACTGTATGATATTGGCAAGGGCCAATAGGTTCATGGTTAGCCCATGAAAACTAGGTGTAAAGGAAGATGTCAGATAGACAGGTTCATAATAAGCCCAGGAAAACTATGATTGAATATTACGGGGCCAGTAGGTTTGTAGTTAGCCCATGAAAACTATATCTGGATGTATTATTGACAAATGTCAATAGATTCCTAATCAACCCATGAAAACTAGGAAAAGAAAGAAGTTACTGGGATAACCAATAGGTTCATAGAAAAATCACGAAATGATTAAGTTAATTGGCAGGGTCCAATAAGTACTTAGTGATCCAACGAAAACTATGAAACCGGACAGGGAATCCATATATAAAAAATAGGTTTATAGTTAGCCCATGAAAACTATGAAACTAGACAGGGAGTCCACAAACGTTAAACATGTTATTAGCAAATGCATGAAAACTAATGGGTTAATAGTGACCCTAAAACTATGATTATGACAGGGTGTCAGATTAAACTGGGGATGGGTAATCCTAATTTTTTTAAGTATGCATATCATCATAATATTTTGAAAATGTATGTTTTAACCATTACGGATGGAAGAGCAAAGAATATGGTTTTATAAGGGTTTTAGGATACTACTGAGGGGAAAACCCATTCCGCTAAGTGGCATGGTCTCACTAGATATCTAAAAGGATTGATACGTTAGATCATTATTTACACCAGGCTTTATGTCTGACTCGAAGTTTTTGTTTTCCTCTTAGACCCTTGAGTACTCAATTAATTTTGAATAGTTTGAGATTTAAGGTTCTCGGGTTTTTCTTCTCTGACGAATAAAGCTTCCAGAGGCATGCAGTAGGCAGATAGTTATTAAGACTTTTACTTTCAACTGTGTATTTTTTCGCAAAGGCGGATTTATTAACCTTACCATAGCTTTGATCAATCGAAAGGGCATCTTTATATGTCGCTCTTGGCGTAATTGCAATAATTATATTTTGTTCAAAGTGGGTAACGTAATTTGGGATTATGTAATGAACATGCAAGGTTTTTGTGGAAATATGTTTTTGAATTGTTAATTTTTTTTCCATGTTTCTATGATATGTGTACCAATGGTTCTGGCACCACCGTATTTGGACATCGAAGATTGGTAACTACGGATGACTACAGCATCTTTAGCCATTAGTTTTGGACCTCCAAGTAGGGGGATGTTACAAGTTGGTATCAGATTATAGTTTATGAAACTTTAAATAAAAAGATAAACTTAAAATCTTTTTCAAACATAATCTGAATTTGAAAATATGATCGGGGTTTTGGGTTAACGCTGTGGTAACACATTTGTATTTGATATAAGGTATATATCTAAGTACATGTCCCTCTCTCTCTTAGACCATTCTTCTGTATCTTACTAAGGCTCGTATGTAGATATACGAGAAAGAAGATATGGTGGCAGGAAATGGAAGAGGAAATCTAGGTGGTGGAAGCATCACTACCAATGAAAACGCTCGATCTAATGCTCGAAGAAACCCAGGTCGACATGCCATTGCTAATCAAAATCCCAAGGCCAATGTGGGTGCTGAAAATCCACCAATAGATACAGGGATGGTGTATCAGTTGTTGGCTAATCTTTTGCAAGCAAGGGCTGTTGGGAATGTCAGTGGAGCTAATTCAATAGTTCTAGCTGGCTATAATTATGCTAAGCAGGGCAGAGACTATGTCAGTTTGGGAGGAGAGCCGTTTATTGGAATGGAAGATGCGATGGAAGTTGAAAACCGGCTATTGAACTGTAAAAGGAACTTTATAGATTTAGGCTTGAATGATGGAGAGAAGAGAAGGCTAGCCTCTAGACAGTTGCAAGGGTTAGCGCTGCATTGGTGGAATAGTGTGACGGACGGAGTGCCTGAGGAAGAGTTGGTGTGGGTTGATTTCAAAAGGAGATTTGAGTGAGGTTCTTTTCTGAGGTTGCTAAGTCGACGTTGATAAGGAAGTTAATGGATCTTGTCCAAGGACATATGTCTATGATCGAATACGCTGCTAAGTTTGATGAGCTATCTTGATATGTATATGCTTTGGTTGACACGGATGTCAGGAGGAATGAGAAGTTCATTAGGGGTTTGAGGCCAGAGCTAGGAAGGATGGCTATGACTCATACCATAGAACCTTATCATGTAATGGTGGAGATGGCTATCCAACACGAGGAGATGCTTGCTGTTTCAACTCGGAAAAAGCCAGTTGAGTCCCAGGGTTCTCAAGGAAGGAAAAGGAAGTTCTTTAAGAAGAAGGAAGCCCGAAAAGGGGATGCCACTGAGAAGGAAAAAGATGAGTTGGTGTGTTATAAGTGTGATAAGAAGGGCCATTATGCCAACGAGAGTAGAACTGGTAAGGGAAACAAGCATGTGGAAAAGAAGAATGTGAAATGCTTTAACTGTGATCAAGTTGAGCGTTATAAGAGCCACGTCTAGATCCAGTCAGGGCGGATAGAGAGAAGGTGTTTGCAATTGGACCACCGTCTTCTTCTAGATCTACTGCAACAGAGAAAGGGAAAACTGTAATGGAAGGTACGTTTTGATGCAGAGTATATCGGTCAGGGTACATTTTGATACCGGTGCATCACACTCATTTATATCACAGTATTTGGTTGATAGGTTATTTATAGAACCCACATACCTTGTTACTTACTTAAGGGTTGTGAATCCAATTGGAGGGCATGCAACTCTTGGGATGAGATGTGACCCGATAGAACTTGATTTGTTAGCTCATAAGTTTGCATGCAGCTTGTGTGTTTTTGATTTCGTAGATTTCGGGATCATCTTAGGTATTGATTGGTTGGGTAAGTATGAGGGATGCTATTTTGCCAAGATCAGGAAATATCATTGAGGCACCTTGATAGTTAGTCATAACCGAATCATTTTCTCAGTTTAGAATTTCAGTAAGAGTGTTTCTGCTTTGTTGAGTGCCATTGAAGCTAGACAAGAGCTTAGTCAGGTTTGTGTGGCTAGAGAGTTTGCAGATATCTTTGAGCCAGTTACTGGATTACCACCGAAATGAACTGTTGAGTTTCGGATAGACCTTGTACCAAGAGCTGAACCCATCAATAGACCACTAGTAGGATGACACCGATGGAGATGAAGGAGTTGAAGGTGCAGCTAGTGGATCTTGAGGAAAGGAGTTTTATTAGACCAAGCAGTCCGCCTTGGGGAGCGCCTTGGAGTTTGTGAAGAAACTAGATGAATCGTTAAGGATGTGCATTGATTATCATAAGTTAAACGAAAAGACGATCAAGGATAGGTACCCTCTGTCGAGGATAGATGATCTGTCTGATCAATTGAGTGGAGCCATCGTATTTTTTCAATTAGATTTGGCAACGACGTTCCATCAGTTGAGAGTGGCAGAGGATAGCATTCCTTTGACGGTATTCCGAACTAGTATGGTTCGTATGAGTGGTTGGTGATACCATTCAGGTTGACAAATGTGCCTACTTTCTTCATTGATTCGATGAATCGGGTTTTCAAAAAGCACTTGGACAGGTTTGTTTGGGTCTTCATAGATGAAATTTTGGTGTACTCTAAAGATGAAAGAGAGCGTGAGGTTCATATTAGAATGGTGTCGGAGACGCTGAGGTAGAATAGGCTGAAGGCAAAGTTTTCCGAGCGTCATTTCTGAAAGAGAGAAGTTAAGTTTCTTGGTCATGTGGTTTCAGAGGAAGGATTCTCAGTTGATCCAGTTAAGATCGAGGCAGTCAGTAATTGGAAGAGACCAGAGATGGTAACTGAGATCGGAAGTTTTCTTGGACTTTCTGGCTATTACTAGAGATTCATCAAGTATTTCTTGTGGATAGCAGCGCCTTTGACTAAGTTGACCAGGAAGGAAGTGAAGTTTGTTTGGTCCAATATATCTGAAGAAGCTTTCCTTAAGCTAAAGCATTTGTTAACCAATGCTCCAATATTTGTATTTCCAGATGCTAACTAAGGGTTGGTAGTATTCATTGATGCGTGTGGCATTGGATTGGGAGCAGTATTGATGCAGAAGGGCAAAGTTATTGCTTATGCATCTAGGCATCTTAGACCGCACAAATTTAGACATCCTACTCATGACTTGGAGTTAGCTTTAGTGATCTTTGCCTTGAAGATCTGGAGGCATTATCTGTTGGGAGAGAGATTTGAGTTGTATACCTATCATAAATCATTAAAGTATTTATTCTCTCAGAAGGAGTTGAATATGAGACAACATAGATGGCTGGAGTTTTTTGCCGCTTATGATTTCGGTATGGAATATACTCCTGGAAAAGGAAATAAGGTAGCAGATGCTCTCAGTAGAAAACATCAATGTGATGTAGCAATGCTGGCAGGAAGGATCTAGATGCTTTAGCCAGTTGTGGTGTGTAGTCAAGGTCTACTGCTAGTTATAGTAAGGGTACTGCCATGTTGCATTGTTTAGAAGTTCGATCAGTTCTAACTAAGAGGATAGATTCTAAGTAGAGAGAAGATCTAGATTAGCTGAGAAGATTAGAAGGCTTGAGGAAGACCGGTAGTTGATGACCTAAAGGATTTATTTCTTGACCAAAGAGGATGGTTGAGAAAGAAAGGACGACTGTGTGTTTTAGATGTAGAGTTCTTAAGGAGGGATGTTCTAGAGGAATGTCATCGATCGAAGTTTATGATTCATCCTGAGGAACCAAGATGTATCTAGATATGAAGAGGAGCTTTATTAGGAAGGCAGGAAAAAGGATGTTGGCGTGTGGGTTAGGCAGTGTATTAACTGTCAATAAGTGAAGGCCAAACATCAGAAGCAGAGTGTGTTACTTTGGCATTTAGATATTCCAGTTTCAAAATGGAATTCGATATCGATGGATTTTATAGATGGGTTGCCATAGTCAAGTAGAGGAAATGAAAGTGTATGGGTTATAGTGGACAGGTTGACCAAGAGTGCCCATTTTATTTCAGTAAAGTCAACAAGGACGATAGCTGTTTTGGCTATGTTGTTCATGAGGAACATTGTTAGACTTCATGGGATTCCCAGTAGCATAGTCAGTGACAGAGATGCATTATTCACTAGTAAAATTCGGGAGGAGTCTACAAGAGGTATTAGGCACTAAGCTCAAGATGAGTACAGCTTATCACCCACAAACGGATAATCAAACAGAGAGAGTCAACAAGAACTTGAGGATTTATTGAGAGCTTGTGTGTTAGACTTTGGCGAATCTTGGGAAGATCACCTACATCTGATTGAGTTTTCCTATAATAATAGTTACCAAACTAGTATAGGAATGACGCCTTTTGAAGCTTTGTATGGAAGACCATGCAAATCACAAACATGCTGGTTAGAGACTGGAGATAGACTGGTCTTATGTCCGGATTTGGTTAGAGAGGCATCAGAAAAGATTGAGTTAATCCAAGGACAGATGATGGAAGCTCAATCCAGGCAGAAGAGTTATGCAGATAAAAGGTGTAAAGACTTAGAGTTCTCAGTGGAAGATAGAGTTTTCATTAAAGTATCACCGATGAAGGGTATGGTACGATTTTGAAAGCCGAGAAAGTTAGCCCCGAGGTATGTTGGTCCATTTCAGAATATAGAAAGGATTGGAAAGCTCGCATACAGAGTAGAATTGCTGAGCAGTTTGGCAGGTATCCATAATGTATTCCATGTGCCTCATTTTCGTAAGTATGTGCCTGATCCAGAGTCTACTATTCCCCAGACAGAGCTAGAGGACTTAGTAATGGAGTCTGATTTGACTTTTGTTAGACAACCAGTTTGGGTTGTAGCAGAGATGAGAAGAGATTGGGGACCAAGGCAGTCAAGTTAGTGAAAGTTTAATGGAACAACAACGAGAAAGATAGTACTTGGGAGACAAAGGATAGGATTCGAGAGGCTTATCCTAATCTTCTTTGATGGTATGTGTATTTCATATTTATATTGATTGGTGCTAGTCAGATAGGCTAGTATAGATGTTAGGAGATGTTACAGAAGATTGCTATGGTTTCTAGTTAGTCCTTACTGAATTTCAAGGGCGAAATTCTTTAAGGAAGGGAGCCTGTAACACCCCTAATTTTAGTGACATTATTAAGGAGATTTAATTAGAACAAATTAAATAGAATAATGTAGATATAAAGAGTTAGGTTGATTAGTAAAAATACAGTGGTCGTTCTTATTAAACTTAAAGAACTTAAAAATGGTTAAGTACTTAAATATAAGGGCATAAGAGTAATTTCCACCCGTATTTCCCACTCTTATACCATTCCCATAACCATACACGTTCACTATCATCCTCAAACAAAACCTATAAATGAAAGAAGCAACAAGGCCGGCCATAGGAAGATAAAAGAAAAAAAAATTAAGAAAAGCTTAGGATTCAAGCTAGAGGAAAATCAATCTCAAACAATCTCTAATCTCCTTATCTCAAGGAAGGTGAATAATAATTTCTACATCTCTGTTTTGATTTTTACATCATATGGTTATGTAGTTAATGATAAATCTGGTTTTATAATATGTAGAACGATGATATGCTTGATTTTGATTTATGTATGTTTAAACTAGGTTGTTTAATAAGGGATATACATGGCTTTAGGGTAAAACTGAGAGGATTTTAAATGCCATGGGAAAATTATATGCTGTGGAAAACATGATTTTGGAGTTGGGTTTCAATTTTTATAAATTTACAAGCCGTGGAGAATTTATTATGAATTTTCAATCGAAAATAAGGTTATTTGGATTTATAAATTATTTTGGAGAATATATTAAAAACTGGGGTCTAAATTTTTAATATGTTAGATAACATAATTAAAATGTTCAGAATTTTTAGGGATTTTTACTAAGTGATTTAGTATAGAAATTAAATTGTTCCGAAATGAGGACCTAAATGATTTAATTGTTTTATAAAAGGAAGGGCTTATTTGCTAAATGTGGTTTAGATGTGAGAAAATTGCGGCAAATATTATCCAAAATATTTAAAAAGTTATGAAAACTAATCAAACGTTTATAAGTAGGCAAGTTAGTTGCAAAAAGTTTACTTATTTAAAAAAAATCAACTTTTACCCAGAAAAAGTTGGTTCCCCCTTCTTTGGTGAGCCTTTCATATCAGACCTCTCGAACAAGACCTTTCAACTTCAATAACCATCAAGGTTGAAAGCAATGTGCATGATATCATTCGGGTGGTAAGTAGTGAATTGATCTAAGTTGAAAGGTATGGTGTCGAAGGGTTGCTTCCGAAGGAGATGGATCCGTAGGTTACTTTTATTTGAAAAGAGAAATCACTTGACTTTCTTCTAAAGACCCTTCGATATAGTCGAAAGGTTTGGTTTTCAAAAGGTTGTTTTGAAAGACCTTTCGACCTTTATTTTTATTTGAAAAGAGAAATCACTTGCAAGTTCTCTAAAGACCTTTCGACATAGTCGAAAGGTTTTGTTTTCAAAAGGTTGTTTTGAAGACCTTTCAATAAGGTCGAAAGGTATGGTTTTTATAGGTTGTTTTATAAGACCTTTTGTCTTAATCGAAAGGTTAGGTTTTGAAAGGATTTAAGAGACCTTTCGACATAGTCGAAAGGTTTGGTTTCAAAAGGTTGTTTCAAAAGGATTTTTGAAAAGAACTACCGCCTTTATTTTATTCAAGCTTCCAAAGGGGTCGAAAGCAGGTGCTTTCGACTTGGTCGAAAGCAGGTGCTTTCGACTTAGTCGAAAGATTTACTGGCTTTATAAATACAAGTTGCTTCCCAACCTTTCAAAGGGGTTGAAAGCAGGAGCTGTCGACATAGTCGAAAGGTTTAAATGTTTTCCCCAATGTTTTGTAAAGTAGAGGATGGTTTTCTAAACTTTCACCTATTGCCTAAAGTAATATCTTTAAGTGTAAACCCAATACTTTCGAAAGGATGAACTTTCATTGGTTTCGAATGGTAGCCTTCACTAGTTTCGAAAGGTTTCGAAAGAAGAGTTTTAAAGGATTAAAAAGGTTGGTGCGTATTGTTTTTAAATATAAGTTTTATGCTTTCAAAGGGGTCGAAATCAAAGGTTTCGACGTTGTCTAAAGGTTTTAATACCCAAACAAAAAAATTGAAGGAAAAACCCACGACATAAATAAAGGAGTTTTGTAATGACTATAAGTATGTAATTTTGAAAAGTATTGCCATGATAAAATATAAGTTAAAGGAGTTAACTGTGCTTTATATGAGTTGTATTTCAAGGACATTAAACCCATAGGATTAGTATTGTTAATTGTTATGTTGTTCTTCAAATATGAATATATTCACTATATAATGGACCCATAACTGTATTTCGGGGATAAAGGGTAGAAGAACCAGCTAAGGTAACCCAGCAGGAAATGTAAATTGATCAAACTCTAGAATGAATAGAATTGCACCCAAGACGTCAGGAAGACCAGAATATAGGACACTAAAACATAAAGGAAGGATATTAGCATGGGCCAATAGGTTCACAGTAAACCTATGAAAACTGTATGACATTGTCAGGGACCAATTGGTTCATAGTTTGCCCATCAAAACTAGGTGTAAAGGAAGATGTCAAATAGACAGGTTTATAGTAAGCCCAGGAAAACTATCATTGAATACTGGCAGGGGCCAGTAGGTTTGTAGTTAGCCCTTGAAAAAACTATCTCCAGATGTAGTATTGACAGATGTCAATAGGATCCTAGTCAACCCATGAAAACTTGGATAAGAAAGAAGTTATTGGAATAACCAATAGGTTCAGAGAGAACCCATGAAATGATAAAGTTAATTGGTAGGGGCTAATAGGTTCTTAGTGATCCCATGAAAACTATGAAACCAGAGGGAATCCGTAAGTTAAAAATAGGTCAATAGTTAGCCCATGAAAACTATGAAAATGGAGAGGGAATCCACAAACATTAAACAAGTTATTGGTAAACCTATGAAAACTAATAGGTTAATAGTGACCCTAAAACTATGATTATGACTGGGTGTAAGATTAAACTGGGATGAGTAATCCTCAATGTTTTAGGTATGCATATCATCGTAATATTTTGAAAATTTATGTTTTAACCATTGTGGATGCAGGAGCATAGAATATGGTTTTATAAAGGTTTTAGGATAATAGTAAGGGGAAACCCAATGCGCTAAGCAGCATAGTATCACTAGATATCTAAAAGGATTAAGATGATAGATTATTATTCATACCAATCTTTATTTCTAACTCGAAGTTTTTGTTTACCCCTCTTGGGTACTCCATTAATTTTGAGTAGTTTGGGATTTAAAGTTCTCAGGTTTTCTTCTAACGAATAAAGCTTCTTAAGGCATGCAAGAGGCAGATAGTTATTAAGAGTTTTACTTTTCGTTGTGTATTTTGCTGTAAAGGCAGATTTATTAGCCTTACTATATATTCTGATCAACCAAGGGGCATCTTCATGTCTCGCTCTTGGCGTAGCTGTAATAATTGCATTTTGCTGAACCTGTATAACGTAATTTGGAATTATGAAATGAACATGCAAGGTTTTTGTGAAAATATGTTTTTGAATTTATAATTTTTTTTTCATATTTCTATGATCCGTTTATCAATGTATCTAGCACCGCTGTATTTGGTTGCCGAAGAATAATAACTAAGGATGACTGTAGCATTCGTAGCCGTTAGTTTTGGGCCTCCAAGTAGGGGATGTTATAGTGTGCCTAGCCATATTATTGATATTGCTCTAGATGTGGCTGTGCCCAAAGAGCCACGATACAACCATTCCCTCATAGTGGGATGACCATTTGCTTTTGAGCGTCTATGGATGTCTGCTTTGAACGTCTCAATGGTGGTGCTCTGCCATTGGTAGGGAGCATAGGGCTTCCTCGGCTTACTCTGGATCTCATAGTTGTGTGGCTAGGAATTTGTCAATGAAAGGGCAACCAATCATTCACAATCGTCTTTTTTGTACAAGGAGAGGAAGTCTCCCATTCCAGCTCGTCAATGTCATCATCACTCTCCTTCCCACCATTAATCCCCTACTCTACTAAGACGTCGATTGAGCCCACAACTTGTTATCGGCAAGGCTATTCCACAGTAAGCATATAATAGCCTCAAAAAAGAAATGAACATCCATTACAGACAACTCAACAGAATGCAAGCCTAAAAATACTGGAGAACAAGCATTTTCTGATGATGATAATAGAAATTCATTCTTTAAGGACATCTTGAATACTTACATTCATAGATGGCGTGCCTTGCTGCCCATTGACAAGTATGATGGGAGTGCTAACCTATCTGATCACATCATTGCATTCAACTCCATCACCCGTGGTGATAAGCTTTTCGGCCTGATTAAATGCCTACTCTTTCCATCCACTCTCATAGGACTAGCCTCCCATTAGTTCTTGCATCTTCAACAAGGCAGCATCACTTTCTTGGCCAAGTTACATGAAGATTTCAATACTGGGTTATTTACTTCCAAGACCTAGATTATGATGTCTAGTATTAGTCCAAAATGTGGTAAAGAATTCAAAAGTAGCCGGTTGTGCCCCCAAATGACTTTTATCAACGGGAGAATGACATAATGAGAATGGAAGATGATGATCTTTCTAATAGTGACACTAAAACCTAGTGTACAACTCAAGTTGGTCCTTGTAATAATACCGGCTTTCGACCTAATGGTTGGCCAAGCAACACTAAAAGCGAGTTGAAGCCAGCACTCTATATAGGTCTAGGTATGCTAACTATGCTACTTTGAACATGGATATAGAGAAAATATATTCACGACCCAGGACTAGGTGCAATTTTAAAGACAAGCTCTTTTAAAGACTAGAGAAGGGAGGAGCCTTGCTGTAATGAAAAATACCGTTGGTTCCACCAAATTAATGGCCATTTTACCAATGAGTGTTGGGTGCTTAAAGATGAACTTGAAAGACTTATCTAGAAGGGATCCTTTTAGAGTTTTTCGCGATCAAGTGGAATAAAAGAACAACCACGAAAAATTGCTAGCTCGACCTCAACAACCCAACGAAAATGTCATTGAAATCACTGACATCTTGGCCATATGCAGAGTCCTGCATATGGTCGACAGCAGCTAGGTAGAATAATACCAGTATTAGAGCGAAGTGAGTTCTAACAACCATGTATATTCCTTAGAGCACCATACATCTAAAGCACCCAAGTTGGAATTAGATTAATCCATCACTGTTACTGAAGAGGACCGAAAGGAGGTCTCATAACACCATTGTGACCCTATGGTCATCACTCTTTCAATGACCAACTCAAATGTGCATCTAGCCTACACAGATGGGGGCAGCTCAGTCAATCTAATGTTCATATATGTGTTTGAAGCTCTCGCTTCCTGCCTCCAGCCTCATCCCCTCTATTATACCAATTTAAGGTTTTGGAAGTGTGGGCATTGTTTCTATGAGCACCACTTTGCTCAAAACAACATTTAACCAAGAATCCTTTGCAGCAAAGGTTTAAGTAAATTTTGTATTGTCTGATTGCCCTTTCGCTTACATTCTTTTCGTTGTATGACCGAAACTTAGTGGATTGGATGCTATCATCTCCTACAACTGGCTCGTCATGAAATTCCTAGTACATGGAAGGATCGACGAGATCCGAGACAATAAAAAAGGGCTAGGGAGTGTTATGGAATCTCCCATAAAGAAGTAAAGAAGGGTGTTCTCCTTCTTCAATAAGAACTTGCAACATTCGATGGTGAGTCACACAAGAGAGCCAACGAGTCGGTCGACACTTTGATTCATTACCGAGACTGCCCATAGCTCTGAAGCATCAACATTGACTTCTCCCACTTGTAACATCCCACCTAAAAAAGATGGGGAATCGAACAACGTGTCAACCTAGAGCACCCTCAAGTGAGAAAACACTTAGGGTCGTGCCAGGATTGCCATTGCCATTAAGATGCATATATCGACGGTGTGTCACCCGAGAGTACCCTTGAGCCTAGCAATATTTAGGTTAATGTCAGGGTCACCCTCGACCTGGAAGCTACATCAACTAGGGACATTTATCCTAAGAATACCCTTTAGACTAATAGTGCTAAAAGTCGTGCCGTGACTGCCCACCTAAATAAATACTAGGATGGAAGGAATCCTGTATCCTTAGTCACTCCTTAAAGAACTAGAGAGATCATCTCAACAAATGAGCAAGTCACCCCTATTGGCAAGCAAGGACATCCAACACATAAACTCCTACCCTTCCAATGTTAGCAGACTCATCTATAAGAGCTAAGGGCAACGTCAATACCCCGAATCGAGCATGGATGTCTATCTCGACTGAGGATGCCATAGGGCGCATGATTTATGTGCTAGATCAACATGACTTGGAAACAAGCTCATATCCAAATGATGACCTACTAGACCCTCACATGGATAACTCAAACAATAAGGGCGGGCCAATCAATCCCTTGGAATTAATTTCTATGGATCGTGCCAACCTCAACAAAGTAGTTCAAATTGGCACCAAGCTGAGCCTGAAGTAAAGGAGGATCTGATTAGATTCTTAAGATAGAGCAAAGATGTCTTCACATGAGGGCATGTTGACATCACTAGCATTAATCCTAGGATCATTTTTCGTATGCTCCATATCCAACCAAAGGCCACCTCAACCATCAAAACCATCGAGCACTCAACCTAGAAAGGTACCGAGCTCTCAAAGAAGAAGTGGAGAAGTTATTAGATAATGACTTCATTCGGAAGGAAGAATATCCAGTTGGGTAGTTATCCCAATACCGGTCAAAAATAAAAACAGGACTTAGAGAACTTACATTGACTTCTCTGACCTCAACAAATCCCGCCTTAAAGATGGTTTTCCTTTGCCTTGCAATAATCTGCTTGTTGGTGCGACTAGTAGACTTTGGCTCCTCGTCGTTATGGATACCTATTATGGTTTCAATCAGATTGCTATGCACAGCCCGAACCAAGAGCACACCTCATCACAAGTGCCAGCCTATACTTCTATTGTGCCACGCCTTTTGACTTAGCAAATGAGGTTACCATCTATTGGTGTCTCATCAATCTTATGTTCTCTAAAACGATCAGCCGGTCTATGGAAGTTTATGTGGACAACATGGTAGTGAAGTCTGAAAATGTAAGGGCGTATATAAAACCAAGCTGAAACTTTCATTATACTACGCTAGTACAACATGAAGCTGAATCCAAAGAAGTGTTCCTTTGCTTTTCGGTTCGGTAAATTCCTAGTTTATGTTGTGTGTGCCAAAGGCAGCGAGGCTAATCTTGATAAGATCTAAGCTGCAATAACCCATTCTTTATCTATCAGAGAAACGAAAATTATTATTTTTTAAATTCATATGAGGTCGTGTGATGCTGTAACTTTGGGAAATGCTTACTAGTGACATTTCCTATATTTAGAATTTTCCCAGATAATTTTACCCCTAAAAGCTTGTAATGACTATAACTTTTGATAGAAGCCAACCTAGTGTCCAAGACCACTTCCATTGGCTTCTCTTCTCATAAAGTGGTCATAATAGTAATTTGGACTTTTTGGTCAGAAGATATGACTATTTGAAGTTTGGCAGGTTTTGAAGTAGCTTAGTGGGTGGTTATTAAGGTTTGGAGGCAAGCTCACTAACCTGTGTCGATTTTGGAGGCTATAATATGATGAAACATCATCCCAAATCATTTTTACCACTTCTTATATAGATTTAAGCTCCTATTAACTCATTCTCCACCCAAAACCTTCTCTTTTCTCCTCCAAATCAAGTCTAAATCATAGATTGCGAGTGGATTTGTAAGAAGATTTGTTGGCGATCTTCAAATATACATTTTTAGGAAAGAAAATTATATCTTTGTTGTTGATTTTCAAAATTGCCTCGATTTTCATGCGAAACTAGGATTTTAGAGGTTTTGGTGAGTGATTCATCATCTCTCACCTAATTATATATGTATTTATAAGTTTTGGCATGTTTTAAACCCATTTCTAAAGTCAAAATCATGTTTTGAGACTTTTTTAAGGTAAAATCTGAAGTAAAAAAAAAATTAAAAGGTTTTACAGTGTTATAATCATGTTAATTTGATGTATGGTTTCTTTGATGTATGCTAGGCTATGCTAGAGACATACTATAGGATGATTTGTCATGAACTGTTGTATGTTTGCATGTTTGAATGTTGTTTCGTGCATGTATGGTTTTTCCGTGTATGCTTGTATGGTTGAAAATGCTTATCGAGCAACTTAGAGTTAGGAACCGTGAAACTGAACTTCGACAGATTTGATTCGAGATTTTTGAGAGTTGTATCATTGCATACAAAATGCATAAGGGTCAAAAAACAGGGCATAAGTATGTAATCATGCGAAATTTGGAATTAAAGATACTACAATGTTTTGGTTTGGTGGTGTTTGGTTCAGCATTAGTTGGCTCGGGTTGGACAACGGGTTCAAGGGAAATAGGCTTGGGTCTCAAATTGGTTTGGTTATGGAGAAGAACAGTGCTATGCTAGCTATTGACCTCGTTATAGTGTTTTGAAATTCTATTAGTTGATGTTTTAATTTGAAATGGTTTTACTTCGGACAAATGATTTTAAATCTAATTTGTTTCAGAATTTTTATTTTACTTCAACCTTTTTATTATTCTTTTCTAATATATGTATATATGTAAATGTTTCAAAATTATTTTGAAAGGTATTTATTTTTATAGAAAAGTTATGACAACAATGAATGTTTACTTTAAAATAAAATAGAAGGGTTTATCTTCTATAACATGATGGTTTTGTTTTTTGTGACCCGATGGTTTGACCGAGTAACAAGAGGCTTAATGTAGAAGGCTCATTTCGCATTGAAGACCGTTTGACACAAAACGGTCATTCGGCATTCATCGTTTGGCACGAACCCCGTTCGGCGAAGAAGCCTCGACCGGCATCCAACACTGTTCGGCATCCAGGCCGTTCGGCATAGCAGGATCGTTCGGCGTGAACCTTGTTCGGCATTGCAAGGTCGCTCGGCATAGCATGGCCGTTCGGCATAGCAAAGTCATTGGCATAAGCCTCGTTCTTCATGAGCCTCGTTCGGCATTCCTGCCTCGCTCGGCACATGGCCTCGCTCGACGTATGTATGTCGTTCGACATCTCCTTCGGCCGGCTTTGGAGCTCGTCGTCATACACACTTCACTCAACACACTACCTCGTTCGGCTTGGAGATATGGCTCGGCATTTCCCAATCGGCATTTGTGGCTCGGCAAACAGAAGTCACTCACCAAAGGCCGAGGTATCTTGCTCCTAGGCCCATTAGGGAAGTCCAACACATCATTGTTTATAAATAGAGAGGCAGGGGCACAGTGAAAGGGACCTTTTTTGGAGAACACTAGAGAGACTCTGCTGCATTCAAGACTCATTCTATTTACTTAGCAGATGTATTCAAATAGTTGGTGTACAGATTGTATCTGTAATCAATTGTTGAGTAAAGCAACAAAGATTAACTTCAAAGTGGACGTATGCAGATACGCCGAACCACTATAAATCTGGTGTTCTTGTCTTTGCATTTAATCTGGAATATTGTTCTCTGTTTGAATTTACTTTTTTCATTAATCTCTCTACACAATCTTTCTTAAGGGTGTTAGTGACCAATTCTGGTGTTAACATTTTGGTGCTTTTACCGAAAATTGAATTCTCAGGCAGTTAGGATCTGCTTTGCAGCTACTGGATTGAATAAATCCCCCAAAGGGGATCCAAGTTATTCATAGGACGTCCGTTGGTCTACTTAAAGTTCTTATTAATAACTCTACTATGGGAGGACCACGTACCCGATCAGCCTCTCATAATACGGACGTCAACGAGACTACTTGCGTACAACAGATAGGACCTAGCAACCAACCAGCAAACCTAGGTGTAGGGACTACTACCCAAAATCAAGCGGAAGGTGTTACAAGGATAGAGTTCAACGACTTAATGAGAGAACTCATGGAAATTAGAAGACAACTCGCTGAGCAGATTCAAGCTACTGTTAACCTGATGACTCAGCATACTCAGCAACAGCATCAGAATGCTGGAGGTAGCCCTGCTCCTTTTTCTTCATCTGATAGCTCGACTTCATTTGATGAACCTCCCAGGCGTAGACGCCATAAAACTGAAACTGCGCAAGCAGATGCTACTGATCGATCAACTAGGGATCAGTCTCATCTTAGAGACCACGTCCAAGCCGGAACAGGAAACTTAAGAGCAGGAGCGCGTGTGGGGACTGGACGCCCGGCCCACAAGATCCTAATGAAGCTGGCCTTCAAGATACACGTTTGGCTGATCGCCAGCAGAGGGGACATCAACTGAGTGGTCCCGTAGAACAGAACCCAATCTTCCATCCTTCATACAAACTCCGGACTTATCAGCTATGGTCAGGCAGTTGATGAGGGAGAATCAAGGCCTAACCAACGAAGATTGGGGGATATCCAGAAGTCATACTCCATTCGCCGATATCATTCTACAAGACGAGTAACCCAGGAAGTTTAGCATGTCAGCTATCCCGGCCTACGAAGGAAAGACTGATCCCAGACAGCATGTGATGAGGTATGACTGGATGATGGATTCTGCCAGAGCAAATGATGCGACTAAGGGTAGGTGCTTCCTGATCACTTTATCCGGAATCGCCACCATGTGGTTCACTCGACTTGCCCTACGGTCTATATCCAGTTTTGACGAATTGGCAACGAAATTTGTAGAACAATTCAGGATACATGCAGCTCGTCCTAAAGATGTGATGTCTCTATCAAGTGTAATTCAAGCCCCGGGAGAGTCATTGAAAGAGTATTTGCAAAGATTTCATGTTGCATCTACTGAAGTTAGCAACCCTAACGACCATGCAATTTTGATGGCGGTAAAGCGAGCTGTAGATCCGGACTCAGAGTTTGGGTATTGGTTGGTAGGAAAGCCTCCAACAACGCTGGAGCATTTCTATTCAAAGGCTCATCAATTCATAAGAAGAGAAGAAGCCAGGTGGACGAGGCGAGATAAGGCACCAGGGCCTTTTCAAGAGACTTTGAAAAGCAACATCACCATAAAACAATCCGGCGATAACTCGGGAAAGGTTCAAGTCAACGTCTAGAACAAGCCTAGACAGTCTAAAGGGTCCGGATGTGGAAATCCTAGAAAGAAAAGAGAAGCAGGGAAATGGAAGCTAAGGATTCCAACCTACAACGAATACACCCCCCTGAACGCGTCTCTTGAAAATATTTAACTATCAACCTGTAACACATTTCAATACAAAAAGCCACGCCCAAAGGAGTCCACACAGAAACAGAAGCAGACGGGGAAGTACTATCGCTTCCATGAGGCTTACGGGCACAATATAGAGGAGTGTAGATACCTCCATGACGCAATAGAAAAGTTGATCAGGCAGAAAAGGCTGCAGGAATTTGTTAAGAACCCGCAAGAGGGTAGGCAAGGAACATCGGACCCCGGACGCGGGCCGGCTCCACGCCATCCAGAGGAACCTGCCCTAACCGTGGGTAGATTGATCATAAACACTATAGTCGGAGGACCTCACCCTGCAAACAAGAATTGGCAGGAGATGGAATGATATGCTACCTCCTTAAGGCATGCGGATCATGAGTGTTGTTCGAATGTGGAAGATGGAACCCCCGTAAAACAACAACACATGATGACAGACAATAAAGTGTTTAGGTGCCGAGATGCGGACAAGGCGGAGGCTCCTACCATCGACCCGATGGTCATATCTGTGAGATCGGGCTAGCATACGTCAAAAGAATTTTAATTGATTGTGGAAGCTCCGTCAACATCATCTTCAAAAAGGCATATGACCAAATGAAGATGGAGACAAAAGATTTAATGCCATCTAAAGCTCGTATCCATGGCTTTAATGGTGCGGCGACTAACGCGATGGGGCATGTCGAGTTGCCAGTTGAACTGGGAGAAGGCGAGCATAGAAGGGTGTGAATCCTACTATTCATAGTGTTGGATGTTGATTCTCCACACAATGTGTTTCTGGGTCGTACGGCTTTGGCTGAGTTTAGGGCAGCTTTGGCCCTATGGTGTTTGACGTTAATGTTTCCAACAGACAAAGGAGTCGGTGTAGTGCATGGCGATCAGGCAACCGGTCACGCATGTTATGTGGCTGAGCTGAGAGTGGCTCAGCGGAGAGAGAAAGGAAAGGTTGCGGACAACTTCGTCCGCATTCGAAATACCGACAATTGACAAGTAGAGCCCGTGCCTTGACTCAGGTGACATTCTCGGATCTATAGAGATATAGAACCGAGAGATGATGATGGGGGACCCAGGGAAGCGAATGCAGCACCGACTGAGCTGACGATTGACATACCAATCAACCGGGATGATCCGTCATGAGTTCTTAAGATTAGATCGCAACTCAACCCGTCAATGGTCGAGGATCTTACCGATTTCCTCCAAGCAAACCTGGACGTTTTCGCTTGGACACATTCTGATATGTGCGGGATTTCTCCCGCTATTGCGAGTCCTATGTTGAACATAGACCCAAAGTATGTTCCTGTAACAAAAAAGGAGAGGCATGGACCCGGAGAGGTCCGCTGCCCTCAGAGAGGAGGTGGACAAACTCAAAGCCAATGGGTTCGTCCGCGACGCCCTCTGCCCTAAATGGGTGTCTAACTCTGTGCTTGTAAGGAAAGCGAATGGGAAGTAGAGAACTTGCGTTCATTACTCTGATTTGAATAAAGCATGCCCAAAGGATAGTTTCCCTTTACCCAGAATCGACCAGCTCATCGACTCTATGGCCGGATACGAGTTATTGTCATTTATGGATGTGTATACGGGATACAATCAAATCTCGATGCACATTCCAAACCAAGAACGCACCAGTTTTGTCATAGACATTGTGTTATATTGCTATATAGTGATGCCCTTCGGATTGAAAAATGCGGGAGCAACTTATCAGCGTTTGGTGAATTGAATGTTTAAAGATCAGATTGGTTGAACGATGGAAGTCTATGTAGATGACATGCTCGTGAAGTCATGACAGTCAAACGACCACATTCAAGACTTAGCAGAGATGTTTGATATACTCAGGCATTATGGAATGAAAATCAATCCTTTGAAGTGTTCCTTTGGCGTTGCATCAAGGAAGTTTTTGGGTTTCATTGTGAATGCGTGGGGAATTGAAGCTAACCCGGAGAAGATTCAAGCTATTCGAGACATACAAGTGCCCAGAACTATAAAGCAAGTACAAAGCTTGAATGGAAAGGTGGCCGCGCTGGGTCGATTCATATCCAGAGCTACGGATAAGTGCATTCCCCTCTTTGATGTTATAAAGAAAGGAACGAGAAATTTTGAGTGGACATCCGATTGTGAGGAAGCATTCCGAGCTCTGGTCAGGCATATAGAAAGTCCCTCGGTGCTATCAAAACCAATTGACCATGAAATATTGTATGTGTACCTGGCTGTATCACAACATGCTATCAATACGGCTTTTGTTCGCGAGGAGGAACGAGTTCAAAAGCCGGTGTATTATGTCAGTAAACATTTGATGGGGGCAGAAAGAAATTATCCTAAGATTGAGAATCTAGCTTACTGCTTGGTGATAGCATCACACAAGCTTCGTCCATACTTTCAGACACACTCAATTAGTGTTTACACTGATAACCACTTGCGGCATGTACTCCAACGGCTAGAAACCCCTGGAAGGATGTTAAAATGGAATATCGAGTTAAGTCAGTTCGATATTACCTACGTTCCACAAAGGGCCATACAAGGGCAAGCGCTAGCAGACTTCATTGCTGAATTCATCGTGTCCGACGAGTCAAGCGGTCAATACGTCATACCTCTCGTTCGATGGAAGATGTACACCGACGGGGCATCTAATGACCATTATTCGAGGGCTGGCATAGTTCTTGTGACTCCTAAAAACTGATCATTTTGTTACGTTTTGAAGCTCAAATTCACAGCAACAAATAATGAAGCCAAGCATGAAGCATTGATTGTTGGCTTGAGACTTATCAGAGAATTTGGGGTAAGATTGGTTGAAATCTTTTGTGACTCACAACTGGTGGTGTACCAAGTGCGGGGAGACTATCAAGCAAAGGGACAGAGACTTGCCCCATACCTTGCTCGAATTCAGGAGCTGCTAGCAAATCTGGAATATTATGGTATCGCACATGTCCTGCGTGAACAAAACAGGGCAGCCAATTCATTGGCAAAATTTGCAAGCACTGGCGATGCACAGCAAATGGTATTGGTTCTCGTTGAAACCTTACATGCTTCGAGTATAAATATGATGGAGGTAGATTTCGTGTTAGAAATAGAAATCGAAAAGGAATCATGGATGACCACATTCAAGCAATACTTGCTACACGGAGTCATACTCGAAAGAAGGAGCGAAAGACGACAAGTCATTCGTAAGGCTTCGCGATATGTAATGCAGGACGGGATAATGTATCGAAGGGGATTCTCGACCCCCTTACTCTGGTGCATAGCCCACGATGAGATAAAACGAGTCCTAAAGGAAGTCCATGAAGGAGAGTGTTGGGTGAGTTTCGACCGGCCCCTTCCCTACCACTGAACCAACGCTCACCGAACCGACCCCACCATGTCCCACTGAACCACGCGCCTGCCGAACCAAAGAGAACCAACCTCCCGCCGAACCAACTCCCCACGCAATCCATGCCGAACCAAACGCTCCTTATCTCCACCATGTCCCACCGAACCAAACCTCTCCCACCGAATCAAAGACACTCCAAGGCCTCACCAAACCAAGGCCTCCTCAACTCATCACCGGACCAAAGCACAGCCGGACCAAGCCTCTACCGGACCACCTACCACCTTTCCTCCACACTACCGGACCATCACTCACCGGACCAACACACGCCTACTACCGGACCAAGCACTCACTCCACCAACACCGGTCCATAGCACAGCCGAACCAACACGTGTCCAGCTCCATGCTCCTTCCACCGAACCAACCATCTCCAAACATGGCCGAACCGAGGCATACCGAACAAAACTACCAGGCCAAATCGCTCCAGCCCAGGCCCGCCAGCTGCTATATACTTCCAGGACCCCTGCCCCCGACCTCACTATATAAATAGATGGGCAGGGGTACAACAATGGCAGACAAGTTTGAGAGCTCAAGCAAGGAAGGAACTTTCAAACAACTTTCATATACTTGTATACAAAGCTTTGTACTTGTAATCTGAAAGAAAAGGGAGAATAACATATAAAGTGGACGTAGGCACGTTCTGGCCGAACCACTATAAATCTGTGTGTCTTTTACAGTTTAGTCCCTGCTTTTTATATATTTGCATAACTCACCCAAATTACTAAGAACAACATAAAATCAACTAAATCATACGACTTTGAGGTGTTTGTCCATTTTTTGCGCAAACATTTTTGGTGCTTTCATTGAGAACTTGGAACTCAAAGCTTCAGCTTCCCTCATTCAACCTTCTTTCGCAATAGCACCCTTCATTGCCTATGAAACATGACTTTCAGGCCGAGAAAAGACGCCAACAAGGGAAAGAACGTTGCAACCAGCAGCGCTCCAGATCCAGTGGATTCAGATCAAGAGAACCAACCCACTACGACAGCAGTGCCAAATGTAGATCAGGCAATTCCGACAGCCCTTGCCGCGGAATAACCGGCAGTAATCACTAGGGCAGATCTAAACAGAGTTGTGGTTGAAGTGACTAATCGCTTCGCATCCCAACAAGAAGCTTTGGTGAATCAACTCATGTCACGCTTGAGGGATGCCGGAGAATCCAACCGCAACACTGAATCATGGGGTGAGTCTCAATCTGGAGGATCTCGGAGACAACAAAGGTCTTCCCTCTTCGAAGAAGCTATCAACAGGAACAACAATGATAGGGGCCGCGCCCGGAATCAGCCCGAACTCCGACTCGAGGAAGCGCTTGGAACCGAACCCAATGGGGGAGGCACCCGGCGAGGGTCGGATGTAGCTGAGCCAGTCATGCCACCTAGCCATAGAAACCCCGCTGAACGGAGCCGAGCTAGAACCCAGCCCGAAGTTGACCCCATGAAAATGCTCGAAATAGAACCCCACAGGGGAAGATCAAGGCAGGGGCCAACTATAGCTGGTCCTAGCATGCATCCGAGCAGCCAAAGGCAGCCACTGGATAACGTCAGAAGTGATAGACTATACCATCCCTACAGGTCATCCGGACGAGATCAATCCCGCAGGGAAGAACCAAGCTCATTTTTGTCCGCTCCAAATTCTGATGAAAGAATGGCACGATTATTCAGGGAATGCGTCCAACGGGACCAAAGAGATCGTGGGATAGGTGCTAGGGTAACCAGCCCTTTCACCCGCGATATTGAAATTGCCATCACCCCCCGAGAGTGGAAAATGCCAACAATGGAACCGTACAAGGGAACCTCTAACCCCGTCGTACACCTGCAAAGATACACACAACATATGCTCATGAGCGGGGCAACGGAAGGAGTATTATGCAAATGCTTTCCACTATTTTTAGCAGATCTAGCTACCTCCTGGTTCTGCCATCTACCCCAAGGATCCATCAGTTCATGGGAAATGTTGAAGGAGAAGTTTATCAGCCAGTTCCGCATTTATGTGGAACAACCCAAGGATGCTTACTCCTTATCTACTGTCAAACAGAAACCCGGAGAGACACTGCAGCAATACCTAACCCGGTTCAATGCCGCAGCGGCAGCAGTTCAAGATGCCGATGAGAAACTTGTCCTGATGGCCATCTGTAGTGGTGTGCATCCGGATACCAAGTTTGCTAGAAGATTAACCAAAGAAAAACCAGCTACGTTACCGGATTTCTTTCATGAAGCTGGAAAGTATATGAGACTTGAAGACGCCGCCACTGAGAGGCAATCAGGGCAACAGGCCAAGACGGCTCCAGACAGGTTCCTCGCTGCAGCAAAAGATGTTCGAAGAAACGACTACAGAGACAATGCAGGGGGCAAGAAGGGAGAAAAGCGCTTGTACCGACGAGGACCGAGATTTGACGCTTACACTCCCTTGAATGAAACAGTCGAGAACATCTTCCTGGCCACCCAGGACGAACTTACATACAAGCGCCCCCCGTACAAGAAAGAGTCAGACCGCGCAATCCAGTCCGGAAAATTCTGCCGTTTCCACGAGTCTCATGGGCATGATACCAATGAATGCCGCCATCTCCGAGATCTAATTGAAGAACACATCAGGAGAAAGAGATTAGAACGCTATGTGAAGGGACAGGACAGGACCCCAGCTCCTGCCAAGGAAAACCCAGGGCAGCTCCACCCAGAGACAGGCGGAGGAAATCGCAACACCAGCGGCTCCAGCCAAGAGAAGATAGTGGTCCATACAATATCAGGAGGGCCACACATCGCCGACAAGAGCTGGGCAGAAACGGAAAGATATGGAAACTCACTCAGAAGCGAGGAAGACTGCGACAATTCTGTTATGGAAGAACGCCACCCTAAGCAGAAGGAAAATAATGACATCACATTCGGTGGGCGCGACCTAGAAGGAAGGCAGTACCCACACATGGACCCTATGGTCATCTCTGCCTGGTTCGGTCCAGCCAAAGTTTTCCGAATTTTAATAGACACTGGAAGTTCAGTAAATATCCTATTCAAGCATGCTTTCGACAAAATGAAGCTGTCAATGAAGGATGTATCCCCCTGCAACAAACCACTACACGGTTTCACTGGAGAAGCAAAGATGCCCCTCGGACAATTGGATCTCTTTGTTGAATTGGGAAGTCATCCCCGCTCCGCCGTATGGAAACAAACATTCGTGCTAATAGACAACCACTCGGCCTACAATGCCTTTTTAGGAAGACCATCCTTGTCCGACTTTCAAATTGTCCTTGCCCCATGGTGCCTGAAGATGAAGTTCCCAACGGATAATGGAGTGGGAGAAGTAGAAGGGGATCAAGACGCCGCTCGGGACTGCTATGTAACCGAACTTCGCAATAATCGCAGGAGAGATAAAGGGAAAAATGCAGAGACTATTCTCTGCATGAAAAGCTTGGAAGCATAGCAACTAAAGAAATCCCCTCCTCTTCGGTATACCAGTGATCCATTCAATGAATTAGACCCCAGGGACAAAGAGGAGGAGGCCACCGCCGAGCCTGCAGAGGCTATGGAATTCGTATCCGTAGACAAACGCGACCCAAGTAAACTGCTGAGAGTCGGATCTCAGTTAAAAAGAGAATTAAAGAATCAACTCATTGATTTTCTTCGCCACAACATGGATGTATTTGCATGGACACACGCTGATATGACTGGAATCTCCCCGGACATAGCATGCCACGCACTGAACATTGATCCTACCAAGGTGCCGGTAAAGCAGAAGAAGAGAAGTATGGGGGTGGAACGATCAGCAGCCCTCGAGGAAGAAGTAAAGAACTTACTTGCCAATGACTTCATACGTGAAGTCATCTACCCGGAATGGATCGCCAACCTGGTACTAGTAAAGAAAGCTAATGGGAAGTGGCGAACATGCATCGATTTCTCCAACTTAAATGACGCTTGCCCGAAAGACTACTTCCCACTCCCCCGAATCGACCAACTCGTGGACAGCACTGCCGGACACGAACTCTTATCCTTTATGGACGCATACTCAGGATATAACCAGATCCCTATGCACGCCCCCGATCAAGACCACACTAGCTTCATCACTGACCGAGGATTGTACTGCTACAAGGTAATGTCATTTGGACTTAAAAACGCCGGAGCTACTTATCAGCGCCTCGTCAACAAGATGTTTGCGGAATTGATGGGACGAACTATGGAGGTCTATGTGGATGACATGCTGGTTAAATCAAGAAAAGCCAACGATCATGTAAGCCACCTGGACGAGATGTTCCAAGTACTCCGCCAATATGGAATGAAGCTGAATCCTCTAAAGTGCTCCTTCGGAGTGTCATCAGGAAAGTTTTTGGGATTCATCGTCCATGCCAGAGGAATCGAAGCAAACCCCGAACAAGTCCGAGCCTTGCAAGATATCAAAATACCATCCACTCGGAAAGAAATGCAAAGCCTAAACGGGAAGGTGGCCGCCCTAAGCCGGTTCATCTCTAAAGCAACTGACAAATGCATTCCTTTCTTCGAAGCCCTGAAGAAAGACAAAGGAAAATTCGAATGGACCGATGAGTGTTCAACAGCTTTCCTTAACCTAATCGAGCACCTCCAAAGGCCACCAGTACTCTCGACTCTGAATGATGGCGAAGAACTATACCTATATCTTGCTGTGTCATCCCATGCTCTAAGCGCCGCTTTGGTAAGAGAAGAAAACCGCACACAACGGCCCGTGTACTTCATAAGCAAAAGGTTCACGGGAGCAGAAGCCCGGTATCCCAAACTCGAGAAACTGGCATACTGTTTACTAATCACATCAAGGAAGCTACGACACTATTTCCAATCTCATCCCATCAGAGTCCTAACCGACCAAACATTGAGGCAAGTGCACCATCGTCCCGACACCTCTGCGCGACTACTCAAATGGTGCATCGAGCTAAGCCAATATGATATCACCTACCATCCTTGCACTGCCATCAAGGGACAAGCCATAGCCGATTTCATCGCCGAATTCACTATCAACGAAGGCTGGGACCAATCTGAAATAGCAGAAGATATCAAGTGGAATCTCTTCGTAGATGGAGCGTCGAACGAACAAGGCTCGGGGGCAGGCGTTGTGATCATCACTCCCAAGGGAAGAAAGCTGCGTTATGCACTAAGGCTAGAATCCGCTGCCACCAACAATGATGCCTAATATGAAGCAGTAATAGCCGGATTAGAGCTCGCCCTGGAGATCGGAGTCAGTTCCTTATGTCTTCACAGTGATTCACAACTCATCGTAAATCAAATACTAGGGAAGTTCCAGACTCGAGGAGAGCGGCTCACGGCATATCTGAAAAAGACCAAGCGGCTGCTCAATCAATTGGGTCACCACTCGATCAAACACATTACTCGAGAAGAAAATCAAGAGGCCAACGAGCTGGCAAAGCAAGCTAGCATGGGAGATGATACCACTTCTGGAACGATAACTATCTCAAGGCTACTAACCCCGAGTTTCGAGCAAGTAAATCTGATAGCTGCAACCGAAGAAGAAACATGGATGACCCCTATCCGAGAATTCTTACAAAACGGCACCCTACCCGACGGGCGAAATGAAATTAAGAAAATTCTAAGGAAAGCCTCCCGCTACACAATGCAAGAAGGCATTCTCTATCGGCGCGGCTTCTCTAACCCCTTATTGAGGTGCGTTGCTGGAAGAGAAGCCAGGGAAATTCTATCCAATATCCATCAGGGAAGTTGTGGAGACCACACCGGAGGGCAGACCCTAACAAAAAAGATACTCCGATATGGGTATTTCTGGCCCACTTTAAACAAAGATGCCTTGGACTTCGTCAAGAGATGCGACAGATGTCAGAAATTTGCCAAGATTCCTCGACTACCCACCAATGAGATTACTCAAATGACCAGCCCTTGGCCCTTCGCAGTATGGGGAATTGACTTGATTGGCGAACTGCCAACGGGCCGAGGTGGAGCCAAATATGCTATAGTGGCAGTTGACTATTTCACCAAATGGGTGGAGGCGGAACCTCTAAATAAAATATCTTCGGCAAAAGTTATCAATTTCTTGATCAAAAATATTCTGTGCAGGTACGGAGTCCCGCTCAAGATCATATCAGATAACGGACTTCAATTTGACAGCAAAGAATTCGCCAACTGGTGCCAAGAGCATGGGATTCACAAAAGCTTCTCATCCGTGGCTTATCCCCAGGAAAACGGCCAAGTCGAAGCTGTCAACAAGATCCTCAAAACCTTATCAAGAAGAAACTTGAAAAGTCGAAAGGCGCTTGGGTGGACGAACTTCCTACGGCACTTTGGGCCTATTGCACATCTTACAGAACTTCAACAGGGCATACTCCTTTCTCTTTGGCATACGGATCGGAGGCTATGCTCCCAGTCGAAACTATAGTGCCCTCTCACCGTAGGATCCACTACAACCCGGAAGAGAACGAAGAGCTCCTCCTCATGTCTTTGGATCTGATTGAGGAGAGAAGAAATGACGCAGCACTCAAAGCAGCAACTCACAAACAAAAAGTGGCAGCACTGTACAACTCCAAAGTCAAACATTGCAGCTTACAAGAAGGAGATCTTGTCCTCAAGCGAATCTTTCCGCGCCCCGGGGCACTGGACCCCATCTGGGACGGACCATATGTAATTCATAAAGATCTCCACAACGGAGCTTATATTTTGTCAACAGTGGACGGAGAGGTGTTCCAGAGGGCATGGAACATCCGACACCTCCGTCGATACTTTTCTTAACTTGTACTGCCCATATGAAGTGAATTAACAAAGAGAATCAGTGGACGTAGGCATTTTCGTGCCGAACCACTTTAAAAAACTTGGCTCTTGTTAACATGTTCCTTTATATCTTGGCTACTTGTTAAGCTTTATCCTTTGCTGTTGAACAAAATCCTTTGCAGATGACATTTCAATTCAGAGCTTCACGACACAACTCCACCTGGACAAAATCTAACAGGTACGCTACGATCCTATGCCCTCGCCAATGAGACACTTTGCTTCGGTATCCCTCTACCGCGAGTTAACTCATTGTTTTCCTAGGCCCTTAAAGCCGACTGTAATAAGCCGAGTATAAGCCACCGAGAAGGCCGATTATGCCATGGCAGCTCATTACAGCGATTCGGCTCGCCGGCAACTGTGAACCAACCATAAGCCCCAACATAAGGTGTGGCCAGCCAGGGGCAGTTCACAGTTGACGATCGGCCCCCACGCTAGCCGGCCACAGTAAATCGAATAATACCCACGATTACGGGCCATAATGGCCCGGGTAGTTACTGTGCGCGATCGGCTCCGATGTGTCTTAAGTGCGGCTGTGGTAAAAAAGAAAACTCCCCGCAGAGGCGTAAGATGGGTGACAAATGTCTCCAAGACCCACAGCTAGGGAAAGTGACTACAAAACCCGTTTGCCACGAACTTAAGCACATCGACGGCCTTCCGTGACTGGAAGTTTTACTTTTCCTATATTTCAATTTCATTTAAAACTTTTCTCCTATTCTCCGTAACGGTGCTTGAAAGTACAGGACATGGAATAGGTCGCTAATGGGACCAGAAACTTACAATCGAATGACGAGACACTCAACAGCATTACGTGCTTGGTCTTACAGGACGCACGAAATTGCCGTCCACAGCCGAAACATGAAGGGCGGTACCTTCTACTTTTATACATTAATGCATAGCTGCAGTTCATATTCACACATCACATTTACGTTGCAAAGTGAGAAAATTATACTTTAAGCAAAAAACTTGGCATCAAGCACAGTCAAGTCACTAGTAACATGCATAGTTACATCACTTACACAGCACAACAAAATAACGATAACATTCCAACATAAAGGAATCAGCTTATGTTATGAAATTACATAAAGTCATTCACCACAAACAATATTATTACAGTCACATCAATTTCTTGGACTAACATAAACAGTGATAAAAGGAAATCAAAAGGTGACCAAATCCGGACAAGGAACCAGCTGCGTTCGCACCTCACCCTCATCCTACCAACTCTCCAAGCCTACTTAGCCGCATGGTCGGAGCTCCCAGCATGCTTATCAGAGGTCCCATCTGTCCAATTCAGAAGAGGAATCCATTAAACCAACAACGGAGGATCAAGTCATGAAAAACTAAAATAGGGAGAACTCACCAGCACCCGCTTCTTGGTCTTCATCCCCCAACTGCACACCGGCTTCCTCCGCAGCAAGTAGCCGCATCCCCTCCTTCACCGCTACCTTCTCCTCCTTCGAGAACTGGGCGGTGACTACATCCAGACTAAAGGCCGCTCCACCTTCCTTACCCGCATCAACCCTGTCCTCCTCTAAAGCCCGAAGACATACCTTGGCCATAACCCGGGGGTAGTCATCCATCCAGGATAAGCTGCCCTCCTTCCAAGTGCGGAAGTACATGTCCTGCAGCATATCGTCCATCATCCCCTCGTCCTCTTCAAACCTCTTCACCCAGGCCTCGGAAATCTGCAACTTAGTGGCAGCAGCATCCCTCTCCCGCCGGTATCTCGAGCACTCAGCCTGGAGGGATCTCCTCATCTCCTCCATCTCTTCTTTCAACTTGGCTTGAGCAAGCTCTGCAGCTTCAAGCCTCCCAGATATCTCTTCAACCCGCTCGAGATCCGCCCTCCTAACCTCATCAACCGTGGTAATGGCCATGTCAATGCGTTTCTTGCAAGAGGCCTCCATTTTCCGCAACTCAGCTCTGCTAGCCTCTTCCATGGCCTTCTTCAGTCGTTGGGGGTCGGCTTCATGCTGCGAAATCTGAATAGCCTGATTGTCAAGTTGTTTGGCCTGATCAGCAACCACTAACCGCAACCTTATATTGGCAGTCCCTATCTCCTCCCCGGCCTTGGCCAATAGGGCGTGATGTTTCATTAACTTCTTGACCTCCTCCGCGACCCGGTCAATATTGGCCTTGGCTTCGTCCCCCATAGCGGCTATCCGAGTAGTGAGCACATCCAGATCTAGGGACTTAGCCTCATCAAGAACCCGAACCATGGGATTGCGAGGGAGAAGATGCTCGCCCGTGGCCTCGTCAAATAAAATATCCTGAGAGCTTGGGTCCAAATCCGGGTGGCCGGCAAAGGGATTGCGAGGCACGTCGGGACGTTTTATGCGGATAACAGTAGGATTCTCGGAAGGATGCGGAGAGGGGACAAACTCCGTGGTCTCCTCCGTGGTATCTCGGAAAGGCTGAGTAGGAGGCTAAGGACCAGGTGGTGAATCAAACAAGGAACGCCTCCTCTTCCTTTTTTGCATATCTTCCTCAATAACTCCAAGAAGGGAGCGATATCTAACTACATCCCCAGGACGGCCAGTGGGAGGCTTTGGTTTGGCAGAAGCTTTGAGTAGCTTATACTGTTCAAGGCGGTGCCGGATATCGGATGACTTGGCCGCCTTACCCGCCCCTGGAATAAAAACCAAGCGTTACGAACATACAATGATCCACAATTCAAGAAATATGTTAAGATAAAAAAAAGTAAGAAGGCACATCTATTATACAAACCCTGCGGAGGAGTAGGATACTGCAATAAGTCCTGAATCTCATTCCAGGACGGAAGTGAACCATAAAATATTCCTAAGTCCCTATCGTAAATGGAGTCTGCAGAAGTCAAAAGATCACCTTGAATCACTGGAATCGCCCTAGCTGAAGAACTCTTAGAGAATGGATCAGTGCCACCCCCAGCCTTGTCAGCCTCCTTTGCCTTCTCAACCAAAATCGATCCTTCCTCCGACTCCCCAAAAGCTTGACGGAAAGCATCATCCGTCCACTCGTGAATCTCTCCTGCTTTCCCGGAGGTTAAGGCACCAACGCCACTACCGCTCTGTCCATCTCCTCCTTCACCCTCACCTCTATCTTCCTCCACATCTTCCTCTCCCGGAGCAATTGGGCAAGTGCTAGGAGAGGGACCATCAGACTTCTTAAGCTTCTTACCTCCGACGACGGGAGGCTTTGTAAAAGGTTCCCTCTTGCCACTTTTCACTATGGCCCCTTCCTTGGCTTTGGCAGCCTTCTCCTCAGCCATATCTCTCTGCTTAACCACGGACTGGTGTGGCATGATCAAGTTGTGCTCCAGGAGAGTGGCATTCCTGATCAGGAAACAAGCCGACCTGTCCCGTCCCAAAATGGCCTTTATTTCCGCAGCCATCTGGACCAGAGAATCACTCTCTACGACTGCAAAGCCACCTGTCGCTAGCAAGAAATAGAAGCATATCAGAAGAAGCACTGCAGTCGGAACAAGGAAGTTGTAAATAAAGTTCAACTTACAGCCAGAAGTGAAGAGGCGGAAGGAGACAGAATCGTCCTTGATAAAAAACCATTCTTTCTTAAATATAGTGAACTTCGAGTATAAGTCCAAGACCGGTTTGAAGGGCACGGCCGCTTCCAAACTAACATACGGAGACCCCTTCTTGTAACCCCTCAAGTTATATAGATACCGAATCTCCCGGTTGGAAGGGGGGTGCCCGTACCTTCTCTGGAAAATAATGTATAAGCACACCAAGATGGCGTAGGAATTGGGCTGAAGCTGGAAGGGAGCCACCTTCAGATAAGTGATGAAGCTGACTGTCTAGGTATTAATGGGAGGAATGGCCCCACACATGCAGTGGTACCTACTATACGCAAAATATCCTTCAGGGGAATTGTACGGCATCACTCCGTCTCCCGGCAACAGCATACGAGCCCTGTCAATCCCGAAGGAGCGAGAGATGACATCAAGCTGCTCCTCCCAGAGGGAGCTGGGAAAGCAGTCGGGCGGAGAGTTCAGAAGCTCCTGGGGGCCATACCCATCTACTAGCGACCTCGGGGCAGGTCCATGGCGTTCCGATCCTGGCTGTGCTGGGGGCACGGAGGAGGACTCTCCTTCGCCCGTGGACTTCCGTTTATCTGATCGAGTTTCTGCTTTGCGAGACATTATCTGCAACACCAGAAAAAACAAGCACACTGTTATAATGAGGAGTATAAAGATACAAGTAAACAAAGGCATGTGGCCTGGAGACTTGCTCACAATTCAAAAACTCATTCGTAAAAATCAAAGTTTTCAAGTTTCATTCGGTACTGAAGGTTCAAGTTTCATTCGGTATTGAAGGTCCAAGTTTCGTTCGGTAATTGAAGATAAAGTTCATTCGGCATAGTAGATCCTCACCTGATTCGGCAGAGACTTTGATTCGGCAGAGATAACTCTTTGATTCGGCAAAGACAAGGAAATGGTTCGGCTGATAAGAAATAACGAAGGCGTATAGCCTCTATTTATAGACAAATGTAGGACACCGGACCAATTGGTTCGGCACTCAGGGACCGAATGAAGACCACCTAGCTAAAACAAAGCACGGCATATACTAGCATATGCCCTACTTTGGGGGGCAAGTGTTGGGTGAGTTTCGACCGGCCCCTTCCCTACCACCGAACCAACGCTCACCGAACCGACCCCACCATGTCCCACCGAACCACGCGCCTGCCGAACCAAAGAGAACCAACCTCCTGCCGAACCAACTCCCCACGCAATCCATGCCGAACCAAACGCTCCTTATCTCCACCATGTCCCACCGAACCAAACCTCTCCCCACTGAATCAAAGACACTCCAAGGCCTCACCAAACCAAGGCCTCCTTAACTCATCACCGGACCAAAGCACAGCCGGACCAAGCCTCTACCGGACCACCTACCACCTTTCCTCCACACTACCAGACCATCACTCACCGGACCAACACACGCCTACTACCGGACCAAGCACTCACTCCACCAACACCGGTCCATAGCACAGACGAACCAACACGTGTCCAGCTCCATGCTCCTTCCACCGAACCAACCTTCTCCAAACATGGCCGAACCGAGGCATACCGAACCAAACTACCAGGCCAAATCGCTCCAGCCCAGGCCCGCCAGCTGCTATATACTTTCAGGACCCATGCCCCCGACCTCACTCTATAAATAGATGGGCAGGGGTACAACAATGGCAGACAAGTTTGAGAGCTCAAGCAAGGAAGGAACTTTCAAACAACTTTCATATACTTGTATACAAAGCTTTGTACTTGTAATCTGAAAGAAAAGGGAGAATAACATATAAAGTGGACGTAGGCACGTTCTGGCCGAACCACTATAAATCTGTGTGTCTTTTACTGTTTAGTCCCTGCTTTTTATATATTTGCATAACTCACCCAAATTACTAAGAACAACATAAAATCAACTAAATCATACGACTTTGAGATGTTTGTCCATTTTTTGCGCAAACAGAGAGTGTAGTGACCATACTGGAGGGCAGACATTAGCAAAGAAAATCCTCCGCTGTGGATATTATTGGCCGACTATGAATCGGGATGTCGCAGACTATGTAAGAAGATGTAACAAATGTCAAAAATATGCAAAAATCCCGAGAGCTCCGCCGACAGAACTCGCACAAATGGTTAGTCCCTGACCGTTTGCAATGTAGAGGATCGACATAGTCAGTTCTTTACCCATATCCAAAGATGGTGTGAAATACGCAATAGTTGCGGTCGATTACTTTACCAAGTGGGCAGAAGCAAAGACTTGGGCCACTATCACCACCAAAAAGGTCATCAATTTCGTTGTACGGAATATTACATGTCGTTTTGGCCTTCCACGAACTATCATTACAGACAATGGAACTCAATTCGAAAGCAAGGATTTAAAGAGTTTTGCCAAAAATATGGTATTAAGAAAAAGTTTACAACAGTTGCTCATCCAAAAGCTAATGGACAAGTTGAAGTCGTGAACAAGATAATCAAATCCATATTAAAAAAAGCATTTGGAAAAGGCTAGAGGCAAGTGGTGGATGAACTTCCGACAGCGCTTTGGGGTTATAGAATCACCCACAAGTCTGCGACTGGCCACACTCCATTCGTGTTGGCATATGGCATGGAAGCTATTATACCCGTAGAACTTGAAGTTCCATCACATCGGGTAACTTACTACGACCCTGAGTCGAATCGAGACCTTTTGCTGGAATCACTTGACTTCATTGATGGAAAACGTGAAGAAGCTGATTTAAGAGCGGTTGTATACTGACACCGAGTCGCTCGATATTATAATGAAAAGGTCCGGCCGAGAATCTTTGATGTGGGTGACCTCGTTTTGAAACGAGTTTTCTCGGTCCCAATCGCATATGACCCGCATATGAAGGTCCATACGTCATTGAACGGAAGCTTGGAGAGGGAACTTTCAAGCTAGCGACCGTTGATGGTGCGACACTCACCCGAGCATGGAATAGCGAGCATTTGCGGCGTTATTATACTTAGTCCATTTCTTTCATATGTTAGTTGCACTTATTTCCAGCATGTTTTTATTCTTATTTTTCGGCATGTAATAAGACAATTTAGCTTATTTTCAATAATAAAGGCTTGAAGCCATTTTTTCTTTGATTATTGATGTTTCTGTTTATGATAACTCTATACAACCCACTGAAGTTGCATTATTCTGTCTGACGTATGAACGCACACGAACGCCTCAAAACCTCTGAGTTCCCTGAGTGTGGACTGGAGTACTCTGAGTCTGAGTGCGGACCAAAGTATAAACGACTCAAAATCCCTAAGTTCCCTGAGTGCGGAGTGGAGTACTCTGAGTCCCCTGAGTGCGGACCAGAGTATAAACGACTCAAAATCTCTAAGTCCCCTGAGTGTGGACTGGAGTACTCTGAGTCCCCTGAGTGCGGGCCAGAGTATAAACGACTTGAAATCTCCAAGTCCCATGAGTGCGGACTGGAGTACTCTGAGTCCCCTAAGTGCGGACTAGAGTATTAACGACTCAAAATCTCAAAGTCCCCTGAGTGTGGACTGGAGTACTCTGAGTCCACTGAGTGCGGAGCAGAATATAAACGACTCAAAATCTCTAAGTCCCCTGAGTGGACTGGAGTACTCTGAGTCCCCTGAGTGCGGACCAGAGTATAGATGACTCAAAATCTCTAAGTCCCCTGAGTGCGGACTAGAGTACTCTGAGTCCCCTGAGTGCGGACCAGAGTATAAACGATTTGAAATCTCCAAGTCCCCTGAGTGTGAACTGGAGTACACTGAGTCCCTTGAGTGCAGACTAGAGTATAAACGACTCAAAATATCTAAGTCCCCTGAGTGCAGACTAGAGTACTTTGAGTCTCCTGAGTGCAGACCAGAGTATAAACAACTTGAAATCTCCAAGTCCCCTGAGTGCGGACTGGAGTACTTTGAGTCCACTGAGTGTGGATCAGACTACAAACGACTCTAAATCACTAAGTCCATTGAGTGCGGACTGGAGTACTCTGAGTCCCCTAAGAGCGGACCATAGTATAAACGACTTGAAATATCCAAGTCCCCTGAGTGCGGACTGGAGTACTCTGATTCCCCTGAGTGTGGATCAGAGTATAAATGACTTAAAATCTCCAAGTCCTTGGAGTGCAGACTGGAGTACTCTGAGTCCCCTGAGTGCGAACCAGAGTATAAATGACTTAAAAATCTCTAAGCCCCCAGAGTGCGGACTAGAGTCCTTTGAATCCCAGAGTGCATATTGGAGTATAAACGGTTTAAATTCTCTAAGTCCCCGGAGTGCGAACTAGGACCCAAATGACTTGAAGTCATCAAGTCCCTAGCATGCGGACTGAAAATCATTCTAAGTACTGAAGCATGGAATAACGGATGTACAATTCCAAAGAGTTTTAGACTTATATGAAGATGAGCTAAGAAGTTTATGTAACTCACAATAGCTTGGGTTTCGACCACAATCATACAAAAAGCTTAATGATAAAAGTCCTTTGAAAGGCAAAAGAACTAAGCTTTATTTATTCAAAAATAATTTTCTACTACAACTCCTCCAAAACTCGGAGTCAAAAGTCTATTTACATGGACAACAGAAATAAACGAAAATAATTACACAATCTAAACTAACTCTCGTTGAACGAGAGTAATAATTACTTCTTGGATTTCCTCGACTTCTTTCCCTCCTTCGTCTTCTCAGACGACTCCTCTCCCGTGCGTTTTCCCTTGGAAATTTTCTTTGATGGGGAGGTAACAACCGAGGAAGCATGGGGAACCTCTAATGGCTTGGACCCACTAGGAAAGATGACCTTCAACGGCTTGTTCAGAGGTACATCTAGGTCCACGACTCGAGGCTCGACTTTAATTTTGGCCGTCCTTTTCTTTTCCTCCTCGAGCTGCTCCTTCATGCTCATTTTAGAAGTTTGTTCAGAGGCGCTTGTGATCTTGATTTCATAACTTCCCTCGATGGGAGATGAAGTCTCGGACTTATCTTTATCAAGCGCTCGGATCACCTGAGCATGTGGACCGGGTGTCTCTCCTGCTTGAGTAGCCTCACTTGTTTTCCCCTTCACCTCCTTGGCATCATCGCTCCTTGGAGTGGGCTCAAAATCAGAATGGGCTATGCAAAATCACGGAAAACAAACATTAGAATACAATGACCTCTCGTCAAAAATGACGAATCTTGGAATTTTAAAATGAAGGGTTACATACCGGCTTCTGGTTGACCCTCAACCGTCTGAGGGGTCTCCACCTCTGGAATGGGAGATAGAATGTGAACGCCGAGGCCGGGGTCCTCCGGGCATAACCAACATCTTGTTCAAATGGATCAAGTACCGGCCGATTAGCCGACAGAGTAGGAGCATGAGCTGGAAACTCGGTCCCGGATGGACCGGCAATTACATCTTTCCCTTTCGATGAGGAGGAACCTTTGTAGTAAAGAGCCTTTGCCGCAGACAGGTCTGAAGGCTCGTCCCCCCCAAGAAATTATTTTACTAAAGCATCTTCATAGATCTCCTTAGTGCCAAGTTTAGCCTTCTTGATTTTTACTAAAGTCTCCCACGCCTCAACCAGGGATTCGAGATAGCCCACACCCAGAAAAGTTAAGTCCCGATGCATGAGGACACAGGCATTGAATTCTGCAATCAGCGGGTCGAACATGCATTTGACCTCCTCCCTACCAGCCTCTTTAGCCACCTCAAGGCGAGAGTCAATCTCTGCATATGCTATTTTCTTGCCCTCTTCACGGGCTTCATCCTTTAGCATCCCAACTTTAGAAAGATCGTTGTCAAGCTACGCCTTCAGAAGTCATGTAGCAACAATCTCATCGCAATATCGTGGCGACTCTTCTTGGACAACAGTCTTCTCCTCGCCTTCTTTACGGAGTTGATCCTCTAGCTCTTTAACTCTGAGGGCAAATGCATCCCTTTCCTTCCGCACTGAATCCTTCTCTAAAGCCAGGGCCCCACAGCATTGGATCGCCTCGTCAATTTCTTTTTCATGAGTTATCTCCAGGCGATTGACGGCTTCCGCAGCATCCTTAGCGCTTTGTTGGGCGGCTTCAAGCTGAGATTTGTAAGAAGCAAGCTCTTCATCCTGAGCTTTAATAATATCTTTATCTTGGATACCTCGAGTTTCAGGCGATCAATTTCATGCTGACACTCAATTGAGACTTCTGAAACTTTTTCGGCTAAGTGCACGAATGCATCATGCTGAACATAGACATCATTAGTGCAAGCAATAGCGCTTTGCTTGACATGTCCTGGAATCTGGTGAATCGCCGGAAGAAATTTTATGCCATCGAAGCATATCTTTGGAAATAAGGCTTTAAGCTCAGTAAGTCGTACTGCTACCGATGGATCAGATACAGGAGCAAGAGGAGTCTGCTTGGAGACTGCGAGTGTTCTGTGGGAATCTCGAGATTGCTAGGTACTTGATGAATCGGAGTGTTGATCCTGATGGGCCTCAGGCTGGGACCCCTTATGTGCAGGTTTCTCTTTGTTGTGCTCCGGTTAAGAAGGAGGATCACAAGGGTAGGAGGGCTGACTATAAGTTTTTCTTCGGTAGGGCGATTCTCGACGTTGGTAGTCTCGATCGCCAGAGTCGTCTTTATCTCGACGCTTGCTGGAATCTGAATCCCATCCGGATTAGTGAAAAATCGATGAACCGCAAAGGCAGTCAAGTCCGTGTGTATGCCCCATGTCACCTACACAGAGTTTAATGAGTTAGCAAAGAGTAGGGTGATGACAGAAAATTTAAGTGCAAGGTGAAATGCATGTCTTTGTGTGTGTCCTGGTGTTTCTCCCTGACGGACTAGTTTCTTTACTAATAGGATTTTTTTGTCCCTGGTTTTGGGCTTGAGCGCTTGTATCGCCTCTCACGGGCGAATGAAACTTAAGAGCCTCTGGATCGTCGAAACCATAGTTGAACAGATCATCAGGTACGGTAAGGTTCGACAGACCTTTCAGGGAACTTTCCAAGTGCTGCGAGGAAGCTTCTTTCGCTACTAGAATGAGGGTAACCTTAGAAGTTCCGTCCACTGTTTTCTTCCTCGGCTTGTATGTCAAATTCTTCTTCCCCTTCGAAAGGGAAGGCGTCGTTTCAATGTCATAAAATTCGACAATTGGGTCCCGAGATGGACTAACATTTTCGCCTTGTACTTTGGGCGTTTCAGCTTCTTTAATCTCCCCCACCTCTAGTGTGTCAGGGGCGTTACGCGTTGAAGACCCAGCCTACTTTTTTCCTTTGCCTGAAGTAGGCCTGGTTAGTGTGATGCCTTGAGGGAGGCTTATTCGGAGACCTTCCGCCAGCATCCCAAACTTCATGAACGACTCATTTGAAATGAGAGATCTGATGTCTCGGTCTTCAGTGGGGATGGCTCGGATAGCTTCAATGGCTTTAGAGTAGCCGGAGCCTTTGGGATGTGGGTTGATACCTGTGAAAGTAGATGAGGAGTCAAAAAAGATGAAAATTTTGCCAAATTCAAGGATTGATTCGGAAAGGGGACTTACTTCCTTCTACCCATCTCCTGGCAAATCCAAGAGGACAACACATGTAGAACCACTCTTGCTTGTACTAGACAAACTTGCTCCATGACCCAGTTAGGATTTGGCATTTGCTATGTGGCTCGAGGAATAAAAAAGATGGGCTATCTGACCGTCTCTTAAAGCGATAGATATAACGTATATCCCCTAGAGTTGGTAGCCTGAAAAGCACACTCATGAAGAGAATGCAAGTGTCGTATATGAATGCTTGGCTCTTCGGATGTAATTATGAAGGGGCGATCTCGATGTATTGTAACACCTCTCGAAGAAAGGAGTTGAATGGCGGAACGCTACCGACCCAGCATATGAATCTGTTGTAGGCTGTATACCCGACTAGGGGCAAATGGGAACGATCCCGTCCCGACGGAACCAACACATTGCGAAGGGGATTCCATGGACCGAGCATATATGACGAAGCGTGCTTTTTTTAATCTTTGAGGCTATGGAATCGATCGGATCATCTAAGAAGATGGCTGCCTCCAGGGAGTTGGGAGCCAAGTCGACGGATGCGGTCGCAGGGCTCAGCATGTCTTGTACACGAGTAGTTAACGGATTTGAAGTTCCCACTACTTCTTGTTGAGAGGAAGGCACGGGTTTATCCAAGGTCGTAGCAGAGCTAGATTTCCTAGAAATCTCTAATGAAGATTGAATCTGACGAAACACCTATTTGAACTATACTTGAAAAACAGTCGACGTTAGACTTAACAACATAAATATTCCCCTCGTGTGGTGTGTGAACTAGTGTGATCATTCAAATGTAAGTGCCAAGAAATTAAAAGTCACTGGGTTAGCGAAATAAAGTTAGGATTCGAACTATCGTCTTCGAAGACCGTCATCACTGACCATCTACGAGAGCTTATCGTAAGATAATTAATGTTTTGAACTCGGCATAAAAGAATCATGCCAATCCAAGAGCATATCGAGCCGCATCGCTCGGTATCCAGGCTCATCCCTCGCTTCTTCTCCATTCTCCCTGTTTCCTCGCTCGGCATAACTCACTGCTCTCCTCTAATTTCTCTTCACCGCTCGACACGCAAGAGTAATCCCGAGCCATGGCCATCTCTTTTTCGAACCTCACGCCATGCTCAATTTACATCACCAAACTTTACTACTCATTACTCCCTCATATCCTAAACACCTCTGACACTTCCTTCCTTCCATCACTCCGCCTAGCCCAAAAACGTGTTTTGACCTCGAATTCGATGTCCTTATCCATGCGGTTCAACTATCATCAGTCTTACAAAGATTCACGAGCTCGAATCTCGTGTTATGTTCCTCTTCGAGATGACGTGTTTAAAGTTAAGGCCATTACCTAAGAAGTCACTCGAAGCTTGGGGATATTCTGGAGTAGGAAGCGCGATTCTGGTCGGGTTCTTTGATTTCGAGAAAGGAAGGGAAAGGTAAATAGTTTGCAGGAGTTTGAGACAAATTCGTAGGTTCTGAAGAGTAGAGGTAAAAGTAAAAGGGGAGGAAGAAGAAGTCTCGGCTTAAATAGAGAGAAGGAAAGTCGAATGGACAAAGACCGGTAGAACTGGTCAATGCACCACCCTCGTTCGACATTATGTCGTTTGGCATTTTTATGCCGCTCGGCATTAGTGTATCGTTCGGCATTAGTATGCCGTTCAGCATTCAGTGCCTCGTTTGGCATTCGAGAGGTCGAAGAAAAACGTTATCTAAAGATATAATGAGGACTCTAAAGAGAAACACGGAGTGCTAATGGTTCAAAGCGTACCATGATCATCCACATGACACACTTTCGGGGGCAAGTGTTACCCGGTGGTTTGACCGAGTAATAAGAGGCTTAGCGTAGAAGGCTCGTTCGACATTGTAAGATGTTCGGCATAGCATGGTCATTTGGCATTCCTTATCATTTGGCACGAACCCCGTTCGGCGGAGAAGCCTCGACCGGCATCCAGCACCGTTCCGCATCCAGGCCGTTCGGCATAGCAGGGTCATTCGGCGTGAACCTCGTTCGGCATTGCAAGGTCGCTCGGCATAGCAAGGTCGCTCGACATAGAAAGCCGTTCGGCATAGCAGAGTCGTGCAGCATGAGCTTCATTCGTCATGGGCCTCGTTCGACATTCTAGCCTCGCTCGGCACATGGCCTCGCTCAGCGTAAGTATGTCGTTTGGCATCTCCCTCGGCTGGCTTTGGATCTCGTTCGGCCTACACATTCACACAACACACTACCTCGTTCAGCTTGGAGATATGGCTTGGCATTTCCCGATCGACATTTATGGCTCGGCAAACAGAAGTCACTCACCACGGGCTGAGGTATCTTGCTCCTAGGCCCATTAGGGAAGTCCATCGCATCTTCGTCTATAAATAGAGGGGCATAGGCACAATGAAAGGTACCTTTTTTTGGAGAACATTGGGGAGACTCTGCCGCATTCAAGACTCATTCTATTTACTTAGAAATTGTATTCAAATAGTTGGTGTACGGATTGTATAAATAATCAATTGTTGAGTAAAGCAATAAAGATTAACTTCAAAGTGGACGTAGGCAGATACGCCGAACCACCATAAATCTGGTGTTCTTATCTTTGCATTTAATCTAGCATATTGTTCTCCATTTAGTTTTACTTTCTTCGTTAATCTCTCTACACAATCTTTCTTAAGGGTGTTGGTGACCAATTCTGGTGTTAACATTTTTAAAAGAAGATATATATATATATTTCGAAATAAATATTTATGAAATGTTTTATATATAATGTTGTATAATAAGGATAGATTTAGAAATGTTATTTTATAAATAAAAGAATAGTTTTATAAATGGTGTTTTCATAATAAAAAGACTAAGTTTTATAAATAATATTTTATGACAGGGAAATGAGATCATTTTTATAATTTGGTACAATAAATCACATTTGTAGGTCTATTGTAATACGTGGAATGATGTTTATGGAAAGTATTTGGTCATATTTTGGAAACTGAAAATTCGTGATAAATTCAAAAGTTTTATAAACTTTATAAATAGAAATGAATTTATAAAAGGATTTTATAAATATAAAAGAAATGCTTTAAAAGGATTTTTAAAGAACTTTTTTAAATATAACAGAATTTTATAATTATATATAGTGATTTATAAATGATACTTTAAAAAGGAGATTTACAAATAAAGTTTTATAAAGAAATCTGTAAATGGTGTTTGTAAATATAAAAGAAATTTATAAAAAGAAATTTCATAAAGGAAAGGAGGTTTGATTACTAAAATGATCATTTTAAGATATGGTGGTATGGAATTGTTATTTTCATATTTAACACCAATATCTAAGGTATGAAAACTCGTCTCCATCTTGAAAATTAAGAATGTATGTCAAGGAAAGGATAATATGCCAATTTGTCCGACTACATTGTTAATTGAGGATAATACTATTTGAAATCGAAAAGTAGCGGTAGGTGTATTTGGTCTAATTTCTATACGATCTATTTACTTTCATCAAAAGAAAAGTGTCTTGGGTTTATTGTTATTAATGTTTTTAAATGAATTTTTTTTTACCCAATTAAGTTTGGTTTAGAAAATGAATTTTTTTTAAGATTTGTGAATATACACATACCATTAAGATAAGAATATAGGTGCATTTCCTAAGTATTGGAAATGTCGTGTTTTGTGAATCGACCTATACTGTTGATATAAGTATATGGAAAAGTTTTCTTAGTTTTAAAGGTGAAATGTTTTGTGAGCATACTTATATAGTTAAGATAAGTATATTAATATTTATCAAGAATTGAAAAGAGCGGTGGGGGTTTATGCACACATCTTTGTAAAAGTATTTTCATACAAGAATTTGACAAAGTGGTTTTAATTGATGAAAGGATAATTAAAGAGGCTTTGTGGTTGTTTTGTGCTTAATTAGTATTGATTTCCATATGGAATCGTATCTCTAATTTGATTATTATTAATTTGGTAGTTAAATAACCTACCATCAAATCTTGACGAATTTTTAAAACTGTCATTTTTGGTTCGGAGAGACCGGGATCATTTATATCATCTGAAAACCACCTCAAACTGGCATAAGCATTCGAATTGAAGACGCCTTGAAAATGATCGAAGACGAAGCTCTTTGAAGTGCAAGGGCTACTTGCTACTAATCCCGAGGTTAATTCCAAAATAAATGTAGTAGAAGTAGTGCCTTCAATTTACTCATATCCTGAATAATTGATATGAATGAATATAGACATTGCATTGTTGCTTAGAGGGCAACGTTAGTATTCCAAGTGGACTTGCTATATAAAAAGTAAAATGCAGCCTTAAACCTCACAACCGGTAATGACTAAAGCATGAACGTGTAGCAGGGCTATGTGGGTCTCTCCCACTAGGGTATGATCATCACTTATATGTAGATAGACACTTTCTGATTATATATACTTGTGGTCATGGAAACAGTTTGTCAAGCTGACAGTCGGGGGAGGGGGCGATCATATTCGGTATTATCTGTTAGTTCCCGAGACGATGGTTTTGATGACAACAACCTTAGGACTTGTTATAAAATATAAACACTAATATTATTGTCTAGATATATATGTATATGCAGGATATATGTATGTATGTATGTATGTATGTATGTATGTATGCAGGTAATGAGAATGAAGACTGTGTAGTATAAAGATTGAAGACTGAGCATAGAGATTCAAGACTAAAGAAATTAAGACTGAAGACTCATGGGTATCAAGAGTGCAAGATATCAAGAGTTCAAGATATCAAGATAAGTAATAGAGTCTAGATTTATGTTAAAGCTTCATAATAGCACTAAAATCTTTATTCGGATTTTAATTGTGGAATAGAATCCACCTTCTCGCTTTAATAGTGCGATGGAACCCACGACCTCTTTAGTAGGATGGAAACCACAATCTTCTCTAGTGGAATGGAATCCACAAAATTTTCAAAATGATTTATTTTTTCATAAACAATCCTTTTAAAGTCATCTATCAATTTAAATATTTTAGCCTTAATTCAAAAAACAATAATCATATTAATTTCAAAATTACCTCTTGTTTTTTAAAGCTATCTCTTGATTTTAATATTTTAGTTTTAATATATTTTAAAGAAATTTATATTAATTTTTTAATATTTCTTTTATATTATAGATTATATATTTTAAGACTACTTCCCAAAAACCTTTTATAAGTTTAAACTATATTCAAAATGATTTACAAAGTTTAGAAATTGTTTTGACAAGTTTTAGAATAGAAATCATTTTAAAACAAAATCTATTTTCAAAATTAACATAGGCATGTCCACATCCATCTTCCCCCCATGTCGATATGGTAGCCATAGAATTTAAAATTCAAATTTTCAAAAGAAGTGTCTATTCATCATAACCTTTCACGAATGGACATGACCGTTGTTCTCCTATAAATACCAGTTGTTTTCAACGAATTTTAAGTTATTTTTCTTTATTTATTCACTTATTCTTCTGCACTCAAATGTTCTTTTATATTTCAAATGCTTTAACAAAACTATGTCGAAATACTAAGTGAATCAAATTAGATCATCTCCAGTTTGATTCTTTGCCACTCTTTCAAAGATCTCAGTGCTATTCAGAGTTATAGGATCATTTGTAATCAAAGATCGAAGTGTATTGAGTCTCTCTATCAAAAAGTGATTGGAAACGGTGTGATTGTGACTCGTAAATCAATTAGGTGTGATTGTAGCTCGTAAATCAGTTGGGTGTGATTGTAACCTGGTTAAATCAAGAGAGTTTGTTTGGACTCAAAAATAGGAGGGTGTATCTCATGGCCTTGAAATCGAGGTTGTAATATCGAAATTATATTTGAAAAGAAATCTGCACAAGAAATTGTATGGGACTGGATGTAGGGTAACTCCGAACCTGTATAAAATTCAGGTGTGTTATTTCCTTTACTGCTTACTACTTGCATCTGTGTCTTATTCCGTGATTGTCTCAAGTGTTTGTGAAATTGCATCTGTACGTGTTTAATTTGAAAAGATTTCAAAAATTCCATAAAATCCATTAAGCACTATCCACCCTCCTCTACTGTTAATCCAGCCTCAAGATCCGTAATCTGCATTTCCTACATTTGGTATCGGAACATTTGTTTTCAAAGTTATCATAATCTGAATTTTGAAAAGTTCAAAATGGTAATTTTTGGAGATTCTGAAACACTAGTTCAAAACTGTCCAAACCATTATTGTCTCATAAGTCTGCATATTATTATTATAGAAAATCAAGTTATCCACCGAATTGGTGTGTTGTGTAGAAACATATATGATATGTGGATTTTGAAGAATCAACACTCAATGGACAAATGGTGCAAATCAAGAGAAACAAATGGATACTCAATAGTGGATGTTCAAGACACATGACTGGTAATCCAGAAATACCTAATGGCATAATTTATGAAGATAGAGAAGTGGTCAACTTTGGAGACAATTCAAAAGGATATGTGATTGGCATCGGCAATGTCGGTAACTCTAAAACTTCTACTATTTCTGATGTTCTATTAGTTAGGAATCTAAAACACAACTTACTTAGCGTAAGTCAACTATGTGACAAGGGCTACAAAATTATATATGAAAAGGATAAGTGTCATATCGAAGATAATAAATCAAATATTATCTTTGAAGGAATTACGAAAAAAATTATATTCTCGGTACGGAAATCTCAAATGATAACCTATGTATTTTGGCTAATACAAGTGACCCTTGGATTTGGCATAAAAGATTTGTACATTTGAATTTCAAACTCTTATCTACACTTTCAAAACTTGATCTAGTAAAAGGTATCCTTAAAATGGATTTTAAAGTAGATAGTATATGTGATACTTGTCAATTAGAAAAACTTAAAAAGAGTTAATTTAAATTGAAAGATATGATTTTAACTTCAAAACCTCTTGAGTTATTCATTTAGACTTTTTTGGCCCATCTCAAATTCAGTCAATAAATCATAGTAAATATATTTTGCAGATGATTATTCTAGATTTATGTGGACAATTTTTTCAAAACATAAAAGTGATACTTTTGATTTATTTAAAACTTTTGCAAAAAGAATTCAAAATCAAATTTCTTTAAATATCAAAATTATTCGTAATGATCACGTTGTAGAATTTGAAAATGAAAATTGTGAGAATTTCTGTAATAAAAAAAGAAATAACGCGTAATTTTTATTTTCCAAGAACACCACAACAAAACGGAGCGGTAGAGCGTAAAAATAGGATGATTCAAGAGTATGCAAGAACTATGCTTTCAGATAGTAAATTACCAAGAAATTTTTGGGCTGAAGCAGCCACTATAGCTTGTCACATTTTGAATAAGATTTTAATTGGACCTCCAACCAATAAAACACCATATGAACTTCTTTTCAATAAGAAACCAAAGGTATCTTATTTTAAAGTTTTTGGAAGTAAATTCTTTATTATAAATACAAAGGACAATTAGGATAAATTTGATCCTAAATCGACAAAGGAATCTTTATCGGGTATTCTATTAGAAGTAAAGTATACATATTTTTCAATTTAAAAACTAACACCATTGAAGAAACAATGCATGTATCTTTTGATGAAAATTTCAAAGATTTTGTTCAAATAAACGATAAAGATGATTTTGTTACTTTAAATAATGAATCAAATGAAATAATTTGTGAAAGTGTTCATCCTAGTATAAGGATCGGGCTTTTAAAAGATCATCCTATAGAGAATATACTAGGAAATATTGAATCTATTGTTAGAACTAAAAATCAACTAAACAAGATGAGTAATATAACTTTTATATCAACTATTGAATCCAAAAATCCAAAGAAAGCATCATCTGATGATTCATGGATTCTTGCTATGCAAGAAGAACTGAATCAATTCACAAGAAATGATGTATGGAACTTGTTCCTAGACCTAAGGACAAAACTATAATAGGAACTAAATTGGTTTATAAAAATAAAATGAAAGAACAAGTGAGGTCGTTAGAAATAAAGCTCGGTTAGTCGCGCAAGGTTATTGTCAAGAAGAAGAAATAGACTATATGAAACCTTTGCATCCATAACAAGATTAGAAGCCATTAGAATTCTACTTGCTTTCTCAAATCACAACAATTTCAAATTATTTCAAATGGATGTCAAAAGTGCATTTTTAAATGGTTTTTATAAAGAGGATGTTTATGTTGAACAACATCCACTTTTTGAAGAAGAAAAGTTTCCAAATCATGTTTACAAATTAAAGAAAGCTTTATATGGTTTGAAACAAGCCCCTAGAACCTGGTATGACAGACTAAAATCTTACCTATTACAATCAAATTTTGAAATTGGTAAAGTAGATAATACGCTTTTTATTAAAAGAAACAAAAGTGATATCCAATTAGTACAGATTTATGTAGATGATATAATTTTTGGATCAACAAACAATGCAATGAACAAAGAATTTTCTGAAATAATGACAAAAGAGTTTGAGATGAGTCATATGGGTGAACTTACTTTCTTTTTAGGATTGCAAATAAAACAATTAGATAGTGGTATTTTCATTAGTCAAGAAAAGTATGTCAGGGATCTAGTTAGTAAGTTTGGTATGACCACTGCGAGTGGAAAACCCACTCCTATGGCAACCATAGAAGCCTTGAATAAAGAAGACATGTCAAAAATGTTGATCAAAAACTATACATAGAAATGATTGGATTGCTACTCTATATAACTATGAGTAGATCTTATATCATACATAGTGTCTGTCTCTATGCAAGGTACCAATCTCAACCCAAAGAAACCCATTTAAAAGCTATTAAATGTATGCTAAGATATGTTAAACACACTTTAGACTACTATTTTACCCGAAAAATGATTCATTTGATTAATCTCGTATTGTGATGCTGACTATGCTGGTTGTAAATCAGACCGAAAAGGTACAAGTGGAACTTGTCACTTTTAGGACATTCTCTGGTTTTCTGATTTAGTAAAAAGAAAAATACTATCTCACTATCAACAACTGAAGCTAAATATATCTCTGCTGCTTTTGCTTGTTCTCAAGTCGTATATATGCAACAGACCCTAAAGGATTTTGGATTAAATATTTCAAAATTACCAATTTATTGTGACAATACAAGTGCAATAATTTTATCAAAAAATCCTACTCATCATGGCATAACAAAACATATTAATATCTGACATCGTTTTCTCAGAGATAATATAAGTAAAGAGATTATTTTTCTTGAATTTATCAACACCTAGAATCAAATAGCTAATATTCCGACCAAATCCTTGAATCAATCAATCTTTATTAGATTAGAAAGAGAACTAGGTATTTATTCTATAACTGAGTCGTAGTATATAGATATAATAACATATATATTTAAATAAATAAAGAAAAACAAAATTGTTAAAATTTTCAAAGGGATGTTGACAAGCCCCTAACCCCATGTCGACATACAATGGTAAAATTTGAAAATTTGTTTTTCCTTCTAAAATCAGTTTGGTGGTTATATAACCTCAACATTTCGAATTTTTCTGTTTTCTTACTTTATTTTCTCTGTAATGAACGTCTAAAAGTATAAAATAATGGTCTCCTATTCTAAATCGAGCCAAAATGCAACATTTTCCTTCCTTTCTCCTAATTCTGGTCCATTTCAACGAACTACATTGGCTCGAGTAATGAAGATTGAGGAAATCATGAAGGATTCTTTGCAAATGCTGACTGTATTACTAGTCACTCAAATAAAGATGGCAAAGGAACAAAAGAAACAGGGCAAGATTCTTAGAAATTTGCAAAAATTTCTAATGGATAATCATGCAGACCCTATTGTGATTGAAGATGATCATCTAACATACGTATTCATAATCCATTAGTGGACGACGAAGAAGAAGAAGAGGAAGAAGCACAAATGGACGAAGACGATAAAATTATTTGCGTTAGAGAAGTCTGTTTTGACAAAAATGGTAATTTGGTCAAACAACATGGGAACTTTTGTTTCCATTACCCTAATGTTCGATGCACAAGTCATCAATTGTCAAGGACTCTCATTAGATTGTTATTATATTAATGTTTTTATGTTTTGTGTAATTGTATATATTTGTGTCACTAGGTCATTAGAGCATATGCATATGGATGTGTGTGCATTTTTATTTTTATTTTATTTCATTGTTGCTATAATAAGTGATTATCATATGATTGTTGCATTTGGATGATCATTGTTTCATGCATGTAGAACTATCAGTTATCATTAGGAAATTTGCATTCATTTAGATACACGGCACAAACGTGATTGCACAAAAGGAAGGCCGATTGAATCAGTAGACCGTCTAATCTTTTGCATTAGTTAGGGACATTGACACTGCACTATTGCATATATCATAAATTGCATTAGAAAGCTTAAGGACAATAGATGTAATGGATGATGGTTGAATATGTGGTTGTAGAATTTGGATGAAAATATTTGTTTCACTCTTCTGTGCTTGGAGATTCCAAGGACGAAATCCTTTAAGAAGGGAAGAATGTAACAACCCAAAATTTGAGCTATAATAATTAATTAATGAATTAATTAAATAACAAAATAAGTTTGTGAAATTGTTAGAATCAAGCTACGGGAGTTGCACCATTGTGTCTGTGGCGATTTTTAGATCAATTTCCATATATAAAATGTCGAAATCGGAGTCAGTAGGTAGAAGATATGAGTGAAATAAGAAATCGAAAAAAATGAAAAAAAAAAATAACAAGGGGTCAAGTCGACCTAAACCTAGGCCAGGTCGACCATAGCGTCAACCCCCAAAAGGCCATAGGTCAACTTATAGGTCGACCCCCATAGGAGTTTGGTCGACCCGCTTAATTCTTGAATGTTGTTTCGTTCGTACACATTATATTTTGATTTTTCTTCAATCCTATGCGTTTGTGCTTCCATCCGACAGTTCCTGGCGAACCTATGGTGTGGTTGCAATAGATTTAATCTTCAAATCCAGTGGCATGAGATCCCTAAGCTACACTATAAATGAGATCCTAGACTTAGCTATTTTTCTTAGTTAGATTTTCTTCCAATTGGGTTCATTGCTTGAGGCTGGACCCTAAAAAGAAATTTTTTCTTAGGAGGAGATCTTTTTGACGAGAATATTCTACAAGCTAGAAGTGGATCCGGGAAGGCCAAGGAATAACGCTAAGGACCACTGTGAGTGTTTTGTAATTACTTTAGATTTTTATGTAATTTAAAATAATATGGTTCTCAATGGTTATAGTTTTTCTGCGATTTTGAGATAGTTTTTATATAAGTTATTTACAGTTAGTTTTTAAAGTTCTTTTCAGTCTATTTTATTCAGCTATTTTTATTCGGCTATTTTATTCAATTATTTACAGTTATTTGTATTTATTTACATCTGTTTTATGTTAGAATTTAGCCTGTAAATGCTAGTTTCTTTTTATTCCTTTTTACGCGAATAAAATATAAGAATATTTAAAAAGGAGAATTCACTAATATGGATCAAATAGAAATAAACACTGAATTTATGGAAACTAGATGTAAAATAAGAAAGACCTGTAAAAATAGGAAGATAGACTAAATAGGCAAATTTGAGACATTTGCAAGAATGTTTATAACTAGTGGTTATAACTAAAAGGATAGAATAGAAGAATAACAATTATAACATAGGTTATAATTAAGCAAAAAGAACAAAAATGACTTATTTTAAAATTAGGTTTAGCTAATAAGCAAATATATCAGAAATAACAAAAGAGGCTTATTTTGAAGCTTACACTAAGTTAATAAGCATACATAGAAGAAGGGCCCGTACCAATAGCATTCCCTTTCAGTCGGGATTCCCTTTCAGCAAACATAGAAGAAGTGCAAACAATCGAAACAATCAAAGCAAATAGTCAAACAAAATCAGAAAAAGTATTTTACCCCATTTTTATCTTCTTAGTATTTCTTTCCACACTAGATTGTTGCTTAGTCTATTATATTTATCTTGCTTAGAAATGCTAGTAATTACTTTCATTCACCAGAGTTATTGTCTGACCCACTCCTCCATTTTCCCCTTTTCTCCCATAGGCCAGCAAAGTCGAGAACAGTAGATTCAGATTTCTTGGAGATACATTCCCGAAGTTCTTCATGTATTCTTCTTCTACTTTTCATCCTTTTCATTTGGCTCATGATGGATTGGCACTTGTGAGAGGGATTATGATTATTATTGTTACTTTTGTACTCTGATTTTATGAGACTGAGATGCATTTTCATGAGACATGAGATATTTTGAGTTTTTGAGACATGCTATGTTTATATGACTTATTTTGAAATGAATTTAAATTTTGAATGACAAGTTATTTTTTAAATGTTTTCCACTGCTTTTACTTTTTTTTCTTGTGAATCTTAGTCTATTGATGTTTTAGCTATACCTATAACGCAAGATATCCTTTGATGTGCCCTTTTTGGGTATACTAAAGGGTGTGGGGTGTTTCACTCCCCCTCTCCATTTCAAATGAGCCTAAAAAGTTCCACCTCCTCCTCCCAATCAACTACCACATCCTTCATTCCACCTTCAGGCAATGTCGTTTCTACCCTCACCAATGAGCAACAACCTTGCTTCTCCCTTACGCTGATTTTCGCATGTTAGATCTTGCCCTACCTCCACTCCAAATCTAAACCTTATTTCTCCACTTCTCAGCCCATGGCACTTCCCTACACTACTGGTTCCTCCTCGCGCCACCCTGGGATCACCTCTAGAGAGATCAGGTGAATGAACCAGAATGACTAGAAGATCTTCACCTTCCTTAGCTCTGCCAATTTCAAGTACCTTCAGGGGCGACCGGTGAAGTTTGGAGACTTTGTTGCTTTAGGTCTAGAAGAGCTTTTCAAGGTAGAAGGACTTGCATCAATCATGCTCTTCGAGACTTTTTGAGCAGGAATGCTATCCATTCTGCATTCGCCTTTTCGACGCTCATTTGGCGTCGAATTTCGATAAAGGCAACAGTTTCATTCGGTTGGAGGGTAAATGAGTCAGGATCGAGACATCTGAAGACAACTTTGATGATATTTTGGAAATTTTGATGGATGGCATGGATTTGGATGATATTGGGATGTCCAACCTGCAGATCTTGTAGTGGATCTTTTCTCAAGATGTCAGTGTATAGAGAATGGACTGTCTACATTCGACTGCCCATCTTGTTGTGCACATTATTCAACATAACGTCATTTCAAAGATGGGAAGCTATGATCCAATTTATCATTGGGTGCGGAAGACCACCTATGCAGTTATGGATGGTATAGATGTCAATTGGGCTTGCACTCGTATGATTCATTTTTTTAATCAGGGAGCTAGCACCCCACGGAGTTACTTTCTGTATTATCACCTATTCACTCTTGTTTTTATATGATACAAGGTGAATCTTAGGGGGAGACTTCCTAAAAAAAAGTCACGTCTGCTATTGGTAAAGCCTCCTTTAGGAAGATGAGAATTCCTTTTCTACTAGCCACAACAACTGAGCCAGTAGCATAACAGCAGCCACAGCAAGAGGCGGAGCAAAGATAGGGCGCCTAGGGATATCAGAGTCTCGACCTAGTAGCCAATCAGCAGGTCCAAACCGAGCTTCAGGGGATCCGCGCCAACCAGTGAGAGATGAGGACAGAGATACAATGCTAGAGTAATGAGATTGGGTGCTTAGTCGTCATGCTTCGCCCTTTTTGAGGCCGCGGCAACCGATCGAGCTCCCATCGAAGATCGGGATTGTCCCATAGTCTATAGGTAATGTTTTAGGTTTTGTATTGTGTTGTTGTAGATTTTCTTCCTGCATTTGTTCTTTTCGTTTTAGATTGTAACTATTTGTTGGCTCTTTTTAAGATGCACATGATATTATGAGATGTATTTTTATTTTACTGTGTTTTTATTCCAAATATGTGTACCGCTCTTATATGTATGTTTGGAAGAAAAGGTATAAGTATGAAAATCTAATAACGAAACTTAACTAGCAATAAAATGCAATATGAGACTAGAAGTTTTAGCAAGCGAAGGACAGATTAAATTATTTTAGAATCAAGAGTCATTGTTCATGTTCCTTAAAAGCCAATTTTTTCGAATAATTGAGTATGATGACATTTTTAAATAGAATGTCATTTTTTATAGATTAAGGTTAGTTGAAGAACGTTAGAATTGAACTTATACGTTTAACGCACAACTGGCTTCTTAATAACACTAAAAATATGGCATGAATTATCAAAATTTTCGAGAAGGTAGATATTTTGAAAAGTTTCTCTTGACTTAAAAGTTTTGCTTGAAATGAAAAAAAGTTTTGATCTTATTAAAATTATTTTTAGCGCTCAAATAGTTTTTAGAATTTTTTTCCCAAATTTTATTTTGGGAGAAAATTTGCATCTAAATATTTTGAAAATTTATTTTTTAACGGCGTAAAAAGTTGAAAAGAGAAAAAGGTTTCTATGGAGTTTTTGATTTTGAAGATCACATGCTAAGCGTAAGGAAGGTAAATAGATTAGAAAATGTGAATTTAACAGTGCATTAGGATCGACGATATGATAAAATGCAACTAGCAATAAGGGAAAAACTATTTTAATCTGGGAATTTCTATTTCCATACCTTGTCGATAACGCATGCGAGTCTATTTTTGGACTCAATTCCAATTTAAAGCTTGGAAACAAGCCTCCATGTGAGTTTTATATATGGAAATTTTGAAGTAAATCTAATGCAGTGAAGAAATTTCCACTGTACAACGGAAAATGGATAGCTTATAGGGTGGTAAGAAATTAAAAATTTATATCTAAATCCATTTTTTCGACAAATGAGTGACGCCAGGAAGCGATATTTCGACATGATAGGTTTTTGGTCGGTAGAAATTGGATGCAAATTGGCTGCACCTTACTTCTATTCGTAGGAGTATTGGGATTTTTGGTGAAAAGACATCAAAATCTGCATGCATATAGAACTACCAATACATATATGGGTTGTTTGCACCATATTTTTAGAAATGTTTTCAAAAGAAAAGCATTCATATAGGAGGGCCCGATTTAGAATCATTATGCATACTTGTTTTCTTTGTTGTGATACATTATGCACGTGCGTACGTTGGTTGCAAAATTGGTTGTACACTAATTAATTATGTAGTTAAGGGTAATTGCGAGCTATAGACTTAGTCATTAGTATAATTTCGGGAATGAGGTTCTTTTAAGGGGGAAGAATGTAACACCCCATAAATTTTATGGCTACTTGTTTAATTAATTAGTTAATTAGGCTCCGAAAATGGAATTTATGCAAATGATGAAATTTGACCATGAAACTTGCACCGTCGCATTTGTGGAAAAATTCTGAGCAACTTTCATATTTTGAGTTTGGCGATCGGAGTCCAAAAAAAGAAGTTACTAATGAAAAATGAATGTGGAATGGAAATACTTAAATTAGAAAATGATAACATTTATAAAATAATTACCTAGACCGATAGGTTAACAGCCTCATTGTGACCGGTCGACATGTAGTATTCGATCGGTGCCATGAAGCGGTCGACCGGTTGGGATAGGGACGGCTAGGGTTCGCCTTGGCTAAACAACCCGGATTTTATATAATTAAACCTGACGGTTGTGGTTGATTTGAGTGCCTATAAATTCAGGCCTAATTCTCTCTTCTCTTCTTATATTTTTCTGGAAACAGTAGTAAAGCTTGTCATCTTGTCTTCTCTATTTTCTAAATTATAAAATATAATATTTACATTTGTATATATACAAATTGGAGAAGAGTAGAAATCAAATAAGAGAAGAAGAGAAGCAAATCAAAACTACGTAATAGTGAGATTATATATATGTGTGTGTGTATGCGTACATTTTTTCCCATCAACCTCAAATCTCTTCTCAGATCCATAATTCTAATATATGTATATATCTTTTTTATACATATTTCTTAAAAGAAAAAGGAAATGGAGTTGAATCAAAAGGTTTACTTTAGATCTGGAGATTTGGAAAAATTTTAGAAGGTGGGTGGAAAATTTATAATTTATTTATGATATTGAATCTATTCCATTGGCATTAGTTGATTTTTATGCCTAAATGTATAAATATATGTGAATTGTAGGTTAAATTTGAATGTAATAAAAATCACCTACACATTATTAGGAGATTTGATTAGAAATAGTGTTACACCCTGATATGGAAATCGGTCCCAAAAGTTATAGAAATGAATATTGGATAGATATGAAGTTTATTCCAGATTTGAAATTGGGTTGTAGATTATTAGTATGATTTTGATTATTTCCCTAATTATGATGGATTGGAGATTTTCCATAGTTTAATTTATGGAAAGAATATCCATTTGATTTTTATAAATTTGTTTACGTCTCAAAAAACTACATAGCAAATGAAGCATTTGATTTAACAAGGAATATAAGCAAATGAAAAGGAAGAGATGTGTAAAGTACAGATTTATTCTTCATAGTTTACATTGTTTATTCTAATAAAAAGAAAATAATCATTCTTTGTTATTTCAAACGATGTAAATCTTTCCTTTTATTCTTGATATTTTGTTTTAAACTAATTATGGAAATCACAGTGGAGAATCTTCCAAAGAAATGTAATTTTAGCATATTAAATATGGAAAAGAATATTCTAGTTAAAGATTTGTGAAAGAAATATATCTGGTGGAAATATGTATTTATACACGCTAATAAATACTTAACTAATAATGATGATTTATGCATTATGCCCGCTTATGATATTAGTAATACGTAGAAATAGGGTTGAATAACGAACATGAAATCGGAGGAAAGTTTGGAAAGGTTGTAACTCCAATTAATGGTTAGTGAAATGGATTTGTGATTTACAAGTAATTAATAGGGTAAATGGATTAATGAGACTGATAGATAAATATGAAGTTAGGTTAATAAGAATGGAATAGTTAGAAAATGTTACTAATTGGAAATTGGTAAATATACATAAATGTCTTAGAAAATATCCATCAGGATTATATTCTTTATCATGGACAAGCTGACATTTATGGAAGAAGCAAATAAAGAGGATTTATGTGTAATTGAATATTTAAGGTAAATTATACAATCTTAAAAAACAAAAGAAGGTTAGTAAGCTAATTACAATATCCAATTTAGGATGATAAAGCATGGTAATAATAAAGCCTAGGATAATATGGCTTAAGTTATTAAAGCCTAGAATAATTAACTGGACTTAGTAGGTTGGGATGTAAGGTCAATAAAGTTACACAACAGAAGTCTGCCCTTCACTTTGAGGCTAACAACATTTGTGTACACTTTCTACCGATGTAAGACATCCTTAACCATAGGACTCGTGGAATAATTAATTAGGCTTTGGGATGCGAGATCGGTAAAATAACATAATGAAAGTCTGCCCTTCACTCAAAGGCTACTAGAAGTCATTATCCCGCCTTCTGGTTAGGCCGGGATACTAAAATTCAGTTAAAATGGATGGATTGGAAATCGATTACAGTTGAAACTGTGGAAAATAATCGAATGAATTCGGATGGACAACACTCAAAAAAAGGTCTAAGTATAGAATTGGCACTTCATCTAGGCAACGGATTGGATCATAACCCCAATTTATGACCTAATCTAGGAGTGATCAGTACGGAGTGACAATGAAGGCAGCATAAGGCTACATTCCAAATTTCAAGTCAATTGGAGTTCGTATGCTCGATTTATGGACAAAAGAAGATGGATCGATATTGATGGATTGGTGGTAATTTGTTTGGAGTTGGACTCGAGAAAATTTGCTATTTTCTTAGAGTCGGCGTGTGATTCGCTTGGAGTCGTAGAAATTTGAAGTGTTGGATCATGCTTGGTGTCCGATACATGTTTGCTTGGAGTAAAACGATCGACATCGATCGTTTTTCGTGCTTGGAGTCAGATACATGTTTGCTTGGAGGTTCCTTGAAAAAAACGATTGACACCGATCATTTTTGTGTTTGGAGTCAGAATCACATCCACTTGGAGAAAATTTAAATTTTATCCAAGTCTAACCCTAGGCCAGAATCTTCAGCATTTGCTTGAGTCAGAAAGGTGATTACTTCAGGTCAACCCTGAAGAGGGTTTTTCGATGACCTTTTTGGCGATTTTTGATGATGATCGATCTATAACTCAAAATATACAAAGGCAATCAACGTGAAATTTGGGGGATAACTATAATACACCATGAGAGAACCAATCATCAGTGGTTGGGCCCCATGATAAAGTTGGATCGAGCGGCCATGATCCATATGGATTGATGCATAAAACAATTCAAATCAATGAAGATCGATCAATATCTCACAAACACAAAGTCGGAATGAAAATAAATTTTAGGAATAGTAAGTATTATGTAAGAAAACATACCTTATCAATCACACATTATTTGGAGAAACTTGAATGATCGGCCTACATCGTTCTTGAATGATCATATCATTTCAGCTAGAATGATCCCAACTCCACGGAAAATGCGATCTCACAAACGGTAAGTCGGAATGGCACAAAATTTGAAGAGAAAGTTGCTAACATCATGGTGGACCCACCAGAATGATCGCACCCCAAATGGAGCAAATATGGAATGATCTTCCATATTTCCATTTTTCAACTCGATTCAATGGAAAATGCGATATCTCACAAAAGATAAGTCGAAATTGCATGAAATTTGGAGAGCATGTAGTTAACATCATAAAGAACCCACAAAAACAATCGCACCCCCATTGGAGCTAATACAAATGAATGGCAATGATCATTCCAATGGTGCATGATCGGTTTGCAAATTGGTGGATCGAATGGTATGGCTATGGAGGTTCATCTGGTGAAATTTTGGCCAATCCATGCATATCTTTTCCTATAAATATAGTGGACTTGGCTCATTACAAAGGATCTTCTTCTTCCATTTGGCTCTCCTTCATCACTTCTTATCTCTTACTTCATTATTTTTCTAGGGAAAAAACATCTACAACTGTAATCAAATAGTATAAATAAAAGATCATTGGAGTGGACGTAGACTGGAGTTTGCCGAACCACTATAAAACTTATGTGTTCATTTACTTTTCTGCAATCTATTGTATAATCCGTGAATCTATATTTCTTTGTTTGGATATAAGTATTGGATATTGGTGCTTTTACATACAACAGGGCATTTCAAACAGCAGTTATGTACACTTATTATCTATATGGGACATCACCAACCATAGGACCCATGGGAAACGATTATGGGAATAATAGAACCTGCTTAGGGATTAGGGGTATTAAGTGGTTATTTGAGGGCCTGCCTCTTTTCTAATTAAAAAGTACTTAATGATCTAAATTAATGATTAGGAGCAGTGGTGGATATCTTGGGGAGTGTCCACTTCAAGTTTGAGGGATTAAGTGGTTGATGTAGGCACATGATTTGATATAGAACTCCCTCTTGATTTGATTTCTATTTTTTCTATCTCTTGAATTTAATTTTTAATGTGGTTTAGAAGAAATTTTGATCCGATGAGAAAAGAGATTTTGATAGAGTTTAGATGTTGTTTGCTGCTAATGAATCAAGGTTAGGTTTACTGTATTATTTATAGGCACGTGATTTGATAACATCCGTCCAAAGAGATACGACAAATCCCAAATGCTCAACCATTTAATATACTGGCAATTTTACATGTATGCTCAACCATTCAATCCATATGCCCAACCATATGCATATAACTCAATGGAGTAAAACAAGTGATGGTGCGAGTGTTTGCTAACTTGGGTATACACACACATATATAAAATTGCCTAAGTATGCAAAGATCAATTTAATAAATACATCCATTAGCATCCATCATCCAAAACATGTCCTAATGATACATTCACAACCATTCCTAGCATCCAATTGTCCCTACCTATGGGGCATACTAAGCTTGAATCTAAACATATAAAAGATTTATACATATTTAACTAAAATGGAAACATACCAGAAAAGGGTTGTGGATGAGTAGCTTGGATATTCTCTTCAGGCTCACATGTACTCTCTGTTGGATCGTCTCCCCATTGGACCATAACAAGCTCTATAACTTTATTCCGAAGTGTCTTTGCACCATGCTCGAGAAATATGAGTAGGTGCATGGCGAACAAGTGACTCCCTCTCTACTCCACTTCCTCTAGCTGACTTGGCTTGACTACAACGATTGTATCATGCAGATACTTTGTAATTGTGAAAGATGGAAAACGTCATGTGCTTCCGCTAACTTCTCAAGAAGATCCACCTTATAAGATAACTTCCTTACTCTACCAGTGATCAGAAAAGGCCCTACGAACCTCGGTGCTAGCTTTCTCGAACCACCAAATCTCATAACATCCATAAGCAGTGAGACATTCACAAAAACCATGTCGCCCACTGCGAACTCCAACTCCATGTACCTCCTATTAGCGTAAGATTTCTGCTTATTTCTAGTAGTCTCCCTTAATCTATGGAAACCTTTTCTATAAAGAGTCGAGATGGAAAAGAAAAGATTCTCTGTTCCACTTTCCAAGTACTCTTTAGTGGATCCTTCTTCTGACTGCACTTATTACCTTTTCTACTAGCTTGTAAGTTCAATCCAAATGTACATGTATAGGCAACCCTCTGCAATTCTTGCTACCAACTCAAATAAAATGATGTTGACATGCACCATATTAGATAACCTGAACATAAGTATACTCCAACATAATTATAGCCTTATGCAATCCTCTATGCATCTGCACATTACCTTATATCATCTAGTGGTATACCTAATCACTTCATATTCTCGATACTAAGGTAAGGCAACCTAAAAGTGGATGGAGTCCCCTCCCATAGTATTTTCTATCTAGTCTTTTGCTATTACTACATTCCATCCAATGATATTCAAACTTGGTGATTTCACCGTTGAACATAACATAACTTCTTTTCCATTTCGATTCAACTTAAGTTATTTCATTATACTTCAAATTCATTTCCCTAGTCCTTTAGCAATTATGGTGCCTAGGTATCACATTTATAGTCTGCAGGAATTTATCCTAAGTTCTTCAGTATATACGTAAGTAAATACTCAAGTATTCTGGTAGAATAACTTGGTATATTTTCCTATCCAAACCTAATAACCTTAAAATCCTAAGCCTAAGTGGAGTCCTGAATTTAAAACAAATTATAATCAAAAATTATTTTAGCATTGACGATAACCGATAAAGTGATACATCGTTCACGTGCAACTGTTGTGTAACACATCCTATGTATCCTAAGTCAGTCTTTCATGAACTTACTTAAATAAATAGCTTTCTCCCACCTCAATATATGATCGGAAAGAATCTTATTATCCGTTCCTCTAGATCTTACAAAAAATTTCCCAAGTCCTATTATTTTTTTGAAAAATCGCCTTCGCATTCTTAGTGTGTGCAAATAACAATATATTTTTTCTTAACGGAATCCCATATCCCTACATTAATCATCCCTTACACAGTCTTGACTCTTACTTTATTTATAATATCTTTTGTAGCTTGAACTTCCAAAATTTTACCATCCCCTAATGTCATCCCATCAATGGGACCTTTTTCCCAAATGTAACTTCTCACCCTTTTATTCCAATTATTTTATGATCGAGATAACTCAATATGAAATGGTGTCTTGTCGTTTTAATCCAATGGACATAATGACTAATACTTAACTAACGCCACGCCCACAAACTCATCTAGGAACATCTAAAAAAATGGATGATGCCTAATAAGCACCTTATAGAACTCTTATCACCTCAACCCTAATAACATACATGTAGTTGCAACGATAACACAAGTGCCAACTACTTTATAAATATCACTATATAACATATATTATAAGACGAAAACCTACTTGCTTGTTTGCCTATAATTTACCAAGTCAAAATCAACATGCCCAGTACCTATAACTTCTCAAGCCAAAGCAACATGCATGGGGTAACATTATCTAAAATGTCAGGTCAATGCCACCTACCCATAAGTAATCCAGATCGTCTTCCTCTTCCGACAATGTTAAAACAACTTGTCATCTTAAGAGCATGATTTTGGATAATTCTCCTTGTGTACTTTCAATTGTTGGTTGGTATAACAACAACTCTACCCACTTATATCAAAACAACGTTCCATCTCGTACCACAAGCATTGGTATACACATCAAACGCCTTTGAACCTTCAATGGTTACTAAAATATGTGTAGTTGTCAACAGCTACTTTAGCCAACTAAAAGCTTGCTCATATTCAAGTTCCATGAAAAACTAAATTCTTTTTATAGCTGCCAACCAAATAGGGAAACTTCTAGCATCCACAACATTCTTTGGTAAAATATGTTGGCTTACTCTTTCTTTACTATGAAATATGTTTTACCCCAAATTGTACTACCAAATTATTGAAAATTGCTTTTTGAAGTGCACCTCAAGGGTTAGTGCAATAATGTGCATAAAAAATAAAGGCTTTAAAGCAGTTATTAAAAATCGCTTTTTACCAAATTCTTTTAATTTTTACTTTTTAAACAAATTTCATAAAATTTATATAATCACTTTATAAAAAATCATAAACCAACTTATTTTTCTTCTTTTTTTAAATATCAAACATCTACTATTTCTAATGTTTAGAAAACATTTCCATTGGTTTATCCCTTAATTGGAGTAGATAAAACAACGTAACTTACACAAGCCCAATTGTACCTAACAATTTTGTAAGTGCATAGGTTTCCGTTCTTCTTTTCAAAGATGGCTAACTCAAGTTTATCTTCCAATACAGTGTCCAATTCCAATATAGAAATACTCCAGCCATACACAGGAGTCTTTGCAAGTGCTACCACTATAAGAGCAGGATTTCCACTTTAACTGCAGAGATTTCTCTTTGTGAAGTCTTCCTTTCATGTTTCCTTTTATGTCTTATCAAATCACACTTTAATTATATGGGCCCCGTTGTACTAATCTTATTCACTCGCCCTTAAATCCATAATTTACTTGTACTGCTAGTTGGTATATGAAACCTCTACTAGCATTTCTTTATGGAGTAAATTGTAATAAATGTGAAGGGTTTATTTTTTCGTCTCAACAGTTCTAATCTTAACATTTAACATTTACTCTAACACACTATTGATTGTTTATATAAGGGATAACTAATAACTACCTTATGAGTCAAAATGTATATGGTGATTTGTATTAATATACATATTAGAAAATTACAAATACGCTCCCTCGGTCGGGTTAGCCTCTGTTTGTCTCCTTGCTTACAAATACCGGTGGAACCGTACAGGGATATTTACGTCTGGAATCATAGCTCCCTCACTAGAACGATTCCCATCAAAATTACTCTTTCTCACTATTTGTGATTGGGGATTATTTTCAATTTCCCTATTGATGGTACTAGTAAGAATAAGTGACAGCGTCCTTTCTTGTTATACTTTTATATATGTAAAACCTTTGAAATTTTTTTGAAAACCTTTTGGAAAAACCATTTCTTTTTAAAACATTCAAGTATGTATTCTTATACGTACCTAACTCATGAGGAATCTTAAATTTAGGCTCTGATACCAACTATGACAACCTGCACCCCTCGACACGTACTGAAAATAGACATTTCAGAAAAACAGTCTCCAAAATACTTAATTCATATACACTATTCCCAAAATACAATATAAATTCGATAGATATTTAATACAATAAATAATTACATGAGGAACAATGAAGAATAGTGGAACTCCAATGTTCAGCTTCTTCCTCTACATATTATGCCAGATCAACTGCTATCCCGTCCTTTGTGGTGGGGAAAAGAAAGGAAAGGAGTAGGTCAAACAAAAGTCTAGTGAACGAGTCACATCATTAATATACGGTGATCACATGCAATTAACTTCATTAGTACTCTACGCGACCTATAAAACCCTACTAGTATCCATGAATTGCTCATTTCATTTATCTAATGGGTGTAATTCTAAACACACATACACTAACAACTTGTGAAGGCTTATACATAGGGCCGGACAACTAATTGAACCTCAAGATAACAAATGATCGGCTAATGGTTACTGGTACTATTCCAACATAGGATTTTTCGACAATTTTAATCATGAGACTGCACTTCCCATATTATGACTACACGTAACTACTTCGACATAGGTTTCTCTACATTTTCTACCACGGCACTACATTTCCCACATTACGACTACATGAATAATATTTATGCATTGAAGGGAAGCCGAAATACCAACTCGCTCCGAAGACATCAACGTCTACCGCATCCATGTCCACCTCTCAATGGTAACGTAACGCCTCTTATCGCACCATGTCAGGATCTATCAGCAACACAGTACCACGTCGCACCGATGAATACTAAGGAACTCCCTGTAGTGTTGTACCACACACTCCATCAGGCATCATCATCAATGTTGCACATCCACCGTAGAACCTCCTGTGAGTGCAATTAGCGATAGAATCGCCCCATTCGAATATAGACTCTGCAATATAAATAGCATTTATCCAATCCTGTAACATCCTAGAATAGCCAACACAGGAAACTAATTTACGTACTATTTCTTAATCAATATATATACATACATATATACACATATAGTATATATACACACACACACACCACATAACTTGATTTATAATTTGTGTCTTAGGTCAAGGTTCAAGCCGTGCCTAGAAAATGCTAATCGGTCGTATGCTGCTCACTAGAGCGGTCGACCGTTTGCTATCGACCGGTCGGGTGTTTTCTTTATTTTTTTGGTAATCGTCATTTTTTTAGTTATCCAATTATACTAACTTTGATTATAACATGGCATGCGGAAACTCTAGTTACAGTGAACCCAAAATTGTGAATTTATAATTTATTATACCCCAAAAGTTCATATTTAATATAGGTTTTCATCTATAGCGTTATATTAGTTCATAGTCAATTGGACAAAAAGGGTGTATCACTTGAATCAATTCTTATCTACCTAACAAAAAGCACGTATAATCAACTTAAATCAATAGTTATTCACATATCTAACTTCACCAAATTAGGTTTTCAAGGGGATTAGATTTGTAAATTAAATTAGTAACAATTTCTCAATTCATCAAATTCAACTACTCTTAGTCAATTAGGGTTTAACAAAATCAATTGTATTTAAATCTCCAAACTAATTATGAACCTGCTCGCCTTTGAAATACCATCTCCTTCTTAACACTTGGTATTTGCCTCCTCTTGGTATAGAACTCCCACTTGATTTGATTTGATTTCTATTTTTTCTACCTCTTGAATTTACTTTTTAATTTGGTTTAGAAGGAATTTTGGTCCAAGGAGAAAAGAGATTTTGATAGAGTTTGGACGTTTTTCGCTTCTAATGAATCAGGGTTAGGTCTACTGTGTTATTTATAGGCGCATGACTCAATATCATCCGTTCAATTCGGCTTAGGTAAACCATGGCCGTAGGACGTTCACTAGTTGACCATTGGGTTTTGGGCGGTCGACTACTACATGTCGATCGGCCGGTCAAGCGTGTCGACCACTATTTGATTAACGCTAATTAATTTTTAAAATTTTATTTGTTAATTAATTTTATTTAATTATTCTAAAATTTTAAACTTTTATAATTTTTTCATATTAGCTCAGATTTCTAAACATTATATATGGAAGTTGTCCAAAAAAGTCTGCAAATGCAACAATGCAAGTTTCGTAGCTAGATCCATACGTTTATAAAAATTTCAATTTTACCCTTTTCTTATTTAATTTTATTCTTTTATTAAAACTTCCTATAAATTTTGGGATGTTACACCTTTGATAGATAAAATAATGGATTATAATCCCCCGATCAGAGAAATAGGGTGACAAATGATGAAGTATCGATCCGCTTAATGAAGAGCAAGTGATGGACCTATAGAGGATAGCAAGTCCCCTTACAAAAGAGTGAGTGGATGGACATGCTTGGATATTTGGTCCCCTCAACAAAGAGCAAGTAGATTGGGATCAATCTGGATTTACAATCCAAAGAGATTAAAACTAAACCTTGGGATTTAAATGGTAGTTGATTTAAAGTAATCGAATAATGATTACTGAACAATAATAAATAACATTGCCTCGATTCGGTTGGGCTTACTTATGATATGATGGTAGATGATACTAGAAAATTTGTAAGTGAAGTTCCGATGAGGAGCAATACATCAATATGATTAATGATGTATGATACCATGATATATGATTTATGATATGTCAACTCCCTACATTGCACGAGACAATTGTGATTTATGACTAACACTTAAGCAAGATTTGAGTTCTTAGCTTCAATGATCTAGGATGACCTTTGATTGGCAGTGAATCCGTAAGAACAAGATGATTCGTCGTGATTAGTCTAATGAATAGCCAAAGAGCACAATTGATGATAACGTAACAATCTCAATATATGTTCTTGATCAAAGCATGCTTTGTGGGGGCAAGTGTTTTCGATAAACTTACCATAGTTCAGAATTGACATAGATCGGAGAAAATAGATTACAAAATGAGGAAGAAATATGTGAAGAAGCCTGAAAAATGTCAAGATTGAAGAAATCAATGATTCGTCTGAGTTTCAAAAATGTGTGCTTTGGGTGGTACTGACATGATTTGATTGGTACCGACATTATTTGGTTACCATCAAGAACGATCAAAAAAAGGAGTATACCAAATTTGACTAAGTTCTACCAAGTAAAATATGGTTGGTATCGACAAGATTTGATCGATACCGACATGATTTTGGATTTTGAGTTAGCTACTTTGAAGGCTTGAGGTTTAAGCCATGAAAAAACTTGGAAATATTGTGTATTAAAATAGGTCGATATAGACCATATTTTGTGATCTTGGAATGCATACAAGATAGGGGAATCTACCATAGAGCAAATCCTAAAGATTGGAGAAAACAAGTCGATATCGACCATATTATGGTTAGTAATGAGTTGATTTGCGTTTTTAGAATTTGTGCGTGACTGCCTATTCTACATGCCGAAACTATGAATATGGGGAAAATACTCGTTCAAGCCTGGAATAACAAGATTTGTGCTAGGATTTGGCTATAAATAACGAGGAGGCTTCAACTAGAAGAGGGATTGATTTTTGGGGATTGAAAATCTTAACTTTCGGATCGACCTTCTTCTTTCTCTAACTCATAAGGCATTAGAAAATTTGAGATCCACTAGATTGTGATCGAAACTTGATTGTAAATTGTTGTATTCTAGAAAGAATTCATTAAATAAAAGGATTAAGTGGATGTAGATTGGAGATTTTGCTGAACCACTATAAAAGCATTGTGTTTGTTCACTTTTTCTTTATTTTCTTTACAAATACTTGTTTGATTCAGATTCTACAGATATTGGGATATTGTGTTAATTTTTGACCTAACATACATATTCCCTGTGAGTAAACTGCTAGATTCGAGCCATTTATACCCTTGGCGCTGCATCCAAAACCAACTGTTATTTTTTTTATTAATGGTGAAAAAACAAAACACGTATATTGCCCCTCATTCTTTTTCTTTCTCTCTACTACAACCAAACCAAATAATTTGAAAATTTAACCCAAAAATCCACAAAAATCAATCACATTTAGAGATATTTTTATTATTATTCTTTATCTTAATTTTATTTAATTTTCAGATTTTTTAATGAATTTTGTGAGTTTGTTTTAGCCAGAAAATGGCTGAAACTGGACTTAAAAATTCCCACCGAAGTCGTAAAAATATGTCTGAAAGAGCGGTGATGGAATTCATGCATTGCACCATTGATGCATGCCAAGCAGTTGGAAATAACAATAAGGCATCCATAAGAGAATTGCAACGATACTAATGAATTTTAATGTCTATTCCTAATGAAGTACAGTTAACGAACAAGCAAGTTCACTACAAGCATGCAGGATTAAAGAAAATAGTGGTCAGTATAGCAGAGTTTGTCCAGCAAAACTGGCTCAGGATAGGATCCAGTGAGAGAGAGGATTAGCGAAAGCGGGTAATAGAAACCGATCGTGTATAAATGTAATTGTATATAACATTTTTATTTTTAATTTATGAGTTAATACTTGCTCTTCCCTTTTGTTTTTCAAGAGTTTAGAATCTCAATTCTGAAGTGTACGAAAGGACCAATAACCTATATGGAGCCCCTGCAATAGATATTCCAAGGGGCTATTACAGTGGAAAAGGGCGATTGTTCACTTGACGACACAGATGAACAAATCCAGACCAAGACTTTATGAGGGACGGTGCTTTTCCTTCTTAGAAACAAACAATTAACATCATTCGATATAACATAGGGATACGATGGATTTTATACTCCACTTGAAGACGTCAACATGAAACCATCACAACCTGCTACACCATGGCTTCCACCCGACGTAGTTTCATCTTCATCTTCCAAATTTTATAGTAGAAGAAGGTGAATGGAGACTAACGAAAAGATAAACGATATTGTTGATATAATATATCAAAGGAATTCGAAAAAACTTGTACTGACTCAGGTAGCACTTGCTCTAATCATAGCCCCTCCCTAATACAAGTGCACAATCTGTTTGTCCGTCTACCACCTTTAATGATATAGCTGCTCATGCGGAACCGTTTGAAGAAATTCAAGTTATTGAACCAATATCATTGCTCATGATTTAAGTGAATAGAGAAATATACAGTTCTTTGAAGATGATAATGTGATGACCTGAAATTTTTAACGTTTCGAATGAGAATATTTAATTTATTCAAATATTCAGATTTGATTCAAATTTAATAAATAATAATAAAATCAATTGTAAATAAAACGACTTGGTTTTTATTTTTTTGTTTAAATTATATGATTTTTCCACAATTTTTAAATTGAAAAATCTTTAAACTATCGTTTGACGTATTTTTAGACAAATGATGGTAATTTTGAAATTTTATTGAATAAGCTAATTATTGCATATTATTATTGTTTTGAGATCATGTCACATTTCTGCACGTAATCAAATTTTTGTTTTGTCATTCGCGGTCCATACGCGAATAAATTGTTGTGTAGTGAGATGGCAGAAATTGAATAATAAACCAAACATCAAACCCAAACACAATTCAACTTTTGTTCTATTTTCTTCCCTCTTCTTTTTTACTTTTCCCCCTCTTTTCTTATTTACAGTAAAACAAAAATAAAGTTTACCTCTTCAAAAATCAAAATCTAACAATTTATTCAACGTAAAATATAAAGAAACATTCTTTGAGTTTCTATTAGTGACATCTTCGATTTGATGTAGGCGATGGGTGATGCAACATCATTTGCCAATGATGGACGTGAACGAAGGAGACTAGGGTTAGGGTTTGCTCGTGTTTGGGTAGGAGTTAGGCGACGGGGTCTAGCACACCACGTTCATCATGTCGAAGAGCATCTCCAGGCTGAGTATAATGAGGCCCGATCTAGAAATAAGGCATGCGACATTTGGGAGCAGCAGTGAATAGTGTTAGGTCGTGATTTACTAGAGGTTGTTGGAGGTGATTTCGAGCGTAGGTTCGGACCCATGCTGCGAAGGGACGGTGATTGGAGGTCATCGGAGGTGCTTCAGGTAGCCGAGGCGAAGTGCCACACCTGGGCATGGAAATTAGGGCACGCGATCGCATTGGGGAAGTAGGGATCGGGTGCAGCTTGTCAGGTCAAGCACATCGAGCTTGCGAAGTGAGACGCGTCGAAGCGATCGATTTGTGGTTTAGTGGAGCGATGCTCCGTGTCGGTGGGTATTGATGCACAACCGTTGGGTTGCACTCGTTCGTGTACAGGTAATTAGAAGTGGGAATTTAATTTAGGGAAGAACGATGGTTTAATTTAAAAAGGCAGTTAGCGAATGAATCTTAATTAATTAATTTAATGAACCCAATTTTTTATAAAAAAATCATATCTTCTACATACGGGGTCAACTCGAGATGCGGTCTTTTGCGTCGCGCTCGTAGGAGCGCAAGAACTAATTTTGTCAAGTTTGGAGCAAGCGAAATTTTAAGCTAAAATCGATCAAACTGGAACGCTTAGACGTCAATTAGAATTTTGGCAAGTTATCTCACATCTAAATGATTACGATATGATATATATAGCAGGTAAAAATTATTGTTTGCATGTTTGATATATTGGCTAATTTGGTTGAATATCCACTTTTAAAAAGCGATCGACATTTAAAATGAAACACAGAAATTTTGTAAGAAAATCTAGATTTTCCGCCATTGTGATTTTAAATTTCCGTTATATACCGATTGATTTTGATTTCAATTATATACCTGTTTTATAAATTGTTGACTGTTAAAAGTTGATTGTTTGGCCATATTTGATGGAACATTGATATATGTTAAAAATTGAATCTTTTTAGTGTTAATGGTAATAAGAGCATTGGTTAAATGTCGTTGTAGCTATTGGCCTCATTATAGTATTCTGAAATACTATTAACTGATGTTTTGATTTGAAAATGGTTTTGATATGGAGAAATGATTTTAAATCTGATTTCTTTTGGAATTTCTGTGATATTTTATTTAAAATAGGTTTTGAACTCTTTTATTTTACTTCAACCTTTTTATTATTCTTTTCTAATATATTTATATATGTAGATGTTTTAAAATTATTTTGAAATGTGTTTATTTTTATAGAAAAGTTACGATAATAATGAATATTTACTTGAAAAGAAATTAAAGGGATTTATCTTTTATAACAAATTGATTTTGATTTTCAAAAGAAGATGGAAAATTTTGGAATGAATATCTATGAAATTTTTTATACAAAATGTTGCATAAAAAGGATAGATTTAGAAATGGTATTTTATAAATAAAAGAATAGTTTTATAAATGGCATTTTTATAATAAAAAGAATAAGTATTATAAATAATATTTTGTAAAAGGGAAATGAGATTATTTCTACAATTTGGTAGTCAACCACATTTGTAGATCCATAGTAACATGTGGAATGATTTTTTATGGAAAGTATTTGGTTATATTATGTAAACTGAAAGTTTAGGATAAATTTAGAGATTTGTAAATGGTATTTTATAAGTAGAAATGAATTTATAATATGATTTTATAAACATGAAAGAAATTATAAAAGGACTTTTTTTAATATAAAAAGGACTTTTTTTATATAAGGATGTTTATAAATGATATTTTATAAAAGAGAATTATAAATAAAAATTTGTAAACGGTGTTTGTAAATAATAAAAGAGATTTTTAAAAAGGAATTTTACAAAGGGAAGGAGGTTTGGTTACTATAAATGATCATTTTAAGATATGGTGGTATGAAAAGTATTCTTTTCATATTTAACACCAAATTACGAGGTATGAAAATTCATCTCTATCTTGAGAACTAAGAATATATGTCAAGGCAAGGATGGTATGCTAACTTTTTCGACTACATTGTTAATCGAGGGATGGTACTGCTTGAAATCGGAAAGTAGTGGTAAGTGTATTTGGTCTAATTTGTATATGATCTATTTACTTACACCAAAAGGAAAATGTCTTGGGTTTATTGTTATTAATGTTTTTAAACGACATTTGTTTTAACCCATAGAGTATGGTTTTGGAAAATTAAATCTTTCTTATGATTTGTGAATATACTTATACCATTACGATAATTATATAGGTACATTTCCTAAGTGTTGGAAATGTAATGTTTTGTTAATATGCTTATATTGTTGATATAAATATATGGAAAAGTTTTCTTAGTTTTGAAGGCGAAATGTTTTATGAGTATACTTCTACAATTGAAGTAAGTATATCAATATTTATTGAAAAGAGTAGAGTGGGTTTGTAAATATATCTTCGTAAAAGTATTTTAATACAAGGATTTTACAAAGTGGTTTTAATTAATGAAGGATTAATTAAAGAGGTTTAGTGGTTGCTCGTGCTTAACCAGTATTGGTTTCCTTATGGAATTGAATCTCTAATTTGATTGTCTATTTACTTGATAGTTAAATAACCAACTATCAAACCATGGCTAGTTTTTAATACCATCGTTGTCGGTTCAGAGAGACCGGGATATGATATATTATCCGAAGACCACTTCGAGAAGCATTCGAATTGAAGATAACTTGAAGATAATCGTAGACGGATCTCTTTGAAGTGCAAGGACTACTTGTTACTAATTTCGAGGGTGAATCAAAAATGGATGTAGTACAAGCAGCGCTTTCGGTTTGTTCATGTCCTGAACAACTTGTATGAATAAATGCTGCGATTGCATTGTTGCTTGGAGGGCAGTCTTAGCATTCCAAGAGAGATTACTCTATAAAAGGTAAAGCATAGCCTCAGACCTCACAATCGATAATGATTAAAGTAGGGACATGCAACAAGGCTATATGGGTCACTCCCATCAGGGTATGATCATCACCTGTATCTAGATTGACATTTTCTGATTATGCATGCTTCTGGCCATGGAAATGGTTTGTCAAGTTGACTACTGGGGATGATTATATCCGGCACTATCCTAGAAGGTGTAAGCCGGTCCTAAGTAGTGGAGGTGCAATTAAAGCAGCCTCAGTATATTTTCTCTAGAGGTGCACTGTACAGAAGGTAGACCTTTACCTTGTCACTATGGAATCCATTCTCCAATATGCACCTTTCAGACTTGGTTGTATACTATGTATGCTAGAATGTAATTAATGTAATCATTTCGGCTAAGGTTCAATATTTATTTTAAACCCTATGCACTATTATAATATCACTAAATTTTCTATTTGAAATGCTTTGGTTATCGTAAGGTAAAAACCCATCCGTGTTTACGTGTGACGTGGTCTTATGAGTTACCTTTATTTTGAAAGGTTTTATAATATTAAAACCGTTTGATCTATGTTTCTCACACTGGTTTACCCGGCAAATCTGGGAGTTATTTTTTTATGATGCTCGGGTCAGCCCGGACATGTTTTCTAAATTCAGTTTGGATGCTTTTGAGCTTCAGGAGATGAGTCGGGTGCCATTGAGACATATATATATATATATATATATATATATTATTTCCACTGCATTGGTTGTTTATATTTACCAACATTTGTGAGGACGGGTTGTTATAACTGTCAAGGCTGATAAAAGATTAGTGTGCTTTGATTGATATATGCATATTACAGTTTCCTTTTGCAAAGATCTGTTGTATATTATATATTACTCGTCACGATGTGAGCTTCTATTATATCTCTTCTTTTCTTTCTCCCAACAATCTGCCATTCCGGCGCTTTGATGCTCGATATGTGAATACCGTAGATGTATTAGTGTTGATTTTTGAAGATCGAAAAGGTAGATCTTTACACGTTGTATCAGAGCTTAGATTAAGCGAATATCCAGGTTTTGGTGGGGCAGATTAATTAAAGGTAGGGTTAATAACACTCTAGAATGAGTTGAGAGTGTGTGTATGTGTATTAAAGCACATAGTTGTTAGTGTTATAAAATATTTTATATTGTGTTAATTTAACGGTTGAGTGGTTTATGAATTCTAGTCGATAAAGAAGGAACAACTGTAGCGATAGGGGTTTCTAAACACTTGAACAAGGCAAACCGACATGGTGTTGTTTTGAATTTGGTGAATAAAATAATTTTACCTAGATTTTATACTTTATATGTAAAGGAAATTTGCAAACTTTGATATAGTTAATTACGATGTGTTTTTTGCTAAAAATGATGATATTCCATTATTATCAATATTAATCGATTATTTTTGCTCGACTAGTTTATGAGAATTTATTGTTTAATTTAATTAAATATGAACGCCTTATGAATTTTGTTTCATAGTTTGACAATAAGGCGTTCGGGGATTATGTTGGATTATAGTTTAATTTTAGTAAAAGTTATTTATTACAATTCAAACAAAGATATACATTAGTGAAATGATTTTTATATAAGAAAATGAAATTATATAAATATGATTTATAAATAAAAAGGATTTAAAACTAAGAATTTGCTAACTTAAATCCTGGTGTTTTTGAAAATTGTTTTCCAACGTTTTGGTGAAAATAATGGTAGTGTTATTTGAAAATAATTATGAATAGAAATATTTTAAAAAAGGATTTAAAAAGTGATAGAAAGTACCGAACTCACTTTTATCGTTGGAAAATAATTTTAATGACGACTTCAGCACCATCGGCATTTATTTTTGAGTTTATAAATGAGGGATTGTTACCATGGTGATTTGTAATAGAGTTGTTTTGGTAAAAAAATTGTTTTAAATTCCAAAAATATGATTTGACATACGAAAGAAGATATGTGTATTTTTATTTCAAATGGAGTTGAAATAAAACCTGGTTGTTTAATTATGAAGTTTTCAGTTAAGTTATTATATGGACTCATGCATCGTATGCTTTAGGATAGGTTGGGTTGTGCGTATCATTATGATATGTTGTTTGGTAATTTTCATTTTTTGAAATGAAATGGTATTTTCGGTGATTTTGGATAGTCGAAACTTCTGAGTTAATTTAGAAATTGAAGCTAAGTGTTTTTGTAAAAAGAAAAAGAAAATAAGTTTTTCTAACTTATTAATTTAGGAAGATAGTAAGTTAAACAAGTTTCAAAATTTGTTAAACATCCTGGTTAAGTAAACCCACCTGAAATTTGTATGTATACTCTTATGATGTAGAAGAGTATTAAATGAATATGTTCTGGAGTTATAAAATGTTAATCAATGCAAGTAATGTGTTATGAAATGGTTTTTAAGTTAAACGATTTTAGTATTAAATGGAAAACTTTTGTAAATAAATGTGAATGAGAAGAAATTGGTATAGTTAAGAAACCAATGAAATAAGTACGTAAGTTGTACGTAGATTATTTTATTCGCATAGCTGTTCTTGATCCAAATTCGACTACATAATTTCAAGATGATTTACACCGATCCGAATAAGAATTTTTCATTTGATTCTTGATGGCGAATACTTGATATAGATTTTTCTATGATTTTGAAGTTTTCTATCATAATATATAGCGATGCAAAGAGAACAGATGTTTCTAATCAAGGAACCTGATAAGAGTTTGCACTAGAGAAGTCGAGTGAGCGGTACTAATTCGAAAATAAAATTTGTGCGATCGAGCTAGTGATCAGATTTGGTATTGCATATGGATGACATTTGTACATCATACATGCATTAATAATTCTATTTTATTTTACTTTTGATACTAGAAAATGCAAATTATATGGCTTGATGGCATTGGTAATCGAGATACAGGTATATGGAAGAAATGGTTAACTTGTTGTTTTTAGTTTCATGAGTAGAGTTTGAGTGCTCAACAAATAGGTACATGTTTATTCTTAATGGGTGTGTTTGCTATGTGACATGCACACTCTATAAGATATAATATAAGTATATATTGTTGTTGAAGATTTTATGCTCCAGATATGAGATGCCAATTTTGGGCTTTGTTTTCTTTGTTGATTCAGACCAGTTGTAGCGAGTTGTAGTTTTTGAATCGAGCAACGCAAAGGAGGTGCTGTCGAATTTTTTTGTGACATACGAGATTTTAAAGGTTTAATAACTCATTTTAGTAAATTGGTTTTAAAAGCTTAAGAATTATAAGACATTTTTCTTCCATTGGGAATTTCGAGGACGAAATTCTTTTAAGAAGGAAGAATGTAACGACCCAAAATTTTTAATGTTTCGATTGGGAATATTTAATTTATTTAAATATTCCCATTTAATTCGAATTTAATGAATAATAAGAAAACTAATTATTAATAAAACGACTCGACTTTTATTTATGTATTTTTAATTTGATTATATGATTTTTTCATAAAATCGAATTTGGAAAATCTTTAAATTATCGTTTTACTTATTTTTGGGAAAATGATGGTATTTTTAAAATTTTATAGAATAAGCTAACCAACACATATTATTATTATTTTGAGATCGTGTTGCATATTTTTATGCGATCGTAATTTTTTTGTCTTTCGAAGCTCGTACGTGAACAAATTGTTGTGTAGCGAGATGTCGAAAATTGAATAATAAGCCAAGCATCAAACCCTAAGATAATTCAACACTCAAGACTTTTCCTCCATTTTTTCCCTCTTATTTTTCACTTTCCCCCCTTTTTTCTTATTTACAGTAAAGAAAAATTAAGTTTTCATCTTCAAAAATCAAAATCTAACAATCTATTTAACAAAAATATATAAAGCAAGATTCTTTGAGTTCGTATTATTGAGATTTTCGATTTGGTATAGGCGATGGGTGGTGCGACGTCGTTTGCTTCATTGGACGTAAGTGAAGGAAACTAGGGTTTAGGTTTGCTCGCGTTCTTGTAGGAGTTAGGCGATGGGGTCGAGTGCATCGCATTTGTCATCTCCGGGCCAAGTATGGTGAGGTCTAACCTAGTGATGAGCATGCAACATTTGGGACCAGCAGTGAACAAGTCGCGATTTACTGAAGAGCATTAAAAGTAATTTCGAGCATGGCGTTGGATCTTGTTGCAAAGAGAAGGTGATTTGAGGTCGTCGGCGATGCTCCAGGTAGCCGAGGAGAAGTGCGACACTTGGGCATGGAAATTAGGGCACGCATTTGCGTGGGGAAGGAGGGATCGGTGCAATTTAGTCAGGTTGAGCATGCCGAGCTTGAGAAGAGAGACGCGTTGGCACAATCGGTTAGTGATTTAGTGGAGCGATGCTCCGTGTCGATGGGTATTGGTGTACGACCGTTGGGTTGCATTCATGCATGTACAGGATATTGGAAGCAGGGTTCTAATTTAGGGAAGAATGGTGGTTTAATTTACAAAAGTGACTAGTGAATGTTAATTAATTGATTTAATAAACCCAATTTCTTATAAAAACCATACCTTGTACATACAAGGTCCAATCGAGACGCGGTCTGTTGCGTAGCACCCGTAGGAGCGATATTTACATGCTGGAACTAGTTTCGTTATGTTTAGAGAAAGCGACATTTTAAGCTAAAATCAAACCGAAACGCTTAGGCATCAACTAGAATTTTGACGAGTTATCTCATATTCGTATAATTTATATTATATATATATAGTAGATAAAAATTATTGTTTATATGTTTGAATGATTTATTGGTTGATTTGGTTGAATACCCGCTTTTAAAAAGGGATTGACATTTAAAATTAAATACAGAGAATTTTGTAGAGAAATCCAAATTTCTCGTCGTTGTGACTTTAAATTTCCATTATATACCAGTTGATTTTAACTTCGGTTGTATACCTGTTATATAACTTATTGAATATTAAAAGTTGACAGTTTATCCATATTTGATGTGATATTGATGTATGTTAAAATTTGAACCTTTTTAATGTTAAAGGTCATAATAGCATTGGTTAAGTGCTATGGTAGCTATCGACCTTGTTACGGTATTTTAAAATACTATTAATTGATGTTTTGCTTTGAAATGGTTTCAATTCGAACAAATGATTTTAAATCTAATTTGTTTTGGAATTTCTATTTTACTTCAACCTTTTTATTATTCTTTTCTAATATATGTATATATCTAATTGTTTTAAAATTATTTTGAAAGATATTTATTTTTATAGAAAAGTTATGACAATAATGAATGTTTACTTTAAAAGAAAATAAAAGGGTTCATCTTTTATAACAAAGTGATTTTATTTTTAAAAGAAGATATATATATTTCATAATAAATATTTGAGAAATATTTTATATAAAATGTTGTATAAAAATGACAGATTTAGAACCGGTATTTTATAAATAAAAGAATAGTTTTATAAATGGTGTTTTCATAATAAAAAGAATAAGTTTTATTAATAATATTTTATGATAGGGTAATGAGATCGTTTTTATAATTTGGTACAATCAATCACATTTGTAGATCTATAGTAATACGTGGAATGATGTTTATGGAAAGTATTTGGTTATATTTTGGAAACTGAAAGTTCGTGATAAATAGATTTATAAACGGTACTTTATAAATAGAAATGAATTTATAAAAGGATTTTATAAATATGAAAGAAATGTTTTAAAAGGATTTTACTTTTAAATATAACGGAGTTTTATAATTATATAAGGAGATTTATAAATGATATTTTAAAATGGAGATTTATAGATAAAGTTTTATAAAGAAATTTGTAAATGGTGTTTTTAAATATAAAAGTAATTTATAAAAAGAAATTTTATAAAGGAAAGGAGGTTTGATTACTATAAATGATAATTTAAAGATATGGTGGTATGGAAGTGTTCTTTTCATATTTAACACCAATATCTAAGGTATGAAAACTCGTGTCCATCTTGAAAATTAAGAGGCAAGGATAATACGCCAATTTGCCCGACTACATCGCTAAACGAGGGATAGTACTGTTTGAAATCGAAAAGTAGTGATAAGTGTATTTTGTCTGATTTCTATACGATCCGTTTACTTACATCAAAAGAAAAGTTTCTTGGGTTTATTGTTATTAATGTTTTTAAATGACAAATTTTTTTAACCTAATTGAGTATGGTTTGGAAAATGTTTTTTTTAAAGATTTGCGAATATACATATATCATTGAGATAAGAATATAGATGCATTTCCTAAGTATTGGAAATGTAGTGTTTTGTGAATATACTTATACCGTTGATATAAGTATATGAAAAAGTTTTCTTAGTTTTGAAGTTGAAATGTTTTGTGAGCATACATATATAGTTGAGATAAGTATATTGATATTTTTCAAGTATTGGAAAGAGCAGTAGGGGTTTATGAATATATCTTTGTAAAAGTATTTTCATACAAGAATTTGACAAAGTGGTTTTAATTGATGAAAGGATTAATCAAAGAGACTTTGTGGTTGTTTTGTGCTTAATCAGTATTGGTTTCCTTATGGAATTGAATCTCTAATTTGATTATTTATTTATTTGGTAGTTAAATAATCGACCATCAAATCTTGACCAGTTTTTAAAACTGTCATTTTTGGTTCGGAGAGACCGAGATCATATATATTATCTGAATACTGCCTCAAACTGGCATAAGCATTCGAATTGAAGACGTCTTGATGGAGCTCTTTGAAGTGCAAGGGCTACTTGCTACTAATCGCGAGGGTGATTCCAAAATGAATGCAGTATAAGTAGTGCCTTCGATTTATTCATATCATAAACAACTTGTATGGATGAATATTGGCATTGCATTGTTGCTTGGAGGGCAGCGTTAGCATTCCAAGTGAACTTGCTATATAAAAGGTAAAATGCAGACTTAGACCTCACAACCGGTAATGACTAAAGCATGAATGTGTAGCAGGGCTATGTGGGTCGCTTCCACTAGGGTATGATCAACACTTGTATCTAGATCGACATTTTCTGATTATGTATGCTTATAGTCATGGAAACATTTTGTCAAGTTGACAGTCGGGAGAGGGGGCGATCGTATTCGGTACTACCTGTTAGTTCCTGATATGATGGTTTTGATGACAACAACCTTAGGACTTGTTATAAAATATAAATACTAATATTCTTGTGTATATATATATATATGTATGTATGTATGTATGTATGTGCAAGATATATATATGCAGGTACTGAGAATGAAGACTGTATAGTATAAAGATTGAAGACTGAGTATAAAGATTCAAGACTGACGAATTCTAGACTAAAGAAATCAAGACTGAAGACTCATGAGTATCAAGGGTTCAAGAGTTCAAGATATAAAGATAAGTAATAGAGTCTAGATTTGTTTTAAAACTTCATAATAGCACTAAAATCTTTATTCGGATTTTAATTTTGGAATAGAATCCTCCTTCTCGCTTTAATAGTGGGATGGAACCCACGACCTCTTTAGTGGATGGAACACACGACCTTCTCTAGTGGAATGGAATCCACAAAATTTTGAAAATGATTTATTTTTTCAAAACTATCTTTTAAAGTCATCTATCAGTTTAAATATTTTAGCCTTAATTCAAAAAAACAATAATCATATTAATTTCAAAATCAACTCTTGTTTTTTAAAACCATCTCTTAATTTTAATATTTTAGCTTTAATGTATTTTAAAGAAATCTATATTTATTGTTTAATGTTACTTTTATATTATAGATTATATATTTTAAGATTACTTCCTAAAAATCTTTTATAAGTTTGTTAGCACCGAAATCGGTCACTAATACCCAAATCCAAGTGAAAGCACCAAATACCAGTCACAGTTCGCAGATAGAGTATATGTAGAGAGTATAAATATGAAGAACAGTAAAAAGTTAAAGAGAAAGCGGTAAAGACACAGAATTTATAGTGGTTCGGCTGACTCCGGCCTACGTCCACTACAGAAATTTCCTTTTTATTAATGTTAGAATTAATTACAGTTACAAAATGGTAGAGTAGCCTTAGCGTTAGAAAATAGAAAGCAAGAGAGCCGAAAAGAAGATCCCCTAAACTAGAGACCCACATGTGGTATTTATAGGCAAATCCTGAGTTGTTGGGCTTCCTGAGTAATCTGAGTCCATCAAGGACTTTGCCGATCTAGGCTCAACATTACGACCGACCCCAAGAAGCTGATATGCCGAACGGAAGTAACCTGGATGTTGACCCGAAGCAACCCTAATACCGACTCGAAGCAAACTTCACCAGGACTCAAAGCAGCTTATCCTGAGTCCTCCTCAATGCCGATTCCATCGCTTTTCCGAACCATACCAATACGCCGGTCCATGCCATTCTAACTGAACGACATATCCTGACCGAACCACATCATTTTGACTGAACGAAAACTCCCAGGCCGAACAACAACTCCCAGACCGAACCACATCATTCTGACCGAACCACAACATTATGACCAAACGACATCTCCCAGACAGAACCACATTGTCGAGCGACAACCAAGGTCGAACCACAATGCCGAGCCACTTTGCCGAGCCACCCTGACCGAACCACAATGCCAAGCCACCCTGACCTCACCACAACGCCGAGCGACCCTGACCGAACCACAATGCCGAGCCGCCATGACCTCACCACAACGCCGAGCGACCCTGACCTCACCATAACGCCGAGCGACTTTGACCTAACCAAAATGCCGAGCCACCCTGACCTCACCATAACGCCGGGCGACCCTGATCAAACCATATGCCGAACAACCGTCAAGGTCGAGCATCCAAAGCCGAACCACCAAAAATGACTCGAAGAAACCCTCTACGAGACTCGAAGCTTGATCAACTATGACTCGAAGCAAATCTAGGACAACTCGAGACATGCCGAAACCTAAGCTTCAAGTATCCAACAACCTTCGTCCATCAACCACGCCGAATCTCGGCTATTTAACCGTGTTTATTATTCATGATTGATCATCCATCGACCCAGTCGATTAAATTCATCATAAACTAGCTTCGACAAATGAGAATTCGATTAAGTTAAATCTGTCTATCCGTGGCCTTGCTAAAAGGCGGGTTAACATTTGCTCTCCAAACATGCCTTGCTATTGGAAGGTGTGTTTTGAATAGTCTCAAATCCGGTATCCAAAGTCCATGTTACACTCATTATCAAACAATTCCATCCAAGTCTTGATAGTTTACTCCACGACCGTTCCAAGTCGTTATCCAATTCCGAGATCATCCTTTGGAAGTCAGTAATTGAATCCTACGATCTCTCCAGACCGTTGACGACCTCTCCGGACCCTTGCTAAGCTCGATCCAAACTTAATAATTGAATAGGAAGATCATGTCACGCTCTGGCGAAACAACCTATCCCTTGCACTCCAGTTCAGCATCCTCGAACATTGAGTGATGCCCTCATCCTCCTGGATCGATATCAGCCTCTTTGGGCTCTTACTGGATCACATCTGTCACTCTCCAGTGAAGGGGAAACAGTGCTGAGTGAGCCGATCCTGTCACTCTCCGGCGAAGCAGCGTCGCTCCCTGCACTCCAGTTCAGTCTCCTTGAACATTGAGCGATACCCTGATCCTTCTAGACCGATATTAGCCTCTCTGGGCTCTAATGGATCTCATCCTGTCACTCTTCGGTGAAGAGCGTTGAGTGTGCCGATCCTGTCGCTCTCCAGCGAAGCAGCGTCCCTCCCTGCACTCCGTTTCAGTGTCCTTGAACATTAAGCGATGTCATGGCCTAAGTCCTAGATCGATTGTAGCATCTCCGGGCTCTTGTTTGATCCCATCCTGTCACTTTTCAATGAAGGGGAAACAACGATGAGCGAGCTGATCCCTTGTGAAGCGGCGTCGCTCCCTGCACTTCGGTTCAATGTCCCTGAACATTAAGAGATTAATTTTCAACATCCCATAACTCTCCCATTATGTGGTTGTTGCATAAAACCAAAATCCCTTTATAAAATCGAAGGTCCAAATGTCCAATAAGAAAAAAAGAAAAAGCTAAGGGCTGCTTCTCTGGGCAAAGCAACCTAATACCATCTCAGAGCATGCCTGAGGATCACTTTGATTCCCTTACATGTGTAAGTGGGATAGTTGCTATTACTTTTTATTTTTAAGACAAAATCAGAAAAGATTATTTGATGACCAGAGTCCAAATCCTAAATTCGGTCCCTGCCATCGCGATCAGTGGATGATGAGTCGTGACCCCATTCCAGGGTTGTTCCTGTTTGATCCAAGCGGTAGCTGCTCATGTTCTACTGCTCTTGTTCGATTTCTTGCATATTGTGGCAACCTGCCACTTCTAACATGTTCCTCCACCACATTCTTCAGGTGGCGGCATTCATCCATGGAGTGTTCTTACAGCTCATGGAATAAGCAGTACTTCCCGTTCCTACGTTTCCATTAAGTAGGATCCCTCTCGAGTGATTTCCAATAGGGGAGCTGACCCCGAGTGTCCAAGTAAATCCGTTCCAAATTATCTGTCAAATCCGCATACATCGCGAATTTGGATACCTGACCTCTCCTTCGTTTGGCTGAAACACCAGGTCCATTGTCCAACTTATGCTTTCCTTTATCCAGTCTTTGTCCTTCATCAGACATTCCTTTGCCTTGAACGGCATTTATCTCTTGCCTTTCGACACGTGAATCCTCTAATCGAATGAATCTTTCTGCCTCATGATAGAACTCTCCAAGATCCTGTGGTGGATCCCGTGCTAATGAATCCTTGAGTTCTGTGCCTTCCACAATCCCTGCTACCGCCGCCATCAAAATCATTTATGGATCCGGGCGATCTACGGAGGCCATAGCCGCATTAAACCGCATTAGAAAACCTCTCACGGACTCTCCTGTCCTCTGCTTCGTCGATGCCAGCATGATCACATTCTTGGATTGTGTCACGTGGACCCTGAACTGTCTCATGAAGCATTCCACTAACTCGCCTCATGTCCTGATCGATTCATGCTCCAGCTGCCTGAATCAAAGCGCGGCCAAATCCAATAGTTATAAAGGGAAACACCTTGTCATCACCTCCTCAGATTCCCTCAGCACTTCCATATGTCTGATGTATCTGGTTAATGCATAGTTGGATCTAATTTTCAATCATAGGCCTCCAGTGTTGGCAGTTTGAATTCTGGAGGGTTTCTAGCATTCCTGATCTCCAAAGTGAATGGACTTCGACTGGCCTCCTCCAAGCCTCTACTCGGTAGTCCTCCTCTCATAATCCTTCTTATTAATCCAGCCATCCGCTCGTCTCCATCTAGGGGTAATCCTCTGTTTACACCTCTACCTTGCCCCTATGTCCTAGGGGGTACTCTGGGTAGTACTCTTCATGTTGGTTATTTACGTTCACGTTGGTCCCTGCTCGTTGAGCTTCATTCACCGCTCTCCCGGTATCCAATCCTGGAGGCCTTCCCCCAAGCCTTTGCTGATGCTGATTTCCTCCAATCTGTCCAGTCTGGTTCTAGTTTTGACCACCAGAAAGTTCTACAGCTCTGATTCCTTGTTCTGAATTGCCAACGGCCGCAGTCGGTCCATTCCCTTGACTCTGTGCTCCGGCTTGTCCAACTTGTCGAAGTAGGTTCTGCATTACCTCCTCCTGTCTTTTTAGAAATTCTTCGTACATAGTTCCCATCATCATCTCCATCTCATCTCTGGTGATGAAAACTAAGGTCCGATTTGCTCCTAAGGAAGCCTCCTAACTCCCTTCGTGCTGACTTCTTTCTGTCCTCTGTCTCCTTGTTGATTGCTTTTCCATAGTCTCCAGAATGCAAGTTCCTAAGCGTTTAAATCCAAAATTCAAGATTTTGAATCCCTGAGTTCAGTTCTCAGTGAAAGCTTAAAAATGCTAGCACCAAAATTGGTCACTAACACCCAAATCCAAGTGAAAGCACCAAATACCAGTCACAGTCGCGGATAGAGTATAGTAGAGAGTATAAATATGAAGAACAATAAAAATTAAAGAGAAAGCGGTAAAGACACATAATTTATAGTGGTTTGGCTGACTCTGGCCTACGTCCACTCCATAAATTCCTTTTTATTGATGTTAGAATCAATTAAAGTTACAAAATGGTATAGTAGCCTTAGCCTTAGAAAATAGAAAGCAAGAGAGTTGAAAATAAGATCCTCCAAACTAGAGACCCACATGATGTATTTATAGGCAAATCCTGAGTTGTTGCGCTTCCTGAGTAATCCAGGCCCATCAAGGACTTTGCCGATCTAGGCTCAACATTACGACCGACCCCGAGCAGCTGACATGCCGAACGGAAGTAACCTGGATGTTGACCCGAAGCAACCCTAACACCATCTTGAAGCAAACTGCACCACGACTCAAAGCAGCTTATCTTGAGTCCTCCTCAATGCTGATCCCATCGCTTTGCCGAACCATGCTAATACGCCGGTCTGAGCCATTCTGACCGACCGACACAACCTGACTGAATCACATCATTCTGACCGAAGACAACTCCCAGAACGAAACACATCATTCTGACCGAACGACATCTCCCAGACCGAACCACATCGCTGAGCGACAACCAAGGCCAAACCACAATGCCAAGCCACCCTGACTAAACCACAATGCCTTGCCACCCTGACCTCACCACAACGTCGAGCGACCCTGACCGAACCACAATGCCGAGCGGGCCTGACCTCACCACAATGCCGAGCGACCCCGACCTGACCATAATGTCGAGCCACCCTGACCTCACCACAACGTCGAGTGACCCTAACCTAACCATAATTCCAAGCCACCCTGACCTCACCACAATGCCGAGCGACCCTGACCTAACCATAATGCCGAGCCACCCTGCCCTCACCATAGCGCCGAGCGACCCTGACCGAACCACAATGCCGAACAACCATCAAGGCCGAGCATACAAATCCAAACGACCAAAAATGACTCGATGAAACCATTTGCGAGACTCGAAGCTCGACTAACTATGACTCAAAGCAAATCTAGGATAACTCGGGACATGCCGAAATCTAAGCTTCAAATATCGAATAACCTTCGTCCATCGACCACGTCGAATCCCGGCTATTTAATCGTGTTTGTAATTCATGATTGATCACCCATCGATCCAGTCGATTAAATTCGTTATAAACTAGCTTCGACAAACGAAAAGTCGATTAAGTTAAATCCGCCTGTCCATGGCCTTGCTAAAAGGCGGATTAACAAAGTTTAAACTATATTAAATGGTTTACAAAGTTTAGAATTTTTTTTGACAAGTTTTACAATAGAAATCATTTTAAAACAAAATCTATTTTCAAAATTGACATAGGCATGTCGACATCCCTCATCCCCACATGTCAATGGGGTAGCCGTAGAATTTAAAATTCAAATTTTCAAAAGAAGTGTCTATTCGTCATAACCTTTCGCGAATTGACATGACCGTTGTTCTCCTGTAAATACCAGTTGTTTTCAACGAATTTCAAGTCAGTTTTTCATCATTTCTTCACTCATTCTAAACACTCAAATATTCTCTTATATTTCAAATGCTTTAACAAAACAAAACTATGGCGAAATTCTAAGTGAATCAAATTAGATCATCTCTAGTTTGATTCTCTACCACTCTCTCAAAGATCTTGGTGCTATTCAGAGTTATTGTGAAGACCTAAATTATTGAGGTGAAAATAATTTAGAAAAAACACCAGTTAATAGAAAATATTCAAAAGACGAAATGGTTTGGAAATAAATATTAAGAATGAGTGAAATAGTTAAGGAAGGGAAAATTGTTTTCAATAAATGGTGATAAGAAGAAAATGATTAAGTATGAATGAGTTTTACATCCACATATCTCACATATATATTATATATGAATAGCCAGAGAAATATGGAATGAAAAAAAATGCTTCTGATAATTAAAATGCATAAAACCAGTTCAATATTATTTGTGCATAAATACATTTTTAAAATAAATCAAGAGAAAATAAATGGTTTGAAGTAATAGCTAGGAGTTAAAATTATAAAAGGGATATGAGTGAATAATTCAGGTTTAACAAAATACACAACGAAGCTAAGTCACATAAGAATAATGTGTAGGTGAATCATGCAAATAGCATGTACACAGAAAAGCAGTAAAGCCACTGCTTTTACCTGAAACGGAAATCAAAAAGAAAATGGCATAATTAACCATAAACATGCATACAAAATTCTCGTATTTTTGTGAGGATAAAATGGGTTTTTCCTCCATTAAAACCCTAGCTAAATGATTTAAATCAAGGAGGAAGCAGTAGTTTACTCTGAGGGAAAAAGCAGAAAGACACCTAAAAAATAAAGCAAAAACTCACACTGTCTTCAAGCTTAAGCATTCTTGGAAAAAGAGGAAGGAAGGTGAGTGATTAATCACTTATAAGATTTAAGGCATTAAGACCCAAGTTAAGGGCAGCCAAATTATTCTATATAACAATCATATTATGTTTTTCTGTTTGATTTTATTCTCTGAATGAATATATGTTGATCATGGATGGTATTCTGGTTGAACCTTTGATTGAGATTTTAATCTATTTTGATTTGTTATGATTGTTTCAATTTTTGCTTTGAAATATAAATAATCAAACAAATACTCTGATCACAGAAATGGATTTTATAATCCAGTTTTATATGAAAAATGAACTGAATGTTTTACTGGGAAATAGGGTATTAATGAAAAAAATGAAGTAGGCAGTGTGAATGATGAGATTCATGCTTATGCCTAGTTTATATTAAAAATGGTATGAACAATGCAATATTATATATATGTGCTGATTTGTTCAGATCATAAGCCAATACGTTTTTATGGGTTTTTCTCAAAAACCATATCCTATGTTCAAAGTAAAATAAATATAATATTTCATATGACTTTACCAGATTTATGCAAGCAATGGGGAAAATTTCTAGAAATAAATATATAAGCAGGTTTTAGAAAATATGATTAAGCAAAAATGACTTTGAAATGAGATGTGGAATTTTGCATGAATGCATTGTATGTCTGGATGTAATCCTTGAGTGAGTCCAATAATTTTGATCTAAGTAATGAGAAAAAGAACATAAGCATCTCTGGAATTAAAAAGAAAAATTCCTCAGAAAATAAATAAGCATGGTCTCTAAATTATAAGCTAATTTAGGAGTAGTGCCTTGATCTATTTATCATCAGGTGGACGATGGATATGTGCATGGCTTGCTTAAGTCCTGTAGGCCTCTTTGTAAAGGGTTAATAGAACTGAGCCCCTTTGCAATGCACACTTTGTGTTCAATGGCAAGAGTTCAGACCAAATAAAATGGAAAAATGAGATTGAGAAATTAAGCTATGGAATTTAGGAAGAAATCCATAAGAGCATGTGCATGTATAACTGAATGAAGTGAATGGATAAATGCTTGGGTTCATGTTTGTTAGATAAGCCTATCCATATACATACATATACTCAGGTTTTAATATGGATTTGAATAGCATCAAACATATAAATTCTTTGCACAGTCTTGGGAATTTACAAGATATTTTTAATCCTTGATTTCACGCACACCAGAATTTATTTCTGACCTTATTTGTTGCCTTTGCAATATATTGGGTGTCTCATTTTATTGAGGCAGTTCAAAGTATTGCTGCAGGGAAAGAGGCATGAGTAGCTTGCTTGCATGGATATTTGAAGATCTTGATGAATTTAAAATGCTTAAGAAAAGTAGCAGTATAATTTGTAATAAATAATCTGGGCTAACTTTCTTATGTCTTAAGTATTTCCAGGATTAAAATTTGCTTGTTTTCTTGAAAAGGATATGTAAAAACTTAAGTATTATATGTGTGTTTATGAGTTATTGATTTAAGCAACTGATTTTGATGTTTTCTGGTGGATTATGATGAAGGAAATTATGTCGTGTAATCTGATATGTGAACATACTTTGTTTGGAAATATTTGAAAGGAAATTTGCAAACATGCAAATCAATGATCAAAGGAAGAGGTAAATAGCTTCTAGAAGGCATAAGGGGGCAGCACTATAGATTGGTGGGAAGTAATCATCACAGGAAGACCAGAATATGAGATAACACGGTATCAATTCAAGGATATGCTAAAGGCCAGATTTTTCTCGGCAACAACTAAGGCGACACTGCTTGAGGGGTTCATAAGGTTGAGGCAAGGACCAACGAGTGTGACTGAATACGCCCAAAAATTTGAGAGCTTGTCTAAGTATGGAACCATGCTCATAGGGAATGAAGAATCAAAGAATTCAAGATTTATACAAGGACTTAATGCTGGTTTAAGTAGAGCAATGCTACCATGCAAAGACAAAACATTCGATCAAGTAATAGATCTCACTCTTTCTTTTGAACAGCATGATAATGTAAGGGAGAAATTCAGAAACATGAGGGCTAATAACCAAAAGAAAGGGAAAAATAGAGAACATCCTTATGACAAAAAGAATGCAGATAAGAAGGTTGAAGGAGCAACCAGTGGGGAAATTAAGAAGAAAGTTACTTGCTACAACTGTGGCAAGGAGGGACACATGAGTAATAGGTATCAAGCAGCTAAGAAGACCCCATTCAGTTGCTATAACTGTGGGAAAGAAGGTCATATCAAAAGGAATTGCCCAGAGTACAAGAAACGAGCAAAGGTAGGAGCATTGGAAGGCAAAGAAAAAGTAAGTGCAGTGGGAAATTCTGGACAATTGGAAGGTATACTTCTAATTAAAGATTATCCAATCTCAGTTATATATGACACTGGGGCTACACATTCTTTAATATCACAAGACATAGTGGATAAACTGGCTCTCACATGCAATTTAGTTGAAAAATCTTTGTTTATTCAGAGTCCCCTAGGTAGCTCTTGCCTGCTGGGATTAAGATGTTTGGGAGTAGAATTAAACATAGGTGGGAATATGTTTAAATCTGATTTGTTTGTGTTAAAATATCCTAGAATAGGAATTATTCTAGGAGTAGATTGGTTGGGAAAATTCAAAGCAATTTTGAACTTAGAAAATTTTACTATTTCTTTAAAACAGAAAATGGTAAAAATATTATAGTCATGAGTGAAATAGCTAAAACAAATTGCCTAAATCAAATGTGGAGCATAACTGAAAAAGAATTAACTCTAGAAGACATAAAAGTAATAAATGAATACCCAGATGTATTTGGAGAGGTTGTAGGAGTTCCAGAAAATAGGCAAGTTGGATTTCAGATAAGGTTAATCCCAGGAGCAAGTCCTATCGTCAAGAAGCCTACCAGGATGGGTCCAAAGGAACTGGTGGAATTAAAACAACAATTGGAAGAATTGGAGCATAAAGGTTTCATAAGGCCTAGCAGTTCAAACTGGGGTTCTCCAGTGGTATTTGTAAAGAAGCATGATGGTACAATGAGAATGTGTATTGATTACAGGGAATTAAACAAAGTTACCATCAAAAATAAATACCCACTCCCCAGAATTGATAATTTATTTAATCAATTAAATGGAGCAAAAATCTTTTCAAGGCTAGACTTAGCCTCTAGTTTTCATCAAATGAAGGTAGAGGAGGAGAGTATTAAGTATACTGCATTCAACACAAGGTATGGGCTATATGAATTTTTAGTAATGCCTTTTGGATTGACAAATGCACCATCCTATTTTGTAGATTTAATGAATAGGACATTTAGAGATTTTTTAGATAAATTTGTAGTTGTCTTTATTGATGATATATTGGTGTATTCAAAAACAGAAGAGGACCATGTAAAACACTTGCATCATGTTTTGTCAAGATTAAAAGCACATAATTTAAAGGCAAAATTTAATAAGTGTACATTTTGGCAAAATGAAGTTAAATTTTTAGGACACATTATATCTCAACAAGGGATTAGTGTAGACCCAAACAAGGTCATGGCAGTGCAATCATGAAGCAGACCCAAATCAGTGAGTGAGGTGAGATCATTTTTTAGGAATGGCAGACTACTATAGAAGGTTTATAAAAGATTTTGCAAGAATAGTCATTCCACTGACCAAGCTAACCAGAAAGGAGCAACCATATGTGTGGACAGAAAAGTGTGAACAAGCCTTTGAATCATTGAAGAAAGCATTGATGGAAGCTCCAGTTTTGCAAGTTCCAAAGGGAAATGAAGGATTAGTGGTTTACACAGATGCTAGTGGGTCCGGGTTAGGGGCAGTACTCATGCAACATGGTAGAGTTATAGCATATGCATCAAGGCAACTCAAGCCAAATGAAACCAGATATGCCACACATGACTTAGAACTTGCTGCTGTTGTTTATGCATTGAAGCTATGGAGACACTATTTGTTAGGTACTAAATTTGTATTATTTACAGACCATAAATCACTTACGTATTTGTTTTCCCAAAAAGACTTAAACATGAGGCAACAAAGGTGGGTAGAATTCCTAGCTGCCTATGATCTTGATATATTATACACCCCTGGAAAAGCTAACAAAGTAGCAGATGCCTTGAGTAAGCATCAAGCAAAGTTGGCAAGCTTAATGATGACTGAATTCAAGGATTTAACCATCCTCAGTGAAGTAGAAATAAAGGAAGAAATTGGTGCATCAGATAATGCACACAGTGACATGATTGAATATGGAAAATTAAGCCTTATCTCTTTAAGATCAACCCTGGTTGATAAAATAGGAAAAATGCAGAGTCAAGATATAAATTTAAAATAAAAGAAGGACATGATATTACAAGGCATATCAGTGGAAAATTATGAAGTGGATGATAAAGGCTACTTAAGGAAGAAAGGGAAACTCTACATACCAAATGTAGAAGAACTGAAGCAAGAGGTTATGGATGAGCATCACAAAACAAAATACACTATACATCCAGGTGGTACAAAAATGTACCATGATCTTAAAAGAAATTATTGGTGGTCGGGTATGAAAGGGGCAGTGGCAAGATATGTGGCAAAGTGCTTAACACGTCAACAAGTCAAGGCAGATTACCAAAGACCCTCAGGCCTACTACAACCTCCGAAAGTGCCTACCTGGAAATGGGAAAGCATTTCAATGGATTTTGTGGATGGTTTGCCAAGAACAAGAAGAGGAAATGATAGTATTTGGGTAGTGGTTGATAGGCTCACAAAAACATCACATTTTATTCCAGTAAATTCAAACAAAAATGCTCACAAGTTAGCTCAATTATTTGTGAAGGAGATAGTGAGATTGCATGGTATCCCCCAAACTATCATTAGTGATAGAGATACCTTGTTTACCTCAAGGTTCTGGGGTAGTTTTCAAGAGGCCATGGGGACAGAACTAAGCTTAAGTACAGCCTACCACCCACAAACAGATGGGCAAACTGAGATTGTTAACAAGATTTTAGAGGATTTTCTTAGAGCATGCATACTTGATTTTGGAGGCAACTGCGAAGATCATCTCTACTTAGCTGAATTTGCTTATAACAACAGTTACCAGTCCATCATAGGCATGGCTCCATTTGAGGCCTTGTATGGGAAGCCTTGTCTATCTCTTGCATATTGGATGGAGGCAGGTGAAAGAGTGTTACTTGGACCAGAACATGTGAAAGAAACTTCTGCAAGGATTGAACTTGTAAGGCGGAGAATGAGGGCAGCACAAGAGAGACAAAAAGCCTATGCAGATAAAGGAAGGAGGCCAATAGAATTTGAGGTGGGAAATTATGTATTTCTCAAAGTTTCACTAATGAGAAAAATACCGAGATTTGGCAAGGCAGGAAAATTATCACCAAGATATATAGGTCCATATGAAATTATTCAAAGAATAGGAACTTTAGCTTACAAGTTGAAATTTCTAGAGGAATTGAGTAATATACATGATGTATTTCATGTATCTCAATTAAGAAGATGGGTCCATGGTAAGGAGACCATTCTGGAATCTCCTACCCAAGTTGAAGTTCAAGAAAATCTGGTTTACAGGAAGGAACAAGTGGGTATTGTGGCTAGAGAAGAAAAGAAATGGAGGAATAAAATAATTAAATTGGTTAAAATCCAATGGAGCTTAGATGAAAATGATTGTACATGGGAGGCTAAAGATAGGATAAAGGATAAATATCCTAATCTATTTTCTACTTAAAGGTATGCCAAAAAAAATTATAATAAATTTAAATATTACTTATGTGTATTTGATTGGTTTTGGATGCATAAGTTTTGAAATTTCTAAAATGAAATTATGCTTTATATGCAGTGGAATGGAAATGAAAAATAATAATTGTGGGACACAATTCCTTTTGGGAGGAGAGTATGTGAAGACCCAAATTATTGAGGTGAAAATAATTTTGAAAAAAAATCAGTTAACAGAAAATATTCAAAAGACAAAATGGTTTGGAAATAAATATTAAGAATGAGTGAAATAGTTAAGGAAAGGAAAATTGTTTTCAATAAATGGTGATAAGAAGAAAATGATTAAGTATGAATGAGTTTTACATCCACATATCTCATATAAATATTATATATGAATAGCCAGAGAAATATGGAATGAAAAAAAAAATGCTTCTGATAATTAAAATGCATAAAACCAATTCAATATTATTTGTGCATAAATACATTTTTAAAATAAATCAAGAGAAAATAAATGGTTTGAAGTAATAGCTAGGAGTTAAAATTATACAAGGGATATGAGTGAACAATTCAGGTTTAACAAAATACACAACGAAGCTAAGTCACATAAGAATAATGTGTAGGTGAATCATGCAAATAGCATGCACACAGAAAAGCAGTAAAGCCACTGCTTTTACCTGAAATACAAATCAAAAAGAAAATGGCATAATTAGCCATAAACATGCATACAAATTTCTCGTATTTTTGTGAGGATAAAATGGGTTTTTCCTCCATTAAAACCCTAGCTAAATGATTTAAATTAAGGGAGAAGCAGTAGTTTACTCTGAGGGAAAAAGCAGAAAGACATTTAAAAAATAAAGCAAAAACTCACACTGTCTTCAAGCTTAAGCATTCTTGGAAAAAGAGGAAGGAAGGTGAGTGATTAATCACTTATAAGATTTAAGGCATTAAGACCCAAGTTAAGGGCAGCCAAATTATTCTATATAACAATCATATTATGTTTTTCTGTTTGATTTTATTCTCTGAATGAATATATGTTGATCATGGATGGTATTCTGGTTGAACCTTTGATTGAGATTTTAATCTGTTTTGATTTGTTATGATTGTTTCAATTTTGGCTTTGAAATATAAATAATCAAACAAATACTCTGATCACAGAAATGGATTTTATAATCCAGTTTTATATGAAAAATGAACTGAATGTTTTACTGGGAAATAGGGTATTAATGAAAAAAATGAAGTAGGCAGTGTGAATGATGAGATTCATGCTTATGCCTAGTTTATATTAAAAATGGTATGAACAATGCAATATTATATATATGTGCTGATTTGTTCAGATCATAAGCCAATACGTTTTTATGGGTTTTTCTCAAAAACCATATCCTATGTTCACAGTAAAATAAATATAGTATTTCATATGACTTTACCAGATTTATGCAAGCAATGGGGAAAATTTCTAGAAATAAATATATAAGAAGGTTTTAAAAAATATGATTAAGCAAAAATGACTTTGAAATGAGATGTGGAATTTTGCATGAATGCATTGTATGTCTGGATGTAATCCTTGAGTGAGTCCAATAATTTTGATCTAAGTAATGAGGAAAAGAACATAAGCATCTCTGGAATTAAAAAGAAAAATTCCTCAGAAAATAAATAAGCATGGTCTCTAAATTATAAGCTAATTTAGGAGTAGTGCCTTGATCTATTTATCATCAGGTGGATGATGGATATGTGCATGGCTTGCTTAAGTCCTGTAGGCCTCTGTGTAAAGGGTTAATAGAACTGAGCCCCTTTGCAATGCACACTTTGTGTTCAATGGCAAGAGTTCAGACCAAATAAAATGGAAAAATGAGATTGAGAAATTAAGCTATGGAATTTAGGAAGAAATCCATAGGAGCATGTGCATGTATAACTAAATGAAGTGAATGGATAAATGCTTGGGTTCATGTTTGTTAGATAAGCCTATAAATATACATACATATACTCAGGTTTTAATATGGATTTGAATAGCATCAAACATATAAACTCTTTGCACAATCTTAGGAATTTACAAGATATTTTTAATCCTTGATTTCACGCACACCAGAATTTGTTTCTGACCTTATTTGTTGCCTTTGAAATATATGGGGTGTCTCATTTTATTGAGGCAGTTCAAAGTATTGCTGCAGGGAAAGAGGCATGAGTAGCTTGCTTGCATGGATATTTGAAGATCTTGATGAATTTAAAATGCTTGAGAAAAGTAGCAGTATAATTTGTAATAAATAATCTGGGCTAACTTTCTTATGTCTTAAGTATTTCCAGGATTAAAATTTGCTTGTTTTCTTGAAAAGGATATGTAAAAACTTAAGTATTATATGTGTGTTTATGAGTTATTGATTTAAGCAACTGATTTTGATGTTTTCTGGTGGATTATGATGAAGGAAATTATGTCGTGTAATCTGATATGTGAACATACTTTGTTTGGAAATATTTGATGAATTTTAATTTATAAAGTTGAAGTAGTTTTTTTTTGAAAAAGTATGTAATAAAAGTTTTGAGCGAATGGGTTGAACATGGTCTTGGTTAACCAGTAGAGCTTAATCATGACTTGTAATTGATATAAGTACATGTCAAGCTTGAAGACATAGCCTGTAATCCTATCTGGGCATTTGATTTTCCAGTGGAAATTTGTATTGCTTTGTGTAGTAAGTTCATATGCATGCTTGGTACTTGTAGGCTTCACTGCAACTATACTTAACAAAACCTTATTATCTAGATACTTGATTCAAGTCTGGTTGCATCTGGTCATAGTCTAACCTGTTGTAGTTTGAAGTATTATGTAGTCTTGTTGTAATGAGCATGTCCATTACTCCACAACATATTGATCACTATCATTTGTTATTTACTTAGAGAACCTCAGCTGTCTTCATTATAGGCTCATCTAAAAGTCCTGCATTGGTCTGATTTTTGACATTGCCTTGATCATACTGTCTTCACATACATGTCAGTGTTCATTTAGCATGTTAGTCTGAATTTGCACTTTGCTTATTTATAATGTTTTCATCTGTTTGACCTTTAAACTAGTTTACAACACTATTTCCCATATGATCATTCATTCTTTATGAACCAGAATGTGTGTATCTGGCTTAACATGAATTGTTTAAGTTTGAATTCAGAAATTGGGTTAGAATAACAAGTATAGGTTGTTTCAATATAAATTACCATTCTAAAACAACATATATGAATTCCTAAATCCCAGGGATCAAATACATGAGATATAAATCCATGAATTAATTAATTGGATATTAGAACAATCCGAAAAAATAATAATAACAAGAGAATAACAAGTGATAACATTTGAATTGCATATTGGTAAATCTTGAGTTCAAAAAAAAGAGACTAAAAATAGCTATGTGACACAAAACTTTCCAATCATGGAAAAATACCGTGTGATCAAATTTCTTTGCTACACTAACACTCCGATAAGCAAAGAAACATTTATATATCCTCATATATATATATATATATGGTGTAACTTTATTTAAATACTGATATTTTTATATTGGTAAATTTCTGGATCTTGGGAAATAAATTAAGAGAGGCGACCCATTGTTTTAAAAAAAAAACTCAACTAAAAATTACTAAAATAAATGTTAAGAGTAGTGGGTCATTTCAGTTATAGGATCATTTGTAATCGTAGATCGAAAGATCGAAGAGTATCAAGTCTCTCTCTATCATAGTGTGATTGGAAACGGTGTGATTGTGGCCCGTAAATCAATTGGGTGTAATCGTGGCTCGTAAGTCAATTGGGTGTAATCGTAGCTCGTAAATCAATTAGATGATCTTGTAGCCTGGTAATCAAGAGAGTTTGCCTTGGACTCGAAGACATGAGGGTGTATCTCGTGGCCTTGAAGTCGAGGTTGTAATATCGAAATTATATTAGGAAAGAAATCTGCACAAGAAATTGTGTGGGGCTGGATGTAGGGTAACTCTGAACCAGTATAAAATTCTGGTGTGTTCTTTCCTTTACTGCTTTTATTTATTACTTGCATCTGTGTCTAATTCTGTGATTGTCTATGTGTTTGTGAAATTGCATTCTGTATGTTTAATTTCAAAATTTCAAAAATTCCATAAGATCCATTAAACACTGTTCACCGCCCCTCTAACATTAATCCAACCTTAAGACCCGTAATCTGCATTTCCTACATTTGGTATCGGAGCATTGGTTTTCAGAGTTATCATAATATGAATTTTGAAAATTTTTAAAATGGAAATTTTAAAAGATTTTGTAAACACTAGTTCAGAACTGTCCAAATCATTATTGATTATTGTCTCATAAATGTGCATATTGTTATTATAGAAAATCAAGTTATCCACCAAATTGGTGTGTTGCGCGGGAATATATATGTTATATGGCTTTTGAAGAATCAACACTCAATGGACAAATAGTAGAAATCAAGAAAATCAAATGGATACTTGATAGTGGATGTTCAAGACACATGACTGATGATCCAAAGATACATAATGACATAATTTATGAAGATAGAGGAGTGGTCAACTTTGGAGACAATTCAAAAGGATATGTGATTGGCATCGGCAATGTCGGTAACTCTAAAACTCTTACTATTTCTGATGTTCTGTTGGTTAGGAATCTAAAATACAACTTACTTGGCATAAGTCAACTATGAGATAAGGGATATAAAATTAAATTTGAAAAGGATAAGTGTCGAAGATAATAAATCAAATATTATCTTTGAAGAAATTAGGAAGAAAAATATTTATATTCCCAGTACGAAAATCTCAAATGATAACCAATGTCTTTTGGCTAATACAAGCGACCCTTGGAATTGACATAAAAGATTTAGGCATTCGAATTTCAAACTCTTATCTAGGCTTTCAAAACTTGATCTAGTAAGAGGTCTCCCTAAAATTGATTTTAAAGTAGATGGTATATGTGATGCTTGTCAATTAGGAAAACTTAGAATGATTTAATTTAAATTAAAAGATATGATTTCAACTTCAAAACCTCTTGAGTTAGTTCATTTAGAACTGTTTGGTCCATCTCAAATTCAGTTAATAAATCACAGTAAATATGTTTTTGTAATTGTAGATGATTATTCTAGATTTACATGGACAATTTTTCGAAAACATAAAAGTGATATTTTTGATTTATTTAAAACTTTTGCAAAAAGAAATCAAAATCAACTTTCTTTAAAAATCAAAATTATTCATAGTAATCACGGTGGAGAATTTGAAAATGAAAATTTTGAGAATTTTTGTAACAGAAAAGGAATAACTCATAATTTTTCTTTTCCAAGAGCTCCACAAAAAATGGAGCGGTAGAGCGTAAAAATAGGATGATTCAAGAGTATGCAAGAACTATGCTTTTAGATAGTAAATTACCAAGAAATTTTTGGGCTGAAGCAGTCACTACAGCTTGTTACATTTTGAATAGGATTTTAATTAGACCTCTAACCAATAAAACACCATATGAAGTTCTTTTCAATAAGAAACCAAAGGTATCTTATTTTAAAATTTTTGAAAGTAAATGCTTTATTCTAAATACAAAGGACAATTCACATAAATTTGATCCTTAATCCAACAAAGGAATCTTTATTGGGTATTCTATTAGAAGTAAAGCATATAGAATTTTCAATTTAGAAACTAACACCATTGAAGAAACAATGCATGTATCTTTCGATAAAAATTTCAAAGATTTTGTTCAAATAAATGATAAAGATGATTTTGTTACTTTAATAATGAATCAAATGAAATAAATTGTGAAACTGTTCATCCTAATAAAAGGATCGGGCTTTTAAAAGATCACCCTATAGAGAATATACTAGGAAATATTGAATCTGTTGTCAGAACTAGAAATCAACTAAACAAGATGAGTAATATAGCTTTTATATCAACTATTGAACCCAAAAATCCAACAAAAGCATTATTTGATGATTCATGGATTCTTGCTATGCAAGAAGAACTGAATCAAATCACCAAAAATGATGTATGAGAACTTGTTCCTAAACCCGAGGACAAAAATATAATAGGAACTAAATGGATATATAAAAATAAAATGAATGAACAAGGTGAGGTCGTTAGAATAAAGCTTGGTTAGTCGTGCAAGGTTATTATCAAGAAGAAATTGACTATGATGAAACCTTTGCATCTGTAACAAGATTAGAAGCCATTAAAATTCTACCTGCTTTCACAAATCACAACAATTTCAAATTATTTCAAACGGATGTTAAAAGTGCATTTTCAAATGGTTTTGCTAAAAAGGATGTTTATGTTGAACAATCTCCACTTTTTAAAGAAGAAAAGTTTCCAAATCATGTTTACAAATTAAAGAAAGCTTTATATGATTTGAAACAAGCTCCTAGAGCCTGCTATGACAGATTAAGATCTTACCTATTACAATCAAATTTTGAAATTGGTAAAGTATATAATACTCTTTTTATTAAAAGAAGTAAAAGTGATATCTAATTAGTGTAGATTTATTAGATGATATAATTTTTGGATCAACAGACAGTGAAATGAACAAAGAGTTTTCTGAAATAATGACAAAAGAGTTTGAGATGAGTCATATGGGTGAACTTACTTTCTTTTTAGGATTGCAAATAAAACAATTATATAGTGGTATTGTAACAGTACGGATTTTCGTTCTTTCGAAAATTCAACATCGATACTCACTTTATCGACTGCCGAGAAATCGAAGGCCGAAAACACGGAATGTTATGGGTTTTAAAAAGAATTTAAGAAAAGAAAGAAGAGAGAAAAAGAAGAAAGAAAAAGAAAAATAGAGGAAAAAGAAGATAGACAATTTTTAGAAAACAGAGAATTAGAAAAACAGAAGATAGAAAATTTTAAAAATAGAACGGGACAGAAAGGAAACAACAGAACAACAACAGAATCTCACAATTCGCAGCGGAACAACATATAATAATAAATGAATAATCTTTAAACAAAGAACTATATCAGTTATTACTTTACATCACATTTTATTACATCATATCATCACATCAGAGTGTACAACAACAACAATGCAGCGGAAAAAGAAATACTATATAAACTAGTAATACGCCATGCCATCCAGCTTGCCTCCAGCAACTCCAGAATATCCTGATAAACCTAACTCTTGACTGCCCGTGTGGAAATTGGTGGGCACCCAGAGTTTAGGAAGGAAAACAATAAACTCCGAGTCAGTCATGTGACTGGTGTGAGAACTCAAAACAGTTTATTTATCTTTAAAATCAAATAGAGGAATATTTTTAAATTCAATTCGCAATGCTTTTAAAAATGAGACTACCATAAGGCCTCCCGCACACACACACAATGCAAACGCAGAATCGGAGGAGATTTCTCCTTATGATAGTCAAAGATGCTTGATACGCATTTAAAATAACATTTGATATTATTACTAGTGCATAGTGTAGTAAATTCATTTCAAAAATAAAGATATAAATCTTAGCCAACATACGACCATTATCGTATGCCTACTATAGCTAACCATGTTCAATAGCAGGTTACCGCCACATTCCATAGCAGGTTATACAACTAAAACCGTACAAGTCACGTATTGTTTCTTTGGATTTCCAACGAATGATCAGGCCAAGGAACTTCCCATTGCCACATGAGAATGCCTCTGGATGGACATCCCCGAGAACCAAACCGGATCTCTACCAACACAAGGCCGGGTTACTCCTAACTGAGTAACAACTGACCGAATATGCCATCCCCCGGTCCTTTGGGACCTTTTCACCGAGCGCTCGTAATCAATTCACACAATCATAAAGTGTTTTCAACATGAGTAAGTATCTGGGCTCCATACCATGATACCACCCTTTTCCAGAAGGAAATGAACACATCCTAAAGGGTGCTACCCCTCATAACCTTGCTGCTTCTTTCCTGTTTTGACCATTCACGGTGTGTGAGGCTCGACGAATTCACGTCCACAAAAACATACTTTATACAAAAGCCATGCTTTGGGTCAACAAATGATCAACACAATGATCACAAGGATAGACGATCAAATAAACGATCCTATCACAAATAATCAACACAATGATCATTTCAGCATCACTCAGCATGTCACATTACCAAATTGGGAATATATCGCTGATAACTTCAACTATATAACCTTTGAGCTCGTACGTCTCAAAGAAGGGTGTTAAGCAAAGAATAAATTCTCCGCCACCAACAGAAATATATTTGAAAGAAATCGGCTTTACATCTCAATTTGTAATGTCAGACCTACAATCCATACAAGTCTGTTCCGGGCTCGAACAAAACCGAAGGCACTTCTTACGAAGCCCTTGCAATACGGGTATTCACAATCCCGATCGAATTTCCCATCACTTAAGGAATCTCTATACCAGGAGCTACCCAGTGCAGAGACAATCGATAGGTCATCCTATCGCTTTCACAAATACTCGGTCTTCAACACCGATCTTTAATGCAATTCACAACGACGTATCACATATTCGGAATGGGTTATACGACCCCATGGTCCTTTCCCGGTTAACCCGAATAGTGAGCGCTTATTCAAAAATAAGTGTGGCATTCACATTCAAACAAATCACATCAATTACCCATTCAAAGGGAAATATTGATAGTCGGTTATTGAACTATCAATTGATATGCATACATCACCAGATTCCAAATAATTTTCCAAAATATCTTTACAAGATATATAATTTTCACACTTCAAAAATAAATCAATATTTATTTTCAAACAATTTCCACTTTCACATATAAATTCCTTAGTGAATTTATATTTCAAAATATTCATGCATATATGATTTCAACTATCCATTTCAATTTATCTTCAAAAAGATAAATTCAATATATTCACTTTATATTGGAAAACAATTCCATACTTATTAAAAATAAGTAATTCAAATCTTTTATTTTCAACCTTGGAAAATATTCAATATACTTAAATCGAATTAAGTATATAATTCATTCTTTAAGGAAATCATTCACTTAAACATATTTACTTGGGCCAAAACGAATGTTGCGTAAAACATCGTTACGACAACCCAAAATCACTAGTATAGGGATTCGAATTTAAAATAGATATATAAATCCCAATACTAATCAAAAACATTTCCTTTCGGAAATCATTTACTATAACAACAGTGTTATAGTCCACTATTTCCTTCTATTTCTCGAAAACGTCTATTTCAACAATAAATGTTGAAATATATGGTTTCGAATCTCAACACCTTTTTAAAACATCGTTAGATCGTTTTAATTCAATTTAAACATCTCATTCAAACATTTCTTTAACATATTATTCACTATTCAAAAACGTGAATATACTACGTTAATCAATTTCATCATTTTATTCATTTTATTTCAAAGGATTATTCACAGTCAAAACGTGAATATAACTCCTTTAATATGTTTCAACAATTTTCTTATCAAAATAAGTCATTTGCGAATTTATAAAACAACGTTTATAAATTCCATTTTTATTTATTTATAAAAACTTCTTTTTTTATAAATTCTTTTATTAACCTATTCCAGTTTATAACTAAATTATAAACTAAACGTTCATATTATAAGTTAAATACTTATAAAACGATTATTTTACAAAATCGTTCATTTAACTTCCCAAATTATTAATCTTAACTTATAAGATTGTTTATTTATCCAAAATTCATTCTTTCGATAACTTTATAAATTTCATAAACCTATTGCTTATAAAATTTCATTTATAACTTCACAGTTTATAATTTCATAAATTTCATTCATTTAGGAAATTCATTTTCACTACATTCAAACACTTATAAAAACTCGTTTTAAAATGTCCATAATTCAATTTATAAATATCCATTTATAAATCTCTTAATATAAATTAATTTATATTATTCTTTTAAACGTCTTTAAATTCCTTTAAAATTTCACCGTTCTCTTGATTTATAAAATAATCAAATTTTATAAATCTTATATTCAAACTTTTAATAATAAACTCAAAAATCCAGTTTAAACTATTTTATAAAATCATTGGTTCATATTTCTCAAAAACCAGCTTTTAACTATATTTCACAAAAACCATAATTTTATAACTTTAAAAATTATAACGTTTATTTATTTATAATGGATCAATTCCAAAAATATAGTATATTTTCAAAAATCACTTTAAAACCATTTTAAAATCCCAAAATCTGGGTCCAATGATGCTACATACCAAATAGTCAATCACGACTAACAACGATATCATATATCGATATGATAATCCATCAAATATCAAAATATCTGAAATAAAATAAATACTGTTGAGGAATCCAGTTGGATCCCTCCAACCTGTTTTCCTGCATCCAAAAACATTAGCACAATACCAATTTCGCTCCAGTACGAAATTATCGCGGTATATGTTCTTATTAAATATTATCCGCTTAATAACGGCGTAATAGGGTCTCATCCGCTAAACAAAAAATGCGGGAAATCAATCAACTGCAATATATACATATGCCAATATATATATATTGATATTATATATAATACCAATTTCACTGTTTATGAAATATTCGCGGTATATGTTTTTAATAAATAACATCCGCTTACTAACGGCGCATAATGTCTATTTTAACAATCAATAGATATCAATCATCATTCAAACATGCATTCAAATATTTTAAATCTAACTATTTAAAATAAAATCGAAACTGATTCGATTGAGTGAGAAGTTCTCACCTTGATTTTAATTTCCGTTTTAGCTTTTATTTCGAATAAAATTAAACGCGCGTTTAATTTTACCCGAAATTCTCACTAACTCCAAACGACTCCAAACCAACTCCATCGCGTAGTGCTCGTCCATACGATTCCAACGCAACTGAGTTTGCATTTTTTCGACCTCGTATGAAAAAGTTATGATTTTTACAAGTTTACTCGAATTTATTTATATAAATACAACATAAACTTAACTAATTTAAACCCACATCTCACCACAACCACTAGATCCATGCCTATTGAATCCAGGCCGTCCTTCCCCTCCATCTTCCTCACGCGTCCTCATCTCCAGGAAATCAAATGAGGCCGAACCCATAGCATACTATTAGGGTTAAATAATACTACCTCCACACTCATCAATAACTCGATCGGGGAACTCCATTGCGAAGGCCTCCTCCTCCACTACACTCGCCCCCCCCCCCCCCCCTAGGTGAAGCTCGGCCACCATATGCACGTGAAAATGCGTGCAAAAACTGATGCAAACGGCCCTCCATTGCACTCCCTCTGATGCTCCAAACTCCATCAAATCCGTATGGATTGAAAGCTCATCTCGTGCTCTTCATCTTTGCTTCAGAAAGTTTTTGATAATATTGCATGGATTTTGAGAAATTAGAGGATGAAGAAGATTAAGTTTCAGCCCTTGATTATGAAACTGGCGGCTACAACATAAAACTAGGGTTTATGATTTTTTTTTATTTATTTTTAATTTTGTGAAGAGAGAGGTGTATTTATAGAAAGAGCTAGCGTAAACACTATTCATCCCGGGAATTCCGAACTCCGATTTAGGCGCCGTAACCAGCGTACCTAGGGTTTATCCCACGTTCCGGACACAATGGAACAGGTTTCGGAAGCTAATTCGGAAGTATGTGCGAGTTATGGCTGTAAACGCTCAATTTAAATTAAACCGATTTAAGTCGATTTCTAGGCGTTTTAATTTGTACCGGACAAACGGTAAATCCGATTGACTTGAAATTTGAAACCTTACAATAATATCACATTACGAATCCGATGAAACTGGTTTCGTCGAAATCCGAGACTTTTTGAAAAATGGCTATTTTGACTCGCCAAATTTAAATTAAAAACAATTCGATGCGTTTCGAGCTGCCACGATCAAACGATAACTCCGATTGACACGAAAATTGAAATCCGGTAATAACTAACTATTACGGATCCAATGAAACTGGTTTCGTTCAATTCTGAGACTGTTCAAAAATTGACTATTTTACAGTCGATTATTAAATATTAAAATATTCAATTTTCACAAATTAACTTTTAATTCGATTTTAAAAGTTCTAAAATATCGTTCAAACTCCAACATGATAAAATAAAATTTTACAAATCGTTTTCAATCATATTTAACTCAATTTTTTAATTATTTCCATAATTTAACATATTAAATTATCGATTTAATAATTCAATTAAATCCAAAAATTCAAATAAAAATTTATTCGACTAATAAATTCACTTATTAATATTTAAAATTAATTAAATATTCAAATTTAAATTATTAAAAATTCTGGGTCGTTACAATCTTTCCCCCTTAAAAGAATTTCGTCCTCGAAATTACAAGTAAGAAAAGTTATAGAATCTATTAACTTTCCAAAATCCATAATTAAACTTCTTACAATTATTTACTAAGTTTTCAAATCATACTTAGTTATGTTTTCAAAAACAAACTATATCATTTAACTTTCAATTCCAAAATCAAAGTTATAGTTTTCAAAATTTTCCAATTTTCTCAAATTTTTCTAACGCCTTAAATTTTCGGAAAAATTCGCCATAGTCTCCTTTGCGCGGCTCGATCCGAAAAAAAAATGACAGTATATATATCACAAATATACATCTCATCAAGTAATGAGGCATCCCGAAGGGAAAAAAGTGTAAAAGTACGATATTTAATCCGAGATATGTACCTTGTATTTTATTAGCAAGCATATACGGCTAATATAGCGCTAAAGCGAACTCCAAATGCGAAGCAAACGCGATCCGCACCTACTAAACTCAACAAACAACATGAGAACATGCACATATGCAAATAATCTCAATATACAACATATAGCAACATAATGACTATATATGTCACATAGCAAATGCAACCAAACAACAAATGCAAACATCAACCAACTAACATCCATAACCAATGAATATTCATTCATATTCTTATTCTCATTATATGTTCAATGAAATGGTTTTCAATTTAAATCACATTTGATTTATTTACATTGGATTTACTAACATTCATTCTCAATTCAATTAGTTTACATTACTAATTAAATCCAATTCACTTTCAATTCTATTCAAATTTATTTACTTCTAATTTGAATTCAATTGCATAGCTTTCAATTTCATTAATTCACTTTCATTAATACTTAATGAATTACATAAAATCAACTAACAACCATATAACAACAAAATCACTTTGCATATATTCATTCATTTTTTTTTTATTCAACTTCTAATAACATTAGATTTTAAATGAATCAACACTTATATTCATTATTTCTTATCAACTTGATTTACATTTAATTGCTTAACATTCATTTAATTCAATTGCTAAAGTTGAATTTCATTCACATAACTCTTAAGTCATATTCCATTTAACTTTAAATTCACTTTACATTTTATTTACAACTCATATTCATAAATATAGTTTCACTTCTTATATATATAAGTTTATTTCACAATTGTACATCACTTTAATTATAATTCAATTCTTATAATTCATTTGCTTATACAATTATTCTTTAATTTGGATTATTCAAACAACCTAACAATCAACTTATACACTTTGATAATTTTGAAAAATTATTTCTTTCATATATAAAATATAATCGAGGTAAAATTATTTCATTTACCCAATTTAAAATCAATATTATGTCGAATTGTTCTATTCAAGTGTTTAGAAACCCCTTCGGCAAAGTTGTACATACCGTGCTGAGGAAGGTTCATATGCCACTCAATAAACCAATCATCACAATATAAAACAATTTCATATTCACTAACAAATACGCTCTCATAGCTATTATTACACTCAAACTCATTCTAGAGTACTACTGACTCTATCTCTAATGAGTAATACCCTACAGAACCATGGTTGTCGCTTAACCATATGCTCTGATACCAAATGTAACAGTACGGATTTTCGTTCTTTCGAAAATTCAACATCGATACTCACTTTATCGACTGCCGAGAAATCGAAGGCCGAAAACACGGAATGTTATGGGTTTTAAAAAGAATTTAAGAAAAGAAAGAAGAGAGAAAAAGAAGAAAGAAAAAGAAAAATAGAGGGAAAAGAAGATAGACAATTTTTAGAAAACAGAGAATTAGAAAAACAGAAGATAGAAAATTTTAAAAATAGAACGGGACAGAAAGGAAACAACAGAACAACAACAGAATCTCACAATTCGCAGCGGAACAACATATAATAATAAATGAATAATCTTTAAACAAAGAACTATATCAGTTATTACTTTACATCACATTTTATTACATCATATCATCACATCAGAGTGTACAACAACATACAACAACAACAATGCAGCGGAAAAAGAAATACTATATAAACTAGTAATACGCCATGCCATCCAGCTTGCCTCCAGCAACTCCAGAATATCCTGATAAACCTAACTCTTGACTGCCCGTGTGGAAATTGGTGGGCACCCAGAGTTTAGGAAGGAAAACAATAAACTCCGAGTCAGTCATGTGACTGGTGTGAGAACTCAAAACAGTTTATTTATCTTTAAAATCAAATAGAGGAATATTTTTAAATTCAATTCGCAATGCTTTTAAAAATGAGACTACCATAAGGCCTCCCGCACACACACACAATGCAAACGCAGAATCGGAGGAGATTTCTCCTTATGATAGTCAAAGATGCTTGATACGCATTTAAAATAACATTTGATATTATTACTAGTGCATAGTGTAGTAAATTCATTTCAAAAATAAAGATATAAATCTTAGCCAACATACGACCATTATCGTATGCCTACTATAGCTAACCATGTTCAATAGCAGGTTACCGCCACATTCCATAGCAGGTTATACAACTAAAACCGTACAAGTCACGTATTGTTTCTTTGGATTTCCAACGAATGATCAGGCCAAGGAACTTCCCATTGCCACATGAGAATGCCTCTGGATGGACATCCCCGAGAACCAAACCGGATCTCTACCAACACAAGGCCGGGTTACTCCTAACTGAGTAACAACTGACCGAATATGCCATCCCCCGGTCCTTTGGGACCTTTTCACCGAGCGCTCGTAATCAATTCACACAATCATAAAGTGTTTTCAACATGAGTAAGTATCTGGGCTCCATACCATGATACCACCCTTTTCCAGAAGGAAATGGACACATCCTAAAGGGTGCTACCCCTCATAACCTTGCTGCTTCTTTCCTGTTTTGACCATTCACGGTGTGTGAGGCTCGACGAATTCACGTCCACAAAAACATACTTTATACAAAAGCCATGCTTTGGGTCAACAAATGATCAACACAATGATCACAAGGATAGACGATCAAATAAACGATCCTATCACAAATAATCAACACAATGATCATTTCAGCATCACTCAGCATGTCACATTACCAAATTGGGAATATATCGCTGATAACTTCAACTATATAACCTTTGAGCTCGTACGTCTCAAAGAAGGGTGTTAAGCAAAGAATAAATTCTCCGCCACCAACAGAAATATATTTGAAAGAAATCGGCTTTACATCTCAATTTGTAATGTCAGACCTACAATCCATACAAGTCTGTTCCGGGCTCGAACAAAACCGAAGGCACTTCTTACGAAGCCCTTGCAATACGGGTATTCACAATCCCGATCGAATTTCCCATCACTTAAGGAATCTCTATACCAGGAGCTACCCAGTGCAGAGACAATCGATAGGTCATCCTATCGCTTTCACAAATACTCGGTCTTCAACACCGATCTTTAATGCAATTCACAACGACGTATCACATATTCGGAATGGGTTATACGACCCCATGGTCCTTTCCCGGTTAACCCGAATAGTGAGCGCTTATTCAAAAATAAGTGTGGCATTCACATTCAAACAAATCACATCAATTACCCATTCAAAGGGAAATATTGATAGTCGGTTATTGAACTATCAATTGATATGCATACATCACCAGATTCCAAATAATTTTCCAAAATATCTTTACAAGATATATAATTTTCACACTTCAAAAATAAATCAATATTTATTTTCAAACAATTTCCACTTTCACATATAAATTCCTTAGTGAATTTATATTTCAAAATATTCATGCATATATGATTTCAACTATCCATTTCAATTTATCTTCAAAAAGATAAATTCAATATATTCACTTTATATTGGAAAACAATTCCATACTTATTAAAAATAAGTAATTCAAATCTTTTATTTTCAACCTTGGAAAATATTCAATATACTTAAATCGAATTAAGTATATAATTCATTCTTTAAGGAAATCATTCACTTAAACATATTTACTTGGGCCAAAACGAATGTTGCGTAAAACATCGTTACGACAACCCAAAATCACTAGTATAGGGATTCGAATTTAAAATAGATATATAAATCCCAATACTAATCAAAAACATTTCCTTTCGGAAATCATTTACTATAACAACAGTGTTATAGTCCACTATTTCCTTCTATTTCTCGAAAACGTCTATTTCAACAATAAATGTTGAAATATATGGTTTCGAATCTCAACACCTTTTTAAAACATCGTTAGATCGTTTTAATTCAATTTAAACATCTCATTCAAACATTTCTTTAACATATTATTCACTATTCAAAAACGTGAATATACTACGTTAATCAATTTCATCATTTTATTCATTTTATTTCAAAGGATTATTCACAGTCAAAACGTGAATATAACTCCTTTAATAGGTTTCAACAATTTTCTTATCAAAATAAGTCATTTGCGAATTTATAAAACAACGTTTATAAATTCCATTTTTATTTATTTATAAAAACTTCTTTTTTTATAAATTCTTTTATTAACCTATTCCAGTTTATAACTAAATTATAAACTAAACGTTCATATTATAAGTTAAATACTTATAAAACGATTATTTTACAAAATCGTTCATTTAACTTCCCAAATTATTAATCTTAACTTATAAGATTGTTTATTTATCCAAAATTCATTCTTTCGATAACTTTATAAATTTCATAAACCTATTGCTTATAAAATTTCATTTATAACTTCACAGTTTATAATTTCATAAATTTCATTCATTTAGGAAATTCATTTTCACTACATTCAAACACTTATAAAAACTCGTTTTAAAATGTCCATAATTCAATTTATAAATATCCATTTATAAATCTCTTAATATAAATTAATTTATATTATTCTTTTAAACGTCTTTAAATTCCTTTAAAATTTCACCGTTCTCTTGATTTATAAAATAATCAAATTTTATAAATCTTATATTCAAACTTTTAATAATAAACTCAAAAATCCAGTTTAAACTATTTTATAAAATCATTGGTTCATATTTCTCAAAAACCAGCTTTTAACTATATTTCACAAAAACCATAATTTTATAACTTTAAAAATTATAACGTTTATTTATTTATAATGGATCAATTCCAAAAATATAGTATATTTTCAAAAATCACTTTAAAACCATTTTAAAATCCCAAAATCTGGGTCCAATGATGCTACATACCAAATAGTCAATCACGACTAACAACGATATCATATATCGATATGATAATCCATCAAATATCAAAATATCTGAAATAAAATAAATACTGTTGAGGAATCCAGTTGGATCCCTCCAACCTGTTTTCCTGCATCCAAAAACATTAGCACAATACCAATTTCGCTCCAGTACGAAATTATCGCGGTATATGTTCTTATTAAATATTATCCGCTTAATAACGGCGTAATAGGGTCTCATCCGCTAAACAAAAAATGCGGGAAATCAATCAACTGCAATATATACATATGCCAATATATATATATTGATATTATATATAATACCAATTTCACTGTTTATGAAATATTCGCGGTATATGTTTTTAATAAATAACATCCGCTTACTAACGGCGCATAATGTCTATTTTAACAATCAATAGATATCAATCATCATTCAAACATGCATTCAAATATTTTAAATCTAACTATTTAAAATAAAATCGAAACTGATTCGATTGAGTGAGAAGTTCTCACCTTGATTTTAATTTCCGTTTTAGCTTTTATTTCGAATAAAATTAAACGCGCGTTTAATTTTACCCGAAATTCTCACTAACTCCAAACGACTCCAAACCAACTCCATCGCGTAGTGCTCGTCCATACGATTCCAACGCAACTGAGTTTGCATTTTTTCGACCTCGTATGAAAAAGTTATGATTTTTACAAGTTTACTCGAATTTATTTATATAAATACAACATAAACTTAACTAATTTAAACCCACATCTCACCACAACCACTAGATCCATGCCTATTGAATCCAGGCCGTCCTTCCCCTCCATCTTCCTCACGCGTCCTCATCTCCAGGAAATCAAATGAGGCCGAACCCATAGCATACTATTAGGGTTAAATAATACTACCTCCACACTCATCAATAACTCGATCGGGGAACTCCATTGCGAAGGCCTCCTCCTCCACTACACTCGCCCCCCCCTAGGTGAAGCTCGGCCACCATATGCACGTGAAAATGCGTGCAAAAACTGATGCAAACGGCCCTCCATTGCACTCCCTCTGATGCTCCAAACTCCATCAAATCCGTATGGATTGAAAGCTCATCTCGTGCTCTTCATCTTTGCTTCAGAAAGTTTTTGATAATATTGCATGGATTTTGAGAAATTAGAGGATGAAGAAGATTAAGTTTCAGCCCTTGATTATGAAACTGGCGGCTACAACATAAAACTAGGGTTTATGATATTTTTTTTATTTATTTTTAATTTTGTGAAGAGAGAGGTGTATTTATAGAAAGAGCTAGCGTAAACACTATTCATCCCGGGAATTCCGAACTCCGATTTAGGCGCCGTAACCAGCGTACCTAGGGTTTATCCCGCGTTCCGGACACAATGGAACAGGTTTCGGAAGCTAATTCGGAAGTATGTGCGAGTTATGGCTGTAAACGCTCAATTTAAATTAAACCGATTTAAGTCGATTTCTAGGCGTTTTAATTTGTACCGGACAAACGGTAAATCCGATTGACTTGAAATTTGAAACCTTACAATAATATCACATTACGGATCCGATGAAACTGGTTTCGTCGAAATCCGAGACTTTTTGAAAAATGGCTATTTTGACTCGCCAAATTTAAATTAAAAACAATTCGATGCGTTTCGAGCTGCCACGATCAAACGATAACTCCGATTGACACGAAAATTGAAATCCGGTAATAACTAACTATTACGGATCCAATGAAACTGGTTTCGTTCAATTCTGAGACTGTTCAAAAATTGACTATTTTACAGTCGATTATTAAATATTAAAATATTCAATTTTCACAAATTAACTTTTAATTCGATTTTAAAAGTTCTAAAATATCGTTCAAACTCCAACATGATAAAATAAAATTTTACAAATCGTTTTCAATCATATTTAACTCAATTTTTTAATTATTTCCATAATTTAACATATTAAATTATCGATTTAATAATTCAATTAAATCCAAAAATTCAAATAAAAATTTATTCGACTAATAAATTCACTTATTAATATTTAAAATTAATTAAATATTCAAATTTAAATTATTAAAAATTCTGGGTCGTTACAATCTTTCCCCCTTAAAAGAATTTCGTCCTCGAAATTACAAGTAAGAAAAGTTATAGAATCTATTAACTTTCCAAAATCCATAATTAAACTTCTTACAATTCTTTACTAAGTTTTCAAATCATACTTAGTTATGTTTTCAAAAACAAACTATATCATTTAACTTTCAATTCCAAAATCAAAGTTATAGTTTTCAAAATTTTCCAATTTTCTCAAATTTTTCTAACGCCTTAAATTTTCGGAAAAATTCGCCATAGTCTCCTTTGCGCGGCTCGATCCGAAAAAAAAATGACAGTATATATATCACAAATATACATCTCATCAAGTAATGAGGCATCCCGAAGGGAAAAAAGTGTAAAAGTACGATATTTAATCCGAGATATGTACCTTATATTTTATTAGCAAGCATATACGGCTAATATAGCGCTAAAGCGAACTCCAAATGCGAAGCAAACGCGATCCGCACCTACTAAACTCAACAAACAACATGAGAACATGCACATATGCAAATAATCTCAATATACAACATATAGCAACATAATGACTATATATGTCACATAGCAAATGCAACCAAACAACAAATGCAAACATCAACCAACTAACATCCATAACCAATGAATATTCATTCATATTCTTATTCTCATTATATGTTCAATGAAATGGTTTTCAATTTAAATCACATTTGATTTATTTACATTGGATTTACTAACATTCATTCTCAATTCAATTAGTTTACATTACTAATTAAATCCAATTCACTTTCAATTCTATTCAAATTTATTTACTTCTAATTTGAATTCAATTGCATAGCTTTCAATTTCATTAATTCACTTTCATTAATACTTAATGAATTACATAAAATCAACTAACAACCATATAACAACAAAATCACTTTGCATATATTCATTCATTTTTTTTTATTCAACTTCTAATAACATTAGATTTTAAATGAATCAACACTTATATTCATTATTTCTTATCAACTTGATTTACATTTAATTGCTTAACATTCATTTAATTCAATTGCTAAAGTTGAATTTCATTCACATAACTCTTAAGTCATATTCCATTTAACTTTAAATTCACTTTACATTTTATTTACAACTCATATTCATAAATATAGTTTCACTTCTTATATATATAAGTTTATTTCACAATTGTACATCACTTTAATTATAATTCAATTCTTATAATTCATTTGCTTATACAATTATTCTTTAATTTGGATTATTCAAACAACCTAACAATCAACTTATACACTTTGATAATTTTGAAAAATTATTTCTTTCATATATAAAATATAATCGAGGTAAAATTATTTCATTTACCCAATTTAAAATCAATATTATGTCGAATTGTTCTATTCAAGTGTTTAGAAACCCCTTCGGCAAAGTTGTACATACCGTGCTGAGGAAGGTTCATATGCCACTCAATAAACCAATCATCACAATATAAAACAATTTCATATTCACTAACAAATACGCTCTCATAGCTATTATTACACTCAAACTCATTCTAGAGTACTACTGACTCTATCTCTAATGAGTAATACCCTACAGAACCATGGTTGTCGCTTAACCATATGCTCTGATACCAAATGTAACAGTACGGATTTTCGTTCTTTCGAAAATTCAACATCGATACTCACTTTATCGACTGCCGAGAAATCGAAGGCCGAAAACACGGAATGTTATGGGTTTTAAAAAGAATTTAAGAAAAGAAAGAAGAGAGAAAAAGAAGAAAGAAAAAGAAAAATAGAGGGAAAAGAAGATAGACAATTTTTAGAAAACAGAGAATTAGAAAAACAGAAGATAGAAAATTTTAAAAATAGAACGGGACAGAAAGGAAACAACAGAACAACAACAGAATCTCACAATTCGCAGCGGAACAACATATAATAATAAATGAATAATCTTTAAACAAAGAACTATATCAGTTATTACTTTACATCACATTTTATTACATCATATCATCACATCAGAGTGTACAACAACATACAACAACAACAATGCAGCGGAAAAAGAAATACTATATAAACTAGTAATACGCCATGCCATCCAGCTTGCCTCCAGCAACTCCAGAATATCCTGATAAACCTAACTCTTGACTGCCCGTGTGGAAATTGGTGGGCACCCAGAGTTTAGGAAGGAAAACAATAAACTCCGAGTCAGTCATGTGACTGGTGTGAGAACTCAAAACAGTTTATTTATCTTTAAAATCAAATAGAGGAATATTTTTAAATTCAATTCGCAATGCTTTTAAAAATGAGACTACCATAAGGCCTCCCGCACACACACACAATGCAAACGCAGAATCGGAGGAGATTTCTCCTTATGATAGTCAAAGATGCTTGATACGCATTTAAAATAACATTTGATATTATTACTAGTGCATAGTGTAGTAAATTCATTTCAAAAATAAAGATATAAATCTTAGCCAACATACGACCATTATCGTATGCCTACTATAGCTAACCATGTTCAATAGCAGGTTACCGCCACATTCCATAGCAGGTTATACAACTAAAACCGTACAAGTCACGTATTGTTTCTTTGGATTTCCAACGAATGATCAGGCCAAGGAACTTCCCATTGCCACATGAGAATGCCTCTGGATGGACATCCCCGAGAACCAAACCGGATCTCTACCAACACAAGGCCGGGTTACTCCTAACTGAGTAACAACTGACCGAATATGCCATCCCCCGGTCCTTTGGGACCTTTTCACCGAGCGCTCGTAATCAATTCACACAATCATAAAGTGTTTTCAACATGAGTAAGTATCTGGGCTCCATACCATGATACCACCCTTTTCCAGAAGGAAATGGACACATCCTAAAGGGTGCTACCCCTCATAACCTTGCTGCTTCTTTCCTGTTTTGACCATTCACGGTGTGTGAGGCTCGACGAATTCACGTCCACAAAAACATACTTTATACAAAAGCCATGCTTTGGGTCAACAAATGATCAACACAATGATCACAAGGATAGACGATCAAATAAACGATCCTATCACAAATAATCAACACAATGATCATTTCAGCATCACTCAGCATGTCACATTACCAAATTGGGAATATATCGCTGATAACTTCAACTATATAACCTTTGAGCTCGTACGTCTCAAAGAAGGGTGTTAAGCAAAGAATAAATTCTCCGCCACCAACAGAAATATATTTGAAAGAAATCGGCTTTACATCTCAATTTGTAATGTCAGACCTACAATCCATACAAGTCTGTTCCGGGCTCGAACAAAACCGAAGGCACTTCTTACGAAGCCCTTGCAATACGGGTATTCACAATCCCGATCGAATTTCCCATCACTTAAGGAATCTCTATACCAGGAGCTACCCAGTGCAGAGACAATCGATAGGTCATCCTATCGCTTTCACAAATACTCGGTCTTCAACACCGATCTTTAATGCAATTCACAACGACGTATCACATATTCGGAATGGGTTATACGACCCCATGGTCCTTTCCCGGTTAACCCGAATAGTGAGCGCTTATTCAAAAATAAGTGTGGCATTCACATTCAAACAAATCACATCAATTACCCATTCAAAGGGAAATATTGATAGTCGGTTATTGAACTATCAATTGATATGCATACATCACCAGATTCCAAATAATTTTCCAAAATATCTTTACAAGATATATAATTTTCACACTTCAAAAATAAATCAATATTTATTTTCAAACAATTTCCACTTTCACATATAAATTCCTTAGTGAATTTATATTTCAAAATATTCATGCATATATGATTTCAACTATCCATTTCAATTTATCTTCAAAAAGATAAATTCAATATATTCACTTTATATTGGAAAACAATTCCATACTTATTAAAAATAAGTAATTCAAATCTTTTATTTTCAACCTTGGAAAATATTCAATATACTTAAATCGAATTAAGTATATAATTCATTCTTTAAGGAAATCATTCACTTAAACATATTTACTTGGGCCAAAACGAATGTTGCGTAAAACATCGTTACGACAACCCAAAATCACTAGTATAGGGATTCGAATTTAAAATAGATATATAAATCCCAATACTAATCAAAAACATTTCCTTTCGGAAATCATTTACTATAACAACAGTGTTATAGTCCACTATTTCCTTCTATTTCTCGAAAACGTCTATTTCAACAATAAATGTTGAAATATATGGTTTCGAATCTCAACACCTTTTTAAAACATCGTTAGATCGTTTTAATTCAATTTAAACATCTCATTCAAACATTTCTTTAACATATTATTCACTATTCAAAAACGTGAATATACTACGTTAATCAATTTCATCATTTTATTCATTTTATTTCAAAGGATTATTCACAGTCAAAACGTGAATATAACTCCTTTAATAGGTTTCAACAATTTTCTTATCAAAATAAGTCATTTGCGAATTTATAAAACAACGTTTATAAATTCCATTTTTATTTATTTATAAAAACTTCTTTTTTTATAAATTCTTTTATTAACCTATTCCAGTTTATAACTAAATTATAAACTAAACGTTCATATTATAAGTTAAATACTTATAAAACGATTATTTTACAAAATCGTTCATTTAACTTCCCAAATTATTAATCTTAACTTATAAGATTGTTTATTTATCCAAAATTCATTCTTTCGATAACTTTATAAATTTCATAAACCTATTGCTTATAAAATTTCATTTATAACTTCACAGTTTATAATTTCATAAATTTCATTCATTTAGGAAATTCATTTTCACTACATTCAAACACTTATAAAAACTCGTTTTAAAATGTCCATAATTCAATTTATAAATATCCATTTATAAATCTCTTAATATAAATTAATTTATATTATTCTTTTAAACGTCTTTAAATTCCTTTAAAATTTCACCGTTCTCTTGATTTATAAAATAATCAAATTTTATAAATCTTATATTCAAACTTTTAATAATAAACTCAAAAATCCAGTTTAAACTATTTTATAAAATCATTGGTTCATATTTCTCAAAAACCAGCTTTTAACTATATTTCACAAAAACCATAATTTTATAACTTTAAAAATTATAACGTTTATTTATTTATAATGGATCAATTCCAAAAATATAGTATATTTTCAAAAATCACTTTAAAACCATTTTAAAATCCCAAAATCTGGGTCCAATGATGCTACATACCAAATAGTCAATCACGACTAACAACGATATCATATATCGATATGATAATCCATCAAATATCAAAATATCTGAAATAAAATAAATACTGTTGAGGAATCCAGTTGGATCCCTCCAACCTGTTTTCCTGCATCCAAAAACATTAGCACAATACCAATTTCGCTCCAGTACGAAATTATCGCGGTATATGTTCTTATTAAATATTATCCGCTTAATAACGGCGTAATAGGGTCTCATCCGCTAAACAAAAAATGCGGGAAATCAATCAACTGCAATATATACATATGCCAATATATATATATTGATATTATATATAATACCAATTTCACTGTTTATGAAATATTCGCGGTATATGTTTTTAATAAATAACATCCGCTTACTAACGGCGCATAATGTCTATTTTAACAATCAATAGATATCAATCATCATTCAAACATGCATTCAAATATTTTAAATCTAACTATTTAAAATAAAATCGAAACTGATTCGATTGAGTGAGAAGTTCTCACCTTGATTTTAATTTCCGTTTTAGCTTTTATTTCGAATAAAATTAAACGCGCGTTTAATTTTACCCGAAATTCTCACTAACTCCAAACGACTCCAAACCAACTCCATCGCGTAGTGCTCGTCCATACGATTCCAACGCAACTGAGTTTGCATTTTTTCGACCTCATATGAAAAAGTTATGATTTTTACAAGTTTACTCGAATTTATTTATATAAATACAACATAAACTTAACTAATTTAAACCCACATCTCACCACAACCACTAGATCCATGCCTATTGAATCCAGGCCGTCCTTCCCCTCCATCTTCCTCACGCGTCCTCATCTCCAGGAAATCAAATGAGGCCGAACCCATAGCATACTATTAGGGTTAAATAATACTACCTCCACACTCATCAATAACTCGATCGGGGAACTCCATTGCGAAGGCCTCGTCCTCCACTACACTCGCCCCCCCCCCCCCTAGGTGAAGCTCGGCCACCATATGCACGTGAAAATGCGTGCAAAAACTGATGCAAACGGCCCTCCATTGCACTCCCTCTGATGCTCCAAACTCCATCAAATCCGTATGGATTGAAAGCTCATCTCGTGCTCTTCATCTTTGCTTCAGAAAGTTTTTGATAATATTGCATGGATTTTGAGAAATTAGAGGATGAAGAAGATTAAGTTTCAGCCCTTGATTATGAAACTGGCGGCTACAACATAAAACTAGGGTTTATGATATTTTTTATTTTATTTTTAATTTTGTGAAGAGAGAGGTGTATTTATAGAAAGAGCTAGCGTAAACACTATTCATCCCGGGAATTCCGAACTCCGATTTAGGCGCCGTAACCAGCGTACCTAGGGTTTATCCCGCGTTCCGGACACAATGGAACAGGTTTCGGAAGCTAATTCGGAAGTATGTGCGAGTTATGGCTGTAAACGCTCAATTTAAATTAAACCGATTTAAGTCGATTTCTAGGCGTTTTAATTTGTACCGGACAAACGGTAAATCCGATTGACTTGAAATTTGAAACCTTACAATAATATCACATTACGGATCCGATGAAACTAGTTTCGTCGAAATCCGAGACTTTTTGAAAAATGGCTATTTTGACTCGCCAAATTTAAATTAAAAACAATTCGATGCGTTTCGAGCTGCCACGATCAAACGATAACTCCGATTGACACGAAAATTGAAATCCGGTAATAACTAACTATTACGGATCCAATGAAACTGGTTTCGTTCAATTCTGAGACTGTTCAAAAATTGACTATTTTACAGTCGATTATTAAATATTAAAATATTCAATTTTCACAAATTAACTTTTAGTTCGATTTTAAAAGTTCTAAAATATCGTTCAAACTCCAACATGATAAAATAAAATTTTACAAATCGTTTTCAATCATATTTAACTCAATTTTTTAATTATTTCCATAATTTAACATATTAAATTATCGATTTAATAATTCAATTAAATCCAAAAATTCAAATAAAAATTTATTCGACTAATAAATTCACTTATTAATATTTAAAATTAATTAAATATTCAAATTTAAATTATTAAAAATTCTGGGTCGTTACAGGTATTTTCATTAGTCAAGAAAAGTATGTTAGGGATCTAGTTAGTAAGTTTGGTATGACCATTGTGAGTGGAAAACCCACTCCTATGGCAACCAATGAAGCCTTGAATAAAGAAAACATGTCAAAGATGTTGATTAAAAACTATATATGGGAATGATTGGATCGCTACTCAATATAACTACGAGTAGACCCGATATCATGCATAGTGTTTGTCTCTATGTAAGATATCAATATCAACCCAAAGATACCCATTTAAAAGCTGTTAAACGTATCCTATGATATGTTAAACACATTTTAGACTATGGCCTATTTTATCCCAAAAAATGATTCATTTGATTTAATCTTACATTGTGATGCTGACTATGCTGGTTGTAAATCAGACCAAAAAAGTACAAGTGGAACTCGTCACTTTTTAGGACATTCTCTAGTTTTCTGCTTTAGTAAAAAGAAAAATACTATCTCATTATCAACAACTAAAGCAGAATATATCTCTACTGCTTTGGTTTGTTCTCAAGTAATCTATATGCAACAGACCCTAAAGGATTTTAGATTAAATATTTCAAAATCATCGATTTATTGTGACAATACAAGTACAATAATTTTATCCAAAAATCCTTCTCATCATGGAAGAACAAAACATATTGATATTAGACGTCATTTTCTTAGAGATAATATAAGTAAATAGATTATTTCTCTTGAATTTATCAACACTAAGAATCAAATAGCTAATATTCTGACCAAATCCTTGAATCAATCAACCTTTATTAAATTAAAAAGAGAACTAGGTATTTGTTCTATAACTGAGTTATAGTATATAGATACAGTAACATATATATTTAAATAAATAAAGAAAAACAAAATTGTTAAAATTTTCAAAGGGATGTTGACATGCCCCTACCCCCATGTCGACATATAACGGTAAAATTTAAAGTTTTGATATTCCTTCTAAAATCAGTTTGTGGTTATATAATCACAACATTTCGAATTTTCTATCTTCTTACTTCATTTTCTCTTTAATAAACTTCTAAAAATATAAAATAATGGTCTCCTCTTCTAAATCGAACCAAAATGCAACCTTTTCCCGCCCTTCTCCTAATTCTGGTCCATTTCAACGAACTACATTGGCTTGAGTAATGAAGATTGAAGAAACCATGAAGAATTTTTTGCAAATGCTGAGTGAATTACAAGTCACACAAATAAGGATGCCAAAGGAATAAAAGAAACAGGACAAGATTCTTAGAAATTTGCAAAAATTTCTAATGAATAATCATGCAGACCCTATTGTGATTGAAGAAGATTCCTCTAACATACATATTCATAATCCATTAGAGAACGACGAAGAAGAAGAAGAGGAAGAAGCGCAAATGGACGAAGACGATAAAGTTATTTACGTTAGAGAAGTCTATTTTGACAAAAATAGTAATTTGGTCGAACAACATGGAAACTTTTGTTTCCATTACCCTAATGTTCGATTCACAAGTCACCAATTGTCAAGGACTCTCGTTAGAATGTTATTATATTAATGTTTTTCTGTTTTGTGTACTTGTATATATTTGTGTCTATATATGTGTAATATAACATCAAATATAATAAAACTAGATTTTTGTTTCGCTTATTATACTTCGTTATTAGCATTTAGTTCCATAGTATTAGTTTAAGTTGGAGTTATGTAGTTTAGGCTTAGTTTTGATTGATGATAAAGGGAAGAATCATAAAATAGGTTAGATAGACTTAGATTTAGGAGGACTTATTGGAATAAGAGGGAGTTGGAGCAGAATCAAAATTTGTTGGAGTAGATTTTATAAACAAAGGTTATCATCATCAAAAAGGAGGAGATTGTTAGTTCCTGAGATGATGGTTTTGATGACAACAAACTTACGATTTGTTATAGAAAATAAATACTAATATTCTAGTCTAGATATATATGTATATGCAGGATATATATATATATATATATATATATATATATATATATATATATATATATATATGCAGGTAATAAGAATGAAGACTGTATAGCATAAAGATTCAAGACTGAGTATAGGGATTCAAGACTGACGAATTCAAGACTAAAGAAATCAAGACTAAAGACTCATGAGTATCAAGAGTTCAAGATATCAAGAGTGTCAAGAGTTCAAGATATCAAGATAAGTAATAGAGTCTAGATTTATGTTAAAACTTCATAATAGCACTAAAATCTTTATTCGGGTTTTAATTGTGGAATGAAATCCACCTTCTCGCTTTAATAGTAGGATGGAACCCACGATCTCTTTAGTGGGATGGAACCCACGACCTTCTCTAGTGGAATGGAATCCATGAAATTTTCAAACCAATTTATTTTTTCAAAAAAATATCTTTTTAAAGTCATCTCTATCAATTTAAATATTTTAGCCTTAATTCAAAAAAAAACTATTTTTAATCATATCAATTTCAAAATCATCTCTTGTTTTTTAAACCATATCTTGATTTTAATATTTTAGCTTTAATATATTTTAAAGAAATCTATATTTAGTTTTTAACATTACTTCTATATTATAGATAATATATTTTAAGATTACTTTCTAAAAATCTTTTACAAGTTTAAACTATATTCAAAATGGTTTACAAAGTTTAGAAATTGTTTTGACAAGTTTTAGAATAGAAATCATTGTAAAGCAAAATCTATTTTCAAAATTAACATAAGCATGTCGCCATCCCTCATCCCTCCATGTCGACATGGTAGCCATAGAATTTAAAATTCAAATTTTTAAAAGAAGCATCTATTCGTCGTAACCTTTCACGAATGGACATGACCGTCGTTCTCCTATAAATACCAGCTGTTTTCAACGAATTTTAAGTTAGTTTTCCTTCATTTCTTCACTCCTTCTTCTCCACTCAAATATTTTCTTATATTTCAAATGCTTTAACAAAATTCTGCTGAAATTCTAAGTGAATCAAATTGAATCATCTCTACTTTGATTCTCTGCCACTATCTTTCAAAGATCTCAGTGCTATTCAAATTTATAAGATCATTTGTAATCAAAGATCGAAGTGTATCGAGTCTCTTTCTATTAAATTCTGATTGGAAACGGTGTGATTGTGGCCTGTAAATCAATTGGTGTGATTGTAGCCCATAATCAATTAGGTAATCTTGTAGCCTGGTTAAATCAAGAGAGTTTGCCTTAGACTCGGAGATAGGAGGGTGTATCTCGTGGCCTTGAATTCTAGGTTGTAATATCGACATTATATTTGAAAAGAAACTCGCACAAAAAATTGTGTGGGACGATGTAGGGTAACTCCAAACCAGTATGAAATTCCAGCGTGTTCTTTCCTTTACCGCTTTTATTTACTATTTGCATCTGTGTCTGATTCTGTGATTGTCTCTGTGTTTGTGAAATTGCATCTGTATGTGTTTAATTTGAAAAGATTTCAAAAATTCCACAAAATCCATTAAACACTATTCACTCCCCTCTAGTGTTAATCCAACTTTAAGATCCGTAATCCGCATTTCCTACACTATTCAGGAAGGGTAGGCATGTCCTGAGTAGTAGAGGTGTAATTAAAGCAGCCTTGGTATATTTTCTCTAGATGTGTACTGTACGAAAGGTAGACCCTGAAAGTAACTAAAAAGGCTAAATATTACTTAGGATCGTGTAATGTGGAATATAGTTAAATCTAAATGTGGAAACAAATGATAATAGCAAAGTAAATAACAATAAAACAAGCATGGTAGGAATTTTTATGCTGGTTCAAACTTTCCGTTCTACGTCCAGTCTCAGACTCCTTCCGGAATTTCAACTACAACAACCCTCGATTAACCCGGAGGAAAAGGTTTACACTGCCTGAGCAACCGAACAGGACTTCACCCGCCTAAGCAACCGAATAGGACTTCAATACAAATAACAAAGGTATCTGACTGTAGTGTGTTCTTAAATAACACTGATAAGTCAATTGAGTACAATCTTCCTATAATCTTCTCCTTAATGATATATAGGGATGTGCTATGAGAAATGTGGAAGATAAAGTGATCAAAGATTAAAGTATGTAAGTAATTTGAGTGCAATTTTAAAGTTTGAGAATAGATGAGAATTCAAGAGTGCTAAAAGTAATTTCGGTGAGTTGTTTGTTGAATTCTATAATCTATTAATAGTATATAAGGAGTTGCATCTATAAATGAAAAGTTATATTGAAAAGAATGGATACAACCGTTGATTTCAAAAATGTTTCTCTTGGTGAAGTGAAGTGTCTTTTCAAAAAAAATAGTAGTTGGATATATTCAGACGTCTGAATAAAAAAAATCAGACTTCTGAATTAGATTGAAATGCAAAGAGCAAAGAAATAGTTCATTTCTGGCCTTATTCGGACGTTTGAATATTTTCATTCAGACGTCTGAATATTGTGAAAACAATATTTATATTGTAGCACTCAGACGTCTGAATGTATGGTTTCAGACGTCTGAGTTTGCTCTTTTGTGGATGTATGAGCATGTGTGTGCATGTGTGTATATACATTTATATATATATCGTTTAAGGAGAGATTTTAACAAAATTTCTAAGTAAAGTACAGACTCTAGACACATAATATACAGCTTTAAACATATGTAGATGAATCTGCAATAAATCTCTTGCAAATATGGTTAGTATACACATAACATTTTATATAAGTTGTTATAATCAAAATCGAGATTCCAACATTCTCCCCCTTTTTGATGATGACAACTATATAAAATTAATAAACTAGTAAAGTATTGTTACTCCCCCTGTTAATATGCACAATTTAAATTTCTCCCCCTTTATCATCGACAAAAAGAAAGAACATGAATGATAGTAGATAATTCATTTCATTAAGGCAAACAAAGTAGTAGATAATAATACATAAATAGATAATGTTTTAGAAATTTCTCATACAACTAGGCAATAAAGTTAACAAGCAAAACATAAGAAAATTTCTCATACAACTAGACTAAGATAATTAAAATTGGCTTGAAAGAGATGGATCATTGTGATTAGAACTTGAGCTTGAGGAAGACCATTCAAATGGAGACGGATTGTAAGCTTGAGTGGATGAAGAACCGGAACAAGAAATTCGATCCCATAATTTATTGAGAAAGCCTTTGATAGAGTTGAATTTTCTTTCCGTCTTCTTCTTAAGTGCCTTTATGTCCCGATGAATCTTTGATTGATTTCGGGAGAGAGTGATGATGGCTTGTCTTGAAGAAATATCCGAGACAATTTCTTGGATGGTGTCATCATCCTCCTCCTCTTCTTCATGTTAAGTATGAAAAGAAGAAGCAATACTAGTGTCTTGAGGTTGAGGAACACCTTGTTGAACATTTTGCGGCCATTGGTGGAAGGAAATAATTTGTTGAGAAGGAGGCCGTATAGGAAGACCCATCAATCCTAAAGTTTTAGCGCCTAACTCACTAATACTTGTAAAATCGGAGTCAAACATTGGTACACTGATATTTAGGAGAATGCGCATAATATAGGCACCATAATGAATGGTTCTATACTTCCTTCGGATTGTGATGTCTTGGAATTCATCCAAAATAATTTTCGCCCAATTCACTTGTTGATTAGAGTAGATAGAATAAAGTGCTTGGAAGTTTTCTTTATACACTTTTTCATAACTACCCATCCTTGGTTGGAGAGAACGAATAAGTGCACGGTGAATTAGCCTAGCTTGTGGCCTTAAGGAGGTAGATTTTAAATTGCCCAAATTTATAAGTTGATCGGACAAAAATTAATGTGAAACTTCATCCTGATGTTCCATATCAACTTCAATTTTATTAATATCAATTCCTTGATAAGGGCAATTTAAAATATGACCTAGTCGTTGTAAAAGTAAGAAGATTCTTACGCCACAAACTAACGGCCAAACACAATCTTGACGGTTTTGAGGATTTTGATGATCTAAATTTAAGTTTGCAAGAAAAGTTTAATCATAAGATGATTAATCTTAACATTGTTAGGAGTACACCCAATCAAGTTGTCGAAGTGAAATTGCTTCGCTAACTCTCTAATATGATAAGCTACGAAATCCGAAAATTTCATGAATGCTCCTTCGAAGATGTTGGAATTCTTCATAGAATTAAATCGAGAAACAACAACACCGTTCCATAGCCATTGCCGAATTTGGTCTTCGGATGGTCCGGAAGCTGATTCTCTAGTTCTCTTTGATCTTGGTGCCATTGAAGACTTGAAGGAAGGTTAAAATCTTTGAGGAAGATAAAAATGGGGGCTAAGGTTCTGAAGTAAGAGGGAAAGAAGTGAAAAAGACATTATATAGAGGGTGAAAAGGCAGGGGTAAAAAGGTAATAAGAATAAATAAGAATAGTGTAAAAAATATGCTGAGAAGAAATTCAACCGTCTGAAATATTTGATTCAGACCTGAATTGATTTGAATTGCAACCTGCAAGGAATTAGTTCAAAAATGGTCTAATTCAGACGTCTGTTATTTTTGATTCTGACATCTGAATCTGGGGTAAAAAATTCTGTTATGAAGATTCATACGTCTGTTTATACTAATTCAGACGTCTGAATTTTGTACAGAGGCACATATAGCCCTTTTTGAGAATAAAAACAATATATATTATTGAATAATTTTTAAATATTACAGATTTTAGAATAAACAGAATCAAATTAACATATTATATAAACAACAAGAGATAATTAAATAGATTTTGAAGAAAAGGATGGAGTATGATATGATTCTTCTTCAACTTTGGTGTTCTCTACAAATGGTCGAAGTGGAGACTATCTGTTACCATGTTTCCAAGAATTTGGAGTTGTCGGTGGACGTTGTGGTGATGGTTCCCAAGGATTGCGACGACTTGGAGAACGAGCTGAAGACGATTGATGAACAGTATCCTTTGATGAAGAACCACGTAACTTTAACGCTACTTGTTCCAGAAAGCTAAGCCGTTTGACATTAACTCTTTGATCATAGTACAATTCACGTTGTAAGTATAATGTTTCTTTCTGATAGTGATGAATATCATCGATTTTTGCTTTTGTGGACGGTGATCCAAAAAAGAGAGACCGTCTTGTTTTTTTAGTTGGAGGAGTATATCCAGTATGAGTTGAGGGTGGAACAATCGGAACCGGTTCATATATTGGAGTAGGAGTTGGTAGATTTTTCGATTCCGAGGAAGGAGAGGTGTAAGATAGCTCAGATGACTCAGAGTTATATTGAGATGACATGATTGAACAGTAATTTTTGAAATGTTTAAAAGAAAGTTGAATAAATTGTTGGCGAAAAGAATTAAGAAATGCAGAGAATATATAGGTAGAAACTAGTTAAATTTAGAGAGGATAATGTATGTTAAAAGAAAAATGGCCATAGGAAAAAGAGGAGAGAATGGAAGGTACATAAGAATTCAATAACAACCTTATATTTCAAAAAACAATAGACAGTGAAGTGGTAGTGTAGAGGACTATCGAGTATGAGGTCTTGAGTTTGAGTGCTAGACGACACTTTTTATATATTTTATTTTGAAAGAAGCCATGAATTTAAAATAAAGTATATATATATATATATTAAAAATTTGAACTTATAAATCTTTAAAAGAGTCGATTCCGAGTTTTCGTCTTAGATTGATGAAAGTATTTTCATTTAGTGGTTTTGTAAAGATATCCGCCAATTGTTTGTCAGAGGACACAAATTCTAGATTTATCAAATCTCTTTCAATATTATCACGAAGAAAATGATGACGAATGTCAATATGTTTTGTTCGTGAATGATTTACAGGATTTTTAGATAAATTTATAGTACTAGAATTATCACAATAAATAGTTGATTTACTTAAATTAAAACCAAAATCTTGTAATGTTTGTTGCATATAGATAACTTGAGCACATGCCAAAGCTGCAGAAATATACTCTGTTTCATGTGTCGATAATGAAACACAATTTTGTTTCTTACTAAACCAAGATACAAGAGATCGTCTAATGAAGTGACAAGTCCCACTTGTACCTTTTCTATCTGTTCGGCTTCCTCCAAAATCAGCATCACTATATGACACTAATTCAAAAGGACATTCCTTTGGATAGAATAATCCAAAGTCCTTGGTTTTATTAAGATACCGTAGTATGCGTTTCACTGCTCGTAAGTGTGATTCTTTGGGATATGCTTGAAATCGTACACACAAGAAAACACTCATCATTATGTCAGGTCTACTAGCTGTTAAATATAGTAACGATCCAATCATACATCGATATAATTTTTGGTCAATACTTTTACCACTTTCATCATTATCAAGATGTATGGTTGTACTCATAGGAGTTGGTTTGGTAGAAGTATTTTCCATATCAAAGCATTTAATTAGATTGTTACAATATTTTTCTCGATTTATAAAAGTACCATTTTCTAATTATTTTATTTGTAAGCCAAGAAAATAATTTAACTCACCCATATGTGACATTTCAAATTCTCTAGTCGTTAAATTAGAAAAATCTTGACATAATTTTTCATTTGTAGATCCAAAAATAATATCATCAACATATATTTGAATAATTAAAATATCCTGCTTATTTCTTTTAATAAAAAGAGTTTGATCAACCTTTCCAATTTCAAAACCAGAATCTATTAAATATCTTTTAAGACGATCGTACCAAGCAGGGGGTGCTTGTTTCAAACTGTATAAGGCCTTTTTAAGTTTATAAACATGGTTAGGAATTGTTCGTGTACGAATAAGGAAATTGTTCGATTTTGATTATAACAGACCCTTACATTATCATGTATGGAATCCATTTCCCAATATGTGCCTTTCGGACTTGATTGTATACTATATATATTGGAATGTAATTAATATAACCATTTCGGTCAAAATTCAAAATTTATTTTAAACCCTCATCGGTATTATGTTCTATTTGAAATGGCTTGGTTATCGTAAGGTAAAATCTCGCCCCTGTTTATGTGTGGCTTGGTCTTACAAGATATCTTCATTTTGAAAGGTTTTATAATATTAAAAATCCATTTGATCTGTGTTTCTTACGTTGGTTTACCAAATTGACCAGGGTGTTATTTGCTTATAATGCTTTGGTCAAGCCAAACATGTTTTTCAGATTTAGTTTGGATGCTTTGGAGCTTCAGGAGACGAGCTAAATGCCTTCAAGACGTATCACGTATATTTTATTTCTGCTGCATTGGTTATTTATATTTATCAGTATTTGTGAGGACATATTGTTATAACTGTCTAGTTGATGGTAGATTATTGTACTTTGATTGATGTATGTATATTACAGTTTCATCTGCAAAGATCTGTTGTATATTATATATTACACGTCATGATGTGAGATTCTATTCTATCTCTTATTTCTTTTCCCCCAACAAACTGTCTTTTCGGCATTTTGATGCTCAACCTTTTTGGATTGAAAAGACGAATCACTACAGACAACATTTAGAATTGACTACGGTTGAAAGATAAAATGTTCCCAATACACAATCAAATACCAACAGTATTAGATGGCCCATCCACCTGCATATCCGCCGCCTTACCCATCAACCTACCAACCACCCGATTTCTAGTTTTATATCAACGTATTTCGATATTTTAATTTCTAATTTTATTATCATTGTCTTCTTTTGTATTTCTAGTTTTTAGTGGTGATTTTATTGCAATTTCTAGCGATCAATAAAAAAAAATCTGTTTAAATTATATTATTTAAGTGCTTAATTGTTATAAAATAACGAAAATAGAATGAAACGATAAAAAACAAATTATTTAGAACAAAAAAAATTAAAATAACAATTTCAAATGTCCCTTTAGTATCATAAGATTCATGGTGTGTTCTTTTTTTAAACGAAGGGGCAAATAGAAAAGGATGAGAAAGGGGTAAGTTCGCGAAAGGGGAATGCATTTTTTTTCGAAAGGGGCAACGCGAAAGGGGCAAAATTATTATTTATATTATTATCTTATTCGTGTTAATTATTTTTAATAAAATAGATATATACTGAGTACATAATACATATACCGAATACATAGTTCATAATTCAAAATGCAGAATACAAAATACGAAATACAAAACAGAATCTACAGATACAAACTACAGGAAGAATGCATAATAAAAAATACAGACAATTCTTAACGTAATCCAGCAGCAACTAGTTCGTTTCGTATGGTATTTGGAACAAATGCCATAGCAGTTGTTGTTGCAGTTCTTTGAACTTGTTCAATATCATTATTTTCACAGTTCCGAATGCTATAATACTCTTCCAGATATTCTTCGGGCACCAGATCTGGATTATCGTCATATGCCATAAAATCAGGATCTCCGGCGTTTGTACCTTCGTATGAAATTGTGAATAACCATTATAGCAGTGACAATTTGTACCTGAACATCATACGGGTATGTTGGCATGTTACGTGAGATTGCAAATTTTTTCTTCCAAATTCCTAAAGTTCTTTGGACTGTCATACGCAAACTCGAACGGTAGTAGTTGAAAATTTCATTTTCTGACTTGGTTCATTCTGTGTATCATTGAAATCTGTAATATCGTATCTTAAACAGCGATAAGCAGGTAAATATCCTTCCAATAGTGGATACCCTGAATCCATTAAATAATATTGTCCTCTTGGAGGATGCGGAAAATTCAAACTTGGAGTATTTACAACTCCACGAAAGATTCTAGCATCATGGGTAATTCCTTCCCACCCTGCCCTTACGAACGTAAATGTCAAGTCAAAGTCACATGCAACCCTTATATTCTGTGTAGGAACACCTCTACGTCCTACAATTCGTTGCATGTCTGCTTGAGGAACATGAGTAATTACATGTGTATCATCAATAGCTCCAATATAATTTCTAAAGAATGAGTAACATCGTGGTGATGAACTGATCTGTTCTGGAATTCTATTAAATTGAGGATCTATCGGCCTAATAATATCCACAAACATTAACAAAACAAAATTCAGAACTTTATGAAAATAACGGCTAACCGTGTTAAGTGATCGTTGAGATCTTTCAACAACCTACCGTACAGGAATAGCCAAAGCAATTGTATATAGAAAGATGTATATTGTTTCTTTAATTGTAACGTGTGCCGCCGGCTGCAAAGCATAACTTTCCAACCGCTCATAAGACGGCATAAAACAAAGCCTTTTCATTCAGAAATTTCGTTGACACCGCTCTGCATGGCCTGAAGCATATTATTAACCCAATAAATACCGTTAACTTCAGAATTATGTATCCGGCTCGTTTGAGGTCCACATATAGTCTAAGAAACTTAATATCTTGTAAATCTTCAAAATCAGAATCATCACTTTCTTCATTTGGATCTGCTATTATAGATGAAGAAAGTAGAAGAGAAGAGAGTAAAATGAGATGATGAAGAAGACGAAAATAGTGGAAAATATATAGAAGAGGTAGTTCGGATGAATCGTTGTAGAAAGCCGTTCGCGTCCACTTCGCGTTGGACACGAACCGCTCCCAATGATGTTCATCCCAACTAAGCAAACTGGTGGATCCCGGGTTCAAAAAGTTTCTTTTTCATGCCTACCCTTTCGCTGTTGTTAACCCATATCAATTTTTTTTTTTCAGTGCCTTTAATAGTTCCCGCCTCCAAATCTCTGTTCTGAGCAAAAAAAAAAAAAAAAAAACCGCAGTTGTCTATTCTCTCGGAATACGTGGCCTCTTTCCCCTTTTTCTCTCCCAACCCATTTTTGTTCCTCGTCGAACAAACCATGGCTTCGTATTCGTACCGTTCTTCCTCGATTATTCCCAAAACATGGTTCCTTTTTGAATCATATTTATTTTATAAAGAGCCACATTAGTCTTAGTTGCAAATTTTCCTCTAATTCCACCGAAGCTGGTAACTTTATCAAAAGATCCGATCTTTTCCGCTAATTTTAAGCCAGGTGATCTGGATTTATCAACGATGGCGTCGGTAAGCATCTATATCCTCTCCTTATGCTGTTAATTTTATGTTAAACAAAGATGAAACTGGAAAATTGTTAAATATACATTCCATCTTGAACTATTGCACTTCCAATTTGAAGTGCATAAGTATAAAGTGGGATGCATTTAACATGTCTCTAAAGTTAAGCTTGCGCATACACTACAGTTCAGTTGCCCCCTACTAATTGATCCAAATGAATTCAGTCCAGTTACTTTTGTTTACTTTCAACGGACTATGTTTACATCAAAACAGTTTTCTGACATACGCCCATTGACTACAAAGGAAAAATAAAAATGCTGGCCGATTCAATGATTAAGCGTGCATCTCCGCCAGCTGCTTGATTTCACACGTGATTTTTTTTTTCTTTTTTGGGAAAATACTCCCAACAGTTAGAACGGAGTACTATATTAATTCACAAAGTTTTGAATTTGAAGTATGGGCCTGTATAAACTTTCAATGACAGGTGCTGTTACAACAAATGTCTAAAATTCATTTAATTTTTGAAGCATGTGTTGTATATGGCCCTTCATTTTGGGACTTGCTAGAAGACCCCAAAAAAGGGTACGGTTTTCAGCCTGAAATCATAAGAACCATCAGATCAAATATACTGGATTCGGGGGGTCATTGATAATTTTTTCACACAATTCTTTGTCCCTTTTTTGGGGCCTCACAGCATTTTCGCTGCATTTTAAAGCCTTTATGCATGCATCCATTTAGGGCATCTCCAACGGTTCAGTTACTGAATTTGGTCAAAAAAAATCTCCAATCGTCAAATTCAGGGCACGAATTCAGCTGAAAGTTTAGGATGCTGAACTGGGCTTGGGCGTCCATTTAATGGCGCTCAAGCCCTGGCGCCCATAAAATGGGCGCCCCCCAATCATGGGGTGCCAGGCTTCCATTAAATGAGCGCCTGAACCCGGGAATTCATAGCCACATTCAGGGTTGAATATTCAGGCTCTGAATATTCAGTCCCGAATGGACTGGAGATGCCCTTAAAATAGTGTTGATTTTTTCTTTCTTTGTAGTTTTAAATAATTCTTCTAACATTAAAGGAAAAAAGAGAAGAAAAAGAATTTTTTTTTTCTATATTCTAGGCTGTAAATTTCTAAACATGGAAGTACAGCTCACAACGAAGGTGAAAGATGCTCCATCTAAGGACATGCTATTGTTAAAAGTCTGGCTTTTTTTTTTGTTTTTTATCTAGCAATTCCAATGTTTGTTAGAACTGTTGATTGTATCACACATCTTGTGCCACTGATTTTTCTTGAAAATATGCTTCTACACTGCTAAATTTTATTCTCAGGATAATTTGCGCCACATGAACTCAAAATCGTCTGAGGATTTGGTGAAGATAACCGAAGATGTTCATTTTTCAGGGCTTTGCATTGATGGCAGAGAACAAGTTAAATCCGAGATGAACCATGTAACCTATTTGGAAAATTTCAGAGAGCCCTTTTTGATTGGTTAGAACTTAAATAAATATCCATAGTGAAAGCTGGAACATCCCGGTATTATGAAACAAAGAAAAATCACTAACACATCATTATGTATGTCATAACACAAGTAACTAACATGAAACGAGCATCTTACACCGTCTATGCTCACTTTGTTTACTCTCTCTATGAAATTTGTACAGGTTTATGAAAAAATAATAATTGAAAAATCACTTAAAGCTAAAATTAAACATTTAGTTTGGTTCTCGTATTTTGTAATGCTTTTTAATTTATATTATATAGGTGTTGCTGGTGGTTCAGCTTCAGGGAAGAAGACTGTTTGTGACATGATCATTGAACAACTTCATGACCAGCGTGTTGTTCTCATAAATCAAGTATTTAAATCATATTTACTTTAGCTAGTTTTACATCTATGGTATTTACCTGATTCTATCCTTTCTGTTTTACTGCGATAAACCTTCCCTTTTTAGCAAAATGACCCATCATATGAAATCTTTACATTTATACTATATAACATATACTTGCATTTAAGGCCAGTCCTATGCAGTTTTGGACCCTATCAAATATTCATCGGACATTTTTGTATGAACACCGATTTATATAGTAAAATATTTCAAATAAAAATATTGCAAAATTTTCATACCTTATGTTCGCAAATTTGTAAGCATCAAATCTTGTGTATAGAAAAATAATTTTCAAATAAAAATAATTCAAAATTTAAGTAATTTATATTACCAAATTTTCATAAAGAAATTGAAATTGTGGAAATTTGGTACATGTACTTATTTTAAAAAATATTTTCCAAGTCCCTTATTTTGATTCTATTTTCTAGGTTTATTTACCGCAAATATTTGCCCCGCAAGCAAATTTTGATTATTAGTATTCGTGGAAACGTCACTTTGAATTTGCAAGCTCCGACAACAATTTTTTTTTTAAACTTAAGCCACAGTTATGAGTAAATCAGATAAATATTCGACATTCATAAATTATTAAAAAAATGTTTTACTCGATAATAATTGAAAAAATGTTTGCAACATCCATTTCAAGATTATTTTTCTAAATAAGTTTACAAATTTAAAACGAGGGTTGTGACTTATATTTTTATATGAGAGAGAATGTGATACTAAATTTAAAAAACAACAGCCAAAATAATCCTTAAGCCGATACTCTCAACTAAAATAAATGAAAGGAACAATGAGAAATGAACAACCCCATATGAACGTGGGTCCTATGGGATATTAGTTAGGCAAATTTGGATTTCAACAGTCGTTACATTATGCAAAAAATAGGCCTTAAAGATTCATTTTTTTGGACCGAATGCTTATGGGATGTTAGTTAGGCAAATTCGCATTTCAATAGTCGTTGCATTATGTAAACAAATAGGCCTTAACGATTCAGTTTTTTTGGACCAAATGCTTGGGGTTGGTTGCATGTCTACAAATATGGATGAACGTTTCATTAGTTCAGTTGGTTTTATGATTAAAAATGGCGAACTAAAATAAATTGAACAAAATTAAGAACGAAACAAACCATGCAAATTAATTTTCTTTGGTTTGATAGGTTTTTCGATTTATCCAATTTATGATTAGAATGTTCAATGTACTTAAAAGAAAATATAAAGTTATGGTTAAAGTGATTTTATTTACTAGTATGTTTTTTATGAGTAATATTATTTATTTATATAACATATAAAAATTATTTTGATTGTTAAACTCATATAAATAATTACTAAAACATTATTAATTTTGAAAATGTGATAGAAGTTCAGTTAATTTTGGTTATAAAATAATTTTAGAAATCGATGATAAATTGATTCAATTTCACAACCAAATTGAACCAACATAAATGATCCGATCTAGTCGGTCTACTTTGTTCCACTTGAATATTGCTCATCCTTACCCGTTGCACTTATGTAATATATTTATATTAGTGTTATACGTATATATGTAAACATACACATACATATATTATTATTATTATAGGTATGTCATACGTGTGTAAGTATATATCTCACATGGTATAAACATGTGAGTGTGTGTATGCGTATAATGTACATGTACGTGTGTGTATGAGGTGGTATTAAGACATGAAATAAAATGCAAAACGAGGACATAAGTAATGTTAGTCGTTGGATCTCATTAGATGCTGAGTTCATGGGATCTTATGGTCGCCACTTGTGTCATCACCATGTCATCTACTTGTGTTCAAATAAAATTTTCCATATATATGTATAGTATGGACAGGGGGAAGCAAACATGTGAGCTTAGGGGTTAGTAAAAAGAAGTGAAAAATAGTTCATAAATGGTGATAAACCAGCAATGAGTACAATGACAACATATAAAGTGAGGTTTTTAAGTTTTCAATTGCCCATAAAATTCAAATACTCATATTCGGATTTAAAAAATATATTTTGAAGTCGGAAAAACAAATGAAAAGATCATACATTGAATTTATTTTATCAACAATATACACATATACTCTAAAACAAGTTTTTCGAATGAAACAAAACTCCGATTAGAGAAAAGAAGTCAAGCATTAAATTGGTCCATTAGCGTATGATAATTCATCCATATTATTCAAGCAATGAAATTAGTAAAACAGTTAAAATTTACTATAGGTTTTTAAGGAATGAAATTATCACATCGTAATCTATCCAAGTCAAGTGCAAGGTTTTGATTATCGAATTTCAATCACGGTTTCTCTTGAAAATTTAAGAGACCTGATTTTATTTTTTATAAAGGGAGATTTTGGACGAGATGAGTGCATCGCAGATGTTCATCTCGAATTTACATCTTGGATCCTAAAGTCAATTTCAGGACTATGTCATAGTATGAATTATGTGTAAAATTGATTTCTTTGCAAAATAAAATCTACAAATACTATCTTAATTTTTTTAGTTTAGCTTGCTTCTTCACAATTTGAACTTCAAATCGTCCAATACCATTTCTAATTGTTCGTAATTGATTTTAATCATCTCATGATTCAGAACAAATACACACACACACGTGAATCTGTGTATATATGTATGTTTGTGTACACACAAAGAGGATTTCATAAATTTATTTTGGAAAATTAAGTCAAATTCGTCTAATTCTAACAAATTAAATCAACATGAAGTCACAGTCAAATCTCCTTTTGATCGAATTTAGCCATTTCCAAACCAAATCTTTTCATTTCTTAGTTTCAAAATCAATTAAATATGCAAACAAAATTCATCATAATATGAAAGTAACATCCTATCATGAATGAGAATGATTGAGTGAGAGATTTATTCATCGATTTTTCTTAACCGTCATTGGGTTCAAATTCTCCTTGTTCTTCTCCCTCTCTATATAATTTTCCGTCATTCTCTATAACTAGTGCGAACCCGTGCTTCGCACACGGACCGCACTCAACCTCTTATCATCATAACATGTTTAAATGATTTATATGGTTCATTGATTAACAAATAGTGATCTTTTTATCAATTTTCAAATAAGTTTGCATTTTGTCTGAAACTTGTGTATAAATCTTTAAAAACAGTAATGCAGATGTACCGGTGCTTGATAAACAATTGTAAAATATCGAGCAAAAATAATTTCAAAGATAAAATTTCCACACAATACACATATAAATTATACATATATAAATTTATTGCGTGCATCAGCTGTATTATATGTAACTTCATTTAGTGAGATACATTTATCAATCATTTCCTTTAATACTTGATGTCGTTGATTCCATTTGCTGCTTCAATAATAACTATCTATAAGAGCGGTGCAAGTAACAACATTTGGTTTACACTTGACCATTGATCCAAAAATACCAAAAACAACGTTGACATGATTCATGAGAACACAAGTGTTGATGATGATCCCATAACTGACTATGTCTAGAAACACATTATGCAGCATCATATTATTGTAGAATGATAAGATTAGAGGATAAAGAGATTTATTTCTGTTTTGAACGATTCTTGTGAAAAATATGCTAAATCTAAAGCATACATATTTTATGTCTGAAGTGTTGGAACTAACAACCATTATTCAACAATATTTATTTTAATGTGAAGAATAAATATTTATTTTAATGTGAAGAATATCATTGTATTTCTTTTACAGTCAAAACAAATTCAATATAATAAGAAGCATATAATTGTATTTAATGCTTTTGAGCCTTTTGGTTTCATTTTTAATTCCATCTAACATTGTTGCTGTATTTTGGTAATGTTGGATTTCATCAGACTTGACTGCAATTTGTGAAAGTAGAATCAGAGGCTGAAAATGTTCAAAACAATCAATGACATAGATTGGTTAAAAGAAATAAAGTCAAACAGATTTAATAACTTTAATAATATGAATAATCCGAAAAACTATGATTTTACAAAATTTATTTTTAGCTATCAACAATGGATATAATTGGAAAGCATATTAAATTTGAGATTTAATAATGAAATCGATTCTTAAATCCAATTAATGTAGAAAAAGTTATCACATTTCAAAGTTTGGAATAGAAATTAAAAACGTGACTGTTCATTTTCCAAAATACGAAGGAGGCCTGTGTGCTCTTGAAATTCAACTGGCAAATAATATTATAGTATAGATTCTCATTTCAAATGACAAGATGAGGTACTTATTGCCTCGTGAAATTTTGCCTTCAAATTTGAATTTTTATTTCCAGCCAAAATGAAACTCAATTTTCCATCCATTTTTTTCTAGAAACCCTCATCACAATTGGTCCTTGTTGGACTAGTTAATTCTTGAAATTATTTACCTCAATTTACAGGCAACCGACCATGCTTTGAGTTGCATGCATCCAATGACAAATCAGCTTGTGTCATTGCTTCCTTTGATGTTGAAAACATCATTTCGATTGGCCGCATTTTTTTTTAATCACATAATTTTAACTTTTGTCAAGATTCATGTCGTCTCTAAAAAAATCTACATTTCGGCCGTCGGAACTCGATCTCGACCTCGACCGATGTATAATAAACGAGATTTACGTCAAAATCTGATGTTTCATTTCGTTGGATATCCATAACAAGATATCAACTGATAACCGACATTATCAATAGTGGTTAAGTAAAACCAACTTTTGTATAACGATCTGAGTTGCAGTGAATAAAAATCGTACACAATGCCCTCATACTGTGGAGAGTATACAGAGAAGCTCAAAACTCTTCATAGTATGTTAACATTGTTCAATTTTTGTTTACTACAGTTTAGAATGGTAATCACTCGGTCTTTATGAACAAATTGCTTTCTCTTGACTTGGATGGATTATTATGCAATACTTTCATTGCTCAAAAAATTATAGTTAATTTTAATTGTTTTGCAAATTTCGTTGCTCGAATAACATAAACAAATTATCTTGCACTACTGGTCAAATGGTCAAATTTACCATTTGATTTTGTTTTTCTAATCAAAGTTTTTTCCCATAATTGTTTTTGAAAAAATATATTTTCTAGTATATGTATATTTTTTAGATCCCCCAAATTTTTTTAATGATCTTTTCATTTGTATTTTTGAATTCTGATTTTCTTTTTCTTTTTTGAATTTTCGAACATGAATGTCCGGATTACTTAAGCGCCACTCATTTGATGCCATCATACTCGATGCTGGTTTGACTCGATTTGAAAACTATATTTTTCACTTTCTTTTTACTGACCTCCTAAACTCAATCGCTGCTTTGCCCCTGTATCTAACCATTGGGAAGAGTTTCTGTTTGGACATGGTGATACTAGGCTGAGATTAAAAGTTGTATAAGGGTGTTATATGAGAAACCTCATATGGTGTTTTATAGAAAGAGATGAAGGGTTAATTGAGTTTCTTTGCAAAAGGGAAAGAGGAAAAGATCGAAAGTGGTAGGAGAGTTTTGCATGGGGGAGATCATAGGAAAAGTAATCTTTTGCTTGTTTTTTTAAAGGTGAATAAAGAGGAGTTTGAAGATTGTAGAGTTATCACCGAGTTGTTGTTTGTTTAAAATGACTATATCAAACTCAGTTACTTGTGAATTGTTACAGGCTTTCCATTCATGGACTATGACATACTAAAGTACTGGCCTTAAACACACACACACAGAGTCTTTTCTATGTATTACTAAGCGATGCAGCAAAATTTTCACCTTTCTTAATAGCACTTTAACAGCCTTAAATTTTAAAACTGAAAACTTCTAACTAGTATTTTCTGTCAAATCACATATCAGCATAATCATATTTATACGTCTATAAAGCCAAAATATAACTTCTGCTTAATATCTTCAATTTTTCTGAAAAAGAAATAAAAACATGTGGTCCTGAAGTGCATAACATATTAAATTGGTGTCCTCTTCCATCACTTTAGAGCAATTCTAAAAAGTACACTTAATATCTTTTCACTTGTCGCTACCAAATTTTAAAAAATTATGCGAGAAGCAATCTGTTAGGCTTAAGTACTGTTCCAAAGTCAGTTTAGCGCTCTTGTCATAGCATAGCTATCTTTCTTTTATACATACGCATTAAAAGGTACAGTCTAGGTCATCTCTCGAAGTAATAATAATCTTGTAATGTACGCTTCAGCATTCAAATGTCAGAATAATTTATTATTCTTTTTACACCTTACTTGTTGTAGGATTCGTTTTATCGTGATTTGCCCATAGAGAAGTTAGCAAAAGTTCACGAGTACAACTTCGACCATCCAGGTAAAATATATTATTTACCAAAATTGCTGCAGTGAATACTGTTAAGTTGATATTGTATGAGCAGTATAAATTTGACTACATGTTTTGTTTTGCAACTCTTTTACTAGTGGCTTAATCATTAACTGGTTGTTTTTTCTATATTTTATTCATTACATGTATATTATATATAATACTCAAATCGTGTTAATCTGAGCTAAAATCTCTGTAGAATTTGCATTTTGAGGGATTAACAATACAAAGCATGAAAGTGGGTAATTTTCATCAGCAGTAATCTCAAAAGGTTGCTAGGATTTTGAAATTTTAAGTTAATTCTCAGGGTAATATCTCAGGGAATCATGATTTAGAAGACATAAAGTGATACTTTTCCAACCAGGGCCAACTATGATTAGCGGCAATCATAAATAGTACATAATAGATTGCAAGTTTTTCAGACAATTGATTTCATTTCGTAGGTGGGTAACATATATATAAAATTTGAATCGCCTCTTTATCTTATAAAATCTGCTTAGATGTGTTTTGTAAGTTTGCAAAGTCAATCTAGATACATCTGTTTACGTGAATAGTAATTATGAAAATCATTATATTCTAGACTCTATATAACAGTGGCAACACAAGTTTCTAGTGTCCTTGGTCATCTCTTTGCAGTTTTATCATCTTAGATGCATTGGTCTTGCTTGAGTTTTATTTGTACTAGATATTATATTTATCTTGTACTATATATTTTATATTTGAGAAATCCACATCGACAGAGTTTCAAGATTTATTTACACCTCTTCACCATTTTGCACATGATTATTATTCTAGTTTTGGCTGGATTTGTTTGCAGTAAAATGTATGCACAGTGCTACTCGCTTGTTAGTGTTAGCTTACAATAAATGAGTGATTGTTTTTACAAAAAGTAATAAACATTAAGAACCTCAATAAGCATAAAGAAAATGCTTAACAATTTTTAGTTACAGATCATTCAAAACCAGATTATTGTTTGAAGTGATTTAATTTAATCCTGACATAAACAGTTTTCTCTAAACAATGGTTTGTACAATATTATGCAGGCTCACCTTTGAAGTCAACACATTCTTATACATGATGTTTTATGGCACATAGCATACTATTTTTATTTTATTTTCGCTGGACATTATCTTTGTAACATGAATCAATAAACAAGATAGTTATTTGTTACACATATTTTTTTGAAAGCTTTGATATCTGTTACATATTTCTTAAATTTATTCCTAGATGCTTTTGATACGGAAAAATTACTTTGTTGTTTGGAGAGCTTGAAGCATGGCAGTTCTGTTGATATCCCGGGTTATGATTTCAGATCCCATAAGCATCTTTGGCCAGCTAGAAAGGTTCTTCTTAAATTGCTCAGTGAACTTATCTTTAGTCTTCATGATTTAGAGGATTTTTTATTGTCAAATTATTTAAATATTTATACTGAAGTATAAGAATCAGATAATTAAATCGTCTTATTTAACACATTTGAGTACAAAAGTGGGCGTGGTCTACACTTAGGCCCTCAAATATTGCCAACTAAGAAGGCTTGATCATTATGCAATTATAAGTGAATGTTGGAAGTTTCATGGTAGCTTTTATACAAACACAAAATATACTTTGAATTTGTACCTTTGGTTGTCATGAAGAATGCTACACATACTTGAATCCAATTGAGAGTTAGACCAACACATGAATAAATAAAGCCGATAGAAATAATTTTCTGATTTTCTATATTCCTTATGTGTGCATACAATGGAGCTATCACAAACCTTTATATAGAAACTAGTAAATTCTTGAAGTTTCATACCTCTCCATTATGAGTCATGGAGACTTTTACTGTTCATATTAATCAACTTTAAATTACTCTCATTAACTGCATTAATTGTGGGTCACTTTATGAAATGCTAGAAGCATTTATATTCTTCCACTTGATCATGATACCTTATAAAGTATTTTCACAGTTTTCCTTGTTGGCCATGCATAGAGTTGTGTTTTTATTAGTGAACAAAACACATGAAACCCAATTCATGCTTATGAGTTTCATCAAAACGTTAACTTTTTAACCTTTTAACTTCTGATATTTTATTCTGAGCCTAACTTTAATTTCCAAATGAAAATATTACATGATGCTTAATATACACAAGCCGAAGTCATGTAATAAGTGCTAAATAATTAAAAATGAATGCACGCGTTTAACAAAATATGAGCTCTAATACATATATGCTCATCAGTTTGTAAATTTATGGTTGATAATTGACTTGACCTCTAACAAAAAACCCTTTTATGTTGTTAACCTTAATTGAATTTATTTGGTCATTATTACACTTGTATACTTGCAGAAAACTAAAAGCGAACAATGTATTCGTACATTTTCATGTTAGCATTATCACTATAAAGCAAGCGCTATATATACAACTTAATCTTCAATTACTTTCATCAGTGTTAAGTTGTATTGTAACGACGCTTAAATGGAATATGAGATTTCAAAAATTACGCATTACATATATGCTTTCACTACCTTCACCTTATGCAAGCATTATACTTGGCATTGTTGTTCTTGATGGAACAAACTGAACATACAAATTATATTACATGAGAACGCAGAAAACAAACTTAATGATCAATATATTTGCATTGTTGTCGACATACAAACTCCAACGTTTAGTTTTATTTATATATTCATGTACTCACAATGAATTTACTAATTACTTTGTAATAAGACTGAAAATCAAAATAGCGAAACAAATAATTCTTTTCGTAATGGACATAAAATACTCTTCTTTAACATTTATTTTAAACCATTGTTTTAAAAACCCACCTCGATACTCGCCTCGGTAGCGTCTCGAGGAAATGAGAGACAAGACGCCTTGAGGCTTTCCTCAAAAGGCTTCTTAATTCTAAAACTTACGCCTCAACAACTTGAGGCATACGAAACGTACACCTCGCACGCCTCAAATTGTTTAGTCATGCGACTCAATGATCCATTTATCCTTGGTTGCAAATGTTGACACTAAAAGAAATTATTAGACTTCAATTATTCAAAGGAAAACAAAAAAGAACAAAATTTGTGAAAATGGAAATTAGTGTTTTTTAACTTCTCAATTTCAATATCGACATGATTAGGTAAGATTGTTGATGAAACAACGATCAAGAGCCATATAATGGATTTTCTCATTGCTAGTTAAAGAAAATTTCTCAATAGTTTTCATTGAATCTTCAAATGAATTTTGCGGATTGATTTGAATTGGTAGAAGGAATCGAAACTGAAATTTTGCGGAATTGAAACTGGAATCATATGGATTCTAGTTATCTATTTTTAATCTGTTAAGAAAAAATAGCAGACGTATAACCGTTCAGAGTCAGACTTGAATGATTTGTTCTTCATTTTTTGCATAGGTTAATTTAAAATGTCAAATTTCATTATATGTTTTGCGTGTTATTTCTACCCGAAAAGCTCATGGACCCGAAAACGCCTCATGTACGCTTTCGCGTTTTAAAACGATGCTTTAAACTATCTTATTCCAGTCGATTTACACAAACAATTGCTTTACCTTAGAAAAGGCAACAATTCATATAAATTAAATGCAAATTTAGGCGTTGACATAAATTTATGGTTTCATGCGACAAAACAAAAGCCAGTGCAGTGTAATGATTTGAAATGCTATGGCTACTATACAAATCACTATGATATCCTTATTTCGGTCGATATCTAAACTTTATCATCATTCTACCAAGTATGATGTCTACCCTAACCATATGCAAAATACATATGAAATATGATGTCTACCGTAACCATATGCAGAGTACATATTAAGTTTTAAATTGTGGAAATTAAGGCACCCTTATTTTGAAACTTAATATAAAGCAGCTTCTTTTGAAACCCATTATAAATTATCCCTCTACAATTATTTTTGGAAATTATTTTTCTGGCTATAGTTTAAACTGCAAATATTCGTAGAATGTATGCAGAATTTGCAAAATGCTGGACTGAATTTTTTTTTCCATCGGTTTGATCACTTTTTACGTTTAATTGAACTATACATGAAGGGAAAACCAAATTGAAAAAATTAGTGATATCGCATGCTGATTTTCAACCTTTTTCAATTATTTGTGCGGGTTTTAGAAATATAGAAGTGCAGTTCGTAAAGGTTTTTTTTTTGGGGTTTGTGTGTTGTTTGGGGGGGGGGGGTGTGTTGGGGTTGGAAAGAAGAAATTCACATATTTTAGGGTGCTTGTTAAATGTTCTCTTTAAGTTATTTTCAGTAGTATGCTATATATGTCATACAATTTATACAACATGACATTGATCTTCATATGAAAATACATAGTACATAAATATTATTTATTTGCTGATGCTTTATGTAAATAAAATGTGTATAACATGACATTTCAATTATTGTACTTCCTTGATATCAAACATACAAGTAAAATGAAGAACTTTAAAAATTAATTCATTTGTCCAAATTTTATGTTGGGAATTGTACAAGTTATTATAAGATTGAGAAACTTGTCTATCTGTGGGCATAAGACATCACTCGCGCTAAAATCTGAACTTTGTCCTAACCCAATTATTATACATTAACTACTACTCTACTATTAGGTTTAACAATATAGCATATAGAGCAATTGTAGTGTTGGGTGTTTGTCATAACTTAATGAATAATACAAATTATAATTCAGACCGCCGCATAAACTATAACATAATTGCATCCAATCAAATTGAAACTACGTCTAGCTATTGTAAAGTACTACCTAATATAAGTGACAGAAAACATAATTTCTGTTAAACATAAAAATAGTTTCAAAATATCCATGTTTATTTCTTACACCAAAAAATCTATTTAATTTCATTAATAGATTTAAAACAATACTGTACGTCAAAATCTTAATTTCAAACATTAAAACCTTTTAATTATTCATAAGTACATCTTAGATATTATTCATAAGCATATATAAAACAAAATTTAATACCTTTTTGCTTCACGTATATGTTTTTTTTTTTGCTTCACATACATTTGATTATCGCTTCACAAAATTCACAAATACATGTAAAATAAAATGCTTCACATATATGCTGATAACGATATGCGTTAACTAAATTAATGAAAGATAAAATGTGAAACATAATGCCTGCTTTATGCGCTTATAATATTTTTTTGTCTTTATCATTTTGTCAATATGTGGTGTTAAAATATATACTCATTCAATTGAACTTATTAAAGAATGCCATCTCAATTTTCTTTCTTTTTTAAGCTTGAAGTAATCATTTAATATTAAATAATTGAGACAATAAATATTTGTTTAGCATAATTTTAAATTTTATTAGATCATTACTTAGTCGATTGTTCACACAAACTATAGTTTGTTTATAATTGATGCATAAATTCTATAACACAACTCATAATGTGTCAACCAAGTTAACTATTGAAACTAGATCTTGAAAGCAACTCAATTACTTACTCCAAGTAAGCTATCCAAAATTATACATCAATGCAGTAACATGCCAAATTTGAGTATTAAAGCATAAAATTCAAAAGCCAGCTTAACATTTAAAACACATAAATTATGATTCAATATTTGGTTATATATACATGGTTTAAGCATTCTTAATAAGGTTCACAAAAAGCAATCGATTGTTTTACAAAGTAAGTATATGTTGATTCAAACTTTATGTCAAGTAAAGATTGATTTAGTTCGCTAAGTTTAAAATTCATAAATAGAACATGTTTTCATTGTAAAATAGATGCATTGCATCAACTGACCAAACATTACATAAAGATTCAATGGAATTGTCACCAATAATCGATTTGTTTTAGATCTCACATTAAGAAAAAAACATATGATTATATTTTTATTCAGATTAGAATCTAGTTTTGATACTAAATAGTAGAAATTTCATGATAGGTTTGTTTAGCTTCCCACTCACTTCGTTTCAAATGACTGTTCAGCTGAAAGGAACATTTATCTATTTATATAAAAGATTTTATAGTAGGTTATGAGTTGGGAGAATTCACGCCTACTTTGACTTACACAAGGCATGTGAGAAAAGAAAATAAACCTCATCACCCGTTATAGTTTGAGTGCTAGGGTAATCTCCTTAAGCAATTCCCACGAGTTTGTGGCCAGCGACACAATGAGAAGAGGAGGAAACACTATTTCAAATTAATGGGTGATAAAACTCATTTTGTTTCCTGGCCAAATCAAGGATTTGGGGCTTCTTGCTACGCGTGAATTGAAAGATAGATCCATCCATCCATCTATCTAGACAACTAAAAAAGAATTGTTTTCATTCAATAGCTGGAAAGAGGCCTAGAAGTGCTTAATACTACACCATACTATGGCTCTACATATTTAAAGAACTGACCATCTCTTTGTATGCTCCAACATCGCAGCGAATCCCTAGGCTCGTTTGCTTGAGCTTTTTGTTTGCTTATCTTTTATGTGTACTTTAAATTTATACCTTTATTTGCCATGAAGAATGTAACACATACTTACTTGAATACGATTGGACCAACACATCAATTGATGAAATGTCAAGAGCCATTTGTAGTTTCTTCTATATTCTTTATACTTATACAATGGAGTTATAACACAAACCTTTGTATAGAGACTGATGGAACTTCTATACCCCTCCATTTGAGTTATGGAGACTTTGGGTAATTTGTTACTTTTCACATTATTTAACTTTAATTACTCTTATTAACTGAATTAATCGTTGGATCACTTTATGAAATGCTAAAGACATTTACAGTTAATCCAATATATTATGTGAGTGTGAGCATAGATCTCACCAGTAAGCTTCATTAACTTTTACACCAAACCAGATACTACTTTATCATTCATTTCATGTTTGCTTTACCGCTTTTTTATAGTTCTTTATTGTAGTAGAGTAGTCCGTAAGGTCATTCACAAGCACTCCCACACTTAAGGACCAACAAAGTTTGTTGTGCTAAAATGCCAACTTTAGGGATATTTTCTTTCTTAAATAGGCTAATCACACCAAGAAATGTTTGATTGAATAATCTCTTGCAGACTTACAAATAAGTTCAAACTTGCAATCTCCTAGTGCGAAGAAGCACTTGCCTGGTGAGCAAAGGCTCATTGGCATATAATTGATGACACTTTATCAATTTATCATTACAACAAGGTTACATAGTATTTGGTTCATTATCATTATTCTTGTTACTACTACAAAAGTTATTATTTTGTTGTTTTCAGGTCAATCCTTCAGATGTCATCATATTACAAGGAATTTTAGTATTCCATGATCCACATGTTAGAGAATTATTGAACATGAAGATCTTCGTTGACACAGGTGCTCTGTTTTCTATGTCTTATCAGTATACTTGACCATTAATACCTGCATTTGTGTGCGTGTGCGTGCTTATACGTATTTGTGTATGAAATAATCAAAATATTCATTTTATAAAAAAATGATTTTTTATGTTTATATATGTATACGAAATAAGGCTGTTCTTTTTTAAGTTATTAGTAAAAACTGATACCAAGTCTTTCTAGGATCAAGAATTGTACAATACATACAGAATGTTTTATATATAATGCTCTTGGTCTAGTATCACAACAAGAGCTATTGTAACATATAAAATTGGTGCAACAAATATCAAGATTTGGATATTCAGTAGAAGCAAACCTAACACGGCAATAGCAATGAAAGGAGAATGCATGTCAATTAAAAGTTAAAATTCTTTCTCATTTTATTTTTATGAATCATTATTCTGCAAAACAAAAAATAATCAGTTTTTGCTGATAAGCTGGATGTGATTATATATTATTAGTACTTTTTGACCAAAGATTGTTTCACCACATATGCATGAATGCCAAAATACTGTAAAAATAGAATTGTTTTTATGTACTGGATGCGTTGCACCAAACATTTAAGATAAAAGCAGGAGGTGTTTTTTTCCTCTTTTTTCCTTTTCTTTTTATATGTGTAATGCAAAACCCCTAGGACAGGAAATATGAGCAAGTTTAGTAAAGATGTTGCAATACGAAATCTGTATCTTTATGGCCTTGATTATTATTAAAATTTCCCATGCCGGGATGTCTTAGAGAAGGGGCAATTTGGAGACGATTATTAGTAAAATATCATTTCACCGTTATTGTTCTCATGCTAATGGTATCATATTCATTTCTTTTATGCAAGATGCTGATGTTCGCCTTGCAAGAAGGATACAACGTGATACAGTTGAAAAGAAAAGAGATATCAGTATGGTTTTGGATCAGGTTAAAGCCTCTCTTCTTGGATTCTTTTGTTACTAGCATTTTTGTTTTTGTTTTACCTAAGTTAAACAGTATTTCATTCTGATGCTATTATGAATAAGTGCTACTGCAGAGAACTTTATGTTACCTCTTATTGTCACATATCAAAATTGAATTGATGAACAAATTTGGTGCAGTACTCAAAATTTGTGAAACCTGCTTTTGAAGAGTTCATACTTCCACAAATGAAATTTGCTGACATAATTATTCCTCGTGGTGGAGATAACTATGTTGCAATCAATTTGATTGTGCAACATATACGTACTAAGCTTAGCCAGCATGATCTTTGTAAAATATATCCAAATCTTTATGTCATCCAGTCCACTTTTCAGGTATGTTCAATTTTCTATATCGTGTACTAATTTGTATCTTTGCCTAAATCTAAATATTCAAGAAGTATTTTGCAGATACGAGGCATGCATACACTGATACGAGATGTGAACACTGCAAAACATGACTTCATATTTTATGCAGACCGACTAATTCGCTTGGTTGGTACATTTGTATTTTTATCTGAAGATAACTAAGACTTATATATAATTATTTAACTTTTTAAATATGTAAAAAGGTTGTGGAGCAGGGTTTGGGCCACCTTCCTTTTGTGGAAAAGCAGGTGATTACTCCAACTGGTAAGTACTTGTTAATCTTCTTTCATGCTTTTGGGTTAGACTTGTTACACCATGGTTTCCAAACACACTTTATAATGTATATTGCATTTAAATTTTGTATTTATATGTTATATTTAATTTTGGGATGTAATATCTGGATATATGTTCATAGAAAGTTGAAATCATGGTGGTTAGTGGTTACCATATTATTTGGTTTATGGCCAAAATTATGGTGGTTATCTTATCATGTCCTTTTGGTCTCGAGCTCTAAAAGTTTTTGACGACCCACATTATTCTGATTACCAGTTGAGCGACTTTATGTATAGAAAACGATAAATGTGAATGTTGTGTGCACGCACGTTCACACATATGCTTGCTCACAAAGATGTGTTTACAGAGTTTACCCCTAAGACAGAGCCAAGAGGCAAGAGTTTATCAAAATCGTGTGAATATGAGATTCCAAACACGCTCATCTGAATCTTTGTAATTTTGGGACACACAAAATCGCTAACTCGTTAGGATAGTGAATGAGCATGGACGAGATTGTAGTACAATTTATGCCTTTTGACATGCTTCAAACAATCTAAGATCAATCCATGTGGTTGGAATTGATGGCCGTATTGGTCCTCATAATTTACTACACACACAAGAATGTATATACATAAATACATTATATAATATATATGTTAACCCGCCTTCTGTCAAGGTAGTATATAGACGGACTTAACCCAACAGATTTCACGATTATCAAGGCCAATGAGTGCAGAGCGACGATTGTAGGGCCGGAAGTGAAGTACAGGTAATAACACGAAGCTGGAGTTGGATGGAGTTGATAGATAACCGATGCAGAGTGCTTGAAATATGGATGTTAGCTTGAAACTCAAGGGATCGACAGCATAGGAGGAATCAACATACCTCCATAGCATAGGAGAGATCGGTATAGCTTCATGACATAGGAGGGATCGACATACCTTCATGGCATAGGAGTGATCATCATAGTTTCATGAAGTAGGATGGATTGACATAGCGTTGTGAAGTAGTATGGATCGGCATAGCTTGGTAACGTCAGAGGGATCGCCATGACTGGTTACACGAGGGACCGACAAAGACGAGGTGAAGTGTGGATCGGCATGGTTGGTTCTAGAGGGATCAGAATACTTCATTAGCTTGGCAAGATGGAGGGGTCGACATATGGATGTTAGCTTGGAACCCAAAGGATCGGCATAGCATAGGAGGGATCGCCATGCCTTCATGGAATAGGAGGGATCAACATAGTTTCATGAAGTGGGAGGGATCGGCATAGCATTGTGAAGTAGCATGGATTGGCATAGCTTGGTAACGTCAGAGGGATCAGCATGACTGGTTACACGAGGGATCGGCAAAGACGAAGTAAAGTGTGCATCGGCATGGTTGGTTCTAGAGGAATCAGAATACTTCATTAGCTTGGCAAGATGGAGGGGTCGGCATGGTTGGTTGCATTGGATCGGCGGACTTCATTGATAGGGGTCAGCGCTTATCAAGGCAACAAGTACATTTTTATATTCAACAATCAATAGCTCGAGCTCTCTTATTCTAAATGACGTGAAACTTGAAGATTAAGCATATTTCATCATGAGGAATCCACCATTGGAGTTGCTTCTCAGGAATCAACCAAGGAAGGGATCGGTACCGATCCCTCCTCATGGAGATTTGGGCCTAGCGACCCTATGGTGGGTCTATATGGATAAGAAGATCCTGTAGCCAAAGTTTCACCTATAAATACAGTGGACACGACTTCAGAGAAGGAGATTTTCATTTTGCTTCCCTTCATCTTTTACCTAGGTGATACTTTGCCATTTTTATTCTTGAATTTGATTTGTAACTGTAATCAGCAGTACAAGCTAATAGAAGGAAAATCTTTGAAGTGGACGTAGGTCGGAGTTAGCGGAACCACTATAAATCTGTCTCTATTTACTTGCTTTCTGATTGTTTTAATTTTATCCTTCATTTATTTCTCTTCACATTTCTGTGACTGGATTGGATTTTAGTGCCTTCACATAATTGGACGTTGGTGGTCAATTTTGAGGCCAGCATAATATATATATATATACATGCATATATATATATATATATATATATATATATATATATATATATATATATGCATGTAGGTATTTATGTGTGTATGTATAGTAACAAGAATTCTCCTGTGTCCCAAGTCGTAATTCATAGAAAAGGGTTATACACACACAATAGGAATTTGAAGCAGCTTACAGCTAGATTGAATGACAAACTTGATGGGAGAAATCTTTACCTTCTATAGTTTTTATTATTTTTTGTTGGAAGGAGTTATGCCTGACTTGCATGTTAAAAATATGCATCAGAGATGTTTAACTGTACATGTCCGCGCAACAACGTCTAAAGCTGTGCACAAGAAAAAGTTGAACATGTCTACTTTTTGATGGCGATGCCTCTGTGTTCTTATCCCTATTTACAGGCAAAGCAACCTTGCAATTTTTCCGACACAGCATCTTAACTTTTTACACTCCAAAGTGTGATTAATTTTTGGTCAGGTTCAAAGTTGGCTACTTTCATTGTCGAAAAAGGGAAGAAAAAAAAAACCACTCGAACACAAAATGTATATTTAATGGATAAACTTGGTCAGAAGCTGAAGTTGGTACTGCTGCTTATCAGATGACATACGGTAGGAAACTAAGCATGTAGAAAGTGGGAAGAAAGAACAACAAAAGAGAGACGGTAGAAATACGACGAAATTACTTTCATATGCGATCAATATATATCACAAGTATATTATTCTATGGCATCAAATGTAACGGCTATGAAAATAAACTATCTCTCATCCTGATATATATCTGCTTGTTTGATCATTGCATCAGCTATCTGAGTAATATGCAACCGCATTAAAATGAATGCTAACGAGTTAGCTTAGTTAGCATTTAAGGATACGTCACCAACTTTAGTTTGTTGTTTCCATGTAAATTGTTTTGTCTCTGAAATGTTTGCTCTTTAATTTAGTTCATTATGTTACCATAAATGCATATTATTTTGTAAGTTCTTAGCTTTCTTTTTCAATGCAGGTACCGTATACACTGGTGTGGATTTCTGCAAAAGGTTATGTGGCGTCTCTGTGATCAGAAGGTAGACAAAAATAAAGAATTTTCTAAAATAAGAGCACAATTTCTTAACCTGTTAGCCTTTTCCTCAACTTCTGATTGCAATCTATTTACCAAACAATTGACGGTAATGGCGTGAGAAGTTTGCTCACGCATGTTTAGTATAATTTTTTTCCTCTTTTTTCTTTTTGTTTTTTTAAAGGAAAAAAAGGAGTCTCACATTGGTGATAATTTGAGTGATGCATGTATAAATAAGGATTTGTAAGCATGTAAGACTAGAGATTTCTTTTGTTACAACAGTGTTATAATTCTTTTGCGGAAGCCAAAACTCAATAGGAGTTGATTGAATACAATCATGTTGGTACTTGCGTACCAAGTACTGAAATTTGCATGGTATCAAAGTCAGTATTGGTCAGGCTGTGCGAGACATGTAACAAATCTCACTATAACCGGAAGGGATGCAAGTCAAGGGGAAGACGTTATCCCTTATGTATCAAGTTGAAGTAATTGAAAAAAGGAGTCCCATAGAGGTGTTGAAAAAAATAGACCCAATCATTTATACTTTGGGTGATGTACAAGTCGGCAGATACGAGTATTAGGGATATTTTTTTTTTACTTTTCTGTGGGTGTTTGTCAGCTTTTATGCTATGCCAAGAGTCAATGTGAGCTGGCTGAATCTTACCATATTAGTACGAAATAATGAGAACATAAAATTTATTTATGTTATTAGTGGTGAAAGCATGGAAAATGCATTAAGGGCTTGTTGCAAAGGAATTAAAATTGGCAAAATTCTTATTCATAAGGAAGGGGATAGAGGACAACAGGTTTGTATTATCACTTCAAATTTTTTAACATATATAATTTTGTTACAAACTTTCTATATTTTTGTTATTTGTTGCAGCTAATTTATCATAACTTGCCCAAAGATATTGCTAATAGGCATGTGCTGCTGTTAGATCCCATACTCGGCACTGGTCAGTAAAACTGAGATAGCATGGTAGACGCTATATAAAATATACTATGTAGCTTTTACTGACATATTACACTTTTGTTTAGGGAATTCAGCTGTTCAAGCTATTTCTTTACTCCTTAGCAAGGATGTTCTAGAAGCTAACATCATTTTTCTCAGCCTCATTTCTGTAAGCATTTGTTACTTGTTAGTAACCAACATGAAAAACAACTTTATATTACCACGTTGACTAAATCACGGAAATAAACTCGTTACATTTGATATTTGGCAACCTCAAAAAAGGTCGTTGGAACTCCAATCTTGTGCCTTTATTTAAAAGGTTATGTTTTCCTCGCCATGAGTGATTTTAGATTTGCTTCTCATTCGTACTTATACGTTAATCATGTGTGTACGTACTTGTATATATTTCTGTTTATGATTTTGGTTGTAAATTGAACAACATATGAATAGCTCAGAGCACCTTGAAGCCTTGAACTATATTTTTGCATCATTGTAACAGGAAAGGGGAAAAAAAAGCTTATAAGCCTAGAGCCGAAGTAGGACAATAATAAGAACAAATAGAGGAACACAAATGGGAGCATGAATATAAAAGCGATCGAAACGGGTGAAGGCACGCCATAAGTAGATATATTCATAAATTGTGTTACTACTTTATATAAATTTGTCAATGGTGGACAAGCAAGACAGCTAGTATGAGTAAAAGCCTTGGATTCGTGCCCAAGACATAGATATTAATCAAATTTCAGGAAAATTTATTTACATTATAAATATGTTCATATTTAATGCTATCAAATTAGTAAATTATTATTATATCTATAACACACACACACACACGTAAAGAAGATAATACTTATTAATACTACTATGAGTTCTTTTTTTAAATAATTCATTTTTTTATTTATAAATATTTTAGTATTTAGTCGATATTTATTAGAATTTTCAGCATCAATGTTTTTATTAAATAATACTTTTCAATTCAAATAAACTAGCATTCTTGTATAAAATTAAATAAAAATGAGCCGCCAGCCATACGTATGATAAGTTTACTTCATAAATTATATTGTCCTTTTTTTTCCCATACCTTTTGACTTTTTGTGCTATCTCAACTGGAGATGTTTGTGAGCTTGTTTTAGGCTGCGATGATGTAATATCTGTACGTTTGAAGAGTGTAAAGTTGAACAATAATACACGAAATCTTTTGATTCATGTGATAGACAAAAAAGCATGTCATTTTTTTAAACCTTGTTCAATTTTATACATGTATAGTAATGATCTAAAAAAAGTTCAATTTTTTTACTTTTATTTGAAATCTTGGTAATATTCATTACAAAGTTCTTAGGAACTGTGAACTTGGAATGTTACATGTTCTGGCTTCTAAAAGAAAAAATATTGCAATAACGTGAGGTAATTTTTTTGGGTGTATTAAACATGTATTTATCAACCGTTGCAATGACTAGGCTCCTCAAGGATTACATGCCGTTTGCAAAAGGTACCCAAGGCTCAAAGTTGTGACCTCGGAGATAGAAGCAGGGGTAAGCAACGATTTTCGTGTCATTCCTGGTATGGGAGAGTTTGGTGACAGGTATTTTGGCACCGATGATGAATAGAAGGGTTCTTACCCATTTCTGAATTCTGTCTCATCCCTGTGAGTAAAAGTTATAATTTAAATTATGGTTATACGTCTCCGATTTGTTGCTTGCTGCTGTGACTATTTGGATAGAAATGGAATTCAGTTCTTGATGTTAACATCAAATAATCGACACAAATATTTTTGATGAAGTTATCTTTTCTATTAAACTTGCTAACCATTAAAATACGCTGGCCATTAATTTGATGTCATAACAATGTTAGGTAATCTCATGGTAATATAACCAAACTCACAGAAATGCACATGGTCACAAATTCGGCAATAGGGTGATGTTGTTGGGAATGCAATTTTCAGTTAATAGTGAGTTTTTTTCCGAAAGGTGCCTTGGAAATAGGGGGAAGGGTGATGTTTTTTTTTGGGCTAGTGTGCCTGTAGTTGTGAAATTGTGCATCCCTTTAACTTCAACTTGAGTCCCAAAAAGCACATATTGTAGTTGTTGGAATATATACTGCTTGTAACAAATGAGGGCAGACAGTATGGCCACAAGTTTAATAAACCTTGTGTGTGTATGCATATAACAATTGAGGGCAGACAGTATTGGCCACAAAGTTTAATAAACCTTGTGTGTGTCGTGCACACACACGGAGAGAGAGAGAGGGGAGGATCCATAACCCCTTTAATTTTAGCTCTTTTATAACCTCTCCATAATAACCATTTGATTTAGAAAAAATAAAAAATAGCGAGTGGATTCCATGATAACGTAAGAAAGGGAAAAAAAATTGATTGAAATCTGAGAGGAAGCATCAAATATTTTCATTAAATTCATCCGCTAATTTATTAGATCCAATGGTTGTTATTGTGGGATTATAGCGCCCATCCTCTTTTGAAGTATCTTTTAGCATCCCATCATATTTTGAGCTACGCTGTACCCAATGCTATAAAATTTTGTGAATATCTTCCCATAGTAATTAAATCATCTTCATAAAATTCAATCTTTATATAAATGTCTAACATGAAATTTTTGATACTTCAAACCTCTGGTTAAGATCAATGTTTAAAACGATTAATATTGACTTATTATTTTGAAGAGCCCGGAAATTTGAAACAATCTCGTTTTCTATAGAACTGACATTCATGACGTGGAATGAAAATTTACGAACATTAGTGCATTTTCAATGGTGTAGCTCAAAATATGATACGGTGCTAAAAGGATGCTGCAATTGATGGGTGTTATCGGACCTTCCTTCGTCCCTCTCTCTCTATAGATGTGTGTGTTTTATGGAGCAGGATCAAGATCTTCCTCCACATAAATTCCCTTTCATCCTGTCTTTCCGTGAAAAACAAAACAAAAAATTTCCGATCTAAGTGAAATTTTGTTTATATATTTTATTTATTGTTATATATATTTATGTAGACTGACTCTAGACATAGCATCATTGCTTGACCTGACGTTCCTTCCACATTTTATTTTATGCAGATAGCAATAAGAGCGACGTTAAGCAAAAGGCCAGCAGAGGGTTTCTGTAGTGACTTGATTCTCCCTGTCTTTTGTAATTTGATTTTACAAGCAATACATATAGAGTAGCTGTATAGTAATTAACAGTCTAAAATATGACTAAACCAACCAATGCATATCCTTTTATTCTGTACTTAATTAACCCTCCTGAAAAACAGGTGCAAACAAGCTTTCATATGAATATTGTGTGTATAATAAGTGTAGAATTTTCTGTCCATAACATTATTTCACAGTTATTCTCGTCTGGAAGAGTAATATTGAGCCTGTTGACTTAAGAAGTTGGAAATTAGTACGGAAACCACCTCTGTGCTTTGTGAAACATGGTTTCAAATTGTTACATCCGCATTTTCAAGTGTAAACAGGTTCAAAATTGAGATGAACAAAGGCTATCGAAGGCGAGATGTACAAAAGAAAGTTGGAGCTCTCGCATGTGGAAGAAGTGAAGATATCACGTATTAAAGTCATAAAGCTATTGCATGTTGAGATAGTTGAAGCTATCGCAAGTTGAGGACTATGTATGTTGAAGTTATCAACTATTGAAGTTATCGCATGATGAAATAAGAAGCTATCGTATATTGAAGATGTTAAAGCTGCATGTTGAAGCTATCAAATTGTTGAAGCTATCGCATGTTGAAAATAGATGATATCGCATGTTGAAAATAGATGATATGTGCAAGAAGGGAGCTGTTGCATGCCAAGATTCAAAGCTATTGAATGTTGAGAATTTCTATCAACATCTAAATCAGCACATGAAGTATTGTAATTACCCACATGACGACTCCCTATTGATCCAGTCGTATCATGTCATCATGAAAAGATTGAAAGCAAGCTGTGCTATATGGCAAAATCACCGCTGTGTCATGTTTGCAAAATCTTAACCGTTCATCCAAGGATGCCACATGTCAAAGATTCAAGGGTGCATTTTTTTTATAAATAGGCATACATCTCTTGTAATAGGGAGTAAATTCCTAATTCATCTTCCTTTTATTTTCATTTTTTATAATCAACGAATCAATAAAGCTTGATTTGGGACATCAATGGCCGTTTATGTCAAATTGGAATTTTGACTCTTTAATTAAGAACTTGAACATTTAACTATTTGCATACTTGACTAGTTGGATACGAATATGATTGCCCAAGAGATAATTCTCTTGTCCAGGTACACTTGGACCTCCTTGATTATTTGAACTTAAATATTAGTTAGGTCAATTTTTGTTCTAACTTTTTTGGTGTTTTAGGAGAGTTGAACTCAGGAAAAACTCAAGGTCTAAATAAGGATTGATGCAGCTTCTTTCACAAACACCTACCATGCCTACACCATAACAAGGATTGTCGGAACCAAACTTATGTCGTCGAACATTTTCTCAAACTATCCATCGATATAGTGAAAGACAAATGTTGGACTTAAGCAATCTAGCCCTTCAAACCTTGGTAGAAAAAGAGAAAGGTCGCACCATATGATCCGATTAAATGGAGCTTGAACTCATTTCATATAGGGGAAAAGCCCATTGTCGCCTTACCATCAGGATTAGGAAAAGGAGAACTTGATCAAAGGTATAAAGAGCTAAAATGATGAAGGATGATCCTTTCACTCAAATAAAAATGATAATATAATCTCAAGCTAAACGAATTATCTTTGAAAAATGACCTATGACTTTAACCTATTCTTTTAAAGTGGAAGAGTATAATTGACTAATTTCCTAGAGAAAAGGAGTGCTCTCATAAGTTGAAATGGAAATCAAGATTGAGTGAAAAAATGATAATTCTTCCTAAAAGACATGGGAATGACTGAGATAACCATCTCTTTAAAGGATCTAAAACAAAGATAACCACTCTTTACCTTTGTACATTTTAATGAGGAACAGATTGGACTATTCGCCTTCAAAGTAAAAGACAAAGGAAAGGAGGAATACAAGGGATGAGAATTTTGCTATTACCATGGTACAAATGGGCATAGGATCAAATATTCCCGAGCTTTAGCTGGGATGATCGAATATAATGTAAGGTATGCAAAATTATAAGAATTCGTTAAGAGGAACTAATCAAAGAGATAAAGGAAAGCTAATGATTCACTAGCATCAATGCAATGGAACTCCATTTGTGACTACTTCTTAAGGAAAGCAATTTTCGAGGATAGATTTCACGAGCAATGATGACTGTATTAAGCCCTTGGTCCTACCTCCGGACCTGGCCAAAGTAACTACCTGAGGAGTGGTGATCAAGTAAGCATTTGATCCGCTTCTGGGCCTGACTAAAGCAACCATCCAAAGTGTGGTTGTCAATTAAGCCTTCGGTCCCGGTTTGGTCCTACTTCCGGGCCTGGCCAAAGTAACCATCGAAAGAGTGATGATCAATTAAGTCTTTGATTTCACTTCCGGCATGATCAGAACCATCATCCAAAGAGTGGTGGTCAATTAACTTTTAATCAACCATCCAAAGAGTTGTTGCCAATAAAGCCTTTGGTTCCACCTCCAGACTTGGCCAAAACAACCATTCATGGAGTGATGGTCAACTTAGCCTTTAATTTTGCCACAAGGTCTGGCCTGAACAATGATGATTCATTAAAGGTCGAACAAGGAACTAAAGCATAACCGCATAAGAGAAAGGTACACAGGGCCAATTACCAAAATGATATGAACTTCTTAGTTTGACTACATTCACATAAAATAATAATAGTTTCATTTGCATCATGTATAATGATAATTTTACATACATTCTTCTCTTAAGGTTACCAAAGTAACTTTTACAAGTCATAATTTTTTTTTTTATGGTTTTGAGGGATGAGGAATTGGAACATGTGTACGCCATTCCTTACCCTTCCCATGAATTCAAAAATGCAAGAACGGTCTTCACCGGTTGATGTTGCATTCTTGTACAAAATAGAAAAACCCATATGTCCTTGGGCTCATTTGAGCATCCATGGAAAAAGAAATATTGGGATCTTTGAAAAATAGCGGTCACAGCCTTCCTTAACTAATGGTCATTTTCTGGTCCTAAAAATGAAAAATCAATCTTCAAGTCAAAAACAACATCAACTTCAATCAAATAATCAACTATGGAATCTAGTTGAGAAGCCCTAGAAGTAAATAACTACAACATTTCCTAGTGTTCTTTAAGATTCTTAACCTCTTCATTTAACGTCACTACGACTAAAGAAGGATCAATGGTATATTGAATCGCTGGGGTCGATAAGTATTTCTTTAATTTTTTTCTCCTTCCGACGAATGACATCAAGGGGATCAATTGAATCAATCCGAGTAATTATCGCATGTTCGAAGGTTTTGTTGGCACCTTTTAACTGTGAGACTTGGCGGGATGGATTCTTACTATAACTTTCCATTTTTTGTACTTATAAAGCGAGCTCATTCTTCTTGCATTAGTTTCCTATCTGAAGCCGACGATTAGAAAACTCATCAAAAAAACTCTTATTCCGATACTCCTTTAACTTCCGGTTACATTCAAATTTGAAAGAACTTGTAACATCCCGCCTTTTGAGGTCCAAAACTAACTGCTACCGATGCTGCAGTCATCCGTAGTTGTTATTTCTTGTGACCGAATGCGGCATAGTTAATATTGATACATTGGAACACATGAATATGAAATTTTTTAAAATTCCAATAAAAAGAATTTCCCATTTCATGCAAATTACAATTTAAGTTTTAATTACATTATCCCAAACGTTAACCACGTTCAAATCATATATACATGTACAAAATATGATAAGAGCGACATATGAAGATGTTCCCTTATGATGATCAAAAAACTAATAAATATAAATTTTACAATTCTTAGTACATTACAACGGAAAACACAAAATGGCTCATATATAGCTAACATTGCCTCCTGCACGTCTACAGAAGCTTATTCGTCCAAAAACCTGGAAGTCTCTCACGCTTAGACTACTCAAATTAATTTTGAGTACCCGAGAGTTTGTGGAGAAACACAAACTTCGAGTCAGACAATAAGTCTGGCACGAATAATCCCCTATCATAAATAGATAGCTAGTGAGACCAAGCTGCTTAGTGGAATAGGCTTTCCGCTCACTAGTACCCAAAACAAAACATGCAAATCATTTACTATGCCCTGCACCCAAAATGGTTAGCCTTAACATAATATGAAATAAAACCATAAATCATATATATTGGATATCCCATCCATCCATTTATTAGATATCCCATCTAAAAGCAATTTATTAGAGTTCCCCTCTAAAATATTTAAAATGACCATCCGTCAAAATTTTAATAGGACTATCCGTCCCAAATTTATCAAAATAAATGTAGATTATCCGTCGTACATTGTTTTATAAAAGTTGGTGTGGGCTATCCACCGCACACTCCATGGTCTTCCTAAGATGATTATAAACCATTGGATGCCAAATCCCAAGGCTAACCACCTCTGGCAAAACATTCTTTACTTTAAAATTTTGATTTGGGCGATCCACCGCACATTCCATGGTTTTCCTAGGTTAACCAAGAACCCAACACTTGGCCAATTAAAATATCATGATCTCTATGATTATTTATTAAAATTCATGATCCACATGATTATTTATTTTCCCTAGGTATACTGCATTTTTAATCTATTCATATTGGTAGCCCCAATTAGGTTAAATTAAATAAAAACACATTGATGGCCCTAATGTATATTTTCGGAAGCATTTTTCTGTTTGCAACCCCAAACTATGTATCGAAAACATTAAACCCACCCCAGCGTCCCAAGGTTTATTTACATCCAAGTCATATAAGGATTACCCTTACGTATTCAAACAAGGATAAGTATTTTATGCTATAACCTTTCGAAGTAACCCCTTCAAATTAGCAAAATTTTACTTAAGGAAAAATGGCTAAAACAACCCTTTAAACCTCTTCGAATGAATCCCCATTCGAAAGCAAATAAACATCCAAAGTTAGCCCCTTCGGAAGCCTTTCTTTTCAAAGCATCACAAAATCTTACCTTTCGACCTTGTGGTTTCTTTTCGACCTAGTTGAAAGGATTCACCTTTCAACTTTGTCGAAAGCCTAGTGTATCCCCCTATAAAACTATTTATAAACCTTTCAAAAGCAATGAAACTCAAAACCTTTTGAAATCATTGAAACTCAAAACCTTTCGAAACCATTGAAGGTAATCCCTTCGAAACCTTCAAAATCAAACCTTTCGAAATCAAAACCTTTTGAAATCAGAACCTTTCGAAGTCAAAATCCTTCAAAATCAACGGAGAGAGGTGGCAAGATTTATAAAACAAAAGATAACCTTTGGCTCCATCTTGGTCGAAAAGTTTGAAAGCGACAACTATGCTTTCGACTTTGTCGAAAGGTTTTATTTAAAACAAGAAAGCAAACCAATCGAAACCTTTTTCTTTTAAACCATTTGACAATGTCGAAAGCTCTTTGTCGAAAGCAAGCAGGCATATTTTCCTTAAAATCAAAATAAAGTTTCATTTCCTTCGAAAGCTTTAACCTTTCTTCCCTAAACCTTTTGACCCCTTTCAATTCACCATGTACCAGTTGCCTGATACCATGTGCATTGATTTTTGATCTAGTCGAAAGGTTTGGTACCTTTCGACCTTGTCGGAAGGTTTGGGAAGGAGGTGGAAGGTCTTTCTGAAAGAGTTAAAATAGTGAAAATACTGTTTAAAATAGTTTTTATGTACCCCACCTGCCTTGTTTGTCTAAATCTGATTGGTTGCCAAAATCTTATATTCAAAATTGCTTCCGACTTTTCTTATTGGAAATTTAAATAAATTTGAAAAAGCCCCTTACTCATTTATGATTATACAAAACATTTAAGTCCTATACCTTAAAGACTTTTATATAACTATTAAGACATTATGAAAATTTCTAGAAAATTTCTAGAAAATCAATTAATACGTTCTGTTTAATATGTTAAAATTTCAAAGCATATGAAGATCAAAACCACTCGAAATTTTACTAGAACCAAACAAAAATGTGTTAATTAATCCATTAACATTTAAAACACTTATGTTTTATCCAAACAAAGGTTTAAATGGTTATATCCTAACCAAGACACAAACATGAATCAGGTATAACCCATAGTCATTCCAAACAAAGAAAAATGAGATGATAAACATGATTATTCATCTTGATTAGTTGATTGGAGAATGGGATAATTTCCTAGATTTAGTTCCTTATATTTTTCATCAATTTATGCTCTTCCTGAAGCTTTTAATGGTCGGCCGAAAGTAGGTGGGGAGTTATGAATGAGAAGGTAAAAATTTATTAAGGTGGAGGAAGAGATTTATACTAAGAAATGTAGCACATCTCCAAGTTTACCCCTTAGGAAATTCCTTCTCCTAAATTTAATAGTCTTATTTTAGTTCATTCATTAAGGCACTATCATTTGATTTATTAATCTCATCTCCCTAATTATGCACATTATTCTATTTAATTTATCCAATTAAATATCTTAAATAATGTTAATTAAAATTCAGCAGCATTAAGACTCCCACCTTAAAGGATTTCGTCCTCGAAATTTCGGTAAGGACAAAACAAAAAGCATATAGCCTATATAAGCAAAGCTAATATATCCTACCAGCCATATTCTATTTAAACCCAATATAGAACATAACATCTAAAACATCCCAGGAAAATTATCCATAATCTTGTCTTCTGTCTCCCAAGTACAGTCCTTCACGTCGTCGCTCCACTGAACTTTCACCAACCTGACTGTCTTGTTTCTTATCCTTTTCCCATCTTTTGCCACAATACAAATCGGTTGCCTCACAAAAGTCATATCCGATTCCACCACTAAGTCCTCCAGCGCCGTCGGAGCGATAGTAGTTTCTGGATCATGAACATACTTCCTAAGATGAGAAACATGAAACACATTGTGGACCTCGGCCAAATTACTCGGTAAATCTACTTCGTACGCGAGTCTTCCAATCCTATCTGATATAGGAAATGGTCCAACATATCTTGGTGCTAGCTTCCCGATCTTCCTAAACCGCACCTTTCATCGGCGATACCTTGATGAAAACTCTATCTCCAACTGAGAACTCTAGGTCCTTACGCCTCTTGTTTACGTAACTCTTCTGCCTAGACCGAGTTTCCTTCATTCATTCCTATTAACTCGATCTTTTCCATCGCCTCTCTCATCAAATCTGGATCAAGGACCAATCTGTCTCTGATCTCTGCCTAACACGCTGGTGATTTGCATGACCTTCCATACAAATCTTCAGGCGTCATTCCTATAGTAGTCTGATAACTATTATTATAGGAAAACTCCACTAAGTGCAAGCAATCTTCCCAAAAACCACTAAAATCCAGCACAAAAGCCCTCATCAGATCTTCTAGTATCTTGTTGACTCTTTCTGTCTGCCTATCCGTCTGAGGATGATATGCGGTACTCATCTTGAGCTTAGTACCTAACACACTCTACAGGCTCTTTCAGAACTTGCTAGTACACAAAGCATCTCTATCACTGACGATACTACTAGGAATACCATGCAGTCTAACGATGTTCTTTATGAATTACTTAGCCAAAATAGATGCCGTCCTGGTTGACCGTACCGAAATGAAATGAACACTCTTGGCCAATCTGTCCATTCTGACCCATATACTTTCATTACCTCCGGTTTGACCTTGGCAACCCGTTAATAAAGGCCATGGATATCTAATCCCACTTCTAAACTGGAACATCCAAAGGTTGAAGCAAACCATTTGGCTTCTGATGTTCGACTTTTACTTGATGGCAGTTCAAACACTGTTTTACCTATAAGCCAACATCCCTCTTCATTCCTTCCCAGAAGAAACTTCTCTTCATATCATGATACATCTTGGTTCCCCCAGGATGAATCATAAACTTTGATCGATGACATTCTCTACGACCTTCCTTCCTAAGGTCTCCAACATCCGGAACACATAACTGCTCCTTCTTTCTCAACCAACCTCTACGGCCAAGAATAAAATCCTTTAAATCATCAATCTCGGTTCTAGCTTCTAACCTTCTAATCCTCTCGGCTAACACTGAATCCTCTTTCTGCCTAGAAGCAATCCGTTCGATCAGAATCGGTCGAACTTTCAAACAAGACATCACGATGATATTCCAACTAGATCCAGCAGTCGACCTCAACTGCACACTGCAAGCAGTCAGTGCTTCCAAGTCTTTCCATTCCGCCAACATAGCTAACATCACATTTTGATATTTCCTGCTAAGCACATCTACCACCTTATTTACTTTTCTCGATGTATACTCGATGCTAAAATCATAAGCTACAACAAACTCCAACCATCTCTGCTGTCTCATGTTCAGCTCCTTCCGAGAGAATAAATACCATAGAGACTTATGATCCGTAAATAGCTCAAACCTTTCTTCCATAAGATAATGTCTCCACACCTTCAATGCGAAGATTACCACTGCCAACTCTAAATCATGAGTAGGGTATCTCACTTCATGCTGTCTAAGATGTCTAGAAGCATAGGAAAAACCTTTCCATTCTGCATTAGCATAGCACCTAACCCAGTACTACATGCATCGGTGTAAACTACCAACCCCTGATTCCCATTTGGAACTACTAAAACGGACGCATTGGTTAACAAACGTTTCAATCTAAGGAACGCCTCCTCACATTTGTCAGACCAAACAAACTTCATGTCCTTCCTAGTTTGCATAGTCAAGGATGCCGCTATCCACGAGAAATCCTTAATGAACCTTCGGCAGTATCTTGCAAGTCCAAGAAAACTTCTAATCTCATTTACCATCTCTAGTCTCTTTCAATTATTAACAGCTTCAATCTTATCCGGATCAACCGCTAAACTTTCCTCAGAAACTACATGACCAAGGAACTTCACTTTCCTCTTCTAGAAATGACACTTTGAGAACTTCGCTTTCAAATGATGTTGCCTTAGCGTCTCCAACACTATTCTAAGATGATCTGCATGATCCTTCTCATTCTTAGAATACATCAAAATGTCATCAATAAAAACTAACATGAACCTACCCAAATGCTCTCGGAAAACCCAGTTCATCAAATCCACGAAGAAAGCTGGCCATTAGTAAGTCCAAATGGCATAACCAATCATTCGTAAGACCCATATCTGTCCTAAATGCCGTCAAAGAAATACTGTCATTTTCCACTCTTAGTTGATGGAAACCTATCGCCAAATCCAGCCGGGAAAACACTCTGGTCCACTCAAATGATCGAACAAGTCTTCGATTCTCGGCAAAGTATACCTATTCTTGATCTTCCTTTCGTTCAGCATACGATAGTCGATATACGTCCTTAATGACCCATCTGACTTCTTCATAAATACGGTAGCCATTCCCCAAAGCGAATTGCTTGACCGCATGAAATTCTTTCCTTCTAATTACACTAGCTGCACCTTCACTTCATCTCGGTTGGTGACATCCTGCTAGGTGGTCTACTTACGGTTTCAGCACGTGGTATGAGATCTATCAGAAACTAGATTGCTCTTTTCGGTGGCAACCCGAAACTGGTTCAAACACATCCGCAAACTCTCCTGCAACATAAACTTGCTTCAACTCTACTTCCATTCCCATGGCACCTAATAACACATAAGCATTTCCGTACGAACTCCTTACTGAGTAAATAACTCGATTACGGCTATTAGGGTGCTTCAATGATATTTCCCCCTCCTAGCAAAATATCCTAGCATTATATCCATCTAACCAATCCATACCCAATATGATCCCGAAATCCACGAAATCAAAAACATATAAATAGCATGCAAACATATGACCTAACAAATCAAATTCTAACTAGTCATATCTCATTCCTAGAGTTGCATGCCCTCCTATAGGATTCGCAACCCTTAATGGAGTAATAAGGTATAAAGGTTCTAGACATAAGCAATCTACCAAATACTGAGATATAAATGAGTGCGATGCACTGGTATCAAATAGTATCCTAACTGGAGTACTATGAATCATAAGCATACCTTCCATCACAGCTTTTCCTTTCTCAACTAGAGGATGATGGTTCCAACGCAAAGACCTTTCCCTTTCCAGCTTTAGCAGCCTCGGGACACTTATCCTTGTAATGCCTCATCTGGCCACAGTTGTAGCAGTTTACATTAGGCTTCACTGCAACTGCTCTTCCATTACTCGAGCGACACTTATTAGCATAGTGTCGTTCTTGTCACACTTGTAACAGACAATATCGGCCTTGCTCTTCTAGGTTGCTACCCCCGACTGGGCATCTTTCTTCTTGAAGAACTTCCGCTTCTTACCCTGAAAATTATGAACCTCGTCTGGTTTTCCCTTTCCAAAAGTATAAAGCATCTCTTCATTCTTAATAGCTATATCAACAACTATATGACACGGATCTGGAAGGTTTGGCATGGTTGCTCTATCGATCTCATGATTCAACCCTCTGGCAAACTTATCATTCCTTCAAATGATAATCTCAACAGTAGCATATCCATGAAACACCCCACACCCCTTAGTATTCTGAAAAAGGGCACACCAAAGGATGTGTTGTGTTATAGGTGTAGCTAAAGCATCACAGAGACTAAGATTCACAGGACAAATAAGTAAAAGCATCGGAAAGCAATTAAATAATAACTTATCATTTAGAATTAAACTTCCTCTCAAAATAAGTCATAAAAGCATAACATGTCTCAAAATCTCTTACGTCTCATCAAAAATACATCTCAATATCACATAATTAGAGTAAAAATAGCAATAATAATCCCTCTCACAAGTTCCAATCCATCATAAGCCAAATGAAAAAGATGAAAAGCAAAAGAATACATCTGAAATGAGAAAACTCCAAAAATGAATCTCCAAGTAACCTAAATCAACTATCCTCAAAACTCTGCTAGCCTATTGGAGGAAAAGTAAAGATAGAGGAGTGGGTCAGACAATAAGTCTGGTGAGTGAAAGTAATTGCAAGCATTTCTAAGCAATATAAAGATAATAGACTAAGCAATAGTTCTAGCATGAAAGGAAGATACAGAAAAGATAAAACTTGCATAAAATACTATTTCTGATTTTGTTTGACTATTTGCTTTGATTGTTTGCACTTGTCTTAAACTGCTATGATTAGAGGAAACCCTAATCCTATCTCGAATACTAACTTGATTAGGTGGAAATCCTAATCCTACCTATTGATTGACCTTTCCTATATCTGTTGTGCCAATGTGAACCAATCCTGTTGGTCCCACAGCAAAAGACATCTCTTAGCGCTTAGGATGAAGTAGCAAATTATTTACCCTAATCGATGTCGCACGCTCGGTCGTCGCCGGTACACACTAACTATCGCACCCTATTTGACCTTTCATTTATCCTTATCAGCATAAGCGTGCCCAGCCTCACCTATGTGTGAGACTATTAGTCCTCGACCTGAAAGGGAATGCTGTCGGTACTGGTCCTAGAAAACAAATCTTCTAACATTGAGCCCCTTGCCCGAATCTCCGAATTTGAGCCTCTATCTATTGGCCACTTATTTACCCTAATCAGCAAGCGTGTCCAGCCTCACCTACATGTGAGGCCATCAATCCTAACCTAAAAGGGAATGCTGCCTGTACGGGCCACTACTGATATATTTGCTAATTAATTTAATCCAAGATCTAAGTTTTAAAATAAGCACCTTTTGTTATTTCTTTCTTTCTAATTATAAACTACGTGCTATAATGATTCTTGCAACTGTTACTCTTTTATTTTCTCTTTTTAGTTATAACCACTTGTTATAATCATGCTTGTAAATATCCCAAATTTTCCTATTTCAGTCCATCTCCATTTTATTTCAGTTTTTCTCATTTTATATCTGAGTTTTGTAAATTTAGTGTTTTTTCCACTTTAACCCATATTTGCGAATTCTTCTCTTTTTAATATTTTATTTGCATAAAAAAGGATCAAATATCTATAAAAAGAAACTAACATTTGCGGGCTAAATTCCAACTTAAAACAGATGTAAATAACTATAAATAAAAGTAAATAACTGCAAATAACTGAATAAAATAGCTGAATAAAAATAGACTGAAAAAAACTTTTGAAATTTACTTAAAAACTGACTGTAAATAAACTTACATAAAAACTGTCTCAAAACTGTAGAAACACTATAACTATTGAGAACCATATTATTTTAAATTGCTTACAAATCTAAAATAATTACAAAACACTCATTTGTGGTCCTTAGTTTTAATCCTGGACTTCCTAGATCCACTTCTAGGGTGTAAAATATTTTTATTAAAAAGATCTCCTCCCTAGAAAAAATGTCTATTTAGGGTTCAGCCTTAGGCAATGAATCCGATCGGGAGAAAATCCGAATGAGAAAAATAGCTAGGCCTTGGGTTCTATTTATAGTATGGCTTAGAGATCTCAGACCGTCGGATTTGAAGATTTAATCTGATGCAACCATGTCATAGGCTCACTAGGAACCAACGGATATAGCTACGAATGAACAGGATTTCACAAAAAATCAGATTTACAGTCTTCGGCTCGCACTTGGACGAAAAATTGTCGAGGGAAGAATGCGGGTCAATTTGGCCTATAGGCCGGTCGACCCAAGACCCGCAACGGGTCTTTTTTTCATTTTTTGTTTAATTATATATATAATTCTGTTTTTCTTTGTTTCTCTCGTAACTTCTCCATACCAAATCTTATTTTAACAAGTTATATATGAAAATTACTCAGAAAATTACCACAGACCCAATGGTGCAACTCCCATGGCTCAATTCTGACAATTTCCCAACCCTATTTTATTATTCAATTAATTTGTTACTTAATTATTATTACTCTAATTTTTTGGGTTGTTACATTCTCCCATCCTTAAAGGATTTCGCTCCCGAAATCTCCAAGGACAGAAGAATGAAATAAATATTCTCATCCAAATTCCATAACCACATATTCAACCATCATCCGTTACATCCATTATCCTTAAGATTTTTAACTCAATTCATGATATATGCAATAGTGTAGTATCAATGTCCCTAACTAATGCAAAAGATTAGGCGGTCTACTGATTCAATCGACCTCCTTTTTATGCGCTCATGTCCGTGCCATGTATCCAAATGAATGAAAATTCCCTAATGACAACTGATAGTTCCATATACATGCTACAATCATCATCCAAATGCAATAATCACATGATACACCCATTCATAGCAACCACAAAATAAAAATGCAAGTGCACATACATCTATATGCATATGCTTTAGTGACTTAGTTAGGCCGATCTCTAAGAGATAATAGTGCCTAGCATGTGTATATGCGTCCATTGGAATCCACTAGTAAACACTTGTGTCCAACATACATGACATGTTCTAGTAAAATATTTACATTCAGTCCTACCATCCATATGTTACATCCTAAAATCTACCCTCCCAAATGATACTAAAGGAAAGAACATATTCAAAACTAATGATGGAAATAGAAAATTCAAGATGTGCCATCGAAGAGATAAGGATAAGAGATGCATATTTTCTCCTCAGCCTCCCACATAGCTTCCTCAATACTATCTCCCCACTGCACCTTAACCAAATGGACTTCCTTATTCCTAAGATTCTTGATATCATGTCCAACAATCTTGGTAGGAATATGATGAACTGATGCTTCTCTCTCCATTACAACTTCCTTAAGTTGGCTAGGTTCCACTACCTCTGTTGAGTCATGTAAGCACTTTCTCAAGTGCGAAACATGAAAAACATCATGAACTCACATGAGACTCTCCCATAGCTTTATATGATACACCATCTTCCTTGCCCTTTCCATAATGGGGAATGGTCCTACGAATTTGGAAGCAAATTTCCCACTTGATCCAAACCTCACTACCTTTCTTAGTAGAGACACCACAATGAAAACCAGATCTCCACCTCGAACTTAATATCCCTTCTCCGCTTATCTGCATAGGATTTCTGTCTATCTCGGGCCATCTTCATTCTCCTTCTAATCAAATCAATCTTTCCAAAGTTTCTCTAACCATGTCGGGACCAAGTAGAAATCTTTCTGTAGACTCCAACCAATACGAAGGCGACTTGCACGGCCTTCCACAAAGGGCTTCAAAAGGATCCATCCCAATACTAGCCTGAAAACTATTGTTGTAGGCGAATTCCACTAAAGGAAGGTGCTCCTTCTAAGTCCCTTCAAAATCAAGAATGCACATCCTCAACAAATCCTCAAGAACTATATTAACTCTATCCATTTGGCCATCCGTTTGAGTGTGATAGGCCGTACGCAATCTAAGCTGTGTCCCTAAAGCCTCTTGCAAGCTCCTCCAAAACTCGGTAGTAAGGATAGGGTCTCTATCGCTCACTATGCTAGAGGGAACTCCATGAAGTCGGACTATCTTACGAATGTATAAGAATGCAAAGAAGACATTGTCTTCTTACTCTCGACCGGAATGAAGTGGACGCTCTTAATCAAACGATCTGCAATCACTCAAATACTGGTATTCCCCTTCCAAGATTGGGGTAAACCATCTATGAAATCCATCGAAACACTATCCCACTTCCATTAAGGTACATCCAATGGTTGAAGCAATCTACCCGGCCTTTGATGCTCCGTTTTAACCCTTTGGCACACAAGACACTTAGCCACAAACTCTGCTACATCCTTCTTCATGTCACTCTAATAAAACACTCTCTTCATGTCCCTATACATCTTATCACCACCGGATGAATAGTCATCCGAGAATGGTGCGCTTCTGCTAGAACTGCACTCATCAAATCACCAGTGCGAGGAACACAAAGCTTCCATCTCTCCTTAGCCACCCTTTACTATCGATGGAATAATGTTGGAGATGTCTAGAGACCTCTCCTCTGCTAATCCTATCCAGAATATCCACATGATCTGAATCATCTCGCTGTCTTGAGCCAATCTGATCTATGAGAGTAGGCTTAACCTCAAGTGCTGCCAATAATCCAGAAGTAATATCCGTAGAGGGCTTAAAATCAAAGGTGGAAATAAACTCTAGGATTTTCCACTCTACGAACATTGCGCTAAGGGTTATTCTTTTCCTACTTAACGCATCCTCAACCACGTTCCCCTTGCTAGGGGTGTGAGCTATCTCAAAGTCATATGATGCCAGAAAGTCCATCCAACGCTGCTGCCTCAAGTTTAAATCCATTTTTAGAATAGGTACTTCAATGATTTACGGTTAGTGAAAAGCTTGAACCTCTCTCCTAGCAAGTAATGTCTCCAAGACTTGAGCATGAAAGCAATAGAAGTCAACTCCAAATCATGGGTGGGGTAGTTATTCTCATGAGTTCTCAATTGTCGACTCGCATAGCATACAACCCTCCCCTCATGCATCAATACCGCCCTAAGGCCAGTCCCACATGCATCATTGTATACTATAAAAGGCTTAGCTCTGTTAGGTACAACAAACACCATTGCACTAGTAAGGGCGCCTTCAGCATCGTGAAGGAATCCTCACAATCCTTGTCTCACATGAATGTCGCATTCTTCTTAGTGAGGCGAGTAAGCAGTGCTAAAATCATAGCAAAATCTTTGATAAACTTCCTATAATAACTAGCCAAATCTAGGAAGCTTCTAACTTCGATAGCATTCTTAGGGGCCTTCCAATCCTGTACCGCTGCTACCTTAGCGAGATCCATATCTAGACCTTCTCTTGAGACTACATGCTCCAAGAAACGCACCTCCTCATGCCAAAAGTGACATTTTGGGACTTTGCTTTCAACTTATGAACACGAAGTGTACGAAGAACCTCCTCAAGATGAAGAGCATGCTCTTCCATACTCTTGGAAAACACCAGAATGTCGTCTATAAACATTACAATGAACTTATTTAGGACATCCTAAAAAACACGGTCCATCAAATCTACAAAATAGGCTAGGGCATTGGTCAGCCCAAACGGTATAACCAGCCACTCAAAGAATCCATCGGTTGTCCTAAATGTCATCTTATCGATGCTATCGGTAGCGACCCTAAGTTGATGAAATCCAGTAGCTAAGTCAAGCTGAGAAAATACTGAAGAACCAACCAACTAATCAAAAAGATCGTCTATCCTAGGAAGTAGATAATAGTTCTTCTTTGTGAGCTTATTCAACTCTCTTAGTCTACGCAAAGTCGAAGGGAACCATCCACCTTTGTAGAGAAGACGACTGGCACCCTCCACTCAGATAGGCTCCGCTGACGAAGCCTTTCTCTAGTAGCTCACCAATCTACTTATTGAACTCCTTCCTCTCCCTAGGGGCCATATGTCTCACGGACAATGCCATTGGCGTAGCATTGTCATTCAGATCGATCTCTCTCTTAAGGGGTAGCCCCTAACCTCCTCAAAAACATCTAGGAAATCTCTGACAGCTAAAACTGAATCTAGCTCTCTTAGCAATGAATCAAGGGAATAAAGAAAGCTCAACATGACTGACCCTTGTGGGTCGCAAGAAACCTCGAGGGTCTGTCTGCTACATGTCCCTAGCCTGACAACTTTCATCTCGCAGTCCAATATCGCATCACAAATGGATAACCAGTCCATCCCCAAAATCATTTCATATCTCAAAAATCCCAGTACATGGGCGTCACAGTCAAACTCTATGCCTAGCATAAAAAATTTCAAACCCCTACAAATCATGGATAAATGTGCTGATCCTCCTATGGGGTTTGAAACAACTATAGGGACTACAAATAGAGAGGTATTTAAGTGCAAACAATCAACCAAGGAACTAGAAATGAAAGAATGAGATGCCCCGGAGTCAAAAAGAGTCCAAATAGGAAAATCCCAAATAGAGATCAAACCTTCTACGTAGACTTTCCTACCTCGGTCTGGTCCACTACTAGAAGGTGCTGCATCCAAAGCCTGTACTTGCGCCGTAGGTGCACCTGCTCTCTGCCCTGTCCTATGAGGACAAGCTCTACTAAGGTATCCAGGCTGCCCACAGTTGTAACACCTCCCCTTCATCATGTCCTTCTTACAGTCCTTTGAGTAATGCCCAACCAATCCACAATTATGACATTTCTCGCCCTTCTTGATCTATCCCTTTTGAGGTCCTCCTCCTTTCTTCTTGTCCTTATCCTTCTTATTCTTCCACTACTTCTTCTTAGAGTTTTCTGATTTAGGAACCTCCTTAACCTCTTCTTCCTTAACAACATCTGATATGAGAGCCATTTCCACAAGTGACCCATACATCGCTCCCACAGGTACATGTGTCAATGACAACCCTTGGAGGGGCTGGTTCAAACCCTTAGCAAACTTGATGGCCTTCTTATGCGGCGTATTAACAAGCTCCATCCCAAACCGCAATAACTCATTAAACTTATTTATATACTCTTTCATCGAAAGAATCCCTTGCTTCATACTAATGAACTTCTCCAACTGCATGCTTTCCTCGGCTTGCGACAAAAACTTTCTCTCAAACCTTTCCCAAAATCTAACCCAACCAATGTCTCTACCCTCCATCTCTAAAATCTCCCACCAATAATAAGCCTTTCCCTTCAGCTGCCAAGAGCAAGCTGAACTCTATTTTGGTTCTCCGATCTTAACAGCCCAAAAAGTATCCGCTCTGTATTCCTCAACCAAGTTCGTGCCTCTGCGAAATCTTCCGTGTCAGAAAACATATTGCCTCCTAGATTAGCGAAGTCCTTCCATAGCTTAGAAAAATTGACTGCTGTAGGTGGATTAATGGGACCTCCACCATTCGGAGCTGCATTGGGCGTTTGCCTTTGCACCTCTGGGGCCGTAGCTTGGAGGTATCTACGGAACTAGCCAGGGACTTGGATACCTTTTGGAAGGTTTGGGGTGTCCGTCATTCTATGCAAAAAAAGAAAATTTAGGCTCCAAAGAATCGAAAGAAGGTTGAACTGGACTTTTAAGGGGATTTTTATAAAAACTCCCTTATACTTGAAAATTATTTCTATAATAAAAAAATACTTTTAGTTTAAAGATATGTTACCTTTGAAAAATACTTTACTTTTACAAGTTTTTAGGAATCTTGTAACCTTAGGCTCTGATACCAAATGAAACACCCCACACCCCTTAGTATTCCTGAAAAGGGCACATCAAAGGACGTGGTGCATTATAGGTATAGTTAAAGCATCACAAAAACTAAGATTCACAAGACAAACAAGTAAAAGCAGTGTAAAACATTTAAATAATAACTTATCATTCAGAATTAAAATTCATCTCAAAATAGTACATCCAAATAAGGAAACCCCGGAAATGAATCTTCAAGCAACCTGAATCAACTATCCTCAACTTAGCTGGCCTATTGAGGGGAAAGGAAAGATAAAGGAGTGGGTCGGACAATAAGTCTAATGAGTGAAAGTAATTATAAGCATTTCTAAGAAAGATAAAGGTAATAGACTAAGCAATAGTTCTAGCATGAAAGGAAGATACAGAAAAGATAAAACTTGAATAAAATAAAGTTTCTGATTCTGTTTGACTGTTTGCTTCTATTGTTTGCACTTGTCTTAAACTGTTGTGATTAGGCTGAAAATCTAATTCCATCTCAACTGCTAACTTGATTAGGCTGAAATCCTACTCCTACCCATTAATCGGCCTTTTGTATCGCTGTAGTGCCATTATGAACCAACCTGCTGGTCCCACAGCAAAAGACACCTCTTAGCACTTAGGATGCAGTAGCGAATTATTTACCCTAATCAATGCCGCACGCTCAGTCATTGCCGGTACACACTAACCGTTTCCCCTATTTGACCCTTTGTTTACCCTAATCAGCATAAGCATGCCCTACCTCATCCACATGTGAGACCATTAGTCCTCGACCTGAAGGAAATGCTATCGGCACTGGTCCTAACAAACAAATCTTCTAACTTTGCATCTCTTGCCCAAGTCATTGAATTCGAGCCTCTATCTATTGGCCACTTATTTAGCCTAATCAACATAAGCATGCTGTAACATCCCACCCTTATGTACGCTTTAAATTGACGATAAACCACACACGTCAGACTCAAACCATGCAAAAGAGCGGATTGTTATTGGGGTGAATAAGGAAAGCAAAGAAAGAAATAAAACAAAACAGAATCTCACAGCGGAATGATAAAATATAATAATCATATAACAGTTCATGGAGCTGTTTTACAAAATATTTGATTATATTTATACAACACAGATCAGAGTTACACATATCAGAGAATAATAAATAACAATGCAGCGGAATAGTATGAATGTAGTGGAATAATATAATAGATAATAATAACAAAATTTTTGTCTTTGTCCTCCAGAAATAAAGTCTTCAAATCCTAAAATGCTCAGGCTGACCCGAGCGAATTGAAAAGACAAAACACTCGAGTCAAAACTAAAAGATCTTCTGTCAGTTAAGTCAACGGTAAAATACGAGTAGAACGGCGTCATAGATGTTTAAGGGGTTTGACATCTCCTATCCAGTGTCTAACGTGAGTGCATTAACTTAAGTGATGTTTGAGATTCACATTTACTAAGGATCCGTTAAACTATCTACTATGTAATAATATACGCTATTATAATAATGTCTATTAGTAAATAAACTTACTTTTAAAAAGCGTTAAGGCTTTATATTTTCCACCTTAACACATAAATAGTGCCAGTAGTCTATACAGTACAGTAATAGCTCCTGATCGTAAGGCTACTAGAGGATACTCCATGGGTACGACACAAATCAAACTCGTACAAAGCGCGCTAGGGTAGGTGACACGACATAAGTAGGCAATGCCAAGGTAGATATACCAATTGTGCTTCCGGACCGGTGGTAACACGTAGCAGCTACTACCGCCCACCTCGAGCCACACCCCCAAAATCAAAGGGCCCCAATCAATCACAAAGTAAAAGAATGGTATCGAAGGAGTGTGTCCGATAAGAGGAGCTAGCTTCCTCATTAGTCCATCGATCGCTCCTGTTTTAGCCATCTTATGCCAATTCACAGGAGTCGGGTCCATGTATATACCTTAAAGGAACGCCGCCACCATCCTACTTCATTCTGGAATCTCCACCACATACACGGTTGTTAAAGTGGTTTTTGGAGTAGGCAGAGAGTATGACAACTTCCGATCCCAGTCTCTTTAACAACCAAACGTTATTATAACACCACAGTGATTTTCAAAATAGTTTATACTTTAAAACCAAATATCATTGCCTTTGCAAAATGAAATCAATACGATATCATTCCATTTCAAATATATCCTTTTCTAAAATCATAGCACATTCAAAGTTATATACTTCGAAAGCAAAACACTTTAAATTATAACACTTTCAAATCATAATACTTTGAAACTCGTAACTTTGAACATCCACCACTTAAATGGTTTAAATATTAAAATACTTTATATAATAAATAGCTTCTTCAATTTCACAAATCAATTCCAAAACAACTCGAATTCCAGAATTTTATATTTAACCAAATCTCAAATCATAAATTTCAATTCAATTCAGTTTCCAAATAAACCATTCCAAATTATATTGATTAAAAAAATAGATTTGATCCAGAAGATAAACCATTTCAAATTCAGTATATTTCAAACATTAAGTATTCAATAATTTTAAAACTAAGTTTGTAATTTCATATATATATATATATCAAATCAATTTTCTATTATTTAGTTTCGAAATATTTACTTAATAAATCCATTATCATTTAAATAAACCCCAAATTTCAAGTAATTAAATATTTCCTTCAATTTATTTATAATTGAAATATTCATTTAATTCACCTTAAACCAAAATCAAGTTATAAAAACCATACCTTCTAAAATTTCAAATTTAATAAATTTCACATCAAACTTATTTGAGTTTAATTCTTAAACAAATTCAATTTCAGATAAATCTAAAATTCATCTTCCAACATTAATTTATTTAAACCATTATAAACTGTATATTTAAAATTAAATTTTAATACTTAACCGTATTATCTTCAATAAAAATCAAACTTATTATTAAGCTTGTTCTATATTAAAACAAATTATACATAGCTTAAAATCAAGGACAAAATAACATTTATATAAGACTAAAATCAATATTTATTTAGAACCATACATTTCTTTACAAACCATAGAAATCATTTCAAAATATTTTTATATAGACCATGGTGTCTGTATATAATTTTCTATCTTGGTCAAGTGATACAGATACTTATCATTTCAATCCGTAATTTAAAATATTAATACGGTTATATATATATATATCATTTCAAACCACAATCCCAAATGAAATAAAGTCCATAACAACTTACAGTTTATAACAATATAAAATACAACATCCATTAATCCAATATCAATCATCAAACATTTATCACAATCATCATCCAATTCAATCAATAACATCAATATAGAACAGAGAATAAATAATAGGTATTTACTGGCAGTTTATATTCAATTATAAATTAAATAGCTATTTTATCCAAATAAATTCAAATAAACTGAAATGATGATTCAAAATATGCCAAATAGGCATAAATAATTTTTAATCACGTCATAAATCAATTTAACAAACATAAGAAATTTTAGAAGTTGTGAGCGGGTTAAAACACTCACCTTTGAATTTAAGTCCAATTTAAATCTAAAATTTGAACAGTCTTCGAATTCGTCCATACTAGCATCAAAATGTCAGGAATTTCAATAAGATCACAACGTAAGAAACCGCGCTCAAATCCGGATTCGTATGTAAAAGTTATTCGAGTTAGAAAATTAAACGATTTAAAATAAATAAAAGAAAATAAATAGCAGAACAATTACCGAGCCACATCATCTCGTCATCACGCAAAACAAACGATCACTCCTCAGCAAACCCTAACCGTCGTCGCATCTTCAAGCAAGTGTCGATGCTTTCCCAACGATCTTTAACTCGATCGGCCCTCACCATAGACCCTCCCTCCTCACGCCGCACCTCGCCCTAGAACGCGGCCACCTCCGGCGTCCAGCAAATGTCGCGCCGCCACTGGCTTTCAGCGCCAAATCAAGGTGAAACCGATAGCTGATTCGACGAACTAACACCATAGATATGAAGCTCTGGTTCCCCTCTACGTACTGCAAACTCCCGACCGTCCCATAGTTGAAGATCCGCCGTTGGATTGAGATGGTGGTCTATGATCGGTCGTGGTCCACTTTGAATTTCTGTACAAAGGATATATCGAATTGAAAAATGAACTGTAGATTTTCCCTACGCTTGTCGAGAGCTTCAAATTGATATATAATTTGCTATTGTTTAATAAGATTTAATTTTTGACTGGATTTTGAATAGCAATTGGATTTGGAATTGAAAATTTGTCTGCCATTGAGAAAGAGTAGCAACAGAAAGAATTGTACATACAGAAAAACGAGAATAAGGAGTGGCTATAGTTTATAACGAGGTATGTATAGGTAGGTCAGAAATAGAGATGTATGGACACGATTTGATTGAGCGATAGCGACCCGAAAAGCCCGTTCTGCCTCCGGAACGAAAATAGGTCAAATCATATATCAAAATAGATGTTTTTAAATATTTTAAAATCGATGGAACAGGTTTCAAGTCCAAATTACATCGTATGAAGTAGCTATGCAAAGATCAAGTTATTTCAAATTGATTTCAATTAATTTCATTAAATTGATTTCTAGGCGTTTCGAGTCCATACGATCAAACGACAAGCCCGATCGCTACGAAACTTGAAATCCTATAATAATTCACCGTTACGGATCCGATGAAACTGGTTTCGTTGTAATCTAAGTCAGTGGCCAAAATGGCTATTTTCCAGTTAATTAAATAAGTTAATATTAAATTAAATCACTTTTCCATTTCAAATTTAGTTATTTACAAATTTTATCAATTTGGATTACTTGGTAATTTATAATCCTTCAAACAAATTTCTATATCAATTTATCGTTGTATATTTTACCATTTACAGTGTTAAATTTTCAATTTCAATTAATCGAGTATGTATAAATTCAAATTCCCAATAAATCCGTTTATTTGATTTAAAATCTTGTTATGAAGTCAATTATCAACTTATCACCTTAAAGGAAATATTAATATTGGTTTATATCCTAATACATCGATAATTTCCCAATTCATCCAAATATCAATTGTCATGGTTATTAACTTCATCTATTGTGAATTGAATTCCATTTAATTACAATTAATTCCAATAAATTTGATTTGATTCAATTCCAACCTTTATATTAAGTCCATTATTACTCTAAACCTAGTTACATTAGTTTTATATTCCATTACATTAATATACCCTATTTACATCTTAAATTTGTATTAATGACTATATTTCAAAAATGTGTAATCTTGTCAATCACACACATTAATTAAGGTTTTAAAATCAATTAATTAATTTGGCCTTATTTCTATTCTTTTCCCAATTATTACTTTATGGATAAATTTACGTTTCTATTTATTTTATTACATCCACACCTTCAGTTATTGCATTAATTCTCATTAATGTAACCTTAAAAGTTCATTTAATTACCATAAATTATATACTAATTCATTTATTTACACTCAAATATTACAATTCCTATATACCAAATCTTTATTATATGGTCATTTATTTCATACTATTTCACTTATAAATTTAATGTCTGCATTCGTTCTCTTACATCAGTTTATAGCCTAGTGTAACAATTTACATTACTTCAATTAACTGTATTTTCATTTTGATTGTTATTACTTACTTTTAATTTCCATGGTTGCATTTCATTTTAGCATTCATTTCATTATTAAATTACAAAGTTTTTATTTCTTTCCATATTAAATTACCAAAAATTATTAATTTAACAATTTAAATTATTGAAAATTTATGGGTCATTACACTCTCCCCTACTCAAAACTTTTCGTCCCCGAAAAGAAAAAAGAAAGGAGGAGAAAGAATTAAGTAAACAATACATTTTATTCAAAAATATTAACTTTATAAACAAATAAATTTACAAATTAAATAATTTCAATAAAACATGCCAATTTATACCCATTAAATCTTTTTATACTCAAATCAATAAGGTTTGGAAAATATTTTTCAAAATTTTTCTAAGTCCAAAATTTACGGAAAATTTCGGCAGAGTCTCCTTTGTACGGAGAGGCTCGGGAGAAAATATAATATCAAATATAACAATATATCATAATATTTCAAAATAATATATCCCAACAATGGGAAAACAATATAATAATGCTGTAAAACCGTAATATGAGAACGTACCAATTTGTCGGGCAATTAACGTTTATTTTATGAAACCAAAAGCAGTAGCAGTTGCTTCCATAACCTGTATTTCACTTATATAATCCAAAAAGGTTAACAATTATATAAAATGAAATATTTGAAGTTGTTTCAATCACTAACAACAAATCAATAATAAACAACAATCACTTACAATCACAACATACAACCATCATATGAAGTCAATGAAATCAACCATCCATATATCCATAGCAAACAAAACAAATAGTTATTCGGGTTTAAAACTTTAAATTGTATAGAACGGAAAATAAAATACTAAGTGCACCATTTACTCAACAGTCTTAGATGAAACTAAATAGATTATTCATACATCCAAACAGTTCTAAAGTATCCTTGCCAAAACAACCATAAACCAAACAAACAACAATTCCAAACAATATATCAAGTTCATTCTTATTAATTTCATTTCGTAACATTTGTTGTTTGATTTCCTTTTCATTCATATAATGATTTATATTTTTAATTTACATTTATTTCTCGCAAATTTTAATTTATTTTCATTCATTTATCCATACTATTCATGTTCAATTAAATTTCTTAGCATATCAGTACATTAACTTAAGTCTATAGTTATATATTTACAGTATTCATCTTTTCTACTTATTTTATTTATAAATGGCTTCAATTGTTTACTTAAGTTTATTATTTTTTATTTATGATACTTACATTTCTATTACATTAAATTAGTAGCATTTCAATTGTAACTTAAGTTTATAACCACCATAACTTCAAATTCTTATTTATAAAAGTAATTCATTGAACCTTTCTATTACATAAGTTTTACTTGTAAAATTTTTTCCATTACATTTTCTTATTAGACATTTCAACTTTTAAACCATTTGGTAAGTTATATATATGCTTTTTAAGAATGCAATTGAAAATTATACAAGTTTATCTTATATCTTTTAATAAATTAAACGTTCAATAATCATATCTTTTGTTTTATAGGTTACAATTTCATCTTTATTGAAATTTCATTCATAACCTAGAATTTAATCTCTTATTTTAATTAGAGGTTCCAAATATTGATTAGTTACAACCTATTTCACTACAATAATTGAAGCTATTAATTAACGGAAACTTAAGAACTAAATACCGGGTAAAGTTTCAAACCATTTTAAAATAATAGATAGATTTATACACTTACAATTCATATATCCAATTACATTTAAAACAATTTGAAATTTATATTTTTTTATCAAAATATATATGTAGTAAACCTACTACAGTGGCATTCCCACTTAGAAACTTGAAAATGAATGTCGATGATGCGTGCACTCATTACCGAAATTATTTTTCAACGATAGAGAGGGGAGTACATAACTTAGTTCTTTCCAAAGTTTTTTTTAAAACAATTCTTTCAAATCATATTGAAATATTTATATCAGAAAATACTCCTAAATAATATTATTATTATATTCCAAATCATTCAGAAGAATTTTCAAAACCTCGGAAGTTAAGTTCTAAATTTCCAGTTTATTCTCATCTATTTTACTTTTCAAATCTTATTTCCAACCTATATTCATAAATTTCACTACCTAACAACCATTATATTACAACCAAATATATATCATTTACAAAAAATTTATTTTATATATAGAAAAGATAACAGGCAAAATTATTTCATTTACCTATATCCAAAACAAATATTGTGTTGGTCTGTCCTATTAAGTGTTTAGCAATCCCTATTAATGTCATAGCGTCCAATGCACCAACCAGAATTTATAAATACAAAACGGAACAAATTAACACAATATTAAACCTTTTATAACACTAACAAATACGCTCTCTCATATATATACACACACATATATATATACACACACTCTCAGCGATTATTAGTAAAGAGTCAGACCCCACAAAGCTAAGGTTTATTGCAAAATCAAAGCTCCATACCAAATGTAACATCCCACCTTTTTGTATGCTTCAAATCGACGATAAACCACACACGTCAGACTCAAACCATACAAAAGAGCGGACTGTTATTGGGGTGAATAAGAAAAGCAGAGAAAGATATAAAACAAAATAGAATCTCACAGCGGAATGACAAAATATAATAATCAAATAACAGTTCATGAAGCTGTTTTATAAAATATATGATTATACTTATACAATACAGATCGGAGTTACACATACCAGAGAATAATAAATAACAATGCGGTGGAACAGTATGAATGTAATGGAATAATATAATAGATAATAGTAACAAAATTTTCGTCTTCGTCCTCCAGAAATAAAGTCTTCAAATCCTGAAATGCTCAGGCAGACCCGAGCGAATTGAAAAGACAAAATACTCGAGTAAGAACTAAAAGATCTTATGTCAGTTAAGTCAATGGTAAAATATGAGTGGAACGGTGTCATAGATGTTTACAGGGTTTGACATCTCCTATCCAATGTCCAACGTGAGTGCAGTAACTTAAGAGATGTTCGGGATTCACATCTCATAAGGATCCGTTAAACTATCTACTATCTAGTAATATACGCCATTATAATAATGTCTATTAGTAAAATAAACTTATTTTTAAATAGCGTTAAGGCTTTACATTTTCCACCTTAACACATAAATAGTGCCAGTAGTCTATACGGTACCGTAATATCTCCTGATCGGGAGGCTACCAGAGGATACTCCATAGGCACGACACAAATCAAACTCATACAAGGCGCGCAAGGGTAGGTGATATGGCACAACTAGGCAATGTCAGGGTAGATATACCAATTACGCTTCCGGACTGGTGGTAACGCATAGCAGCTACTACCGCCCACCTAGAGCCACACCCCCAAAATCAAAGGGCCCCAATCAATCACAAAGCAATAGAATGGTATCGGAGGAGTGTGTCCGATAAGATGAGCTAGCTTCCTCATTAGCCCGTCGATCGCTCCTGTTTTTGCCACCTTATGCCAACTCATGGGAGTCAGGTCCACGTATATACCTTAAAGGAACGTCGCCGCCATCCTACTTCACAATCTCTACCACGTACATGGTTGTTAAAGTGGTTTTCGGAGTAGGCAGAGAGTATGACAACTTCCGATCCCGGTCTCTTTAACAACCAAGCGTTATTATAACACCGTGGTCATTTTCAAAATAGTTTATATTTCAAAACCAAATATCATTGCCTTTGCAAAACCAAATCAATACGATATCATTCCATTTCAAATATATCTTCTTTTAAAATCATAGCACTTTCAAAGTTATATACTTCGAAACCAAAATACTTTAAATTATAACACTTTTCAAATCATAATACTTTGAAACTCATAACTTTGAAACATACTTCCATCACTTAAATGATTTAAATATTTAAATATTTTATATAATAAATAGCCTCTTCAATTTCACAAATCAATTCCAAAAAAATTCGAATTCCAGAATTTTAGATTTGACCAAATCTCAAATCATAAATTTCAATTCAATTCAGTTTTCAAATAGACCATTCCCAATTATATTGATTTAAAAAAAACAGATTTGATCCACAAAATAAACCATTTCAAATTCAGTATATTTTAGACTTTAAGTATTCAACAATTTCAAAATTAAGTTTGGTAATTTCATATATATATATATATATATATATATATATATATATATATCAAATCAATTTTCTATTATTTAGTTTTGAAACAATTGCTTAATAAATCCATTATCATTTAAATAAACCCCAAATTTCAAGTAACTAAATATTTCCTTCAATTTATTTATACTTGAAATATTCATTTAATTCACCTTAAACCAAAATCAAGTTATAAAAATCATACCTTCTAAAATTTCAAATGTAATATATTTCACATCAAACTTATTTGAGTTTAATTCTTAAATAAATTCAATTTCAAATAAATCTCAAATTCATCTTCCAACCTTAATTTATTTAAACCATTATGAACTCTATATTAAAATAAAATTTAAATACTTAACCATATTATCTTCAATAAAAATCAAACTTATTGTTAAGCTTGTTCTATATTAAAACGAATTATACATAGCTTAAAATCAAGGATAAAATAACATTTATATAATACTAAAATCAGTATTTATCCAAAACTATATATTTCTTTACAAAACCATAGAAATCGTTTCAAAATATTTTTATATATGGACCACGATGTCTGTATATAATTTTCTATCCTATGGTCAAGTGGTATGGATTTTTATCATTTCAATCCGTAATTTAAAATATAAATACGGTTATGTATATCATTTCAAACCGCAATCCCGAATGAAATAAAATCCATAACAACTTACAGTTTATAACAATATAAAATACAACATCCATTCATCCAATATCAATCATCAAACATTTATCAAAATCATCATCCAATTCAATCAAAAACATCAATATAGAACAGAGAATAAATAACAGGTATTTACTGGCAGTTTATATTCAATAATAAATCAAATAACTATTGTATCCAAATAAATTCAAATAAACTGAGATGATGATTCAAAATATGCCAAACAGACCTAAATAAATTTCTAATCACATCATAAATCAATTTAGCAAACATAAGAAATTTTATAAGTTGTGAGTGGGTTAAAACACTTGCCTTTGAATTTAAATTGAATGTAAATCCAATTCAAATCCAAAATTTGAACAATCTTCGAATTCATCCAAACCACTTCAAAATGTCAAGAATTTCAATACGAACCCAACGCAAGAAACCGTGCCTAAATCCATGTTCATATGTAAAAATTAGTCGAGTTAGAAAATTAAACGGTTTAAAATAAATAAAAGAAAATAAATAGCAGCACAATTACCAAGCCACGTCATCTCGTCATCACGTAAAACAAATGATAGCTCCACAGCAAACTCTGTCCGCCGTCGCATCTTCAAGCAAATTTCGACGCTTCCTTGACGATCTTTAACTCGATCGGCCCACACCACAGACCCGCCCTCCTCACGCCGCACCTTCCCCTAGAACGCGGCCACCTCCGACGTCCGAAAAACACCGTGCCGCCGCTGTCTTTCAGCGCCAAATCGAGGCAAAACCGATAACTGATTCGATGCGAAGCTCTGGTTCTCCTCTATATACTGCATACTCGCGATCGTCCCATAACTGAAGATACACCGTTGGATTGAGATGGTGGCCCACGATCGGTCGTGGTTCACCTTGATTTCTGGACAAAGGATATATCAAATTGAAAAATGAATTGTAGATTTTCCCTAGGCTCGTCGAGAGCTTCAAATCGATATATAATTTTCTATTGTTTGAGAAGATTGAAATTTTGACTTGATTTTGAATTGCAATTGGATTTGGAATTGAAAATTTGTCTGCCATTGAGAAAGAGGAGCAACAAAAAGAATTGTACATACAGACAAATGAGAATAATGAGTGGCTATAGTTTATAACGAGGTAGATATAGGTAGGTCAGAAATAGAGATGTATGGACACGATTTGATTGAGCGATAGCGATCCGAAAAGCCCATTCTACCTCCGGAACAAAAATGGGTCAAACTATATATCAAAATATATGTTTTTAAATATTTTAAAATCGATGGAACGAGTTTCAAGTCCAAATTATATCGTATAAAGAAGTTATGCAACGATTAAGTTATGTCAAATTGATTTCATTAAATTGATTTCTAGGCGTTTCGAGTCCATACGATCAAACGACAAGCCCGATCGCTATGAAACTTGAAATCCTATAATAATTCACTGTTGTGGATCTAATGAAACTGGTTTCGTCGAAATCCGAGTCAGTGGCCAAAATGGTTATTTTCCAGTTAATTAAACAAATTAATATTAAATTAATATTAAATCATTTTTCCATTTCAAATTTAATTACTTACAAATTTTATCAATTTGGATTACTTGGTAATTTACAATCCTTCAAACAAATAGCTATATCAATTTATTGTTTTATATTTTACCATTTACAGTATTAAATTTTCAATTTCAACAAATCCAGTAGTTATAAATTTAAATTCCCAATAGATCCGTTTATTTGATTTAAAATCTTGTTATGAAATCAATTGTCAACTTATCCTCTTAAAGGAAATATTAATATTGGTTTATATCCTAATACATTGTTTATTTTCCAATTCATCCAAATATCAATTGTCATAGTATTTAACTTCATTTATTGTGAACTGAATTCCATTTAATAATAATTAATTCCAATAAATTTGATTTGATTCAGTTCCTATCTTTATATTTAGTCCATTATTACTCTATGAACCTAGTTACATTAGTTTTATATTCCATTACATTAATATACCATATTTACATCTAAAATTTGTATTAATGACTATATTTCAAAAATGTGTAATCTTGTCAATCACACACAATAATTAAGGTTTTAAAATCAATTAATTAATTTGCCTTAGTTCTATTCTTTTCCCAATTATTACTTTATGGATAAATTTACGTTTCTATTTATTTCATTACATTCACACCTTGAGTTATTGCATTAATTCTCATTAATAAAACCTTAAAGTTCATTTAATTACCATAAATTATATATCAATTCATTTATTTACACTCAAATGTTACAATTCCTGTATACCCAACCTTTATTCAATGGTCATTTATTTCATACTATTTCACTTACAAATTTAATGTTTGCATTCGTTTTCTTACATCAACTTATAGTCCAGTATAAAAATTTACATTACTTCAATTAACTGTAATTTCATTTCAATTGTTAATACTTAGTTTTAATTTCCATGGTTGCATTTCATTTTAGCATTCATTTCATTATTAGATTACAATGTTTTTATTTCTTTCCATATTAAATTACCAAAACTTGTTGTAATATCCCAGAATTTATGGCAATTTAAATTTAATAATCTGTGTTTAAATTTAAATTGAATTGATAATTTTTGTTAATAAATTTGATTTGATATAATAATCTTCCTTATTTAAATATTTAATTTGTGAATTTATTTTTAATAAACTAATAAATCTATTTTCTATTTAATAATGTATGTATTTATGTATATTTTAATAGACAAGTCGTTTTTAATTAAATTAGTATAGCATAATTTTAAATATTTTGAAATTAGGAATTGTGATATATTTTTGATTTAAGCTTTTCAAAAATATTTAATAAATAACTAAATGATTTTAAATATATAAGATAAATGTTTTATTGGTTTAAAATTCATTTTTACTTAAGTTTAAATATTAAAATAAGTTACAAAAATGTTTGTTTTATTCTTTTTAAAATAGTGATTGATAAATGTGATTTGTAAATTTAATATGAAATTTAAAATATGAAACATGTATTCAAATAAGTTATAATCTCTTTATAAATTTATTTTAAGTGATCAAAATATTATTTTCAAATAATTAATTTGTATATTGTTTTATTTATAATAATACTTTTCTTATTCTTTAGAAATTATTTAAATACATAACTAAGTATAAGAACTAATTAATTTAATTTAAACATTCATTAACCTTAATTAAAATAACAAAACATTTAAAAGGCATGTGTATGTAATTTAGGATATGAGTTAACATGTGTTAAATATTTAAGCAAGAGAATTTACATGTGTTGATAGTTTAAGCCAACTGTCATTTTTTATTTTTTCATTTAATTTTAAATTATCATAAACATGTTTTTTAAAAGTTGCATCTTCCCATTCTCTTTTCCTTTCTTCATTTTCATTCTAAAAAATTTGCATATCCCTGAAACATTTTTTCTACATGTAAACTTTTTCTGTCCAAATGCATTCATCTTCAAAATTTGGATACAAGAAGACCCTGTAACTCCTCAAACTAGAAATACATCTCAAACCCTTATCCATTTTCAAAATCTGCATACATTAATCAAATATCTTACCTGTACGCAACCATGAAAGCAAGCAAAGGCCTGCATTTAATTCATTTTTCAAAACTCTGGAACATGCAAATTAAATCAAGTATGAAGACCTGCATTTCATCTGGAAGCATCATTTAAAAACAAAGATTAAAAGCATCAAATTTGAAGCAAGTTTACCTGCATAGCAATCTGTTCCTCAAATACTTTGCAACCTGCATTTTTCTGGAACATGCAATTGAATCTGGGCTCTGCATAATTAAGGTGAGTAACTCCTCTTTCCAAAAAAAATTAAGTAGGTTGATTGCATGCTTTAATCTGAAATGGATGTATTTTATGAAATTTGCAGTGAATATTTATATTTATGAATATATATGTGTGCATGCTGTTTTCCTGTACAATGCTGTTTTTTTTTTAAATTTTCAAGTTGCTGTTTGATTTTAAATCATTATCTCTGGATTAAATCTTGGTTTATATTTAAGAATTAAACAAGATATGTCTATTTCCCCATAAACTATAGTTTGAAAACTTACTTAAGTAAAAACAACCCTGTATCAACTCTGGAGTTTGCTAACGGATGATCAATCAATAAATTAGTGAAATTTCAAGTATATTGATTCGTAGTTTCAGGGTTATTAATCAATATATCATACAAAATCATGATTTTTAAAAGAAAAATTACAATTTCTAATGCTTTAAAAAAAAATGCAGTTCCCTATTCTCTGCATTTTATATTTTGAAGCATTGTTGTTGCCTCAAGTGTCTGGAGGTGTTGTAATTGTTACTGGAGGTGGAGAAGTTAACTAAGATGATGGGAAAATTATTATTTTGGTTTATAATTCGTTTTGATATTGTAATTTGGGATTTCCAGTATAGAACCCTAGTTTTTTCTGGGCTGTGAAGATTCGAACTTTACTATGTTTATAGTGAATTGAGTTCGATGTTGTTTTGGGAAATGGTAGATGATGGGTTGGCGAAGTCATTGACGGAGATTCAAGGGTGATAGTGGCCGGAGTTGGAAGATCTCGCTGTTGACAGGTCGAGATTGATAAAGGAAATGTTGTTTCCAGGTTTTGGTTTTAAAACTTGAATTCAAATTCAAGTTTAATTCTGGGAATCTGAGGGTTGAAGGGTGTAGTGGGGTTACTGGTCGATAAGGGATGGCCATTGATGATGATCAGAGGTGGTCGGAGTTGGATTAGGGGTGCACAGGGAGGTTTGTGCAAGTTGTGTTGTCTTTGGCTTGCAGAGATTATATTCTCGGGATGATCTCGGGGAAAATTGAAGGGAGACTCGAAGCAGTGTTGCTTCTGACTCGAAGTAAGATAGGGTAGCTCGAGTTAATAATATTGTTTCAGGTTTTCAAATAGAAACAGAACCTGTTTCACAGTTTTTAAAATTTAAAAGCAAGTTAACTATAAAGTAAACTTTAAACTAAAATTTAAAAACCTGAATTGAATTTGAATTGAATTAGTTTAAATCTTAGGTTTTGAATTTTGAAACTTTAGTTTGGTTTTAAGTTTAATCCGTAAATCTGTTTGCAGTTTTTAAATTTTAAAAGTTAAAATTTAAAATGTAAACTTAATTTGAACTTAGGTTTTAAAACCTGAATCTAAAATATGAATTCAAATAAGTTTGAATTCTGTTTTTTAGAAATAATTTAAATTTTTAAAAATTTAAGTTTGGTTTTTAAATGAAAACAGAAACTGTTTTCTGTTTTTAAATATTAAGTTTAAATTGAAAGTTGAAGTTTAAACTGGATTTTAAAATCTGAATTTTAATAAGAATTTAAATTAGACTGTCTGGAATTTAAATTCATTTATGTTTTTTTAAATTTAAATTTGATTTCAAACTCACAAGTGCAAATGCATATGTGTTTTGCATTTGAATTGAAAGGTTAAATTTTTAAAGTAGAAATTTAAAATAAGTTTAATTTCTAGTTTTTAAATCTGGATTTTTAAATTTAAACTGCAGTTTTTAAATAAAGGCTTAAATTTAGATTTGCTTTAAAATGATGATTTGCCTTTAAATTGAAGATGTAGAGTTAAGTTGAATCTAGAATGAATTTAAAAGTTGTATTTCAATTTCGAAACTTAAAAGAAATTTTTAAATTGATTTGAATTTAAATTGAATTGTAATTTAAAATGTTTTAACTTATTGATAAAGTAGATGTTTCTTTTAACATATAAGATAAAAGTTTTGAAATCTTATTTAAGATAAATTTGAATCTTAAGTTTAAAATGAAGTTAAATGGAATTTAAAGTAAATTTAAAAACATTTTGTTTTAAATGCATAATTAAATAAGAAATGTTTATCTAAAAAGATGAATAAAATTTAATGATTGGATTCATTTAATTATTAAGGTAATTAAGATGAATATTAATTATTTGATTAATTAATAATGTGGATGTTTAATTAAGTAATTAATAATTTTTAAAATTGATTAATTAAGATTTGAGATTTATTAATTAAGGTTAATTAATCTATAATTAAGGATGGTTAATTAAATTTTAATTAATGATTAAGATTTATTTAATCATGTGATTAAAGATAATTAAGATTTTAATTAACACTTAATTAATTAATAATTAGAGATTAGTTAAATTGTAACTAAATATTGATTAATTGATAATTAATAATGGTTAATTATAAGTTAATCTCTTAATTAAGAAATGTTAATGAAGGTCATTAACTTAAGATTATTTTCACAATTAATTAATGTGATTAATTTTAATAATTAATTAGATTAATTAATTAATTATAATCAATTGTTGAAGTTTAATTACTTAATGAAGTAATTAATGAATTAATTACTTGATGTAATTAATTTGATTTATGTGATTAGTTTAGATTAATTAAGTTAAATTAATTTAAACATTTGTGGATTGTTGATAATTACTTTATGGATTTGTAATTACTTAAGGAAGTAACTAATTAAATAATTACTGGATGTAATTAAAGATATTTATTATAGAAGTAATTTGGATTTAAATTACTTTAAAATTAATCAAGGATTAATTGAGATAATTAATTAAGAGTAATTAATTTATGGAATGAGTAATTAAAGTAGTTAATTACTGAATGGTTATTAATCAAGGGTGATTAATATATATGGTTTAAATTGAAGATTAATTACTTATGTAATTAATTTATATAGAGATTGATTAAAGGTAATTAGAAATCATTAATTAATTAATTAATGATGTAATTTGGAATTGATTAATTAAGGCATAATAAATAATGAATAAATGATTAATGTAATTAATGTTAGCTAATTAATTAATTAAGCAATTATAAGTTAATTATGTGTAAAGAGTTAAGTATAATTAACTTGTGAAATTAATATTAAAATTACTTATTGTAATTAGAGATGGTTAATCAGTAATGATTAATTGAAATGAATATTGAGCTGATGATTTATAAATTGATTTGTAATCAAATAATGGTTAAGTTAAGCAGGATTTTAATGATGAAGTAATTAATTTAATTTATTTTAAATAATTAGAGATTAAGTAATTAATTTAATTCATTTTAAATTAATTATAAATGGTGTGATCATTAGATCATTGCTTATGTTTGATGATTGGTATTAATTAGCATGTATGGTTTGTAATCTCAGTTATGGGATGAGTAATGTTATGTGATATGGATGTATTGGTTGCTTTGGATGATAATATGGATTATCTGATTATGGTATGAATTATTTGTTGATAATGATAAGGTTGATTATCTATTGTGTTGTGAATTATCTATTTGTGTATATATAGATAATGAAATTGAATTGTTTTAAACTCTAAAACAACTTGGACTTAAAAGACACGCTTTGGATTTCGATGAGACCAGATCGGGTTTCCATATTTGGGATCCGAAAACCACATCGATCCAAATTAACGTTAGGTCGTTAATTCAAGTGGAGCGAGTGAAGACTCGAGGTGTAAGGGCTATACGTCAGTATAACTCTGTGGGTGATTCCGTAATGAGTTTGACGGAATAGTACTTATAGATTCGAGATGGTGATTTAGAGTGCAAGGGTTATCGTCGTTAACTCTAAGGGTGATTCCGATATGAGTGTAACGAGATAATGCCTTCGGTTTCGTTCGAACCCGGAACGAACTAGTATGGATTGAATGCTTTCAGAACATCGTCAGGTGGAAGATGAGCATTCTAAGTGATATGTCCTATTAAGGTAATCGTAGCCTCAAGCCTCATCAACCAGGAATGGCTAAAACAGGGGAGGTGCAGCAAAGCTTCGTGGGTAACCCCCACTTGAGAGCAAGATTTATCCCTGTCTAGAGGTCCCTTTATTTTTGGCTTAGTGGTGCGGTTGCTGATCACAACTGCGAGATTGTCTTGTTTGGAACTGTTCAGTAAGGAATGGGTCCGGCTTTGTGTTGCAGGGGAGCGGGCGTACTCCTCGGTACGGTGATCTAGGCCACGTACTGTGACGGGCGGTACCCCAGTAGCCCAGCCATTGTATGCAATCCAAAATCCAATAAGTGCCAACGGTTTTGATTGTATTACCCACTTTTGTGGCTAGTAGCTAGAATTTAATAGATGTAACAATTTCGGCTATTTCTTATTTACTTGTAAACCCTAGACACTATTATAATATCATTGGATTTCCTATCGAATGTTTTGGTTAGCGTAAGGTAAAAACTTTTCCATGTTTATGTGTGGGAAGTCTTACGTGATACCTTTTCTTTCCAAAGGTTTTTCAATGTTAAGCAACTATAACCTGTTACTCACACCAGACCCATGTCTGACCCGGAGTTATTTCTGTTTTTCTTTAACTCTTGGGTACTCAAATTTTTACGAGTAGCCAAGGGAATTCAGGTTAGGATTCAGGTTAGCTTTGACGAATTGTGGAGGAGCAATGGAGCAGGAGGCTTCTGCGTATAGTTATATAGTTCCGCTGTGTTGGTATCTCTGAGTGTTTTCTGTAATGTATTGAGTTGTAATAACTAGACAGGTGTTTATAACTGTCTAGTATGTGATGTTTTGACTGTGTAACTCTGATATTTGATGTATACTATGTAATACTTATGTTATTAATATAATTTATTCGTTCCGCTGTTGAGATTCTTGTGTTGTTTCTTCTTTCTCTTCTTTCTTTTCTCTTTTCTATCCCGTTCTTTCTTAAGGATGATACGACTTTTTGTGGAGAAAAAAGTCGGGTCGTCTCGGCTGGTATCAGAGCGCTAGGTTGAGCGAATACCTAGTCTGTGTAGTGGTGTTCATCTTGAGAGAGCGTATTTGTATTTTTAATATATATATATATATATATATATATATATATATTTATGTTTCTACCTATTTGTTGGGTTACCTGTTCAGGTTTTTCCAATATAAGTTATAAAGGTAGATGAGGTAGAAGTGTGTGTAACACGACTACCATTGGTTGGAGTTTGAATGGTTTAGGTTGGAAGTGTATTTGTCGAGACTGTAGATCTAATACCGTCTCGAGTAAGTTTTGCTTGGTGTAAGTACTTCATCAATCTCTGAAGGTAACCTGTTAAGGTTCGGAGTTCTTCTTTGAAGTGCAGAGTCGAGTTTGGATCTGTCGGTAGGGCAGAAGTAAGTGAGTGATGATATCTTATTATCTCAGAAAGTAGTAGCTGCGTGATGAAATGCAGTGACTATGGATATTTCTGAAGATGTTTCTTTGGAACAAGAGTAAGAAGTGAGTCTGCTTGGTGTTATGGCTGAGTTTAGCAGAGTGTTCTGAGTTGGTAAGGAGTCTTCTGGCTGAGTAGTTTCTCTGAAGTGGAGTTCAGAAGCAGCAAAGTGGATCCGTTTCTCTAGTGAGTTGGCTAAGCCAGCATAAGCTATTCTGTTTGGTTGAGAGAGAGAGCAGTTTCTTTGGATTTAGGCTGAGTTGATCGCAAAAGTGACTTTCGATAGTGTGTTCTTTTGGATTGCTGGAGATTGTCCGAATTTCTTCCAGGAAGTCAGAGGTTTGTCCGCATCGGGAAATCGAGTTTCCTTTCCAGGAATGAAACAGGTGGTTCAGTTAGTAGATGGATGGTTTCATGAGATAGAAGTTGGTGAAGTGACTCAGGTTTCGGAGGAACATCTGAGTTTTCTTATGGATATGTGGAACCATATTTCTGTGCTGGATTGTCTAGTCTGTGCTCATGTTCTTCAGCATTTTCTTCTACTTCGGATCAGAGTTGTGCAGTGGAAGCAGTTTGGGAGTGTTTCTGTTTTTCCAGATAAGGAGAAGTTTGTTCTGTCTTCTGTTATTGAGAAGCAGGGTTTGTGTTCTTGGTTTTTGAGTGATCTTGAGGAGATCATTGGATTGTTTTGATTCAATCTGTTTCTAATGGAATCAGCAAGAGTTAAGCTGATCAGGATGGAGGTTGGTAGCCCAGGATCATCCGAAAAGTTTTTGTGGATAAGAGACGGAGAAATTTGGATTTTGGAATCGGAGATTTGATTTGGGATAAGTTTTTCTCTGATCCGGGAGCTATAAGTTTGAGAAGCTAGCTCCGTAGTGTTTTGGATTTCTTCTGTGTTTTGGTAAGATAAGTGTTTGGTTTTCTAGAGTTGAATTGCCGGTTTGGATAACTGGAATTCAGAGTGTTTTGACGTATCTCTGAGGGAGTATGTGTTTAATATTTCTGGTTGTAGAACCAGCAGTTTAGGACGGATTGGTTGTTGAGTCAGACTCGTTTGTAGTCTGATATTCTGTATAGAATTGTTGTTAGGAGCTCTATATCTTAGTAGTATTGATTGATTGGATTCTATAGAGCGAGTATCCCGATATATATACCAGGGAAACTCGTGAAAGTTTTATCCAAAATTCTTTTGGATAGTTAGATTTGTTCTGATTGTGTGAATTGGTTGCTTTGGTTGTTAACATATGATTAACAGCTGTATTTCAAAATAAATTCTGTAAATAGATTATTAAATTATCTTTGTTTTAAATTTTGGGGACGAAATTCTTTTAAGGGGGAAGGATTGTAATATCTCGGAATTTATGGCAATTTAAATTTAATAATCAGTGTTTAAATTTAAATTGAATTGATAATTTTTGTTAATAAATTTGATTTGATATAATAATCTTCCTTATTTAAATATTTAATTTGTGAATTTATTTTTAATAAACTAATAAATCTATTTTCTATTTAATAATGTATATGTATTTATGTATATTTTAATAGACAAGTTGTTTTTAATTAAATTAGTATAGCATAATTTTAAATATTTTGAAATTAGGAATTGTGATTTATTTTTGATTTAAGCTTTTCAAAAATATTTAATAAATAACTAAATGATTTCAAATATATAAGATAAATGTTTTATTGGTTTAAAATTCATTTTTACTTAAGTTTGAATATTAAAATAAGTTACAAAAATGTTTGTTTTATTCTTTTTAAAATAGTGATTGATAAATGTGATTTGTAAATTTAATATGAAATTTAAAATATGAAACATGTATTCAAATAAGTTATAATCTCTTTATAAATTTATTTTAAGTGATCAAAATATTATTTTAAAATAATTAATTTGTATATTGTTTTATTTATAATAATACTTTGCTTATTCTTTAGAAATTATTTAAATACATAACTAAGTATAAGAACTAATTAATTTAATTTAAACATTCATTAAACTTAATTAAAATAACAAAACATGTAAAATACATGTGTATGTTATTTAGGATATGAGTTAACATGTGTTAAATATTTAAGCAAGAGAATTTACATCTGTTGATAGTTTAAGCCAAGTGTCATTTTTTAAATTTTCATTTAATTTTAAATTATCATAAACATGTTATTTAAAAGTTGCATCTTCCCATTCTCTTTTTCCTTTCTTCATTTTCATTCTAAAAAAATTTCATATCCCTGAAATATTTTTTCTACATGCAAACTTTTTCTGTCCAAATGCATTCATCTTCAAAATTTGGATACAAGAAGACCCTGTAACTCCTCAAACTAGAAATACATCTCAAACCCTTATCCACTTTCAAAATCTGCATACATTAATCAAATATCTTACCTGTATGCAACCATGAAAGCAAGCAAAGGCCTGCATTTAATTCATTTTTCAAAACTCTAGAACATGCAAATTAAATCAAGTATGAAGACCTGCATTTCATCTGGAAGCATCATTTAAAAACAAAGATTAAAAGCATCAAATTTGAAGCAAGTTTACCTGCATATCAATCTGTTCCTCAAATACTTTGCAACCTGCATTTTTCTGGAACATGCAATTGAATCTGGGCTCTACATAATTAAGGTGAGTAACTCCTCTTTTCAAAAAAAATTAAGTAGGTTGATTGCATGCTTTAATCTGAAATGGATATATTTTATGAAATTTGCAGTGAATATTTATATTTATGAATATATACGTGTGCATGCTATTTTCCTGTACAATGCTGTTTTTTTTTTTAATTTTCAAGTTGCTGTTTGATATTAAATCATTATCTCTGGATTAAATCTTGGTTTATATTTAAGAATTAAACAAGATATGTCTATTTCCCCATAAACTATAGTTTGAAAACTTACTTAAGTAAAAACAACTCTGTATCAACTCTGGAGTTTGCTAACAGATGATCAATCAATAAATTAGTGAAATTTCAAGTATATTGATTCGTAGTTTCAGGGTTATTAATCAATATATCATACAAAATCATGATTTTTAAAAGAAAAATTACAATTTCTAATGCTTTAAAAAAATGCAGTTCCCTATTCTCTGCATTTTATATTTTGAAGCATTGTTGTTGCCTCAAGTGTCTGGAGGTGTTGTAATTATTACTGGAGGGGGAGAAGTTAACTAAGATGATGGGAAAATTATTAGTTTGGTTTATAATTCATTTTGATATTGTAATTTGGGATTTCCAGTATAGAACCCTAGTTTTTTCTAGGCTGTGAAGATTCGAACTTTACTACGTTTATAGTGAATCGAGTTCGATGTTGTTTTGGGAAATGGTAGATGATGGGTTGGCGAAGTCATTGATGGAGATTCAAGGGTGATAGTGGCCGGAGTTGGGAGATCTCGCCGTTGACAGGTCGAGATTGATAAAGGAAATGCTGTTTCCTTGTTTTGGTTTTAAAACTTGAATTCAAATTCAAGTTGAATTCTGGGAATCTGAGGGTTGAAGGGTGTAATAGGGTTACTGGTCGATAGGGGATGGCCATTGATGATGATCAGAGGTGGTAGGAGTTGGATTAGGGGTGCACAGGGAGGTGTGTGCAGGTTGTGTTGTCTTTGGGTTGCAGAGATTATATTCTCGGGATGATCTCGGGGAAAATTGAAGGGAGACTCGAAGCAGTGTTGCTTCTGACTCGAAGTAAGATAGGGTTGCTCGAGTTAATAATATTGTTTCAGGTTTTCAAATAGAAACAGAACCTGTTTCACAGTTTTTAAAATTTAAAAGCAAGTTAACTATAAACTAAACTTTAAACTAAAATTTAAAAACCTGAATTGAATTTGAATTGAATTAGTTTAAATCTTAGGTTTTGAATTTTGAAACTTTAGTTTGGTTTTAAGTTTAATCTGGAAATCTATTTGCAGTTTTTAAATTTCAAAAGTTAAAATTTAAAATGTAAACTTAATTTGAACTTAGGTTTTAAAACCTGAATCTAAAATATGAATTCAAATAAGTTTGAATTCTAGTTTTTAGAAATAATTTAAATTTTTAAAAATTTAAGTTTGGTTTTTAAATGAAAACAGAAACTGTTTTCTGTTTTAAATATTAAGTTTAAATTGAAAGTTGAAGTTTAAACTGGATTTTAAAATCTGAATTTTAATAAGAATTTAAATTAGACTGTCTGAGATTTAAATTCATTTATGTTTTTTTTAAAATTTAAATTTGATTTCAAACTCACAAGTGTCAATGCATATGTGATTTGCATTTGAATTGAAAGGTTAAATTTTTAAAGTAGAAATTTAAAATAAGTTTAATTTCTAGTTTTTAAATCTGGATTTTTAAATTTAAACTGAAGTTTTTAAATAAAGGCTTAAATTTAGATTTGCTTTAAAATGATGATTTGCCTTTAAATTGAAGATGTAGAGTTAAGTTGAATCTAGAATGAATTTAAAATATGTATTTCAATTTTGAAACTTAAAAGAAATTTTTGAATTGATTTGAATTTAAATTGAATTGTAATTTAAAATGTTTTAACTTATTGATAAAGTAAATGTTTCTTTTAACATATAAGATAAAAGTTTTGAATTGTTTTAAAATCTTATTTAAGATAAATTTGAATCTTAAGTTTAAAATGAAGTTAAATGGAATTTAAAGTAAATTTAAATTTTTTTTGTTTTAAATGCATAATTAAATAAGAAATGTTTATCTAAAAAGATGAATAAAATTTAATGATTGGATTCATTTAATTATTAAGGTAATTAAGACGAATATTAATTATTTGATTAATTAATAATGTGGATGTTTAATTAAGTAAATAATAATTTTTAAAATTGATTAATTAAGATTTGAGATTTAATAATTAGGGTTAATTAATCTATAATTAAGGATGGTTAATTAAATTTTAATTAATGATTAAGATTTATTTAATCAAGTGATTAAAGGTAATTAAGATTTTAATTAACACTTAATTAATTAATAATTAGAGATTAGTTAAATTGTAATTAAATATTGATTAATTGATAATTAATAATGGTTAATTATAAGTTAATCTCTTAATTAAGAAATGTTAATGAAGGTCATTAACTTAAGATTATTTTCACAATTAATTAATGTGATTAATTTTAATAATTAATTAGATTAATTAATTAATTATAATCAATTGTTGAAGTTTAATTACTTAATGAAGTAATTAATGAATTAATTACTTGATGTAATTAATTTGATTTATGTGATTAGTTTAGATTAATTAAGTTAAATTAATTTAAACATTTGTGGATTGTTGATAATTACTTTATGGATTTGTAATTACTTAGGTAAGTAACTAATTAAATAATTACTGGATGTAATTAAAGATATTTATTATAGAAGTAATTTTGATTTAAATTACTTGAAATTAATCAAGGATTAATCGAGATAATTAATTAAGAGTAATTAATTTATGGAATGAGTAATTAAATTAGTTAATTACTGAATGGTTATTAATCAAGGGTGATTAATAAATATGGTTTAAATTGAAGATTAATTACTTATGTAATTAATTTATATAGAGATTGATTAAAGGTAATTAGAAATCATTAATTAATTAATGATGTAATTTGGAATTGATTAATTAAGGCATAATCAATAATGAATAAATGATTAATGTAATTAATTTTAGCTAATTAATTAATTAAGCAATTATAAGTTAATTATGTGTAAAGAGTTAAGTATAATTAACTTGTGAAATTAATATTAAAATTACTTATTGTAATTAGAGATGGTTAATCAGTAATGATTAATTGAAATGAATATTGAGATGATGATTTATAAATTGATTTGTAATCAATTAATGGTTAAGTTAAGCAGGATTTTAATGATGAAGTAATTAATTCAATTTATTTTAAATTAATTAGAGATTAAGTAATTAATTTAATTCATTTTAAATTAATTATAAATGGTGTGATCATTAGATCATTGCTTATGTTTGATGATTGGTATTAATTGCCATGTATGGTTTGTAATCTCAGTTATGGGATGAGTAATGTTATGTGATATGGATGTATTGGTTGCTTTGGATGATAATATGGATTATCTGATTATGATATGAATTATTTGTTGATAATGATAAGGTTGATTATCTATTGTGTTGTGAATTATCTATCTGTGTATATATAGATAATGAAATTGAATTGTTTTAAACTCTAAAACAACTTGGACTTAAAAGACACGCTTTGGATTTCGATGAGACCGGGATCGGGTTTCCATATTTGGGATGCGAAAACCACATCGATCGAAATTAACGTTAGGTCGTTAATTCAAGTGGAGCGAGTGAAGACTCGAGGTGTAAGGGCTATACGTCAGTATAACTCTGCGGGTGATTCCGTAATGAGTTTGACGGAATAGTACTTATAGATTCGAGATGGTGATTTAGAGTGCAAGGGTTATCGTCGTTAACTCTAAGGGTGATTCCGATATGAGTGTAACGAGATAATGCCTTCGGTTTCGTTCGAACCCGGAACGAACTTGTATGGATTGAATGCTTTCAGAACATCGTCAGGTGGAAGATGAGCATTCTAAGTGATATGTCCTATTAAGGTAATCGTAGCCTCAAGCCTCATCAACCAGGAATGGCTAAAACAGGGGAGGTGCAGCAAAGCTTCGTGGGTAACCCCCACTTGAGAGCAAGATTTATCCCTGTCTAGAGGTCCCTTTATTTTTGGCTTAGTGGTGCGGTTGCTGATCACAACTGCGAGATTGTCTTGTTTGGAACTGTTCAGTAAGGAATGGGTCCGGCTTTGTGTTGCAGGGGAGCGGGCGTACTCCTCGGTACGGTGATCTAGGCCACGTACTGTGACGGGCGGTACCCCAGTAGCCCAGCCATTGTATGCAATCCAAAATCCAATAAGTGCCAACGGTTTTGATTGTATTACCCACTTTTGTGGCTAGTAGCTAGAATTTAATAGATGTAACAATTTCGGCTATTTCTTATTTACTTGTAAACCCTAGACACTATTATAATATCATTGGATTTCCTATCGAATGTTTTGGTTAGCGTAAGGTAAAAACTTTTCCATGTTTATGTGTGGGAAGTCTTACGTGATACCTTTTCTTTCCAAAGGTTTTTCAAAGTTAAGCAACTATAACCTGTTACTCACACCAGACCCATGTCTGACCCGGAGTTATTTCTGTTTTTCTTTAACTCTTGGGTACTCAAATTTTTACGAGTAGCCAAGGGAATTCAGGTTAGGATTCAGGTTAGCTTTGACGAATTGTGGAGGAGCAATGGAGCAGGAGGCTTCTGCGTATAGTTATATAGTTCCGCTGTGTTGGTATCTCTGAGTGTTTTCTGTAATGTATGGAGTTGTAATAACTAGACAGGTGTTTATAACTGTCTAGTATGTGATGTTTTGACTGTGTAACTCTGATATTTGATGTATACTATGTAATACTTATGTTATTAATATAATTTATTCGTTCCGCTGTTGAGATTCTTGTGTTGTTTCTTCTTTCTCTTCTTTCTTTTCTCTTTTCTATCCCGTTCTTTCTTAAGGATGATACGACTTTTTGTGGAGAAAAAAGTCGGGTCGTCTCGGCTGGTATCAGAGCGCTAGGTTGAGCGAATACCTAGTCTGTGTAGTGGTGTTCATCTTGAGAGAGCGTATTTGTATTTTTAATATATATATATATATATATATATATATATATATATTTATGTTTCTACCTATTTGTTGGGTTACCTGTTCAGGTTTTTCCAATATAAGTTATAAAGGTAGATGAGGTAGAAGTGTGTGTAACACGACTACCATTGGTTGGAGTTTGAATGGTTTAGGTTGGAAGTGTATTTGTCGAGACTGTAGATCTAATACCGTCTCGAGTAAGTTTTGCTTGGTGTAAGTACTTCATCAATCTCTGAAGGTAACCTGTTAAGGTTCGGAGTTCTTCTTTGAAGTGCAGAGTCGAGTTTGGATCTGTCGGTAGGGCAGAAGTAAGTGAGTGATGATATCTTATTATCTCAGAAAGTAGTAGCTGCGTGATGAAATGCAGTGACTATGGATATTTCTGAAGATGTTTCTTTGGAACAAGAGTAAGAAGTGAGTCTGCTTGGTGTTATGGCTGAGTTTAGCAGAGTGTTCTGAGTTGGTAAGGAGTCTTCTGGCTGAGTAGTTTCTCTGAAGTGGAGTTCAGAAGCAGCAAAGTGGATCCGTTTCTCTAGTGAGTTGGCTAAGCCAGCATAAGCTATTCTGTTTGGTTGAGAGAGAGAGCAGTTTCTTTGGATTTAGGCTGAGTTGATCGCAAAAGTGACTTTCGATAGTGTGTTCTTTTGGATTGCTGGAGATTGTCCGAATTTCTTCCAGGAAGTCAGAGGTTTGTCCGCATCGGGAAATCGAGTTTCCTTTCCAGGAATGAAACAGGTGGTTCAGTTAGTAGATGGATGGTTTCATGAGATAGAAGTTGGTGAAGTGACTCAGGTTTCGGAGGAACATCTGAGTTTTCTTATGGATATGTGGAACCATATTTCTGTGCTGGATTGTCTAGTCTGTGCTCATGTTCTTCAGCATTTTCTTCTACTTCGGATCAGAGTTGTGCAGTGGAAGCAGTTTGGGAGTGTTTCTGTTTTTCCAGATAAGGAGAAGTTTGTTCTGTCTTCTGTTATTGAGAAGCAGGGTTTGTGTTCTTGGTTTTTGAGTGATCTTGAGGAGATCATTGGATTGTTTTGATTCAATCTGTTTCTAATGGAATCAGCAAGAGTTAAGCTGATCAGGATGGAGGTTGGTAGCCCAGGATCATCCGAAAAGTTTTTGTGGATAAGAGACGGAGAAATTTGGATTTTGGAATCGGAGATTTGATTTGGGATAAGTTTTTCTCTGATCCGGGAGCTATAAGTTTGAGAAGCTAGCTCCGTAGTGTTTTGGATTTCTTCTGTGTTTTGGTAAGATAAGTGTTTGGTTTTCTAGAGTTGAATTGCCGGTTTGGATAACTGGAATTCAGAGTGTTTTGACGTATCTCTGAGGGAGTATGTGTTTAATATTTCTGGTTGTAGAACCAGCAGTTTAGGACGGATTGGTTGTTGAGTCAGACTCGTTTGTAGTCTGATATTCTGTATAGAATTGTTGTTAGGAGCTCTATATCTTAGTAGTATTGATTGATTGGATTCTATAGAGCGAGTATCCCGATATATATACCAGGGAAACTCGTGAAAGTTTTATCCAAAATTCTTTTGGATAGTTAGATTTGTTCTGATTGTGTGAATTGGTTGCTTTGGTTGTTAACATATGATTAACAGCTGTATTTCAAAATAAATTCTGTAAATAGATTATTAAATTATCTTTGTTTTAAATTTTGGGGACGAAATTCTTTTAAGGGGGAAGGATTGTAATATCTCGGAATTTATGGCAATTTAAATTTAATAATCAGTGTTTAAATTTAAATTGAATTGATAATTTTTGTTAATAAATTTGATTTGATATAATAATCTTCCTTATTTAAATATTTAATTTGTGAATTTATTTTTAATAAACTAATAAATCTATTTTCTATTTAATAATGTATATGTATTTATGTATATTTTAATAGACAAGTTGTTTTTAATTAAATTAGTATAGCATAATTTTAAATATTTTGAAATTAGGAATTGTGATTTATTTTTGATTTAAGCTTTTCAAAAATATTTAATAAATAACTAAATGATTTCAAATATATAAGATAAATGTTTTATTGGTTTAAAATTCATTTTTACTTAAGTTTGAATATTAAAATAAGTTACAAAAATGTTTGTTTTATTCTTTTTAAAATAGTGATTGATAAATGTGATTTGTAAATTTAATATGAAATTTAAAATATGAAACATGTATTCAAATAAGTTATAATCTCTTTATAAATTTATTTTAAGTGATCAAAATATTATTTTAAAATAATTAATTTGTATATTGTTTTATTTATAATAATACTTTGCTTATTCTTTAGAAATTATTTAAATACATAACTAAGTATAAGAACTAATTAATTTAATTTAAACATTCATTAAACTTAATTAAAATAACAAAACATGTAAAATACATGTGTATGTTATTTAGGATATGAGTTAACATGTGTTAAATATTTAAGCAAGAGAATTTACATCTGTTGATAGTTTAAGCCAAGTGTCATTTTTTAAATTTTCATTTAATTTTAAATTATCATAAACATGTTATTTAAAAGTTGCATCTTCCCATTCTCTTTTTCCTTTCTTCATTTTCATTCTAAAAAAATTTCATATCCCTGAAATATTTTTTCTACATGCAAACTTTTTCTGTCCAAATGCATTCATCTTCAAAATTTGGATACAAGAAGACCCTGTAACTCCTCAAACTAGAAATACATCTCAAACCCTTATCCACTTTCAAAATCTGCATACATTAATCAAATATCTTACCTATATGCGACCATGAAAGCAAGCAAAGGCCTGCATTTAATTCATTTTTCAAAACTCTAGAACATGCAAATTAAATCAAGTATGAAGACCTGCATTTCATCTGGAAGCATCATTTAAAAACAAAGATTAAAAGCATCAAATTTGAAGCAAGTTTACCTGCATATCAATCTGTTCCTCAAATACTTTGCAACCTGCATTTTTCTGGAACATGCAATTGAATCTGGGCTCTACATAATTAAGGTGAGTAACTCCTCTTTTCAAAAAAAATTAAGTAGGTTGATTGCATGCTTTAATCTGAAATGGATATATTTTATGAAATTTGCAGTGAATATTTATATTTATGAATATATACGTGTGCATGCTATTTTCCTGTACAATGCTGTTTTTTTTTTTAATTTTCAAGTTGCTGTTTGATATTAAATCATTATCTCTGGATTAAATCTTGGTTTATATTTAAGAATTAAACAAGATATGTCTATTTCCCCATAAACTATAGTTTGAAAACTTACTTAAGTAAAAACAACTCTGTATCAACTCTGGAGTTTGCTAACAGATGATCAATCAATAAATTAGTGAAATTTCAAGTATATTGATTCGTAGTTTCAGGGTTATTAATCAATATATCATACAAAATCATGATTTTTAAAAGAAAAATTACAATTTCTAATGCTTTAAAAAAATGCAGTTCCCTATTCTCTGCATTTTATATTTTGAAGCATTGTTGTTGCCTCAAGTGTCTGGAGGTGTTGTAATTATTACTGGAGGGGGAGAAGTTAACTAAGATGATGGGAAAATTATTAGTTTGGTTTATAATCCATTTTGATATTGTAATTTGGGATTTCCAGTATAGAACCCTAGTTTTTTCTAGGCTGTGAAGATTCGAACTTTACTACGTTTATAGTGAATCGAGTTCGATGTTGTTTTGGGAAATGGTAGATGATGGGTTGGCGAAGTCATTGATGGAGATTCAAGGGTGATAGTGGCCGGAGTTGGGAGATCTCGCCGTTGACAGGTCGAGATTGATAAAGGAAATGCTGTTTCCTTGTTTTGGTTTTAAAACTTGAATTCAAATTCAAGTTGAATTCTGGGAATCTGAGGGTTGAAGGGTGTAATAGGGTTACTGGTCGATAGGGGATGGCCATTGATGATGATCAGAGGTGGTAGGAGTTGGATTAGGGGTGCACAGGGAGGTGTGTGCAGGTTGTGTTGTCTTTGGGTTGCAGAGATTATATTCTCGGGATGATCTCGGGGAAAATTGAAGGGAGACTCGAAGCAGTGTTGCTTCTGACTCGAAGTAAGATAGGGTTGCTCGAGTTAATAATATTGTTTCAGGTTTTCAAATAGAAACAGAACCTGTTTCACAGTTTTTAAAATTTAAAAGCAAGTTAACTATAAACTAAACTTTAAACTAAAATTTAAAAACCTGAATTGAATTTGAATTGAATTAGTTTAAATCTTAGGTTTTGAATTTTGAAACTTTAGTTTGGTTTTAAGTTTAATCTGGAAATCTATTTGCAGTTTTTAAATTTCAAAAGTTAAAATTTAAAATGTAAACTTAATTTGAACTTAGGTTTTAAAACCTGAATCTAAAATATGAATTCAAATAAGTTTGAATTCTAGTTTTTAGAAATAATTTAAATTTTTAAAAATTTAAGTTTGGTTTTTAAATGAAAATAGAAACTGTTTTCTGTTTTAAATATTAAGTTTAAATTGAAAGTTGAAGTTTAAACTGGATTTTAAAATCTGAATTTTAATAAGAATTTAAATTAGACTGTCTGAGATTTAAATTCATTTATGTTTTTTTTAAAATTTAAATTTGATTTCAAACTCACAAGTGTCAATGCATATGTGATTTGCATTTGAATTGAAAGGTTAAATTTTTAAAGTAGAAATTTAAAATAAGTTTAATTTCTAGTTTTTAAATCTGGATTTTTAAATTTAAACTGAAGTTTTTAAATAAAGGCTTAAATTTAGATTTGCTTTAAAATGATGATTTGCCTTTAAATTGAAGATGTAGAGTTAAGTTGAATCTAGAATGAATTTAAAATATGTATTTCAATTTTGAAACTTAAAAGAAATTTTTGAATTGATTTGAATTTAAATTGAATTGTAATTTAAAATGTTTTAACTTATTGATAAAGTAAATGTTTCTTTTAACATATAAGATAAAAGTTTTGAATTGTTTTAAAATCTTATTTAAGATAAATTTGAATCTTAAGTTTAAAATGAAGTTAAATGGAATTTAAAGTAAATTTAAATTTTTTTTGTTTTAAATGCATAATTAAATAAGAAATGTTTATCTAAAAAGATGAATAAAATTTAATGATTGGATTCATTTAATTATTAAGGTAATTAAGACGAATATTAATTATTTGATTAATTAATAATGTGGATGTTTAATTAAGTAAATAATAATTTTTAAAATTGATTAATTAAGATTTGAGATTTAATAATTAGGGTTAATTAATCTATAATTAAGGATGGTTAATTAAATTTTAATTAATGATTAAGATTTATTTAATCAAGTGATTAAAGGTAATTAAGATTTTAATTAACACTTAATTAATTAATAATTAGAGATTAGTTAAATTGTAATTAAATATTGATTAATTGATAATTAATAATGGTTAATTATAAGTTAATCTCTTAATTAAGAAATGTTAATGAAGGTCATTAACTTAAGATTATTTTCACAATTAATTAATGTGATTAATTTTAATAATTAATTAGATTAATTAATTAATTATAATCAATTGTTGAAGTTTAATTACTTAATGAAGTAATTAATGAATTAATTACTTGATGTAATTAATTTGATTTATGTGATTAGTTTAGATTAATTAAGTTAAATTAATTTAAACATTTGTGGATTGTTGATAATTACTTTATGGATTTGTAATTACTTAGGTAAGTAACTAATTAAATAATTACTGGATGTAATTAAAGATATTTATTATAGAAGTAATTTTGATTTAAATTACTTGAAATTAATCAAGGATTAATCGAGATAATTAATTAAGAGTAATTAATTTATGGAATGAGTAATTAAATTAGTTAATTACTGAATGGTTATTAATCAAGGGTGATTAATAAATATGGTTTAAATTGAAGATTAATTACTTATGTAATTAATTTATATAGAGATTGATTAAAGGTAATTAGAAATCATTAATTAATTAATGATGTAATTTGGAATTGATTAATTAAGGCATAATCAATAATGAATAAATGATTAATGTAATTAATTTTAGCTAATTAATTAATTAAGCAATTATAAGTTAATTATGTGTAAAGAGTTAAGTATAATTAACTTGTGAAATTAATATTAAAATTACTTATTGTAATTAGAGATGGTTAATCAGTAATGATTAATTGAAATGAATATTGAGATGATGATTTATAAATTGATTTGTAATCAATTAATGGTTAAGTTAAGCAGGATTTTAATGATGAAGTAATTAATTCAATTTATTTTAAATTAATTAGAGATAAAGTAATTAATTTAATTCATTTTAAATTAATTATAAATGGTGTGATCATTAGATCATTGCTTATGTTTGATGATTGGTATTAATTGCCATGTATGGTTTGTAATCTCAGTTATGGGATGAGTAATGTTATGTGATATGGATGTATTGGTTGCTTTGGATGATAATATGGATTATCTGATTATGATATGAATTATTTGTTGATAATGATAAGGTTGATTATCTATTGTGTTGTGAATTATCTATCTGTGTATATATAGATAATGAAATTGAATTGTTTTAAACTCTAAAACAACTTGGACTTAAAAGACACGCTTTGGATTTCGATGAGACCGGGATCGGGTTTCCATATTTGGGATGCGAAAACCACATCGATCGAAATTAACGTTAGGTCGTTAATTCAAGTGGAGCGAGTGAAGACTCGAGGTGTAAGGGCTATACGTCAGTATAACTCTGCGGGTGATTCCGTAATGAGTTTGACGGAATAGTACTTATAGATTCGAGATGGTGATTTAGAGTGCAAGGGTTATCGTCGTTAACTCTAAGGGTGATTCCGATATGAGTGTAACGAGATAATGCCTTCGGTTTCGTTCGAAACCGGAATGAACTTGTATGGATTGAATGCTTTCAGAACATCGTCAGGTGGACGATGAGCATTCTAAGTGATATGTCCTATTAAGGTAATCGTAGCCTCAAGCCTCATCAACCGGGAATGGCTAAAACAGGGGAGGTGCAGCAAATCTTCGTGGGTAGCCCCCACTTGAGAGCAAGATTTATCCCTGTCTAGAGGTCCCTTTATTTTCGACTTAGTGGTGCGGTTGCTGATCACAACTGCGGGATTGTCTTGTTTGGAACTGTTCAGTAAGGAATGGGTTCGGCTTTGTGTTGCAGGGGAGCGGACGTACTCCTCGGTACGGTGATCTAGGCCACGTACTGTGACGGGCGGTACCCCAGTAGCCCAGCCATTGTATGGAATCCAAAATCCAATAAGTGCCAACGGTTTTGATTGTATTACCCACTTTTGTGGCTAGTGGCTGGAATTTAATCGATGTAACAATTTCGGCTATTTCTTATTTACTTGTAAACCCTAGACACTATTATAATATCATTGGATTTCCTATCGAATGTTTTGGTTAGCGTAAGGTAAAAACTTTTCCATGTTTATGTGTGGGAAGTCTTACGTGATACCTTTTCTTTCCAAAGGTTTTTCAAAGTTAAGCAACTATAACCTGTTACTCACACCAGACCCATGTCTGACCCGGAGTTATTTCTGTTTTTATTTAACTCTTGGGTACTCAAATTTTTACGAGTAGCCAAGGGAATTCAGGTTAGGATTCAGGTTAGCTTTGACGAATTGTGGAGGAGCAATGGAGCAGGAGGCTTCTGCGTATAGTTATATAGTTCCGCTGTGTTGGTATCTCTGAGTGTTTTCTGTAATGTATCGAGTTGTAATAACTAGACAGGTGTTATAACTGTCTAGTATGTGATGTTTTGACTGTGTAACTCTGATATTTGATGTATACTATGTAATACTTATGTTATTAATAGAATTTATTCGTTCCGCTGTTGAGATTCTTGTGTTGTTTCTTCTTTCTCTTCTTTCTTTTCTCTTTTCTATCCCTTTCTTTCTTAAGGATGATACGACTTTTTGTGGAGAAAAATGTCGGGTCATCTCACTTGTTAATTTAACAATTTAAACTATTGAAAATTTATGGGTCGTTACACATGCACAGCCTCACCTACATGTGAGACCATCAGTCCTAGACTTGAAAGAGAATGCTACCGGTATGGGCCACTACTGATATATTTTCTTATTAACTTAATCCAAGATCTAATTTTTAAAATAAGCTCCTTCTATTATTTCTTTATTTCTAATTATTACGTACGTGTTATAATGGTTCTTGCAACTGTTACTCTTCTATTTTCTCTTTTTACTTACAACCACTTGTTATATCATGCTTGTAAATATCTCAAATTTTCCTATTTCAGTCCATCTCCATTTTATTTCAATTTTTCTCATTTACATCTGATTTCTGTAAAAGAAATTCTATTTTAACCCATATTCGCGAATTCTTCTCTTTTTAATATTTTATTCGCGTCAAAAAGGATTAAATCTCTATAAAATTCTAACATTTACAGGCTAAATTCCAACTTGAAGCAGATGTAAATAACTGTAAATAACTGCATAAAATAGATGAATAAAATAACCGAATAAAAATGGACTGAAAAGAACTTCTGAAGTTTACTTAAAAACTGACTACAAATAAACTTACATAAAAATTGTCTCAAAATTTTTGAAACTACAATTATTGAGAACCATATTATTTTAAATTGCTTATAAATATAAAATAATTATAAGACACTCACCTATGTCCTTAGCTCTAATCCTGGGCCTTCCTGGGTCCACTTATAGACTGTAAAATATTTTTATTAAAAAGATTTCCTTTCTAGAAAATTTTCTAATTTAGGGTTCAACCTCAGGCAAAGAACCCAATTGGAAGAAAATCCGAGTGAGAAAAATAGCTAGGCCTAGGGTTCTATTTATAGTGTGGCTTATGGATCTCAGGCCTTTGGATTTGAAGATTTAATCTGTGCAACCACGTCATAGGCCCACTAGCAACCACCGGATGCAGCTACGAACATACAAGATTCACAAGAAATCAGATTTACAGTCTTCGGCTCGCACCTGGACGACATCCAGGGAAGAATGCTGGTCGACCTGGGCTATAGGCAGATCGACCTATGGATCGACCCAACTCAGGCGCAGGTCGACCCGTAATGGGTCATTTTTTCATTTTGTTTAATTATATATATAATTCTGATTTTCTTTGTTTCTCTCATAACTTCTCCATACTGACTCAGATTTCAATAAGTTATATATGAAAATTGCTTAGAAAATTACCACCGACCCATAGTGCAACTACCGTGGCTCAATTCTGATAATTTTCCAACCCTATTTTATTATTCAATTAATTTGTTAATTAATTATTATTACTTTAATTTTTCAGGTTGTTACAATCCGTAACGAGACAACTCATCAAACTCCGTAGCATAATCTATCACTGATCTATCCCCTTGGACCAAATCTACAAATTTCTTGAGCAATGCTGACTAGGCAACCTTCGATAGAAATCTTTCTTCAAACCTTCTTCGAAATTCAACCCAAGTCAGATCTTCCTTTGGCTCTCCCATGGTAACTCCGTTCCACCAAAACAATGCTGCTGCTGGAAATTGCCTTGAAACAAGTCATCTCTTCTGCATATCCATCAAGCCGAGATTTACAAATATCCTTTCACAATGCAATAGCCAGTTCTCCACTCCTACTGCATCCTTGGTTCCCAGAAAAGGCTTCCTCCAAGACTAGCATAATCCCTGCTCAATTTGGCATAATTATTGCCAACTGGGGCCACCAGATTAGCTCATGCAGCATTCCTATAGCCATTTCCACAGCTGCTCCAGCTTGCATCATATTCATGAAGAACTGATACATTAGCCCCATATCAATCGGCGGGATATCAACATCAACATTAGCATTTGCATCTGGGTTTGCATTTACCTGTCGACCCTAGTTACTCCTAGTATTAGGTCGAACATTTCCGCTTATTGTGGTGCATCTTCCACCTTGATTCATTCTTTCGTTTTCTGCCTTCATATCTTACTTCCCTTCTACCTGAAATCAAATCTTTGTGAGATACAGAAGAAGGGTCTAGGAGAGTGAGGAATACATACTTAAGTATTTATAGCAAAGTACACATATGTTACTATAATTTTTACCCAAGCCCAGCCATATTTTAGATTCATTAGATTATGCTTTAAAAATATTTTAAGGCTTAAATTCCTTTTAAGTACATAATCCATGCTATGATACAAACTTAGTAACATCCCGCCTTCTGAGGTCCAAAACTAACCACTACTGATGTTGCAGTCATTCATACTTGTTATTTCTTGGCGATCGAATGCGACATAGTTAATATTGATACATTGGAACACATGAATATGAAATTTTTTAAACATCCAATAAACAGAATTTCTCATTTCATGCAACAATTTAAGTTTTAGTTACATAATACCAAACAATAACCACATTCATATCACATATACATATATAAAATACGATAAGAGTGACGTATGAAGATGTCCCCTTATGATGATCAGAGAACTAATAAATATGAACTTTACAAATCTTAGTACAATATAGCGGAAAACATAGAATAGCTCCTATATCATGATCCCTATGATTATTTATTAAAATTCAAGATCCCCGTGATTATTTATATTCCCCAGGTATACCACATGTTTGACCTATTCCCGTTGGCCCCAATTAGGTTAAATTAAATAAAATCACATTGATTGCCCCATTGTATATTTTATAAAGCATATTTCTCTTTGTAACCCCAAACTATGTATCAAAAACATTAAACCCACCCCAGCGTCCCCAAGGTTTATTTACATATATAAGGATCATCCTTACATATTCAAACAAAGATAATTATTTTATGCTATAACCCTTCGAAGTAACCCTTTCAAATTAGAAAAAATTTACGTAAGGAAAAATGGCTAAAACAACCCTTTAAATCCCTTCGAATGTAGCCCCATTCGAAAGCAAATAAACATCCAAAGTTAGCCCCTTTGGTAGCCTTCCTTTTGAAAGCATCACAAAATCATTCCTTTCGACCTTGTCGAATGATCCTACCTTTCGACCTTGTTGGACGTTTTCTTTTTGATCTATTCGAAAGGTTCCACTTTTTGAATTTGTCGAAAGCTTGGAGTATCCCCCTATAAAACCATTTATAAACTTTTCGAAAGCAATGAAACTCAAAACCTTTCGAAATCATTGAAACTCAGAACCTTTTGAAATCATTGAAGGTAACCCCTTTGAAACCTTTCGAAATCAAAACCTTTCGAAACCAAAATCTTTCAAAATCAATACCTTTCGAAGTCAAATCCCTTTGAAATAATTCAAAAACAGTGAAGTGTTCATGTTGGAACCAACCCTTCGAAATCAATGGAGAGAGGCGGCAAGTTTTATAAAACAAAAGATAACCTATGACCCCATCTAGGTCGAAGGTTTGGAAGCGGCAACTATGCTTCTGACCCTGTTGAAAGCTAACATTTCGACTTTGTTGAAAGGTTTTATTTAAGCAAGAAAGTAAACCAATCGAACCTTTTTCTTTTAAATCATTTGACAATGTCGAAAGCTTTTTGTCGAAAGCTAGTAAGCGTATTTTCTTTAAAACCAAAACAAAGTTTCATCTCCTTTGAAAGCTCTAATGTTTTGTCCCTATACCTTTCAACTCCTTTCAATTCACTATGTGCCAGTCGCATGACACCATGTGCATTGATTTTTGACCTAGTCGAAAGGTTTGATACTCTTAGACCTTATCAGAAGGTTTGGTATGGAGGCGGAAGGTCTTTCCGAAAGAGTTACAACAATGAAAATACTATTAAAAATAGTTCTTATGTACCATACCCGCCTTGTTTGTCAAAATCTGATTGATTGTCAGAATTTTATATTCAAAATTGTTATCGACTTTCCTTATGTGAAAATTTAAATAAATTTGTAAAAGCCACTTTCTCTTTTATAATTATAAAAAACATTTAAGTCTCATACCTTAAAGAATTTTATATAACTAGTAAAACATCGTGAAAATTTTTGGAAATCTAGAAAATTAATTAATATGTTCACTTTAACATATTAAATTTTCAAAGCATATGAAGATTAAGACCACTCGAAATTTAACCAAAACGGAATTACAATGTATTAGTTAATCCATTAACATTTAAAACACCCATGTCTTATCCAAACGAAAGTTTAAATGGTTATATCCTAACCGAGACACAAACATGAATCAGGTACAACCCATGGTCAATCCAAACAAAGAAAAATGAGATGATAAACATGATTATTCACCTTGATTAGTTGATTGGAGAATGAGATAATTTTCTAGCTTTAATTCCTCATCCTTTTCTTTAATTTATGCTCTTCCTGGAGTTTTTGATGGCCAGCCAAAAGTAGGTGAGGAGTTATGAATGAGAAGGTAAAAACTTATTCAGGTGGACGAAGAGATTTATACTAAGAAATGTAGCCCTTTTTCAAAGTTTACCCCTTAGGGAATTCCTCTTTCTAAATTTAATTAAGTCTTATTTTAGTTAATTCATTAAGACACATCCATTTGATTTATTAATCTCATCTCCCTAATTATGCACATTATTCTATTTAATTTATGCAATTAAATATTCTGAATAATTTTAATTAAAATTCAGGGGCATTACGATTTGGCCAGTTCCCTAAATCATTCTTTGAGGAGGGGAGTGCTAAAAATGGAACAGAAAGATTGTTACCACAGGAAAGAAGTGGATCTTTGTAAAGAAGTTATCTTGGAAGAATGGACCAAAGTAGTAGTAGTAATTATCATCTACCCTCAATTAAAAAAGTTCATAAGATTGACATTCATTTTTAGATTTTAGCAAATCAGCTTCTAAACCAAAAATGCATTGATTAAGTTGAGCAATTTTTGTGTCGTATTTGGAATGTTGAATTTTCCCTTCAATTCCTAATTTCCTTAACCTTGAAAGTGATTTCTTTTCAAGGTCATAAATTACTTCTTGAGAGACTCTTAGGACTTAGGGCAGACTATGACGCATATACTTGTCATACCATTTATTGACTTCAGCATTATCAATCGAAGACAACCTAATGACGAATTGGGGGGTGAGTTTTCATATTCGAAACCAATTAGATTTAATATTAGTGAGATGTTAAGAAAGTTTAGGATCATTAAGTGATAAGGGTAGATTTTTATCCTAAATATCAAGACGGACACTTGATAAGTTAAAGAAACGTAAAAAAAATTCTTTATTGGTAATATAAAATTACAAGTGATGCTATTATATTCAAATAAAATCAAAAGGTGCTTCCCAATTAATTCTTAAACTTTGAAAGAGCATCCTAAATTTTTTGATGTGACATGGGAGAAGTAGGAAAAGTGGCTGTAAAGGGAACTTTAACATGAGAAGGAGTAATAACAAGAAGGAAACTTCGATAACCCCATTCTTTGAAAGGAGGAATGAATTCGCTACACGACAGTTTTGCATAATTAATTTGAACCTCATGAATAATGTTTCTGTTCTCCTTGGAATCTAAATCCAAATTAGAACATTTGAGTACATACTATGAAGGTCAAGTGGAAAGTGGTATTTTGCTCAGTGAGACTTTTTAATCATGGAAGAACTTCCTTTAAAAGTTATCATTAATCTAACCAATCCACTTTAAATAGGAGATAAAATAAAAATGGATAAAACTCAAAAACCTGCATACCAATGACAAATAAAAATAAAACTATAGAACTTATAAACAAAAATCACAAATGTATTTATAAAAGCATAATAATCCGTTATAGTTAAACAACAAAGATTACATGGGTTCATAAAAAACAGACCCTCTATAATATTCAAAAATAAACATATCTTTATTATATTTAACTTTGTTTGGGGAAGCGAACCAATAATCATAGGAATTATATCAACTTTAGGAAAATTCCATCCTTCTCCAAAGTGAGGGTATGAACTAAGCTCATCAAGATATCTTTTATGGAGTCGCTTAATCAACCCCCGTAGACATCGTTTGGGAAAGAAAAATCAGTTATTGGGAATCCGACATAAACTAAGTAGAGGCAATTCATAGATTTATCTATCTCATTAATAAACATCTAAAAGAAAGTAGTGAGTTCTTTATTTTTTTGCAAAAGTTTTATGGGTAGAAGCGAGGCTTTCGAAGGAGGGATGCAAAATGTTTATTTTCAAAATCTACTCAGCACTCAAGGCATTTTAGAAGTTTCATGTAGTTATCATTGGACTTGTTCAAATCTTTACAAAGTCTCTCTCCTTCCTTGCTAAGTGTTAAGACAACTCTCCTACTTTTATCTAACAAAATTTTAAAATAATGTCTGTATTTTTATTTATTCTGATATTAGTAATAATAATAAAGTTTTAAGGACCTTTGGGGAAGAGTCTTCGTGATTTGAGAAGATGGTAAGCCAAAACTATCCAAGTTGGATGAGTGAGGTCTATCTAATAGTTATCTAGATAGAGGAGTGCCATCAACTCTGGGCTCAGTGATGGAAGAATAAAACTCGAAGTTATGACTCATTTCATGAACGCTATCTTTTTCTCCTATACCATGGTTATCAAGATCGTCATTTTTTCTTGATAAATCATTTTTGACATTGTTAGTCCCTATCATTCCAATCATCGTCATCTTCATCCTCATCGTCATCATTACCCTGATCTTTGTCATTATTTTTTTTTTTTCGTCCTTTATCTTTTGCTCCGTCGTCATCAGAAAGAGGATCATCAAAAATTAAATGTTCTTCTAGATTAATTGGATCATCATCTTCAAATTCAAACAATTCTCTAGAGACTCGATCAAGGATTATGTCAAATATCTTCTTATAATTGACCCTTGTAAAAATGAGAGAAGAAAAAACCAAGTTTAGGAATCGGTCATTGTTGTCTTTATATGCCACAAATAGAGCCGCCCTTGAACATTTTTCCTTCCATGTAGGCAAGACATATTGCAAGAAGGATGAAGCTTTGACTTTAGCAACTTTCAGCGAGACATTTGACATTTTGAGTAAAGAATCTTTTTCAGCTATGTTTCCTTAATGTTAGTTTTCTTAGCTAAGCTTTCTTCGAGCTTGGTTGCCTCAAGCTGAGCATGTTTTGCTTGTTCTTTAGGCAACGCATGCTCATTCTCAATTGCTTTTAATTTTTCTTCCAATGCATAATTTTTCTTATTTTCAATGCAATTAGGAAGAAAACTATGAATTTTCGACGGTTAAGGATTAGTCGGCAGCATGAAGGTAACAATTTTTTTCCCTCTAGAGTTTTTATGTTGCTTGACCATGAAGAATTCAATTCATATAACGATGATGCATGTAGAGAAGAATTCAAAGTAGATTGTTGAAGCTGAAATATGTGCTTTCTGACCTAAAACACAAAATATTTTTATCAAACTATGTATGTCATGTTATGATATCCTGTAGAGAGTAGAACATGCCAAAATAAGCTGTTGTAAAAGAAGGATAAGTATGTCTTTTGGAAAAGAGGATATCCTATAGTTTCTAAAGATGAATAGTGTAAGAATGAAGAATAGATGTTAGCAATTCTTCAAAACTAGAAGATGACCCCGCTTCACCAACAAAGAAGTATCCATAATATATGGAGAGTCAATCCCCAACTTTTTAAGCAAGTATGCCAAAGAGTCTCTTAAAGGGGAACTCTTATGTCAACATTGAGACTTCAAGAAGTTGGGGCAGTAGCTGTGGCAATTAAGGTAGCATCTGAAGAAGCGGCATGCATTGTTAAAGGAAGTTTATGTCCTTTAGATCTCTTAGTGGGAGAAGACTTAAAAGGGATTGTTGATTGGTCAAGCCCTCTCCCATGTTTTCGAAACTTAGCCATATGAAAAGCTTTACCCATCACAGTGGTAATAGACGAGGTATTCCTCTAGAAGTGGAGGCAATGGTAGTCTAACAAAAAAAATTAATGGAACGATAAGGTCTATTGTATCATTGGCTTTTGCTAAAACAGCAGGGTCTATATAATAAGTAAGATAAGAAAACAACAATCTTCCTCGAAACAAGGGAAAGAGAGATACGACATATACTTTGCAAGTGGCCGAGGCTATTGAAGGCATACGTTGAATTAGGTTATAGCTTGATAAGTTATTAGCAATGAGCAATTTGGAACCATGTTTAGTCCTTTTTATCATGGGAGGCTCGCCTAAAATGTGGTGGAATGAATCAAAGCATACCTCTTTAGCTTATGCTCAGTAAGAAGTCTCAATTAGCACCTATAATACTTTGTATCTCTCCCAAGTTCATCAATTTCCAACACCTTTAGATCAATTTATTTAGAAGCAAGATATAAAAATATAAAAAAGTTTAATTAAGGGACAAATAAGTGAGAAATTGACAACGTAATATGTTTGAGATTACCGACACACAGGGAAGAGAAAAGATTTTGAAAATTTTAGGATAAAAACACCTTATGAGGAAGAACTGATGACTACAATCTCTAATTCTGTAGATAGGATCTGAGATCAGTTCACTGTTAGATAAACAAAGTTAGAAGATAGAGCCGTCGGGTTGGTATTTGACCTTCTGTTGAGTGTTAAGGAGGAAAATAATTGATGTTCTTAAGTCTTCCATTTCAAGCTCATTGAATAGTATTTGAAGAGAATGAATATAACTATAAGGATTAGGAGTAAATTAAATGGGAGCAATTCTCAGGAAAGCCAAAATCCTTATGACAATATTATTAAAGGGAAGATAACATGAGTGCCAAATATAAATAGAGGTAAAAGCAAAAAATCCCTCAAGTGGTGTGTCAGTCCTGTCAGAAGATCTGGGAACTCTAGTCTCAACTCTAATGATTCCAAAATGATGAAGAATGGAGTCTATCTCCTCTTATTTCGTAATAAAGGATTGACAATTGATATAAACCTTCTTTTAAGGGTGAGAAGATTTCTTACTAATTCTATGAGTACTTGATTGTTTCTTTGAAGTTCCTCTCATGTTACCATACATGATTCCTAAATAAATAAAACATAAGTATGTTAATCAACGGCATAGAAAAAAGGAAGATGTGACATAAGTATAAGTTATAAAATTATCAAAATCAAAATCATTAATTATAAACCTAAAATGTAAGTGAATAGCTATGGAACAGCAAGAGTCCTCATAGGTAAATGGTTTTTCTATCAAAAATTTAGAATAACAATAACTTGGAAAGCTATCGAGTGTTGAGAATCTCAAAAGCTATCGAACGTTGATAGTTATCAAATGCCGATATCTTGAAACGCTATCAAATGATAAGAATCTTGAAACCCATCGAATGTTGGTAGATATTAAATGTCAACAGCTCAGAAATCCATCAATGCTGGAATCTTAAATGCTATCAAATGTTGATAATTATCGAATGCCATAACTTTAAAAGCCATTGAACGTTTAGAATCTTAAAGGCTATCGAACATTGACAACCATCAAATGCAGATAACCTTAAATTCTATCAAATGTTGAGATTTTCGAAGAGCTATCACAAACCTAAAAGGTAAACAACTACCATGAATTTAATGAAACACGGGTAATGGATTAATGTACTAAAGGTCCACTAACAATAATCAACAAAAATCAAGATAACTTAAGATCAAAGTTGATCTATTTGCACAAACTAATGAAACACATCCAATTTTCAAAAATCACGTAGGAGACAAAAACTTACTTTAAAAGGTTGAATCTGAGAATTTGAGGAATTTTTTGGGATAAACTTGAGTTTTTTGTTTTAATTTCAAATGAACAATAAAAGGTGAAATAGGAAGGAAAACAAGTATTCGTGGGAAAAAAGGCAAATAATTCATGTAATGATCTGCATTTCTTACACCTATGGATGACACTTAATACATCCACGGTATTCCTGTGTCGATCATTTAAGTGCCCGAAAGACAGGTCATTTGGGGTGAAGAAAGGAAAAGACAGAATAAAATCTCACATCGTGACGAGGAATATATAATATACATAAGCCTTTACAAATGAAAAGCATCTTTATTATATGCACAACATCATAGTACACTAACATATTATCATCCTAGACAGTTATAAAAGCCCGTCCTTGCAATTATTGGTAAATACAGATAAAAAAAACAAACAGAAACAACGAAAGATAGAATATATGTGAATACGTCTTGGAGAATCCACCATGTCTCCTAAAAATTCCGAAGTGTTCACTTGAATCTAGAAAATATGCTCAGGCTATCTCGAGCATTATAGGAAAATAACACGTAGATCAGTCTGGTAAACCAACGAGAGAAAACTCTACTAAATCATATTGATTTCTATATTTGAAAACTTTTTTCAAAATAAAAGGTAACTCGTAAGACCATAGTGCACATAAACACGGATGGCTTTTTACCTTATGATAACCAAATCATTTTTATTACAAAATCCAATGATATTATATTAGTGTCTAGGGTTTCAAAATGGTTATATTAATTACATTCCAGCATACTAGGTTCTATAATCAAAGATGTAAGGCTCCTATAAGGAAATGGATTCCAATATGGAAAGGTAAGGGGCTACCTTCAAAAAGGACAGCTCTAGAAAAATGTACCTAATGCTGCAACTCATTGCACCTTTGCTATACAGAGCCGACTACCCCTTTAACATGATAGGCTAGATTACATCATCCCTCGACACCGAGGCTACCTCAATTTGCCCCTCGATGCTTGCGTGCATACTAACTCCGAGGAAACCGATCTAGATAGAGGAATGATGCTCCTAATGGGAACTACCCACATAGCTCTACTGCATCCCCTATTTTTGACATTCCCAAGTAGTGAGGCTTGTGAGGTCACATTTTACCTTTTCCTCTTAGAAATTCCCACTTGGAATGGAAACACTACCATCTAGGCATCAAGTAATGCTAGCATTCATACATACATGTTATTCAGGATAAGAACAAACCAAAGGCATTACTTCTACTACATCCATTTTGAAATCACCTTTAGGATTAGTAGCCACCAACCCTTGAACTTTAATAGCTTGATTCCATTAGGTCGAACCTCTTCCAAAATCTAGAACGTGCACATGGTTTTGGAGTGCTTACGGTATAGAGTCATTTCATACAAGTACACTCTTAACGCTTACCGATCACTCCAAAATGAAATTTTTAGTTCTGGTAAACTCAACTCCGGTTCTTTAGAAATAATCGGACAATACGTAAGAACAGGGATCGCCCCCTAATCGTTTAAGTGGATGGATCTCCCTATCATTTGTCATAGGGTAATAGAACAAGATTTACATGCATAGTAAAGCGTCATCGAAGATGACTCTACCATGTAAACCATGTATTTCTTCTAAATATTTCCAGATTTATATCCTTCAGTGTTCAATAGGGAAAAAATACTTCCCAACCACCAAAACTAGGAAGGATTATTTATTTTAGGCCAAATGGTTGATAGTTGGTTATTTAACTATCAATTAAACAAACTTTCAAACAAAAATTACATTTTTGATGTAAACCACTAGCCTCTTAATTAATCTTTAATTAATTTAAAAGCCACCTTTCAAAATATTTATAAAAATATTCAAATATTTATCCCATCAGCCTAAGTATATTCATAGAACCATTTCTTTTTCAACTCGGAAAACTTTTCCACATACTTATAAAATGATATAACTATATTCATATAGCATTAAGAAAGATTTCTTATTTCAAAATCATATTAAAATGACCAAGCCCAAAATGTCATTGAACATAGATGTTAACAACCTAAAATACTATTCCTTTTCATAAATCTCTTTATTTTATATACATATATCCTTTATAAATTTCCATATTTATTTATAAAGATTCTTTATAAATCTCTAAACTATTTATAAAACCTTCTATAAATATTCAAAACCATATATAAAACTCTTTGACAAATATCCAAAATTATTTATAAAACTTCTTTTATAAATATCCAAAATCATTTATATAAATTCTTTCCAAATTTCAAGATCTCTTTTCAATTTATAAAACTCCTTCTATAAACTTTCCTTAATTAAAAAATACTTCTTTAATAAACTTTAATCAACAAAGTTCCTTTGATAAACAATCAATTATTTGGAACACCTTTAAATAATTAAGTTATTACATGAGCATTCTTCCTTTAGTTATCTTTTAACCACATTATCAAAATAATGATTTTTAAACCATCATTTCAAAAGTATTAAATTAACTTCAAACATTTTTATAAAAATAGTTGCTTAATTATCCTTTAAATATTTAAAATGGAATAAACTTCAAACCATCATGAAAAATAAGGGTGGGCATTTAACCGATTTAACCGCTAAAATCGATTAACCGACATCATTAGTTAACCGACCGATCTTAACCGAATATTTTCAGTTCGGTTAACGGTTAACAAAAATCAGATCGGTCGATTAACCGTTAACCGACCATTTCTATTTTCTAATCTATTTGGTTTTGTGCCCATCCCACTACCCAATTGTATACTCACTACCCGTCTCGTACTCTGGTCTTGAGTATTCTCGCTTGCCTGCAAATTCGTACTTTAGTAATTCAGTTGAAAATAGAAAACACAAAAAAATCTAGATCTGTAAAAGTTAGTTAAAGCCTCCCAAATCCCAATCGTTCGATCGCCGATTCGCCGCTGCAATTGTTATTGGTTGTTGATTGCTAGGCTGCTAATCTTGAACGCCTTCAAGCTTCAACTGTTCGAGTTCGAGTCAAGTTGACTACTGCAGACAGACATAGCCATGCCAATGAATCCATTGAGGATGACAAGAAAGAGAAAGCATATGAGTATAAATTTTTAATATGTTGGGCCTAGACTACTAGTTTGCTATTCTGGTCGCTAATTGTTAGTTAATTGTTGTTATTCGATTTCGACTAGTTCAATAATTAGTGATTCAGTAAATGTCCAAATGATATATGTTATACTACACACCTGTTATCAATAATTTATGTTGTAATTAACTAATTATTTATGTTGTAATTGTTGTTGTTATATATTTCATCTGTTAATGTTATCAATAATTTTTATTTTCAATCTCAAAGGCTTTGATTTTTACATTGACTGTTCATATTTAATTTAGTAAAAGCTATATTGTAGATTTTTCTAGCATAATGAACTGTGTAGTGTTAGCATAATGATGGAGTTCTCTATCCCAAAAGCTATTTGAGTTTACACCTGCTATCACATATTACATAATGTAGTGTTTATGCTAGTAATATAATTTCATATGCATACATACAACCATCTTTTAGCATGATGATAAAGCATTTTATTTTCAATCTCAAAAGCTATCTAAGTTTACACCTGTTATCGCTAACTTTGTAATGATGTTGTTATATATTTCAATTGTAGCATAGCTTAACAGGTTTATATCTTAAAATAATTTTGGACTACTCAGTGACTTTATGGATTGAAATAGAATTAGGCTGCATAATTCATGTTTTATATCTTAAAATACATATCGACATATGAAAGTCAGTCTGAATTTAACTTGTTTCATTTTGATGTATGGCCAAAATATTAGGAGCATTGAGGACGAAAAATTAAACTGTTTCTTTTGAGAAAAGAAATTTAACCGAAAACATGGGTAACAACGAAAACAAACAAAAAGAAAAATGATGCTAACTGGTTATATGATCAATCAGGCAAGGGGATCCTTTATCACCTCTATTGTTTAACTTAGCTGTAGATATTTTCGCTAAGATAAATAAAAAAGCGGTTGATAATGGATCTCTAGGGAATGTTGGTAATGATATATCGTGTAATGCTATATCCGTCCTTCAATTTGCTGATGATACCTTACTTTTTTTCTTTCCCATCTACCTAGACACATTATTACTCTTAATTTTATTTTATATAGTTTTGAACTTCAATCTGGTTTAAAAATAAATTTTGATAAAAGTTCGGTTTTTGTTTTAAATGATGTTGAAAATTTTGAAAACATAGTTGCAAATACGCTTAATTGTAAAACTATGGATTTTCCATTTGACTATCTTGGTTTTGTGATTAGACCTATTAGACTTAAACATGATGTTTGGTATATAATCATGGATAAAATCAAAAATAGGATTTCTAATTGGAATGAGAGATTTTTATCTAAAGCGGGTAGATTAGTTATAATAAATTCTGTTTTATCAGCTCTCCCGAACTATTGGATGTTTATGCATCTTTTTTCACATTGGATGATTTATAAAATAGACAAAATAAGAATGGATTTCTTATAGAGTGGGGAAAACTCTAATAGCTGCATTAAATGTTTAGTAAATTAGGAAACTATTTGTAAATCCAAAAAGGATGGTGGTTTAGGAGTTATTAATCTGTGTAATATGAATTTGTCTTTACTAGGCAAATGGTTATGGAAGTTTGAGGATATAAATGATAATGCTACTTAGAAAGAAATCATTTCTTAGTATTACTATAATGGAAGTAATGGTTTATATCATATTACTCCTTCTATCTGCAACGACCCAGAATTTTTGTCATTTGAAATTTGTATATTTAATTGATTTTAAATATGCACAAATTTTATAAGATGAATAAATTATATTTGGAATATAGCGAGTTAATTGGATAATTTTATTGTTAATTTAATATTTGAAATTGCGAAAATTATTGTAAATTGGATTCAAAGTGAATAAAAATGATTTATAAATTTGAATTAAATCATATTTGATTTAGAATGATGTTACAGAACTTTTAAAATCGAATTAAAAGTTAATTTGTAAAAATTGAATATTTTAATATTTAATTGATGAGTAAAAATAGCCATTTTTCAAACAGTATCGAATTTCGACGAAACCAGTTTCATCGGATCCGTAATGTTATATTATTGTAAGATTTCAAATTTCGTGTCAATTAGATTTACAGTTTGTCCGGAGAAAGCTAAAACGCATAGAAAATCGGTTTAAGTGAATTTTAAATTTAAATAGTCGATTCGAAAACCTATCTTCCAAAATACGATCGAGTTGGCTTTCGATATGTATTCCATAACATTCGAAATAGGGGCACAACATTATAAACGCCAGGCGGCATGCTTCGTTTGGAGTTGGGAAAATTTTCGGATGAATAGTGCGCGTAAATTTTCTATAAAATGACCTCACTTTTTCCTTTTTGCAACAAACCAAGGGCAAGCTAACCCTAGCCGCCACTTTACTGTTAATGGCCAGAATTTCATCTTCTTTCTCCTCAATTATCTTCCAATCCTAAAATCGATTCAAGAAACTTCCAACTGCAAAGTCGTAGAGCACGACGAGATCTAAAAGATCAACGGCTAGGATCGAATTTGAAGCTACGGATCGACGTCAAAATAGCTGCGTTCGTCATCAGGTCGTGCGTGTTTTCCCATGCAAGGGGTTGGCCGAGCTTCACTAGATGGTAGCTGAAGGTGGCGCTCGTGATGGACTTTGACATGGTGGCTTTTGATCGTCGTAAAGATCGACGTAGGAGGCGTGTTGATTAGGGTTTAGTGGCAACTTCAACGGTTCGGTTGCGTACAAAACTTGATGGGAAGGGAAGAAGTTCATGCACGGTCAGATCTGGAGCAGCAAAATCGTGTGGCCCAGATTCATTTGAGTTTTAAATTAAAAAAAAGAAAACAAATTGTAAATTGATTTATATTAAATCGTATAAACTTTAAAACGCTATAACTTTTTCATACAAGGTCCGTTTCGCAGGAAACGAATTGTATTGGGTTCATATAGACGAGCACTACATTATGAAGCTGGATTAGGATTTATTTGAGCTAGTGAAAATTTTGGTTGAAATTAAACGCTTGTTTAATTTTAATCGATATAAATCGCTATCGTAATGACTACAAGCAATGTGAGTACAACTCACTCTTTCTGACTCGCTGATATTTTATATAAGTGAGAAATAATTTATTATTTATGATGCTTAATGATTGTTTGGATGAGATATGATATACTGATTGGATTTTGGATATATACATGCTTAGTGGAGCAGATGACCCAATACGTTCCCGTGCATGAGCGGATGACCCTTTGTACGCGCGTCTGCCTCGAAGCGGACATTGTACATGTATTCTAATATGCATATTTGTTGCAGGTGATAGGTTGAAGGGATCCAATTGGATTCCTCACCGGTATTTATTTGTTTAGAGATATTGTGATATATTCTATTATCATATGATATATGATGTATTGGATGTTGTGATTGGTGTATTTACTGCTGTTGCAGCATTGGGCCTATATTTTGGAATATTAAAAATGTTAAAGTGAAGATTTCCAAATTAAAAAGGATTTTAAAAGTGATTTTGAATTTGTCCGTTTTGTTAATTTTAAATGCTTAAGTAAATGAATTTATTTTGAATAAATAAATATGATAATTTTTATGTTATAAAAATTACGATTTTTGTGAAATAAATCAAAATGTGATTTTTGAAATATTGAGTTAAGGATTTGTAAATAGTTTAAATTGAATTTTTGACTAATATAAATGGTTTATAAAGAAGTTTATAAAATTGAATTTTTATAAATCAGAACAATTGAATTATAAAGGAGTTTTTATAATTGTTAAAATGATGTTATAAATGGATTTTATAAAAGAATAGAATCTACGATTTGTGAAGTTATAAATGAATGAATTTGTAAATAGATAATTATAAGTAATTTACTTAGAATTTGGATTTTGACGTGTAAATGGGATATGAATAGAATTTGTTAATAAAGTGATTTAATAAGTTGAAGTTGTTATAAAATATAAATGGAATTTATAAACATTATTTTATAAATCCGAATGCATTTGAATTTGATAAAATAAATATATAAGTTTATTCAAAGGAATTATATACACGATTTTTGACAGTGAAATATCCTTTAATTAAATGTTATAATAATAAAGATTTTGGTTGGGAATTATACCCACGATTTTGGACAGTGGATATTCCTTTAATTAAAGGTGTAGAAATATTTAATTTGGATAAGAGAACTATATTCACGATTTTGGACAGTGAATAATATTTTAAATTAAATGAATGTTTTGGGAAGTGGTGTTTTAAATGGAGTTAAAAGGTTTAAAGACATTTTAAAATGTGTTAAGGATCGAAACCATAGATTTCAATATTCATTGTTGAAATAGACGTTTTCGAGAAGTAAGGAAACGATGGACTATAACACTATTGTTAAAGTAAATGATTTTCGAAAGGAAATGTTTTTGTATAGTATTGGGGTTTACGTATCTACCTTATTTTCGAATCTCTATATTAGTGATTTTGGGTTGTCATAGCGATGTTTTACGCAACATTCGTTTTGACCCAAATAAATGTGTTTAAGAGAATGTTTTCCTTAAAGAATAAAATATATACTTAATCGTGTTTTAAGTTGTAGAATATTTTCTAAGTATTGAAAATAAATTAATTTATGAATTACTTATTATTAAATAAGTATTTGGAAATGTTTTCCAATGTTGAAATGGTTTGAGATTATATCTTTTTAAAAGATAATTTGAAGTGCATATTTGGCAATTGATTTAATTAGTAAAAGATTAATTAAAAGGGCCCAGTGATTGTATATGGTGTTAAATATTTGTTTGTTTGCTTTGATAGTTAAATAACCGACTATCAAACAATTGGTTAAATTTTAGTTCCTCGACTTGATGTAGGAACTATTTAGTCGTACACTTAGTACGTAGCCTTCTGTGTAGGCTTGATTATCATTTGTGTTGAGGATGTTGATTCGCATAGTGCGGAATATTACTTTAATCTATCGAGCTTCCTTCTTGGTCCCAAGGATAGCAAGTTGAAAGTTGGAGACGTGATAAGTCTATGAGATTTAGTTTTTGTGTGAGATTGAGAGATGCTTTTGCGTGGTTGGTGTGAAGAGACCGACATCAGATTTATCTGAAAACCACTTCGGACCAACCTATATACGACGATTGTGCAGGTTGCTTTGATGATATTGATATTTTGGATTTTCATAGTGGGGGACTGCTTGTTGACCGTTTGGGGTTAAAATCCCAATATACATCCAGTAGCAGTGGTCTCTTCATTATGAAATATCCAATACAAGGACTATTCGCTACTAATCTTAGGGATTTCCCGACAGGATGTGGTAGAAAAATACCTTCGATTTGTCCTGTTCCTAGACAATTTATATAGATGTTTGTCTGACATTGCATTTCTATAGATTACGTACGTTGGTTTTTACAAACGTACATCAGTGGTGGCGAAGAAGGCAACTTCTCTTAGCTTAACACCCTCCTTCAGACGTATGAGCTTAAGAGTTGTATTTTTGTGGAAGGCAATTAGTAGTCAACGGAAATAGCCGTGTGGCATTCTAAGTGATGTGATTATGATTGTGAAAGGTAATCGTTACCTCTAGCCTCATCAACCGAAAATGACCAAAACAGGGTTAGATGCAGCAAGGCTAAGTGGGTCATTCCCAAGTAGGATATGATCATCCTCTTCTAGATATATCTTTACACGCTATGACGTCGTGTATCTTATTATTGTGGTTTGTATGCTATAAGGGCCGGTAACGACCGGAGGATGACACATTCGGTACCATCTAGTTATAGAGGTGAGCTGGTCTTGTGTTGGTAGAGAAACTTTTTGAAGGTTTCTCGGTACATTCTTCTAAAGATGTACTGCCGGAAGATAGTCCCTTCACCTGGTCATTTGTATGGAAATCTAAACTCCACTACGTGTTTGCCATTTTGATTATATTACCCAATTGGGCTATATGCTGGAATTTAGTCAATGTAACAATTTCGGTTATGATTAATATTATTTGTGTATAGTAGACACTACTATAATATAACATGACATTTGATATGAAATGTTTTAGTTATCGTAAGGCAAAAACATGTCCGTGTTTATATGTGGACTTGTTTTACGAGATTTGTTTTGAAAACTAAGGAAAAGTTTGGTAATTTAATAAATTCAGTTGAGTGTGTTTCTCACGCTGGTTTATTAGACTGATCCGGACGTTCTTCCTTTTCAATGCTCGAGTCGGACCGAGTATATTTACAGGTTTAGTTTTGGTGCCTTTGGAGCTTCAGCAGGAGAACTGGTGATCTTCATTTTGTATATGCGTATCTGTACTTGTTTTGATTATCTACTGCGCTTTGTTTGTTGTTGTATTTTACTAGCATTTGTGAGGACTTGATATTATAACCATTCAAGCGGATAACTATTGATTGATTGTTGAACTCTGATTGATGTGTGTATATATGTCAGGACCCGATTCTTCGTCTTCCGAAAATTCAACATCGATACTCACTTTATCGACTGCCGAGTAATCGAACGACGGAAAACCGAACACTGAGGGTTTTAAGAAAGAAGAAAGACAAAGAAAAAGAAAAAAAGACAGAAGAAGAGATAAGATGGAGGGAAAAGGAAATAGAAAAGAAAGAAAACATAGAACAGAAAGAAAAAAACAACAGAACAACAATAGAATCTCACAATTCGCAGCGGAACAACATATAATAATAAATGAATAATCTTTAAACAAAGAACTATATCAGTTATTACATTTAATACATTTCATTACATCATATCATCAGAGTGTACAACAACATACATCAACAAACAGTGCAGCGGAAAAAGAAATACTATATAACTAGTAATACGCCATGCCATCCATCTTGCCTCCAGCAACTCCAGAATATCCTGATAAACCTTAACTCTTGACTGCCCGTGTGGAAATTGGTGGGCACCCAGAGTTTAGGAAGGAAAACAATAAACTCCAAGTCAGTCATGTGACTGGTGTGAGAACTCAAAACAGTTTATTTATCTTTAAAATCAAAATAGAGGAATATTTTTAAACTCAATTCGCAATGCTTTTAAAAATGAGACTACCATAAGACCTCCTGCCACACACACAATGCAAACGCAGACTTGGAGAAGATTTCTCCTTATGATAGTCAAAGATGCTTGATACGCATTTAAAAAGAACATTTCATATTATTATTAGTGCATAGTGTAGGAAACAATTTCGAAAGTAGAATATAAATCTTAGCCAGCATAGGTATCATTATATTATGCCTACTAATAGCTACCATATTAGATGGCAGGTTCTACAACTAAAACCGTACAAGTCTCGTATTGTTTCTTTGGATTTCCAACGAATGATCAGGCCAAGGAACTTTCCATTGCCACATGAGAATGCCTCTGGATGGACATCCCCGAGAACCAAACCGGATCTCTACCAACACAAGGCCGGGTTACCCCTAACTGAGTAACAACTGACCGAATATGCCATCCCCCGGTCCTTTGGGACCTTTTCACCGAGCGCTCGTAATCAATTCACACAATCATAACAAAGTGTTTTCAACATGAGTAAGTATCTGGGCTCCATACCATGATACCACCCTTTTCCAGAAGGAAATGCACACATCCTAAAGGGCGCTACCCCTCATAACCTTGCCGGATCTTTCCTGTTTTGACCATTCACGGGGTGTGAGGCTCGACGAAGTCACGTCCTCAAAAACATACTTTATACAAAAGCCATGCTTTGGGTCAACAAATGATCATAGAAATGATCACCAGGATAGACGATCAAATAAACGATCCTATCACAAATAATCAACACAATGATCATTTACAGCAACACTCAGCATGTCACATTACCAAATTGGGAATATATCGCCGATAACATTCAACTACATAACATCTGAGCTCGTACGTCTTAGAGAAGGGTGTTAAGCTAAAAGAATAAATTCTCCGCCACCAACAGAAATATATTTGAAAGAAATCGGCTTTACATATCAACTTGTAATGTCAGACATACAATCCATACAAGTCTGTTCCGGGCTCGAACAAAACCGAAGGCACTTACAAAGAAGTCCTTGCAATCCGGATATTCACAATCCTGATCGGATTCACCATCACATATGGAGAACTCTATACCGGAGCAACTCGGTGCAGAGTCAATCGACAGGTCATCCTATCGTTCTTGCAAATACCGGGTCTTCAACACCGATCTTCAAATGCAATTCACAACGACGTATCACATATTCGGAATGGGTTATACGACCCCATGGTCCTTTCCCGGTTAACCCGAATAGTGAGCGCTTATTCAAAAATAAGTGTGGCATTCAAATTCAAACAAATCACATCAAATACCCATTCAAAGGGAAATATTGACAGTCGGTTATTGAACTATCATGGATATGCACACATCACCAGTTTCCAAATAATTTTTCAAATTATTTATTTCACAAAATATCTTTATAAGATATACTTTATTTTCCAAAATATCTTTACAAGATATATTATTTTCCATACTCCGAAAATAAATCAATATTCATTTTTTTATCAAATTCCACTTTCTTTTATAAATTCCATAATGAATCTATATTTCACAATATCCATGCATATACGATTTCAATTATTCATTTCAATATTCCTTTTCAATTTATCTTCAAAAAGATAAACTCTCAAAATATTCACTTTATATTGGAAAACATTTCCATACTTATTTATTCATAAGTAATTCACAGATTTTATTTATTTTCAACACTTGGAAAATAATCAATATACTTAAATCGAGATTAAGTATATATTTCATTCTTTAAAGAAATCATTCTCTTAAACATATTTATCTGGGCCAAAACGAATGTTACGTAAAACATCGTTACGATAACCCAAAATCACTAGTATAGGGATTCGAAATTAAAATAGATATATAAATCCCAATACTATCCAAACATTTCCTTTCGGAAATCATTTACTATAACAACGGTGTTATAGTCCATTATTTCCTTTTATTTCTCGAAAACGTCTACTTCAACAATAAATGTTGAAATCTATGGTTTCGAATCTCAACACAATTTAAAACATCGTTAGATAGTTTTAATTCTATTTAAAACATCACATTCAAAACAATTTCTTTAACGTATTATTCACTATTCAAAAAAACGTGAATATACTACATAACTTATTTCATCCTTTTATACATTTCATTTTAAAGGATTATTCACAGTCAAAAATGTGAATATAACTCCATTAATAGGTTTCAACAATTAACTTATCAAAATAAATCGTTTTCGAATTTATAAAACAACTTTATAAATTCCATTATAAATCTATTTATTTTATAACAACTTTTTGTAAATCTCATTTATTAATCTATTTGATTTATAACTCAATTATAAACCAAAAGTTCACATTATAAGTTAAATGCTTATAAAACGATTATTTTACAAAATCGTTCTTTTAAAGACTTTCCAAATCATAAATCTTATAACTTATAAGATTCATTTATTTAACCAAATCTATTCTTCAAATAACTTCACAAATTTATAAATCTTACTATTTATAAATTTCATTTATAACTTCACCATTTATAATTTTATAAATTCCATTCATTTACAAAATTCATTTTCACTTCATTCAAACACTTATAAAAACTCGTTTTATAATGTCAATATTCCAATTTATAAATATCCATTTATAAATCTCTTAATATAAATCAATTTATATTATTCTTTTAAAACGCCTTTAATCTCCTTTATTATTCACCATTTTGATTCATAAAATAATTAAATTTTATAAATCCTATATTTAAACTTTTCACAATAAATTCTAAAATCCCGATTTAACTATTTTATAAAATCATTAGCATCATATTCTCAAAAATCAGTTTTTAACTATATTTCTCAAAAATCATAATTTTTATAACATTAAAAATTATAACGTTTATTTATTTAAAATGAATCAATCTCCAAAATTATTTTATAAAACGTATACTTTTCAAAAATCACTTTAAAAATCATTTTAAAATTCCAAATTTGGTCTAGTGATGCTACACACCAAATAGTCAATCACGACAACAACGATATCATATATCGGTATGATAATCAATCAAATATCAAAATATCTGAAATCAAATAAATACTGTTGAGGAATCCAGTTGGATCCCTCCAACCTGTTTTCCTGCATCCACAAACATTAGCACAATACCAATTTCGCTCCAGTACGAAATTATCGCAGTATATGGGATTTAAAATATTATCCGCTTAATAGACGGCGCAATACGGTCTCATCCGCTAAACAAGTAAATGCGGGAAATCAATAACTCCAATATATACATATGCCAATATATATATATTGCTATTATATATAATACCAATTTCACTGTTTATGAAATATTCGCGGTATATGTTTTTAATAAATAACATCCGCTTACTAACGGCGTATAATGTTTATTTTAACAATCAATAGATAACAATCATCATTCAAACATGCATTCAAATATTTTAAATCTAACTATTTAAAATAAAATCGAAACTGATTCGATTGAGTGAGAAGTTCTCACCTTGATTTCAATTTCGTTTTAGCGATTATTTCGAATAAAACTAAACGGACGTTTAATTTTACCCAAAATTCTCACTAACTCCAAACGACTCCAATCCATTTTCATCGCGTAGTGCTCGTCCATACGATTCCAACGCAACTGATTTCACGCGTTTTCGACCTCGTATGAAAAAGTTATGCATTTTTAAAGTTTGCTCGTATTTATATACACAAATACAACATAATTTAAAATTTTATAACCTATATTTAATCCTAGCCCTTGGATCCTGCATTCCATCATCCTGACCGTAGAACGCACCCCCCCTCTTCCTTCTTCGTGCGCACGGCTACAGATAGAGGCCGAACCCAACTCAATCAATTAGGGTTTAAAAGCTCGATCACCACAGCGACTTCTAGCTCGATCAAGATGCGCCATCGCGAAGCCCTCATCCACGTCCATGCTCGGCCCCAACCACCTGAAGCTCGGCCTCATCATGTGCGTGAATTTGCGTGCGCAATTCATAGAGGACGCGGCCCTCTATCCCACGAAATACAACTCCATATGCGATCATATCCGTTGAACTCCAAGCTCTCACTATGCTCTTCGATTTTGCTTCAGGAAGTTTAGCCTAATTGTCGACGGATTTGGAGTAATCGAGGGAGGAACGTCGCTTGTTTCTGGCCATTGAAGATAGTAGGAGGCGGCTGCAGTTTTGCTAGGGTTTAGTTTTATTTATTTTTATTTTTGTGAATTTTAAGGCCTATTTATAGAAAATTTTCGAACACTATTCATCCGGAAATTCCGAACTCCGATTTACGCGCCGTAACCAGCGTTTCTAGGGTTTACCACGCGTTCCGGACACAATGGAACAGGTTTCGAAAGCTAATTCGGACATCTGTGCGAGTTATGGCTATAAACGCTCAATTTAAATTAAACCGATTTAAGCGATTTTCTAGGCGTTTTAATTTGTATCGGACAAACGGTAAATCCAATTGACTTGAAATTTGAAACCTTACAATAATATCACATTACGGATCTGATGAAACTGGTTTCGTCGAAATCCGAGACTTTTTGAAAAATGGCTATTTTAACTCGCCAAATTAAAATTAAAAATAAATCGATGCGTTTCGAGCTGCCACGATCAAACGATAGCTCCGATTGACACGAAAATTAAAATCCGGTAATAACTAACTATTACAGATCCAATAGAATGGTTTCGTTCAATTCTGAGACTGTTCAAAAATTGACTATTTTCACTAGTCGATTTAATATTAAAATATTCAATTTTCACAAATAAACTTTTAATTCGATTTTAAAAGTTATAAAACATCGTTCTAACTTCAACATGATAAAATAAAATTTTACAAATCATTTTCAATCATATTTAACCCAATTTTCAATTATTTCCATAATTTAACGTATTAAATTATCGATTTAATTATCCAATTAAATCCAATAATTCAAATAAAAATTTATTTGACTTATAAATTCACTTATTAATATTTAAAATAAATTAAATATTCAAATTTTAATAAATTAAAATTCTGGGTCGTTACAATATATATACAGTTTCTGTTTTGTAAAGATCATATTTATGATATTATCTGTTTTCCGCTGCGATGTGAGATGCTGTATTGCTCTGTTTTGTTCTATCTTCTCTCTTCTCTTCTTCTCTCTTCTTTTCTTTCACTTGACTTTTCATAAGTTTGTGCTTTTTGGGTCGGACAGGTGTGGATTATTGTTGATTCAAAGGGTACAGATTTGCGGGTGGTCACACTTGGTATAGAGCTTAGATTTTGTATATTCCTAAGCTTTGATGCGTACTCAGTATAGATAGGGACAGTAGCATCGCAGATTGAGTTAAGTGTATTATATATGAGGGCGTATTTATTAGTTAATATAAAATGTTTTATATTGTGTTTGCTTATCCGTTGAGCCGTTTGTGAATTCTGGTCGGTATATGGATGCCATATTATCGATAAGGATTTCCAAACACTTAAACGAGGCAATTCGACATAGTATTATTTTAGATTGGGTAAATGAAATAATTTTACCTCGATTATATTTTATATATAAAGGAAATAATTTTTCAGAATTATTAAAGTGTATATAAACTGATTGTTTGGTTGTTTGAAAATGTAAATATATATTAGTTAAATAAAAGCTATTTGAATAATCCAAATAAAAACAACAATTGTAAGGGAATAAATTATATAAGCAAGTGAATTATATAGTATGGAATTATAACTAATATAATTTACAATTGTGAAATAATCTTATACATAAGAAATGAAACTATTTGAGTTATAAGTAAAAATGAATTTAAACTAAGAATTTGTGAAATTTGAATCCCGTTTACTTTGGAAGTTGTTTTTCAAAGAGTAAAGAGATTATATTATTATAAATCTTAATAAGATAAAAGAATTGGAAATGATCTTATTTAAGTAAAGTAAAATAGTAAAATTATATAAGTAAATGATTTATACATGTGATTTATGAATAAAAAGAAATTTTTGAAAGAATAAAAAGCATTGAATTCACTACTGTTGCTGGAAAATAATAAGGATTGCATTGAATTCACTACTGTTGCTGGGAAATAATAAGGATGATGACTGCAGCATCATCAGTATCATTTTCGAGTTTCTATGTGATGGATTTGCTACCAATAGTTAATTGAAAATTTAAATTTTGTTGTGATAAACGAAATGTAACTAAAAATCCAAGTTGAAATTGATAAACATAAGTGAAATGAGTTTTATACTTATAATATGAAATAAAGATTTTAACTTTGGTAAAGCTGAAATAAATTTGAGTAGCATAATAGATATATGATTTGAAATTTAACTAAGTAAAGTGATTATATAACCATGATTTGAAATTACTAAAATGTGAATGGAAGTATACTGAGGTAAATGTTTATGAAAGTTGAATAAATAAGTTGTACAACTTATAAAGTGAGAAAATGTAAGTAAAACAAAATTTGAATTTGAATGGTGATATGATTTTGACTTAAGTTAAATAAAACGACTTTTGAGACGAAATGAAACATAACTTAAGTGATATTAATGAAGTTGGTTTTGGTATCGAAGTAAATTAATAAAGTGAATTAAACGAATATAAATTTATGTTATATAATGAAATTCAACTTGAAATGTTAAATGAATTAGCATAAAAAAAATGTTGTTGTTAAGAATTGAATAAAACTTAAGTTAAGAAGTTGTGGATTGAATAATTGAATGAAAGTCAATTAAATAACCAAATGGGAATTAAAAGTGTTGAACCAAATTGAATGAATGTAAAGTAAGTTAATTTGGTTATGTTGGATACACATTGTTTGTTAGATGATTGTTAGTTGATTCTATAGAAATCCATATGAAATTGAACTAATGAAATGGAAAGCTAAGTATTTGAATTCAAATTGAAAGTGAAGTAAGAATAAATAGAAATGAAATTGATTTAAATTGGAAGTAAACAAACTTGAGTATGAATTAGTGAATGTAAACTAATTGAATATAAATAAATGTTAATGAATCAAATGTGATTAAATTGAAAATCAATTCAATGAATATTAATGAAAAGTGAATGTATATTGATTTGGTTATGGATGTTAGTTGGATGATAGATGTTTGATGGTTGGATTTGTTGCTTATTGATTGCATTTACTATATTGGCATATATAGTAGTTGTATTGGTATATGTTGTATATTGATACTACTTTTCATATATACATGTTTCTTATGGTTTGTTGAGTATTTAGTAGGTGCGTACGGCGCTTGCTTTGCTTTTGGAGCTCGCTTTCGCGCTATATTAGCCAAATATGCTCGCTAATAATATATAAGGTACATATCTTGGATTTCATATCGTACTTTTACACTTTTTTTCCTTCGGAATGCCTCATCCTTGATGTTAAGATGTATATTTGTGATATATATATATATATATATATATATATATATATATATTATTTTCTTTTTCGGTTCGAACCGCGCAAAGGAGACGCTGGCGAAATTTTTAAGGCGTTAGAAAATTTTGGGAAAATTGGAAAAATTTGTGGAAACTAAGTTTTGATTTTGGAGTTAAATGTTAAACGATATTAGTTGATTTTGAAAAGATAACTATGAATGGATTTGGAAACTTAGAAAAGTTTTTGTAAGAAGTTTAACTAATGGATTTTTGGAAAGTTAAAAGTTTAAATAGATTTGATATCTGGATTGAACGATTTGTTTTGAAAAGTTAATGGATTTTGTGAATTTTTCTTAATTAGTAATTTCGAGGATGAAATTCTTTTAAGTAGGGGAGAATGTAACGACCCAGAATTTTTATAATTTGAAATTTGTATATTTAATTGATTTTAATTATGCACAAGTTAATTTTATAAGCTGAATAAATTATATTTGAAATATAGCGAGTTAATTGTATAATTTAATTGTTAATTTAATATTTGAAACTGTGAAAATAATTGTAAATTGGATTTAAAGTGAACAAAAATGATTTATAAAGTTTAATTAAATCATATTTGATTTAGAATGATGTTACAAAACTTTTAAAATCGAATTAAAAGTTAATTTGTAAAAATTGAATATTTAATATTTAATTGACGAGTAAAAATAGTCATTTTCAAACAGTCTCGGATTTCTCCAAAACAAGTTTCGTTGGATCTATAATGTTATATTATTGTAAGATTTCAAACTTCGTGTCAATCAGATTTACGGTTTGTCCAGGGCAAGCTAAAACGCGTAGAAAATCGGTTTAAGTGAATTTTAAATTTAAATAGTCATTCGAAAACCTATCTTCCAAATACGATCGAATGGGCTACCGCGTTGCGTTCGGAATAGGAGTAAAACATTATAAACCCCAGACGGCACGCTTCGTTTGGAGTTTGAAAATTTTCGGATGAATAGTGCACGTAAATTTTCTATAAAAGGACGTCAATTTTTCTTTTTTGCAACAAACCTAGGGCAGGCTTACCCTAGCCGCCACTTTACTGTTAATTGCCAGAATTTCATCTTCTTTCTCCTCAATTATCTTCCAATCCACAATCGATTCAAGAAACTTCCAACTGCAAAGTCGTAGAGCACGACAAGATCTATAAGATCAACGGCTAGGATCGAATTTGAAGCAACGGATCGACATCAAAATGGCCGCGTTCATCATCAGGTCATGCGCGTTTTCCCATGTAAGGGGTTGACTAAGCTTCCCTAGATGGTGGCCGAAGGTGGTTCTCGTGATGGGCTTCGACACGGTGGCTTTTGATCGTCATAAAGATCGACGTAGGAGGCGCGTTGATTAGGGGTTAGTGGCGGCTTCAATGGGTTCGGTTGCGTACAAAACCTGATGGGGAGGGCACGCACGGTCAGATCTAGAGCAGCAAAATCGTGTTGTCCAGATTCATTTTGAGGTTTAAATTAAAAAAAAGAAAAGAAATTGTAAATTGATTTATATTAAATCGTATAAACTTTAAAACGCTATAACTTTTTCATACATGGTCCATTTCGCATGAAATGAATTGTGTTGGGTTCGTATGGACGAGCACTACATTATGGAGCTGGATTGGGATTTATTTGAGCTAGTGAAAATTTTGGTTGAAATTAAATGCTTGTTTAATTTTAATCGAAATAAATCGCTATCGCGACGACTATAAGCAATGTGAGTACAACTCACTCTTTCTGACTCACTGATATTTTATATAAGTGAGAAATAATTTATTATTTATGACGATTGATGATTGTTCGGATGATATATGATATATTGATTGGTATTAGGATATATACCTGCCTAGTGGAGCAGATGACCCTATACGTTTCCATGTATGAGCGGATGACCCTTTGTACGCGCGTCTGCCTCGAAGCGGACATTGTACTATATTCTAATATGTATATTTGTTGTAGGTGACAGGTTGGAGGGATCCAACTGGATTCCTCACCAGTATTTATTTGTTTATAGATATTGTAATATATTCTGTTATCATATGATATACGATGTTTTGAATGCCGTGATTAATGTATTTAGTGCTGTTGCAACATTGGGCCTATATTTTGGAATATTAAAAATGTTAAAGTGATGATTTCCATATTAAAAAGGATTTTAAAAGTGATTTTGAATTTGTACGTTTTGTTAATTTTAAATGGTTAAGTAAATGGATTTATTTTGAATAAATAAATGTGATAATTTTTATGTTATAAAAATTATGATTTTTGTGAAATAAAATCAAAATGTGATTTTGGAAATATTGAGTTAAGGATTTGGTAAATAGTTTAAATTGAGTTTTTGACTAATATAAATGGTTTATAAATAAGGTTTATAAAATTGAATTTTTATAAATCAGAATAATTGAATTATAAAGGAGTTTTATAATTGTTAAAATGATGTTATAAATGGATTTTATAAAAGAAGAGAATCCACGATTTGTGAAGTTATAAAATGAATGAATTTGTAAATAGGGAATTATAAGTAATTTACTTACAAATTGGATTTTGGCGTGTAGATGGGATATGAATAGAATTTATTAATAAAGTGATTTTATAAGTTGAAGTTGTTATAAAATATAAATGGAATTTATAAACATTGTTTTATAAATCCGAAAGCATTTGAATTTGATAAAATAAATATAGAAGTTTATTTAAAGGAATTATATTCATGATTTTTGACGGTAAAATATCCTTTAAATTAAATGTTGTAATAATAAAGAATTTGGTTGGGAATTATATCCACGATTTTGGACAGTGGATATTCCTTTAATTAAAGCGTAGAAATATTGAATTTGGATAAGAACTATATTAACGATTTTGGACAGTGAATAATATTTTAAATTAAATGCATATTTTGGAAAGTGGTATTTTTAATCGAGTTAAACGGTTTAAAGACATTTTAAAATGTGTTAGGGATCGAAATCATAGATTTCAACATTCATTGTTGAAATAGACGTTTTCAAGAAGTAAGGAAATGATGGACTATAACACTATTGTTATAGTAAATGATTTTCGAAAGGAAATATTTTTGTATAGTATTGGAGTTTACATATCTATCTTATTTTCGAATCCCTATAGTAGTGATTTTGGGTTGTCATAACAAAGTTTTACGAAACATTCGTTTTGACCCAAATAAATGTATTTAAGAGAATATTTTCCTTAAAGAATAAAATATATACTTAATCGTGTTTTAAGTATGTAGAATATTTTCAAAGTATTGAAAATAAATTTATTTGTGAATTACTTATTATTAAATAAGTATTTGGAAATGTTTCCAATGTTGGAATGGTTTGAGATTATATCTTTTTAAAGGATAATTTGAAGTGAATATTTGGAAATCGATTTAATTAGTAAAAGATTAATTAAAAGGGCCCAGTGATTGTATATGGTGCTAAATATTTGTTCGTTTGCTTTGATAGTTAAATAACCGACTATCAAACAATTGACCAATTTTAGTTCCTCGACTTGATGTGGGAACTATTTAGTCGTACACTTAGTACGTAGCCTTCTGTGTAGGCTTGATTATTGTTTGTGTCGAGGATTTTGATTCGCATAGTGCGGAGTATTACTTCAATCTATCGAGCTTCCTTCTTGGCCCGAAGGATAGCAAGTTGAAAGTTGGAGACGTGATAAGTCTACGAGACTTAGTTTCTGTGTGAGGTTGAGAAACGCTTTTGCGTTGTTGGTGCGAAGAGATCGGGAACGGATTTATCTGAAAACCACTTCAGACCAACGCACATGCGACGATTGTGCAGGTTGCTTTGATATTGATATTTCAGATTTTCATAGTGGGGGACTGCTTGTTGATCGTTTGGGGTTAAATCCCAATATACATCCAGTAGCAGTGGTCTCTTCATTATGAAATATCCAATGCAAGGACTATTCGCTACTAATCCTAGTGATTTTCCGAAAGGATGTGGTAGGAAAGTACCTTCGGTTTGTCCTGTTCCTGGACAACTTGTATGGATGTTTGTCTGACATTGCATTTCTATAGATTACGTACATCGGTTTTTACAAACGTACATTAGTGGTGGCAGAGAAGGCAACTTCTCTTAGCTTAACACCCTCCTTGAGACGTATGAGCTTAAGTGTTGTATTTTTGTGGAAGGCAATTAGTAGTCAACGGAAATGGCCGTGTGGCATTCTAAGTGATGTGATTGTGATTGTGAAAGGTAATCGTTACCTTTTACCTCATCAATCGGAAATGACCAAAACAGGATTAGATGCAGCAAGGCTAAGTGGGTCATTCCCAAGTAGGATATGATCATCCTCTTCTAGATATTTCTTTGCACGCTATGATGTCGTGTATCTGATTATTGTGGTTTGTATGCTATGAGGGCCCTCGATAAAGGTCGATAACGACCAGAGGATGACATATTCGGTACCATCTAGTTATTGAGGTGGGCCAGTCTTGTGTTGGTAGAGAAACTTTGTGATGGTTTCTCGGTACATTCTTCTAGAGATGTACTGCCGGAAGATAGTCCCTTCACCTGGTCATTTGTATGAAAATCTAAACTCCACTACGTGTTTACCATTTTGATTGTATTGCCCAATTGGGCTATATGCTGGAATTTAATCAATGTAACAATTTCGGCTATGATTAATATTATTTTTATATAGTAGACACTACTATAATATAACATGACATTTGATATGAAATGTTTTAGTTATCGTAAGGTAAAAACCTGTCTGTGTTTATGTGTGGACTTGTCTTACGAGATACTTTTGTTTTGAAAACTAAGGAAAAGTTTAGTAATTTAATAAATTCAGTTGAGTGTGTTTCTCACGCTGGTTTAGCAGACTGATCCGTTCGTTCTTCCCTTTTAATGCTTGGGTCAGACCGATTATATTTACAGGTTTAGTTTTGGTGCCTTTGGAGCTTCAGCAAGAGAGTTGGAGATCTTCATTTCGTATACGTATCTGTACTTGTTTTGATTATCCGTTGTGCTTTGTTTGTTGTTGTATATTATCGACATTTGCGAGGACAGGTTATTATAACTGTTCAGGCTGATAACTAATGATTGATTGTTGAACTCTGATTGATGTGTGTATATATATACAGTTTCTGTTTTGTAAAGATCATATATATGATATTATATGTTTTCCGCTGCGATGTGAGATTCTGTATTGTTCTATTTTGTTCTATCTTCTCTCTTTCTTCTCTTCTCTTCTTCTCTCTTCTTTTCTTTCTCTTGACTTTCCGTCAGTTTGTGTTTTTTGGGTCGGACAGGTGTAGATTATTGTCGATTCAAAAGGTACGGATTTGCGGTTCGTCACACTATCATTCATAAATTATCTATTTTTTGGAAATCCGTTTTAAAATGTCATGAGATTTTTAACTTAGGTACTAATACAATAGTTCGTTCTAGTAATAGTACTTCTTTTTGGCATGACCGTTGGATTTCCGTTCTCCCTCTTAGGATTCGAATTTAGTAAGCTGTACGAAATCTGTAGTTTTAGGTATGCTTTAATTATAGAAGTTATTTCTCCCAAAGATGAACCTCCTTGAAATTTTAGTTTTAATAGAATTTTAGCAGGCTCAACCCTTGGGCAGCTTTCTTTACCTTATGCTGGATTGAATCTTTATAATATCGATAATGATAATATTAGTTGGGAATGGGATAAGAGTAAGAAATACACTTCTAATTTTTTTTTATAGATTTATTAACTTTTCGATTGTAACCAATAACTCTTTTAAATTTGTTTGGAAATCAAATGCTCCTCCTAAATCTAAAATTCACATGTGGTTAATTATGCACGGAAAACTTAATACTATAGAATTTTTAAAAAGAAAAAATATACAAATTGGTAATAAATGTTATTTTTGTAATCTGCATTTTGAAGATATTAAACATGTATATTATGATTGCATGGATACTTATTCCATTCTAAATAATACCCTTAAAAATTTTGACTTTAATATTATACTAAAATTTCTGATTGTGAATTCTATTGGAATACTTTTAGATTTAGGCTCAAAAAGGATAATAGATTCTTATTTGACATTTTATTCATTATAACTTGTTGGTATATTTGGTTTGAAAGAAACTAGAGAATTTTTAATAATAATAGTCACTTTAATAAATTTATTTTTATAGTTTCTTTATTTTTTTTAATTGGATCTCTAATCCCAAATAAAAATTAGCTAAAAATAAACTATTTAAAGGATATCTTAATAAGGTTAGTAAAAATATTAATCTATTTAAACATAATAATAATATTTTTGACATTAATAGTTGTAGTATTAATAATTTTTTACACTTAAATGATAATTTCACACCGCATTGTAATTTACTTTTGATCAAAGGTCCATAAGATTAATTCTAGATTTGTTTTAGTTTTTGTATTAGTCATTGGTTGTATTAGTTTATAGATCTTTTAGTTCTTTAGTTTATAGATCTTTTAGTCATTGTTTGTATTTGTTTTTTAGTCTTTTTTCTGATTTTTACTTTATTTTGTCCTTTTTCCTTACTTTTGTATCTCATTTATACATACATACATACATACATACATAAATATACATATATATGCATATATGTGTATCATTCTAACTATTTTTGTAACAACTCGCATACCCGTATCCCTTAAGTCGACACTATTCTCCAACATATCAATTCAAAGAGAACGGAAATATGAACCATTGGTGTTAAGAAAGAAAGAGATAGAAGAAGAGGAAACAAACAACAACAGAATCTTACCATCGCAGCGGAACAAAATATAATAGATAATAACAGATCTTTACACAAAAGAAACTATATCTATTTTATACATACATCACCAGAATACATCATCAGAGTTCAACAACATCAATAATATACAACTGGACTGTCATATAAACTTGTCCTCAAAACTGAATATGCATCGGAATAATAATCAAGTACGGAAGTACGTATCGCCATCCAGCTCGTCTTCTGAGCTCTACAGTATCGTATCTTGTATTCTATAATATTCGGTCTGAACCCAAGCATTATAGTTAAATAACACCCGAGTCAGTCTGGAAAACTAGCGTGAGAAAATCACACTCAATTTGATTATTTAAGTTTCAAAATCCTTTTGAAAACAAAAGCATCTCGTAAGACCACGCCACAAATAAACATGTCGGATTTTTTACCTTACGATAGCTAAAAATTTCTTATCAAAATCCTCTGATATTATAATAGTGTCTATATACAAATATTTATTCAAATAGCCGAAATTGTTACACTAATTAAATTCCATCTACTAGCCAAAGTCATGGGTAATACAAACAAAACCGTAAAAGGCAAGTAGGGAGAATGGATTTCCAACTAATGACTAGGCACAGGGGTACCACCTGTCATAATATGTGGCCTAGATCACCGTACCGAGGATTACTCCTAATCCCCTGCAATACAAGACCGGGACTACCCCTTACTGGATAATCCCGAGTAAGATCACCCCACGGTTGGGATTAGCAACCGCACCACTAAGCCGAATAAAAGGGACATCTAGACAAGGATGGCCTCATCCTAATGGGTGCTACCCATTTAGCCTTGCTGCATAGCCCCTAATTTTTAGTCATTCTCGGTTGATGAGGCTCGAGGTTAAGCGTTACCTTTTAGAACGTTTCACTTAGAATGCCCATCGTCCACCTGACGATGTTTCGAAAGCATTCATCCATACAAGTCCGTCCCGGGTTCGAACTGAACCGAAGGCACTACTCCTACTACATCCATTTTGGAATCACTTCAGGTTTAGTATCGACTAGCCCTTGCACTTCACTGCTCCATCTTCGACTCCGAACTCTTGTTTTCCACACAAAAACGTACAAACCGGATCGAAGTGGTTTTCAGAAAATAAATCCCGATCCCGGTCCCTTCGAAATGATCAGCGCATTGGCCAATATTGATAGTCGGTTATTTAACTATCAATTAACATCCACAAACAGCCATAAAACATAAATAATTCCTCTTGAATTATTTATTAACCATAAAATATCCTCGCAAGATATATTTCCGTTTTCAACCCTTTTGAAAACAGTTTTCAAACCACACTTTTCTCATGAAATAAATTTTCAAATATTTATTTCCACTGTAAACACCAAGTGCAAATACTTTAGATTTAAAATAATTTAAACACTATATCATAAAATATACTTTAACATTTAAATTTAAAAAGAAAATACTTTAATACTTTGTTAAAAATATATACTTTAAGAATATTTAAAATAAAGCTACTTTATAAAATATAAACTAAATTTTTCTCATTTTAAAACATAATACCAAGTCACCTTTAAATAATTACTACTATAATAAATTTTAAAAAGACTTATTTTAAAATTTAACATTTAAAAATAATAAATTTTCTAAAACATACTTTTTAAAACAACTTTAAACTTTAACTTATATTTATAAATTTGTTTTGAAAACGTACTTGGCTATCCAGGGAAATACGCTTCTCTTCCACATCTTTTAAAAATAAATCACTATTTATTTTTAAACAAATTTACTCATTCCTTTAATAAATTTCCACCGTGAATTTATCCTTTAAATATCCATTGATATATTACTTCACTTTTATAAACCTAGTTTATAAATTTCTTAGTCCCATCCTCCTTTATAACTCCAATTTCAAACACTTAAATCAATTTCCAAATTGATTTTCAAATTACTCCATTTTGAAATAATTTCCTTTAATTACCCATTTATTCCAAAACCCATTAACTTCATATTTTTATTTCTTACTTATGATTTAAAATATTTTAACTGAAAAATACCAATTTCAGGTTTCCAAAATTCCTTCTTTATCCTTTTAAATAAATTTTAACCTTGAAAAAATTTGAAAAACAAAAGTAAGGCTTTAAAATTTTATAAAAACATTTTGAGATAGTTAAGGAAATAAATTTTAAACTAAAGGATTCTTTGTCGCTTTAACAAGTTCAAGATGCTAACTTTCTTAGCACATGCAACATATTCATGATTATACATCCATTTTAACACCATATTGACCATCCATCAATATATTTTTAAACTTGGATTCCTAAGTCGAACTCAATGTTACATCCAAGCACATATGTAACATACAATCCAGCATCAAACCACTCAAACTATTATTTAGCAACAAGATATACAACATAATTAAAGTTAGAAACTTTAAATAAAAGGAGTCTATTTTCTCACCAAAAGCGATCCAACTTTAGCTTTAACTTTCACTACTTTGCTAAATGACCTAGATCCTAGCTTTTTCTTATGGAAAAACAATATTTTTGTGGCCTTAAAGCCATGGTGGGGTTCGGCCATGGTGCATATGGCTCAGCCATGGGCTTAAAAGGGTTGGTGAGGGATTGCTTTTGAGAAGAGAGGAGATGTAAGAGTGCAAGGAAGTGTTTACACAAGTTTTCATGAATAAGAAGTAGGAAAAGAAATTATTTTCTGAATTTTAAAGGCTATGGAAGCCATGGAATTATTTTTGGAAGCTTGGAGGCAAGCTTTAGGAAGTAGGGTATTTTTCCACTTAAACATCTTTTAATATAATTTTACTTTACATAATAACTCACATCATGGGACTTAATGTTGCATAAAGGTTTCATTTCACGTTTCCTTAACATCTTTCATATCTTATTTTAAACTTTCATAAATATTCCTTAAGCGTGTAGTATATATACATCCTAATTTATTCGTAAATGAATGTATATGATTATACAATAGAGTTCACAATATTTTCGACAACTTTAGTCGATGAAAAGTCAAAAATTTGAAAAACGAATTTTGGTCATATTTTCGATTTCTCTTCGAACTAATTATTTTTGTAAACTAATTTTGAAAACTATTTCGACTTCTTTATTTAATATTTAAAAGAGTTTTATTTTAACAATAAAATCAAATATTTGAAGATCTAAAATTAATTAAATATTCGCAAATCCAAGCGGTGAAATTTCGGATCTTTACATCCTCCCCTTTAAAATAATTTCATCCTCGAAATTTAACTACAACCCTAACTCAGAAAACAAACTATCCTAAAGATACCTAATTCTATTCATAAGCCCGTATGATATACATAGATCACCCATGCACGAAATATGATTCGATCACTCGCCCGAACATAGCTTTTCTTTCGAACCAGTATCGTTCACTCGGTTCCCTAGTGCGGACTCTGATTAGACTTCTTAATTAAAAAAACCTTCATTTTTCTTACATAGCCATATACTATGATAGAAAACTTTTGGTTCCATATTACGAACCTCACTAAGTGTTTGTCATCAAAAATCGAGTAACAGATCATTATTTGGAATGGTGTGAAACACCTCAAGTCGTATACTCGAATCTTGGATCAATAATTATGTAAGAAAGGAAAATGATCTACGTATAACTCATGTAATCATCTAAAGGTTCATATCTCCCTAATTCTTTTAACCCTCTTAAAAATGTTTAAGAAATCATTTCATAAAATTCCAAATTAGATTCAAACATTTTTAAATGATATGAATTTATTTATGAAACTCTTTTATGAAATCATTAATTTATTTACTTATATAATACCCTCCTACATTCTAAGAATATATGCAAAACATCTTATTTTAAATCCTGTTCATCTTTTCTATTCAGATGTAGATCTAAAATAATTTTAGGTCTTAAAACTGAGTCGACCAATACAAATTCTTTACCTATTCGGTCTGGCAAGTAGCTAAGAATAGTAGGATGTTTACCTATTCAGTCTGGCAAGTAGCTAAGAATAGTAGGATGTTGGTATCCCAACCCTGTCCCAGAGTCTACTTTTTCTTAGACAACTCTAAGGTAAAGGTGACTACTAGCCGGTCTAATAGCATCAAATAATTTTTTTTGACTTTCTAGATGTTAACATCAAAAGACATATTTTAATAAAACAATGTTTATTAATCCTCCTTATTAAATTTAACTTAATTAAAACTTCATTTATTAATCAATTCTTTAATCATAATACCTTACTGAAAACTTAGAAGTGAAAAACCGGGGTTTTATTTCAAAAACCTTTTTGGAATGTACTATATTTTAAACTCATGCTATAGCCCAAGTAAATCAAAAATGATGTCAAGGAACTGGGTACTACTAAATGTATCATATATCCCTTTACCAAGAAGGGTAATACTCAATAGATATGTTTACCATCCAAACATATCTTTTGTCTATTTTTGTCACTTTCGAGTCACTCGAACTAGTTAATCATGAAAAAAACTTCTTCTTTTTAAATCCCTTTTAAAATAATATTATATATATTTGAAACTAAATACTTTTTAACAAAATATTTATCATCCACTTGATTTGGATTCATTCAAATTCGAACTTGTTTCGATCATACAATGAAAAATAGAATAATTTACCAAGTGTACTACCATATCTGCCTAAGCAAACATTCGATTTTTACTTAGAAGATTATTCTAATCATCACAAAACAGATCGGGACTCGTTTCCTGAACCAAAGAAAAATCTTACTCTCAAATTTCCTTTTAAAATATTTATACCTTAAAGTATTTCTAAGTATTTCTAAGTAAAATTATTATTACTTTTCCAGGAATTGTTTGAAAACTTTATCGAAGCCTCCAGGATTTAAATTCTGCGAAAATGCATCTTATTTTCAAATATATTTTGTAATCCTGATTTATTAAATCAACTTTTTATAAAATCATCTAAATTATTTCTTTTTGTAAACATCTTTTATTAAAACCCAATTTTAACCCAACATTACCAATGAATGCTTTATAGTCAAATTATGAAACTTAATTTACAAGGTGTTCGTTTCAATGTTCCCATAAATTCTATCTACCTAACCTATAGTTTAAAAAGAGGGATTGCAGATGAATCTATAACCTATAGCCAATGCTCAAGGCTGCACAAGCATGACTAATCAAACTCTATATGACAATAGTTGAATATTATCATCAACTCCCAACAACAACACTTCATAGATAACTATATAATTTTTTTGAAAAGTATTCCTTTATATATAGAAAATATATTCATAGGTAAAATTATTCACCTACCACTTTTAAAACAATATTTTATTGATTGGACATGTTTAAGTGTTTAGGAAATCCCTATGGATAACGTTGGCCAGACGCATCGACGAGAATTATTAAACCACTCAATAGATCAAACAACATAACATAAAGCATTTTTTATACACTAGAAATATGTTCTCATATATATATATATATATATATATATATATATATATATAATATACTCAACTCATTTTGGGGTTTTACTAACCTTATCTCTATGAGTTTACTCTTTCTAAGGTATTACTAACCTTATCTATGATGAATTTACCCCAGCAAGGCTTAGGTGTTTGCTTAACCTAAGCTCAGATACCAACTATAATGATTTGCCTTTCTTACACTTAAAGACGACAATTAAGACATCCTCAGTATTCATGTGTTGATTATTTAAGTGTCAAAAAGACAAGTCATTTGGGGTGAAGAAAGAAAAGGGCAGAATAAAATCTCATATCGTGATGAGAAACATTTAATATACATAATACTTTACAAAAGAAAATCATCTTTATTACACACACAACGTCAGAGTACACTAACCTGTTATCAGCATGGACAGTTATAACAGCATGTCCTTACAATTACTGATAAATCAAACAAAAAAACAACAAAAACAACAGAAGATAGAAGATATGTGAATACGTCTTGGAGAATCCAGCCCGTCTCCTGAAAGCTCCAAAGTGTCCAGCTAAATCTAGAAAATATGCCCGAGCTGACCCGAATGCTGTACGAAAATAATGCCAGATAGTCTGGTAAACTTGCGTGAGAAAATTTTATCAAATCATATTGATTTCTATATTTGAAAACCTTTTTCAAAATTAAAGGTATCCAGTAAGAACACATCGTACATAAACAAGGACGGGTTTTTACCTTACCATAACCAAATCATTTTTATTATAAAATCCAGTGATAATATTTAATGTTTAGGGTTTTCAAATAAATATTGAACCATATCCGAAATGGTAACATTAATTACATTCCAACATATTAGGTTCTAGAATTACAACCATAAGGCTCGTATAAGGAAATGAATTCCAACATGGAAAGATAAGGGGATACCTTTTGAAATACACCTCTAGAAAAATGTACCTGAGGTTGGAGCCTATTGCACCTCTACTACACAGGGCCAGCTGCCCCTTTAACATGATAGGTTGGATTATATCATCCATCGACATCGAGGATGCATTAATTTGCCCATCGGTGCCTTTACACATACCAACTCTGAGGAAGCTGATCTAAATAGAGGAATGATGCTCCTAATGGGAGCCACCTACATAACTCTGTTGCATCCCTTATTTTTTCCACTCAGGGATTGTGAGGCTTGTGAGGTCATGCTTTGTCTTTCCCCCTTAGCAATTCCTACTTGGAATGCAAACACCGCCCTTCAAGCATCAATGCAATGCTAGCCTTCATTCATACAAGTTGTTCAGGATAAGAATAAACCGAAGGCACTGCTTCTATAACATCCATTTTGGAATCACCCTTAGGATTAGTACCCTTGGCGCTTTCACTTCAATAGCTTGATTCCATCAGCTCGAACCTCTTCAAAACATAGAATGTGCATATGGTTTTGGAGTGGTTATGGTATATAGTCATCTTATATAAATACACTCTTCCCACTTACCATTTGCTTCAAAATCAAATCATTAGTTCCGATAAACTCAACTCCAGTTCTTCAGAAATAATTAAACAATACATAGGAACGGGGATCACCCTAACCGTTTAACTGGACGAATCTCTCTATCATTTGTCCTAGAGAATGGAACCAGATTTGCACATGCTGTATAGCATCATCGAAGATGACTATACCAGTAATTCATGTATTTCTTCCACATATTTCCAAAGTTATATCCTTTAGCATTAGATGGGGAAAGAATACTTCCTTACCACCAAAATTAAGAAAGATTTTTTATTTTACGCTAAGTGGTTGATAGTCGGTTATTTAACTATCAATTAAACAAACATTCAAAAAGAAATTACATTTCTCACATAAACCACTAAGCTTCTTGAACTAATCTTTCATTGATTTAAAGTCATCTTTCAAAATAATTATAGAAATATTCATATACTTATCTCACCGGTATAAGAATATTCACAAAACCATTTCTTTTTCAACTTGGAAAACTTTTCCATATACTTATAAAGTAATATAAGTATATTCATATAAAATTAAGAAAGATTCTTATTTCAAAATCATATTAAAATAATCAAGCCCAAAATGTCATTAAACAGAGATATTAATAACTCAAAATACTCTTCTTTTTCATAAATCTCTTTATTTTATAGATATCTCCTTTATGATTTTCGATATTTATATTCAAAGATTCTTTAAATCTCCAATCTATTTTTAAAACCTTTTATAAATATCCAAAACCATTTATAAAACTCTTTTACAAATATCCAAAGTTATTTATAAAACTTCTTTTGTAAATATCCAAAATTATTTATGAAACTTCTTTTCAAATTTCAAGATCTCCTTTCAATTTATAAAATTCCTTTTATAAACTTATCTTTTTTAAAACAAAACTTTTTTAATAAAATTTAAGCAGTAAAGTTCCTTTGATAAACAATCAATTATTTAGAACACATTTAAATGGCTAAGTTATTATTTGAAAATTCTCCATTTAGTTATCTTTAAACACATTAAAATAATGATTTTAAACCATTATTTTGAAAATTTTAAATTAACTTTAAACATTTTTGATGAAATAGTTGCTTAAATATCTTTTAAATATTTAAAATGAAATAAATTTTCAACCATTATCAAAAAGGATAAAATAAAATATTTGACTTTACAAATATCAGGAAGAGGCTTAGTGACCACAATGTTCTCATTTAATCGAGTTTAATTTTCCAGTTATAACATGGGTATTTATATAACAAACACATATGTAAAAGGGATCAACACATAATAACCAATCACCATACGGATAAATGTCCAGGTTATCAAATACCAGAACTTGGTTTAATTTCTGCTTAATAGATGTCAAAACTTAATCCATTTGGTGAATTATAATAGAAGATGATTTATTATGCTAAATAGATATCAATATAATTTAATTAGCAGAACAGTGATTTATTCTACTAAATAGACGTCATTTGGTTTCATATTCATTTGAGGTTACTTAAGAATAATCAATAGAGAAATCCTTTGGTTAAAAACATTATGTAAAAGAGAGTTGTTTTAAAAACAAAACCGATCTTTAGAAATAAAGTGGTTTAAAACTTTTATTCAGCAATTAAAAAACATTTAAACTCTTTATTTGATAATGATTAAACCTTTAATTAATTATTAAATAATTACTATCTTTTAAATAAACAATTAGATAATAATTACCCATCAAATAAATAATTTAATAACATTTAATCATTAAATAAATAATTAAACCTTAATTAATAATTAAATAATAATGTAAATCTTCATTAACCATTAAATTATTCGTAATCAAAGTCTTAATTAAATCTTAACTTTATTAGTAATTAATTAAACATTTAACTCTTTCTCAAGTAATAAAGCAATAATTTAATCATTAATTAAAAATTAAATAATATTTAAGCCTTACATAAATTACTAATTAAAAATTAATCTTCATTTAATTAACTTTCTTAATTTGTAATTAAGTATAAATTTCTTTTATTAACTAATCATTAAATAAATAAATAAATAATTTTTATAACTTTTATTACTTAAAATATGTTTGAAAAAAAATTTCAAAAAAATTTCTAAGCGAAAGCTTTTTCAAGTTTAAAAAAGAATTCATTTTCGCGAGCTGCGCCATAGTAACTATCACTATATGATCCGTAATTTCAAAACTGGTGTTATTTTATTAAATAGCTTTAAATTTTAACACTTTAACCACCTTATACACTTAAAAATTGCTTTGGAAAACGAATTTTGAGAAAGTAAAGTAAAGGAAACAAGTTCAAGATGTTAACTTTCTTAGCACATACAACACATTCATGATTATACGTCAATTTTAATACCATACTAACCATCCATAAAAAATTATAAATTTTCATCCATTCACATATTTTTTAACTTGTATTCCTAAGTTGAACTCAATATTACATCCAAGAATATAAGAATACATATAATCCAACATCAAAATCAACCACTCAAACTATGATTTAGCAATATGATATACAATATAATTAAAGTTAGGACTTTAAATAAAAAGAGTTTATTTTCTTACCAAAGCTATCCAACTTTAACTTCCATTACTTTGCTAAACTACCTAGAACCTAGCCTTTTCTTATGAAAAAACAAGATTTTGGTGGCCTTAAGGCCATGATGGGTTTCGGTCATAATGACCATGGCTCGGCCACGGGCTTAAAAGGATTCCTGGGGGCTTGCTTTTGAAAATCGATGAGGTGTAAGGGTGGAAGGAAGTGTTTAACAAGTTTTCATGAATTGAACAAGTTTTCATAAATTAGAATTAAGAAAAGAAATGATTTTCTAAACTTTAAAGGCCATGGAAGCCATGGAATTATTTTGGATGCTTAGAGGTAAATTTTAGAAAGTAGAAAGTGAAAATAAAGCAAGGAAAAAATTATGAGATAGGTTTTATATAAAATGCATAGGGTAAATTATTGAATTTCCCCTTGGTACACTACCATCCACGACATTTTGCCACCTCAACATGCTTGTCCACCTCCTTACATACATGTTCCAATATGCATTAACTACACACATATACTTAATGTTGGATAAAGGTGTCATTTCATGTTTCCTTAATATCTTCCAGATCTTATTTAAACCTTTCATCAAAATTCCTTAAGTATATATGTGTATGCGTGTGTGTATAGATTATACCCTAACTTATTTGTAAATGAGTGTATATTTTTACAATAGAGTTCACAACATTTCCAATAACTTATAGCAGATGAAAAGTCGAAAATTTAGAAAATGAATTTCGGTCACATTTTCGGTTTCTGTTCGAACTAATTATTTTTCTAAACTAATTTTGATAACTATTTCACCATAATTATTTTATATTTAAAGGAGTTTTATTTTAACTATAAAATCAAATATTTTAATATTTAAAATAATTAAATATTCACAAATCAAAGCGGTGAAATTTCAAGTCGTTACAATTCATCATCAATTTGGTGAGCTAAGGAGTATCAAGAATTTGATTCAAAAAGAAATGGAAGAACATTTCACATTTATGCTAAAGTATAAAAACATTTTTCCTTAAGCCGAGGGGTGAGGGGGTAACAAATGTTACACCCAAAATTTTCAAGTATGGGTAGGTATAAAGTTGTCGAAGGTTGAGACATACAAAAGCTTTCGCATGTTGAAAAAATTAGAGTTATCGCATGTTAATGAAGTGAAGCTATCACATGTTAAAGTTTAAGGATATTAAACGTTGGGATAGTTGAAGTTATCATATGCTAAGGGTTACCGTAGTTGAAGTTATCATGAATTGAAGCTATTGCATAATGATGTTATCGCTTGTTGAAGCTATCGCATATTGAAAATGTCAAAACTATTGTACGCTGAAGATGTCATACTTATCGCATGTTAAAGATGCCATGTTGAAGATGTTAAAGCTATTGCATTTGAAGATGTCAAATCTAGCGCATGTTGAGGATGTTAAAGCTACCGCATGTTGAAGATGTCAAATGTTATTGTATGTTAAGGTTATTAAATGACTAAAGCTATCGCAAGTTGAAAGTAGATGATATCGCAAGTTGAAGAAGGGAGTTGTTGCATGTTGAAATTCAAAGCTATCGAATGTTGAGAAGTTACTATTGGACATTTAAAATCAACACATGAAGCATTCCAGTTATCCATGTGATGGCTCCCAATTGGTCAAACCATGCCATGTCATCATGAATAGATCGAAAGCTAGCCATGTCATATGTTAAATCGACAATGTGTCACATGTTAAATCGATAATGTGTCACGTCAGCAAAATCTCCCTGCCCGTCCTTAATGGATTGTTGATTAGTGATGTTTGGATTCTTTGTATGTATTTTTGATTGTATTCTCATAGATATTTATAAGTGTTTTAATATAAGAAGACGTATGTTTTGATCAAAAATATTTTTGGTTATAGTGTGCTTATATATTGTATGTTATTATAAAAGAATAAATTCTTTAAAGTACATTAAAGTAAATATCTAAAGAAGTTTAAAAATTAATATCGTGTTAACTTGTCCATTGAGTGATTTAAGTATCTTGGTCGATGCGTCTTATCAACGTTAGCGATAAGAATTTCTAAACATTAATAGATTTATATTCTATTTTCGAAATGAATTTTGCCTACACTATGCACTAGTAATAATATAAATTGTTCTTTTAAATGCGTATCAAGCATCTTTGACTATCATAAGGAGAAATCTCCTCCGATTCTGCGTTGCATTGTGTGTGTGTGCGGGAGGCCTTATGGTAGTCTCATTTTTAAAAGCATTGCGAATTGAGTTAAAAATATTCCTCTATTTTGTTTTTAAAGATAAATAAACTGTTTTGAGTTCTCATACCAGTCACATGACTGACTCGGAGTTTATTGTTTTCGTTCCTAAACTCTGGGTGCCCACCAATTTTCACACGGGCAGTCAAGAGTTAAGGTTTATTCAGGATATTCAGGAGTTGCTGGAGGCAAGCTGGATAGCATGGCGTATTACTAATTTATATAGTATTTCTTTTTCCGCTGCATTGTTGTTGTTGTATGTTGTTGTACACTCTGATGATTTGATGAAATGAAATGTAATGTAATAACTGATATAGTTCTTTGTTTAAAGATTATTCATTTATTAATATATGTTGTTCCGCTGCGAATTGTGAGATTCTGATGTTGTTCTGTTATTTCTTCTGTTCTGTTCTATCTTTTCTATCTTCTTCTATTTCTTTCTTTTCCTAAAACCCTAAGGGTTCGTATTTTCGTTCATCTTGAATTAATCAATGGAGATTAGTGTCTATTCAAGGAGTACGGATTTACAGGTCTTTACATTAAGACGAGGTACATGAACACAAAGTTTTGAAATATGGTGCTTTGGAAAGAAGTAAAATGTTTTGAGCTATATTAAAATCAATGTTTTGAAATAATATTTCGAAGAAAGTTATATTTAATGTTTTGAAAGATTAGAATGATATGAAGAATAATTTAAAATAAGCAAAATATTTTAGAAATGAATAATTATTATTTTGAATAAAATAAAAAATTTGGGGAAAAGTATAAGTCATATTTTTGAGAAGGGTATTTTGAAAGGAAAATAATATTTTAAAGAAGCATTTAAGCTATATTTTGAAAAGAACTCAGATAAGATTTAAGATATGATATAAAAGATTTTGATAAGAGAAATATTATTTTGAAATGGTGTTTTAGTAAAATATGTGATACGAAAATATGTATAATATTTTTAAGTTTTAGAAATTGTTTTAACTCGAGCATATGTATGTATATACGAGTGTGGGTACTATTATGGTAAGGTAATGGATTGTTTTGAAAATAGTAAAGATATATTTATATATTTAGATATTTTATGTGATGATTGCATCAATCGAGAATTAGTTGATCGCTGAAATCGATGGCAAGGCAATGTTGATCATATGGTGAACACTGCAGCTAATAGGTGAAGTAAGCCGCTAGAAATTTATGGCAAGGCATCGTCATTAAATTAGTAAATATATATTATAAATTGGAATTGTATGGTATGCAATGTTGTGATCATATTTTTGCTATGTTGTATGATTGTCTGTAACTTAGATGAATGTTGTGAATATTTGTGATATAATGCATTGCGATATAAAAGTTTATATATACAGGTTTTCAACTGGAAATAAAATTTGAACCTAATATGGTGTTATGAAGTTAAGTAAAAGATTGATTGTTTTAAGCAAAAATATTTTGCGAATAACAAGTACTTTGAGAAAAGTTCAAAAGTATAGTGAAATAAATTTTATATAACTAGAGGAAGTAGTTTTGTTATTTGGTGAAGTGTTTTGGTAAAGAGTAATTTTATAACACATGCTAATAAATATTTTATAAAAATATGAAAGGGTATTTGTGAATTCAAAATAAGGTTTGAAAGAATTATTTAAAGAAAATTATGTGTTATAATATTTTTCACAAATTAATAGAGACTTTTCATTAAAATGATAAAGACATATGGGTTACTAAAGTGAATTCAGAAGTATTTATATTGTTTTTGGCTTGCATTGAAATTAATTTCTATTTGAAAAGGTGTATAAAGTTGAATTGTGAACAATTAAGTTTCGAGTAAAGGAATGTTTTGGTATTTTTGGAAAAAACAAGATTTGTAGCTAGAGGGTTACATTGAAGTTTCTTGTGAATTAATCTGAGGTAAGATAAATATTTGGTAAAGTGTTTTGAATTGAAGAATATAGTTTCAAAATTTTATTTAAAGGGAAGCAACATTTGGATTAAACATTTTTAATATTTGGAAGCCTCTAAATGATAAAGATTTTGTTTTATATAGAAAAAGGTTTTGTTAAAAATTAATAAAACCATTTTCTAAGTTGACATAAAAAATTCTATTGTAATAAATTTGCAAAGTTTGAAGATTATTTTTGTGGAAATGTAATTTTTATGATAGGACTAGTTTATATAATTTGGAAGTTTTTGAGAATTTGAAGTATTTAGCTTTGTAAACGCAGTTTTGGTCCTCTATATTACATACCTATATATATATATATATATATATATATATATAATGTTTTGAGAAGAAAAAGGAGTTGTGAAGAAATATTTTTTTTGAATTAATTCAAATGTTCATTTCATTTAAGTAATGATAGGTAAATGTTTTAACACATTGAACTTAACTAAAAGATTTCTCATTTATAAATAAAAAGGTGTTTGCTGCGTGATGGATGTTATGGAACATAAGATGTTTATGCAATGTATTTATGTGCTATGGATTTTTGAAATGCACTTCATACCATAGAGATTACTGCAAAGTATTTTGAAAATTTCAACGTCTAAATTGTATTTTTGGTTAAAAAACTTGGATATCGTCCTACATGAACTCGTAGCCCTAATCCATAGACGATGGGTAAAGGATGATGATTTATTATTTTGAGAAGCCATCAGAGGGTCTAAAAAATTATTTTGTATTATATAAGCTTTGCGTTGGATGTTTTTTCATAGAAATGGTAGTGGCTATGCCACACCATATTTAACTACACAAAAAAACAAAATACAAGGTTCAACATTAAAACACGTCATACCACAACATACACATAACCCATACTAAACAACACAAAGAAAAATATAAACCAGATCACATTACAACATGAAAAACACCTGACCACATCGCTACATAGTTCTATCTCACGTAGGAGACCGAAAAGAAAGCATATATACAAACTAACACTGACAAAACATCAACACTGCTAAAGTACCAAACTAGCAACATCAAAAAGCTTCCATCTGCTACAAAAGAACTTCAACAAGTACTCCAACTTCTACTGCTCATTGATCCTTCTTCTATGCACCCGAGCTCCAATACTCTGCTCCAAATAATCTAAAAATTTCTACTTGTTCACTCCTGCCCAAATATAAACAAACTTAAGAATTTGAAACAAAATGATATTTGAACTAGTTGCAACACCTTTAAAGCACCTTTTGTTCATTTCGTTCCACATTAACCAACAAAAAGCAAAGTTTAGCAGTATAAACTTGGAAAACATATGGTTGTTAGCAAATTTAACATAAACGTCAGTCCAAAAATACTACTGATTTCGAGCTGAAGCTACTTCATTCTAGGTTAGTATCCAAGTGAACTAAGCATTTAGTCCAAACATAGAAAGCAGTGTTACAATCACAAGAGAGATGTTCATAATTCTCAAATTCTTTACTACAAAACACATATTTCTCTACAAATGCATTCTTTCCTTTTTAACATCCTTAAAGTATTTAACTTATCATGAATGAGAATCTATATATATGAATCTTAACCTTTCCTGATATGTCCTTAACTTTCCACATATTATCAAATCCAATAAATCTTCTTCCAATTTTTTTATAAATCTATACATGCTGCTAAATTTATATATCTTTTTATTGTTCAACTGCCAAGTGAATATGTCTTTCCTTATTTAAATCTCTATCTTCCAAAAGTTGAATGGTTTTAATAATTGAATGAGTGCTCTACCCTCGATAATTCTATTAAAAGAAAGCTTCCACTTAAACCCAATAGCCTACTCATGCCACTATAATTTTCTCATCTACTATTAGTTCAAAAAGAAGATTGAATTCAATAGCTAAGGGAATAGGCAGTAACCAATTATCCAGCCAAAAAGAAGCATTGCAACCATTATTTACTTCAATGTCTAATCCATTAATAAATAGTTGCGAGTAACTCAAAATATCATTCTAAAATTTAGAACATTTTCTACTATCAACATGCCAAGAAGAATCTTCATCATATTGAGTTTTCAATATCCACACTTTTCATTAAGCCTTACATTGGACGTTTGCAATTTGTTTTGATGATTGCATGTTTGTTTTAACTTTAGATGAGTGTAGTAAAGCTAAAAATATTAGTCTATTATGGATTTTCTCTACGGGAAATTGCAAGAATGCAATTTTGTTAAGGGGAAGCCTTTAAAACCCGACATTGAGAAAAAATTAGTTAAATCAATAATAGATATTTAACTAATTAAATGAGTTTTTAATAATAAACGTGAATATTATGATTTGTGATGATTTGGAAACATAGAATTTATTTAGGATTTAAAACAAAGGTTTAATGAATTAAAATGGGTTTTAATATTAAAATGAGGAAAATATAGAAATAATTGGAAAATTATATGGGAAAATAACAGAATAATTTATTTGAGCAAACTTTGATTTTAAAAGGAGTTTGGACATTTTTAAGGGACAAAATGGTAATTAAAATGCAATAAGAATGGTTATATAATTTTATAAAGTTAAATATTAGAATTAAAAAGGATAAAGGAATTATTTTAAAAGAAAATAATTTTTATTTCACTTGTAAAAGGAGTTTATTGATTTATTGGTGAAATTGGGCTCTATACGGTAAATATGAAAATGATTATTTAATTGGTAAAAATCAAAAATAATAACTGTGAAAAATTATGAAATGATAGCGCATTTATGGAGAATAAATTTGAATTTTATTTGAAGCTATGGACTAAGTTAGTATGGTAGAAAAATAGATTATGTGTGAAGAGATAAGAAAAGGAATAAAGATATATAAGAAAAGGAATCCCATCTGGCCTAACATAACATTTTAGGAAATTATCCACTTCTATTGCCTTGCATAAGAAGTCTAGAACCATCTCACTTGCATACGAACTTCACCACCAATTAACACTTTTGCTTTCATTCTCTTAATTCCAATTATGAAAGCTTTAACTACCCTTCTTCTAAATTCGATATAAAATCAAATAAAATACATAAATTATAAAACTTGAAATCAAGCTTCTCTACATGGCTCTACACCGCTAGACATCTTCAAAGTGGAATTTTATGCAATTTTTGTGTCATGTTGCAATTTTAGAATTAGGGACAATTAGGTTTTGGTGAAGCCATGTAGAGTAATGGAATGTTTGGTGCTCCTCTAGGCTATGTGAGTAGGTAATCCCTACTCACAATCTATGTCTAAAGTGTGTGCATTTGTGTTCATGGTTGTCATGTTGTATTGTTTAATTGACTGATTTTCTTGAACCCATTGTAGCAAATTTTCTTAATTGCGTTCTTTGATAATATGGAATGCATTTGGGTTGCTAGGTGTAGTGTCGTATGTAGTGAATAAAAAAGGACCAAGTTGAGGGGAGTAGGCAGCGAAGGCCGTCGAAAATAGCATTACACGACCTAGAACTTCACTATTTTAGGCCATGAACCGTGGACTCGTCATAGGGACCGGTTTCAGGCCGTGTGTGTACATGCACAGTTTTATTAAAAATGAAAAATTAAACAAAAATATAATTTTTGAAATAGGAATTTGGCGCATTGCAAATATGGAATTATTTTTGTAAAAGAATATTATGTAAATTTATATTATCAAAAATACTGGTTTATTAAAGGAAAATATGATTTTTGACTTCAAATAATTATTTAACAATACTATAAAATTCCAAAAAATATATATAATGGTTTTTAATCAAAATTGTGTAAATTTAAATTATATTTCATGATCTATCAATATAAATAAGAGTTTTGGAAAATATATTCCACGAATTCGAAATAGAAGGAAATTGGTTTAGAGTCTATAAATTCAGCTGATTGTATTTTTATTACAGTAAATTATAGAATGATTTTTATAAGTAATACTTAATCATATAAGATGTTTCTAAGATTTTATAAATATATAAAAGGGTCGTTGAAGGCTTAAAATCCTTATTTCTAGTTTTACACAAATGGGAGAAAAATAGTATTTTAACTTTTTGAAGTAAATAAAGGCTTTTGAAATATTAAACTATTTTTCTATAAATAAAATTTCTTTTCTCAATGAATTGTGTGTGCTATGTTTGATTATATTTTCCATGCGATGAGGATATTTGATAAATGGAGCTATAATATCTTTTGGTATGAGACTTTCGGTAATATTTTTTCGATTATTCTTTAGACTTGTAGCATAAAATATTATCGAGTGTAGTTTACGAGCATTGAGTAAACAAGCAAGTAACACTAGTTGCTATGGGGCGCATGAGCTGATATTGGTTCAATTACTTTTTGTAAGTAGACATCACTCTTACATGGTTGAGTTGGAGGCATTTATATTTATGGTATTGCAAATTGAGAGTGAGCAGGTGGAGAGCGGTAAGTGTGTCTACTTATTGTTTACATACTCATATTATATGGCATGGAGTAAAGCGGACTAGGCTAGTATCCATCCTAGCGGCTTGATTGCAAGGTCGCTCCCCAAATTCGTGACATGCCTTTTGATTTGTATGGTTAAGAGCCACTGCCCCATGTCACATAGGCCAACAGTTTGTTACCATTGTGGCACTTGCAGGGTCGTGACCATTGCATAGTATAGACTTGCACTAATGGATATTGGGTCACGATTGTTGTCGAGGTAACTGAAAACTATAGAAGTAGCACTAAGAGGATGTAAGGAAGGCTCTTGAAGCAGGCTAAGAGTTGTTGACCTCTTGTCTTGTTATTATTAATAAGATGTTATAAACACATACTTATTCACCTATAAGATCATTACAAGTACCTCTTAGAGCCGATCAGATCATTCTTGAGACCGATGCCAAAATACTTATATATGGTGCTAAGAGATCACATAGAACTAAGAGTCCCGATGACTATATACGATATTGAGACTTGAGTGGATTTTTAAAGGTCTAATAGGCCATATGATTATTTCAATGGCTGAAAGTCAAGTCGAAAACTATGAGGCTGAAAGTCCATAAGATCGTCATGTGATTACCAATTAATTGGATTATTCATGAAACAGTGTATCCATAAAGTTGTGTAATCCCATACACATCGATTATACTACCATCAAAGGACAGTTAGGGATGCTGAGAGCAAGGAATTAGACCATGTACTTCTTTTTATATGGTTATATGAGAGATGACATTGGCTAACGAGGGTGTGCCATATTTGTTTGGTTTGGATGATTGCTTATATAGTTTGGTATATGTTGAGTGTGACAGACCCATGAATGTCTACTTTATGATCATCTGAGAGATAATCTTAGGCACTGTTGTGTGCATGCCATATGATGATTGATGACCTCTTATGCTTGATGATCATTAGTTGTCTGGCTGTTTCACCATCCCCCATCCTTTAACCTTATATGTATGATATGTAGATTGACCTGAGTTTTATATTGTTAATGATACTTATGCATGTTTTTGTGATATGTTGCTATGTAGAGATATCCTTATGTTATTTTATGATATCATGGATATACCACGCTGATAGTTATGATGTATTGACACCTATATTTTAGACTAGTCAAACTCATATGTTATTTATATAATACCCAGATCAATTCGAATCATTTAAGACTCAATGATGAAGAGACCGGCTTGTGATTGTTGGGCATAGTCATAGACTAGTTTACTAGTTGACTAGTGTATCGTTATCTTTTTATGTAGCTTCACGTGTATTGATGATGTTGGGATGTATGTATTAGACATATACATTGTATGTTTTTGAGATAGCAGGAATTTGACATATTTTGTATCCTACTTAGACTAACATATTTCTATTATATACATTATCACTGTGTTGAGTACTTTGTGTTCTCTATCATTTATTGTATATTGTATATTGTTCTATCTTGAAAACACATGTATTTAGTGCTTTGTGCCGATAGTGTGTACGTATAGGTGAGTTGTTTATAATTTTTTAAATACTTACCGGTGTTGAACTAAGGAAATATTCACGTGTGATAGCCCAATATCATATTCTTCTCCGTATTATCAGACAGTGTTACCTAGTAATACTATTTTATATTATGGGTACAAAGGTGCGGTGTTATACTAAAACTTGATATTGGATCATCCAAGAGGTGTACAATCGAGAAAAGCGTTCTTAGAATGGAAAGGATCAACATTTGGAGCTCGTTCATGCTTGTAGAAGAGACTCACAAGAAGTTAAATAGGTCGGGGTGAATAAGGGAAGCATAGTAGATAGTGCTCAAGTTGTCCTAACCGCTTGTGTTTGCGATGGATATAGTCAACGCTTATGGAGCAATGTAGATGAAAAATACCTATAAGTCCATCAAGGGAATCAATCAATGCTTTCCTTCTTTGACTCTAAGAGCATGATCAATAATCTAAGTCACATGGGTCTTGATACTTTGGGACAGGATGATATAGGACCTAATTGAGTGCAATAAAAGATTATATAGGAGCATAGTTTTTAAAACCCAACCGGGTCGAACCACGAGTAACCGTAGACCGTGATCCATGAAGACTGAGAATTCAATCAAACCTTATCCGTGCACAAACTGTAACGACCCGCTATTTTGGACCATTCAAATCGACAATAAAACCATATATATCCGACTTGAATAATTCAAAATACCGAATTGTTAATTAAAATTTGGCAAAACTTAAAATATACGGTAAATAAATCAATCATAGATCACAGAGTAATATAATGCAGCGGAATAGATAAAGAATAGTAGTTCATGAAGCTACTATATACATCAGAGTTAGAAAAATACAACCGAATAGTTCAAATGCAGTGAAGTCTCTAATGCAACATATGACTTCTCTGAACCAATCAATTGGAAAGGCTAGAATCTGAATCGATAGTTGGATTTCCAAATGAAGCTCCGAACTCCAAAGGTGAGTCTCAAATGCTGTATCACTCAGTCTGACCCGAGCGTAAAGCAAAACACAAAACACTCGAGTCAGGATTAACATTCTTATATCAATAAATCCAACTCAAGTGAAATATCAACTGAAATACAAATAACTTAAAGGATGTTTGGGATAACCATCCTCTAAGGGTCCATGGAACTTTCTACAAGGTAGAAATATACACTATAACACCGTGGTCATTTCAGCTTAATTTATACTTCAAAACCAAATTTCATTTTCACTTCAAATATCTCTATATTTCCCAAAATAGTATTTATATACATTAAATAATTTATACAGTAAAGTATTTTCAATTTCCTCAACTTAACAAATCGTTCCAACATCAACCCGACCTTCCCATTCAAACTAAATTCAATCTCAATTTATCGATTTAAATTCAACTCAATTTTTAAAATAACCACTTAAATTTTATCGATCCAAATTCGGATTTATAATAAAAAATACCCGTTTATATTTCCATATATTTCAAAACTTTAAGTTGTCAACATTTCATCTAAATTTTCATTTTAATTCAATTTAGTTGCTAAATAACAAATTCAACTACGTTGATTTCAAATACAGATCTGAATCTCAACATAAACCATTTAAATTCCAATATAGTTCAAGGCTTTAATATTTAAATGTTCTATATAACAGTCGCATATAGATCTCGATTTAACCTCATTATTATTTAGTCTTGAAATACTCCCTTATTAGATTCAATATCATTTAAGTAACCTTAAATTACATTTTACTCCATATTTTCTTTAATTTATTTAAACGTGAAATATTCATTAAATCACTTAAATCAAAAATCCAGTTATAAAATCATACCCTTTAAATTTCCCATTCAAAAATTTCAAATCGATTTAATTAAATAAATCCTTATTTAAATACCATTTTTATAAACCCAAATTTATCTCCCAATCTTAATTATTCAATTTATTACAAGAGAATCTATTTGAAATATAGATTTACATAAATACTTAACCATATTATATGTATTAAATCAATCTAATTTAAATCAAATATTACTACTAAATCTATATATACAATTTTCATTTAATAATATCTTAAGAATCAAATTTATTGAACCATATATTTCTTTCCAAAATTATAGAAATTATTTTCAAAATATTTGTATGGACCAACGGTGTCTGTATGTATTTCCTATCATATAGTCAAGTGCTACGGATATTTATCATTTCAATCCGTATACTAAATATATACGGGTGGATATCATTTCACCCGAAATCCCAAATTGAATTAAATGAAAATCGCTTGGGTTTATCATTTCAACCCATAACGCTTTTCTCCTATTCTAAAGTCTGTTCGGGTATGTATCATTTCAGCCCATAATGATTTCTAAACTACAGGGAACTTGCAGAGTGATAACAGAAAATACAATAAAATAACAGGCATATATCATCAATAACAATATAATATAAACAACAGGATATGGTGTCATATCCCACAGGTGAACAGTTACAGATAATAGCATATATAACAAATTTAAATAACTAAAGCAGCATATTTCAATTGTCGTTTCAATTAAAATCAAATTTAATGAATAAAAGAATGTTAATCGTGAGTGATTGCTCACCTTTCGAGGCTAGAGAGATTTGAAATGGGTTATGGATCCAAGAACGAATTTCCAAAATGAACAAGATTGGCACGAATAGGACGAACAGAGCTGATAAATAGAGATCGATGAAAATAGATTAGAAACTGCTTGATGTAAACCGAAACAAAATATATAAAATCCCAAAATATTATTTGCTTAACTAATATTAACTTTGAGACTCATTAAAATTATATAAATACGTTTTCCAAAAATATAAATAGTTTAGAAACAACTACTGACCATACGTTCTGTATAATCAACATATATCCATTATACATTTAAACTAGACAATATTTAAATTATACTATGTATAGTAATGTAATATAGTATACATCACACTTATTACAATACATGTTAAGACTATAAATATAATATTTAACAATACACTTATGACAAAATATGCGATGAAATTTCAGTTTTAATATAAACACAGAGAACAACCTTATATATTTATTAATATTCAGTTATATAAAAACTCTTGCTATATATTTATATTCAAAAGCTAATAACATAACTATACTGCAAACGTATATGTAGTTAAGAATATATAATACCTTTTTATACTTTCTTATGCACTTAATATACTCAACAACGAGTTATATATATATATATATATATATAAGCGGTCATGCATTTTTATATGAAACAACAAGTATAAAATAACTTTTAAAACTTTATCATCATATATATATACACATATTATACACTGAACAGTTAAAATAACTTTTAAAACTTTTTAAAAAAAACTTTATCATTATAAAATAACTTTTAAAATATACATCATACGAATGTTTTTAACCCACATAAAAATATATGCTTCCTTATATATATCTAATTTATTTATTCTTATTATCATTACTTTTTTTATATATAAAAGAAAAGTGGTGCCTGAATAATATTTTCTCATTCTCCTAGAGCAAAGGTGACTAACAAAACACGCATGGTCTAACATGTGATAACATTTATTTTCTATTTTTATAAAAGTGGTGCACACATATTTACTCTATCTTAGATTACAAGTGGAGCAAATGATTTTTTTTTCAAGGCCTTAGCCAAACGTATATTTTTCTCAAACCAGAATACTTATTCACGTTAAGACCTTGAACGAACAAAGCTGAGGAGAATATTTTTACTGATTTAAAACCTGAAGTAAAACAGCGATGCCACCTGCATCCTTTTCCAACGTGTTTATAAATGATATAAGCAAGAATCTGTCTATACTGTGGAGGGTGCTCTTGATTGTGGAGGAGGGTGGGTGTCAAGTGGTGAAATAGTAGAGCCACAAATTTGAACAGAACAATGAAGAAAAGAAGAAAAAAAAAGAAGGAGGAAAAATAATTCGGTCATTACCTGATGCTTTGCTCACACGCAAGGAAGAAGGAGAGGAACCCAAATGAGATGCAGATGAAGTTTGATACATGGTTTGTATTTATTTGTGACAACACAATTTAAAGTGGGAAAGCAAAAATCACGGCATGCAAATTTTAAAGCAAGGAAGAAAACGTGTTTAGCATTTGAAGAAAAGCTTGCGTGCATCAAGGGAAAAATGGAAAGAAATTTAAAGATTTTGGAATGGTTAGCAATTTGTGGATCACGTTCCTATTAAATCAGAAGGCAAAAGGAAAGTGAATATAAAGCATGTAAATGGTGAGGCACATTTTATAATTAAAGGGAGTAATTTGCGTTGATTGAGTGGAGGAAAAGGTATGAAATAAATTGCTTTAGGAATGGTAGAGAAGTATGAAATGAATCGTGTTTTATAATCAAACACGCGTTGATATTGGTGAAAGAAAAAGGCAGGAGGAAAGTTGATTTTGAACCGGATTGGATTTTAAAGATTTTATACCAATTTTAAACAAGAGGAAATTGGAAAGAGTAGAAAAATTTCCGCATGAATCCAAGGTAAACATTTTAAACTAATTGAATGGTTAGGGAATTTAATTCTTTTCCACTTAAAAAAAATACGCCTACGGATAAATTTAATTATTATCCAAGGTAAGAAAATGAGACATGCGTAAAACTGACGTAAAAATATACGCCCAATTTATAACAAAGAAACGCTTTTAAATTTGTACGTTTTTCTTATGTAGCAAATATAGGTTATAATATTACATCAAATTCATACCATTTGTATGCCAACTAAATTGTACAAATTAATACGTGTATCTTAAATAGCTTATTTACACTATTAACTTAAAATTTATTACTTAATTAAAATATGATTTGTTTATATCGTTTTGATTTACTTAACATTTAAAAAATAAACTGTTGTATATACGTATAAAAGAAAACTAGAATGCATACAACAGACGCAGTGATTTTTATCCAAAAAAATGAAAATAATGGATTTAAATTTTATACGTTTTCTTGTATGTATATATACATTATTTATTCTATCAAATAACGCGCCTTTTAAATGCGAAATTAAACAGTTTATTTATACACAAAGTTTTGGAAATTTTATTACTTATATAAAAATATGATTTGTTTACACATTTACTAAGAAATTTATATTCAAAAATGTATATAAGTAAAATATAAAATATTAAAATTTTAAAAGTATAAAATCATTTTTTTTAAAGAAAAAAAGGTGAAATAAACATTGTTACGAATATATTAAATTAAACCAAAAGATTAAAAATTTAAAATTTAAAAATTTGTAACTTCAAAAAAAAATGTTAAGTTTTAACCAGAATAAGAATTTTAGAATTTTCACACTAATAAAAATCTTGGATGATTATTTATAATTAAATTTAGGCAATCAAATTTTCGAAAAATAAAACCCCAGAGTTATAAATAAAGAATAAAATATTGCTAAAATTTGGGCTGTTACACTCTTCCCCACTCAAAACTTTTCGTCCCCGAAAAGGAAGGAGGTAGGAGAATTAAAACAACCAGAAAAAAAATAGATTGAAAGACAAGATAAACAATAAATTTTAAAATTATATAAATTTTACTTGAAATATTCATTTGAAAACTTCACTTGGAAATCAATTTTCTTTAATACTTCATTTTTTTACTACTTTATCTTAAGATACTTTCAACATTATAGATACATTAATAATCATTTTATTTAAACATGTTTTTTAAATTAATAACTTCAAAATATTTATAACACTAAAATTTTCTATTAAACAATGTAGTATACAAATAAGCAATATTTAAAACGGATATATCCAACAAGGAAGGAAGGTAGATTTGGAAAACAGAATCAAGGTGAATAACTAAACTGAGCAGATAAGGTAGATGCAAGGAATAGTATCGGGCACGAATAATTAATCTAGAACCATAAGAATTTAAATTTCAAATATTAATTCAAAATTTCTTTGTTGGGAAAAATACTTTTATAATAAATACCTTTATAATAATACTTTTATAATAAAATACTATTATATTGAAATAAATTTTCCTTTCGAAAATACTTTTATAACTCTATGTTTCAACAAGTTTATCCTCGTTCTTGCAGACTCTGGCCATGCGTTGATCAGGCGCAAAGCTAGAATTCTTCAAGTACTTAGTAGACTTGTTTCAACACCCAGTGAAAATACTTAAAAAACCTTTAGAAACAGATATGGAAAGTACAATCCAAATAAACAACCAAACCAAAACCTTTGTCCAACCATGGCTCGCAGATACACAATGGTTACGCCTGGGTCCCCCAGGAAACAATCCATATCCGTAAGCTTTCTCAGCCCTGCGAGTTACGCCATGATGACTAGTAGAGTGCAAGATACACAATGGTTACGCCTGGATCCCCCAGGAAACAATCCGTAACCCTAGGCAAGACTCAGCCAGGCAGTTTCGCTACTATTCACGACCTACACAGATTGCAGGATACACAATGGTTACGCCTGGATCCCCCAGGAAACAAGCCGTACCCCTAGACAAGACTCAGTCAGGCAGTTACGCTATGCAATCGCGAGAGAAAAAAGAAACCATGGGTTACGCCACGGTGGGAACACTCGAGTATTACATCCGGAAAACCAAAATCAAAGAGAATAATATCGATAGAATGAATCCACGATGTGGCCACAAAGCGGATATCAAGCAGAAGGCACTTTCCATATCTTTACTTCGAAAATATATATCATACGGTACCTTTTCAAATCACTTTCAAATATCATACTTATATAAAGTCCATATATATATATAGGATTCCTTTTTCAAATCGAATACTTTCCAAATCAACAGTATATCAAATCATACTTATATAGACTTCGATTATAAAACAATTCTTAATCCAAATTGAGTACCTTTAAAATCAATAGATTTCAAATCAACTTCATACTTATACAAATCCATTTTATATAAGTTCGACCACTCCCAAATCAAGTGCTTAGTAATCTATGGTTCTCAATTTCAAATCATTTCAATATCAATTCAGTTTCAAAATCATATATGATTTCACCAAATTTTCTTCCAAATTAAATATCTATATTTCAAAGTTCCCAAAATAATAGGTTTAGAAAATTATCCCAGTTTCCAAATTAAAATAATTCAAGTCAAACAAATTCATTTCCAAAATCACCATATAAGTACTGGTTTTTAATTTCAAATTAATTTTCAAAACCAAATATTTTCTCAAAATCAATTAGACTTAAAATGGTTTCCAAATTTATAATTATCCCTTTAAAACTTTTAAACTATCCATTTCTATTTGAAATATCCAATTTACCTTTCTGAAAACCATTATTCAAAACTATTTTTTTCAAAACATTTCAAAACTAAATTTATATTCTTTATCAAACATTTTATACTCTTCGAAATTTCTTAGCTTTGAAAATTTAATCTCGATTTGGAAGTGTTCGAACATTCAAAATAGTTAGGGAAATCAAATTTTCAATTCAAGAGTTGAAAATCAACAATAAATCAATTATTAAATCCGAAACTCGAGGACTGAACACCGGTCACATTTTAAATTGTTTCAAATATATACTTATATCTTTCAAAAATGTCAAATTATACTTCGGAATTTGAAATCAAAAACGGTTTTACAAAATCACTTGCATAGCGAAGCTATTAAAGTGGCCTCTCCCCCACTCTGAAACTCGAAAATCAATGTCGATGATGCGTGCACTCATCACCGAAATTATTTTCCAGCGACATAAGAGAGTTCTGGACTTCTATTTTCTTGAAAACTTCTTTGAAATTTCTTCAAAATTATTGGAATTCATTTGAACTCATTTGAAACATTTCTTATTCGAAAAAATACTTTTAAATTGTATTATTTTTATATATTTCCAAAATCTTAAAACCAATTTCAAAATACCGGAATTCAATTCTCGAATTTCAAATTTAACTCTACAGTTATAAATCATTTTTATATAAATCAATTTCTTATAATTTTTCAAATTTCAAATCCTTTCAAAACCTTTTTATATAGAATAACTTTTCTTATTTGCTTTATATATATATAGGTATATAATCCTTATCGAAAACATTTTCACTTTTATATATAAAAAAAATCATAGTTATCAAAATAATAATTTCGATATGTAAAACAATTTCAAAAATACAAACAAAACCCGATTTTCAGAGGATAATTTTAAGAATGGATTTAAACAAAGATAGAGATTTAGTTTAGAGGAACTCCAATCAATAGAATCCTGATTCGAAGATAAACACGATAGAAGATGAGATAATTAAATTACAAAATAGAAGATGGATATACTTCTATAAATCGCGGGCGACCTTAACCGGATCAACCGTGAATTTAGCAATATAATGGATGCAGAATTCTAAGGCAAATCGACATTCGATCGCTATAGATAGAATTCGGAATAACAGGGGATAGTAGCATCTAAACCGAGGGATACATAAATCTCCAGTGAATCAATGCCAATTGTAAAGGAGTTTCATCCCCTTTACAAATCATTCAGTGGAGTCATGGGATACTCCAGAATCGAACGAATATAAATAGGGAGAAACAAGAATGGATTTCGAAAGCGAGGGACATTCCAAAATTCAAAGGAAATCCAGTCAAAAGGAAGAGATTCAACTCGAGTGAAAGTGATTCTGTAAGTAAATTTACCATATATGCTAAGTTTTGCCTAGAGCCAAAGCTCTGATACCAACTGTAATGACCCGCTATTTTGGACCATTCAAATCGAAAATAAAACCATACATATCCGACTTGAATAATTCAAAATACCGAATTGTTAATTAAAATTTGGCAAAACTTAAAATACACAGTAAATAAATCAATCACAGATCACATGGTAATATAATACAGCGGAATAGATAATAGTAGTTCATGAAGCTACTATATACATCAGAGTTAGAACAATACAACCGAATAGTTCAAATGCAGTGAAGTCTCCAATGCAACATGTGACTTCTCTGAACCAATCAATTGGAAAGGCTGGAATCTGAATCGATAGTTGGATTTCCAAATGAAGCTCCGAACTCCAAAGGTGAGTCTCAAATGTTGTATCACTCAGTCTGACCCGATCGTAAAGCAAAACACAAAACACTCGAGTCAGGATTAACATTCTTATATCAATAAATCCAACTCAAGTGAAATATCAACTGAAATACAAATAACTTAAAGGATTTTGGGATAACCATCCTCTAAGGTCCATCGAACTTTCTACAAGGTAGAAATATACACTATAACACCGTGGTCATTTCAGCTTAATTTATACTTCAAAACCAAATCTCATTTTCACTTCAAATATCTCTATATTTCCCAAAATAGTATTTATATATATTAAATAATTTATACAGTAAAGTATTTTCAATTTCCTCAACTTAACAAATCGTTCCAACATCAACCCGACCTTCCCATTCAAATTAAATTCAATCTCAATTTATCAATTTAAATTCGACTCAATTTCTAAAATAACCACTTAAATTTTATCGATCCACATTCGGATTTATAATCACAAATACCCCTTTATATTTCCATATATTTCAAAACTTTAAGTAGTCAACGTTTCATCTAAATTTTCATTCAAATTTAGTTTTCTAAATAATAAATTCAAATTTAGTTCAACCTAAATTTTCATTTTAATTCAATTTAGTTGCTAAATAACTAATTCAACTACGTTGATTTCAAATACAGATCCGAATCTCAACATAAACCATTTAAATTCCAATATAGTTCAAGGCTTTAATATTTAAATGTTCTATATAACAGTTTCATATCGATCTCGATTTAACCTCATTATTATTTAGTCTTGAAATACTCCCTTATTAGATTCAATGTCATTTAAGTAACCTTAAATTACATTTTACTCCATATTTTCTTTAATTTATTTAAACGTGAAATATTCATTTAATCACTTAAATCAAAAATCCAGTTATAAATTCATACCCTTTAAATTTCCTATCCAAAAATTTCAAATTGATTTAATTAAATAAATCCTTATTTAAATACCATTTTTATAAACCCAAATTTATCTCCCAATCTTAATTATTCAATTTATTACAAGAGAATCTATTTGAAATATAGATTTACATAAATACTTAACCATATTATATGTATTAAATCAATCTAATTTAAATCAAATATTACTACTAAATCTATATATACAATTTTCATTTAATAATATCTTAAGAATCAAATTTATTGAACCATATATTTCTTTCCAAAATTATAGAAATTATTTTCAAAATATTTGTATGGACCAACGGTGTTTGTATATATTTCCTATCATATAGTCAAGTGCTACGGATATTTATCATTTCAATCCGTATACTAAATATATATGGGTGGATATCATTTCAACCCGAAATCCCAAATTGAATTAAATGAAAATCGCTTGGGTTTATCATTTCAACCCATAACGCTTTTCTCCTATTCTAAAGTCTGTTCGGGTATGTATCATTTCAGCCCATAGTGATTTCTAAACTACAGGGAACTTGCAGAGTGATAACAGAAAATACAATAAAACAACAGGCATATATCATCAATAACAATATAATATAAACAACAGGATATGGTGTCATATCCCGCAAGTGAACAGTTACAGATAATAGCATATATAACAAATTTAAATAACTACAACAGCATATTTCAATTGTCGTTTCAATTAAAATCAAATTTAATAAATAAAAGAATGTTAATCGTGAGTGATTGCTCACCTTCCGATGCTAGAGAGATTTGAAATGGGTTATGGATCCAAGAACGAATTTCAAAAATGAACAAGATTGTCACGAATAGGACGAACAGAGCTGATAAATAGAGATCGATGAAAATAGATTAGAAACTGCTTGATGTAGACCGAAACAAAATATATAAAATCCCAGAATATTATTTGCCTAACTAATATTAACTTTGAGACTCATTAAAATTATATACATACGTTCTCCAAAAATATAAATAGTTTAGAAACAACTATTGACCATACGTTCTGTATAATCAACATACATCCATTATACATTTAAACTAGATAATATTTAAATTATACTATGTATAGTAATGTAATATAGTATGCAGCACACTTATTACAATACACGTTAAGACTATAAATATAATATTTAACAATACACTTATAACAAAATATGTGACTGCAAAATTTCAGTTTTAATATAAACACAGAGAACAACCTTATATATTTATTAATATTGAGTTATATAAAAACTCTTGCTATATATTTATATTCAAAAGCTAATAACATAACTATACTGCAAACGTATATGTAGTTAAGAATATATAATACCTTTTTATACTTTCTTATGCACTTAATATACTCAACAACGAGTTATATATATATATATATATATATATATATATATATTAGCGGTCATGCATTTTTATATGAAACAACAAGTATAAAATAACTTTTAAAACTTTATCATTATATATGTGTGTATATATATATATTTTATACACTGAATAGTTAAAATAACTTTTAAAACTTTTTTAAAAAAAACTTTATCATTATAAAATAACTTTTAAAATATACATCATACGAATGTTTTTAACCCACATAAAAATACTGTTAGGGTTGTCTCGCATGTTTAATGGAGCAACGACGGTTTGGATTGGAGATAAGTCCCACATCGCTAAATAATATGGAAAAGTGGTGTATAAATATGGGTTGGTAGACATGTAATATTAGGGATTCCTTTTGTTACAACAAAGTGTGTACCAACTCATATGCGTATGCCGCGTGCTGGAGATGGGGAGCTTGTTCCGACTGTCGTTACACAACAGTGGTATCGGAGCCGAAGGTTACGGACTGGGCCATGCAGACACGGCAGTACTCTCAAAGGTTACCGCAGGAGGATGCGAGTCAAGGTGAGACTGTTAGGGTTGTCTCGCATATTTAATGGAGGAACGACGGTTTGGATTGAAGAAAAGTCCCACATCGCTAAATAATATGGAGAAGTGGTGTATAAATATAGGTTGGTAGGCATGTAACATTAGGGATTCCTTTTGTTACAACAAAGTGTGTGCCAACCCATATGCGTACGCCACATGCGGGAGATGGGGATCTTGGTCCGATCGCCGTTACACAACAGTGGTATCAGAGCCGAAGGTTACGGACTGGGCCATGCAGACACGGCAGTACTCTCAAAGGTTACCGCAAGGGGATGCGAGTCAAGGGGGAGACTGTTAGGGTTGTCTCGCATGTTTAATGGAGGAACGACGGTTTGGATTGGAGATAAGTCCCACATCGCTAAATAATATGGAAAAGTGGTGTATAAATATGGGTTGGTAGACATGTAACATTAGGGATTCCTTTTGTTACAACAAAGTGTGTGCCAACCCATATGCGTATGCCACGTGCTGGAGATGGGGAGCTTGTTCCGACCGTCGTTACACAACAGTGGTATCGGAGTCGAAGGTTACGGACTGGGCCATGCAGACACGACAGTACTCTCAAAGGTTACCACAAGGGGATGCGAGTCAAGGTGAGACTGTTAGGGTTGTCTCGCATGTTTAATGGAGGAACGGCGGTTTGGATTGAAGAAAAGTCCCACATTGCTAAATAATATGGAGAAGTGGTGTATAAATATGGGTTGGTAGGCATGTAACATTAGGAATTCCTTTTGTTACAACAAAGTGTGTGCCAACCCATATGCGTACGCCACATGCGGGAGATGGGGATCTTGGTCCGACCGCCGTTACACAACAAATATATGCTTCCTTATACATATTATATATATCTAATTTATTTATTCTTATTATTATTACTTTTTTATATATAAAAGAAAAGTGGTGCCTGAATAATATTTTCTCATTCTCCTAGAGCATAGGTGACTAACAAAACATGCATGGTCTAACATGTGATAACATTTATTTTCTATTTTTATAAAAGTGGTGCAAACATATTTACTCTATCTTAGAGTACAAGTGGAGCAAATTATTATTCTTTTCAAGGCCTTAGCCAAATGTATATTTTTCTCAAACCAAAATACTTATTAACGTTAAGACCTTGAACGAACAAAGCCGAGGAGAATATTTTTACTGATTTAAAACCTGAAGTAAAACAGCGATGCCACCTACATCCTTTTCCAACGTGTTTATAAATGATATAAGCAAGAATCTGTCTATAGTGTGGAGGGTGCTCTTGATTGTGGAGGAGGGTGGGTGTCATGTGGTGAAATAGTAGAGCCAAAAATTTGAACAGAACAATGAAGAAATGAAGGAAAAAAAAGAAGGAGGAAAAATAATTCGGTCATTACCTGATGCTTTGCTCACACGCAAGGAAGAAGGAGAGGAACCCAAAATGAGATGCAGATGAATTTGATACGCGGTTTGTATTTATTTGTGACAACACAATTGTTAAAGTGGGAAAGCAAAAATCAAGGCACGCAAATTTTAAAGCAAGGAAGAAAACATGTTTAGCATTTGAAGAAAAGCTTGCGTGCATCAAGGGAAAAATGGAAAGAAATTTAAAGATTTTGGAATGGTTAGCAATTTGTGGATCACGTTCCTATTAAATCAGAAGGCAAAAGGAAAGTGAATATAATTTGCATGTAATTGGTGAGGCACATTTTATATTTAAAGGGAGTAATTTACGTTGATTGAGTGGAGAAAACGGTATGAAATAAATTGCTTTAGGAATGGTAGAGAAGTATGAAATGAATCGTGTTTTATAATCAAACACGCGCTGATAATGGTGAAAGAAAAAGGCAGGAGGAAAGTTGATTTTGAACGGATTGGATTTTAAAGATTTTATACCAATTTTAAACAAGAGGAAATCGGAAAGAGTAGAACAATTTCCGCATGAATCCAAGGTAAACATTTTAAACTAATTGAATGGTTAGGGAATTTAATTCTTTTCCACTTAAAAAATATACGCCTACGGATAAATTTAATTATTATCCAAGGTAAGAAAATGAGACATGCGTAAAACTGACGTAAAAATATACGCCCAATTTATAACAAAGAAACGCTTTTAAATTTATACGTTTTTCTTATGTAGCAAATATAGGTTATAATATTACATCAAATTCATACCATTTGTATGCCAACTAAATTGTACAAATTAATACGTGTATCTTAAATAGCTTATTTACACTATTAACTTAAAATTTATTACTTAATTAAAATATGATTTGTTTATATCTTTTTGATTTACTTAACATTTAAGAAATAAACTGTTGTATATACGTATAAAAGAAAACTAGAATGCGTACAACAGACGCAGTGATTTTTATCCAAAAAAATGAAAATAATGGATTTAAATTTTATACGTTTTCTTGTATGTATATATACATTATTTATTCCATCAAATAACGCGCCTTTTAAATGCGAAATTAAACAGTTTATTTATACACAAAGCTTTGGGAATTTTATTACTTATATAAAAATATGATTTGTTTACACATTTACTAAGAAATTTATATTCAAAAATGTATATAAGTAGAATATAAAATATTAAATTTTTAAAAGTATAAAATCATTTTTTTAAAAGAACAAAAGGTGAAATAAACTTTGTTACGAATATATTAAATTAAACCAAAAGATTAAAAATTAAAAATTTAAAGATTTATAACTTTAAAAAAAATGTTAAGTTTTAACCAAAATAAGAATTTTAGAATTTTCACACTAATAAAAATCTTGGGTGATTATTTATAATTAAATTTAGACAATCAAATTTTCGAAAAATAAAACCCCAGAGTTATAAATAAAGAATAAAATATTGCTAAAATTTGGACTGTTACACAAACCGTGGTTCAACCCTCTTACCGTGATTCAACCATTTCTTTCAGCCATGGTCCAACCTTCTGTTGTTTGTAATATAGTTCTTTTGTCTAAGTTACCTGGAATTGCACTGCATGATTGACTATTTACTTATGTCTAGGGATAGCTGCTTTACTTCTATAATTTGCTTTAAGTTATTTAGTATTTTAATATTATGTCAAGCTATATGTATGATACAATGTATCGCCTTATCTTCATTGGTACTTTTTCTTACGTATGAGAAAACCTATTATCTTTGAACACTGGTTGTTATCATATATCAGTACTTATTTCCTTTTATACTATATCCAATGTTACAGCCATCATGGTACTGTACATATGTTTATCATATTATAATTTATCATTTCCATTATTAGCTATGACATGTACAGATTACGATGGATAACTTATGCTAGTTAAACTCAACCTAAACTCGTTGTTTCCGGCATTTGGTATCAGATGTTGCATGTATGACACCCTTTTAAAGTGTTGGAAACCATGGTACACTACACATGGTCTGGTGCATATTAAAATCAAATTCAATAGAAAAATCAATGATATGTCTGTTGTCATCCAACATGATAATTGATTTCCATACTCTGTAGTAACCCATGTTGTTGTCATTCCCATTAATATTGTATTTACAAAGTGTTGCAACTCCATTTGCTAAGTCTAGGAACAAGTATGATTGCTTCATTAAACTACTACCATTTGATTAAAGAACCTCGTACATCGGAAAAGAAATGTTAGAGAAAAAGATCATTAAACACACGGGCATTTAAATCAAAGTCAATTCTTAGTCATGTTATATCTTCGTTGTTCTAACCAAGCTTCTAAATAACTTTTTCACTTCTAACGCAAACAATTGGAGGCTTAAAAACCATTGTACGAAAACCTCTTTGTTTTCAACAGCTAGTATTCTTTCAGCATCTTTTTCGATTGACTATGTAAGTTACTCTTGGTCAAACAAATTAGCAATAATTTTACTGAAATCTTTCAAAAAAATCAATTGTTTTAGGCTCATTAATTCAAAGATCACCATCTTCTACCTCTCTTTCAATTTGGTAGCATATTTTTCAATAAGCACATGTTTATCTTTTAATGAGATAACATTCATGGATGTCCCACACCATTTGTTCGATGGGTAAATGTAATTTGAAGCAGTAAATTTAACAATTTTTTTTTGATAAAAGCTTTGGTGACTTGTGATAAATTTCAGTAGCATACATTTTCTTTTTTTGCAAAAATAATCTCTCATTATCTAATCGTGATCCATTTTCCAATTTCTTTGATCATGCAAATCTTCTTTGCACTTTACACTAGTTTTCCTCATATCGAACATGGAAATTCTATTTTACTTCAAATAACGACTGGTTTATGTGCTTCAATTTTGCAATTATATTTTTATATTTTTGAAAATTTTTGTTTCCTGTAAGAATGTTTGTGATTTATATATAATGATGCATTGATGTGCTTATACAATGATATATCGCTAACATTTAGGTTTTCCAACCATTAAACTATCGCACTTAGACGATAAACTAAACATCGTGCAAGTGATCCCATACTACCGCAATATCGTAGTAATACTCGTACATATATATTATATAAGTTGAGGACAATCCAATGAGTAATTTTAAACAAAAATTGCACTTGCAACGGGAATGTGTTTTCTTTCTTGATTCTAGCTACCTAGGCGTAAATCGTTGTGTTTTATTACATGCTCTTTTTTATCTTTAAAAAGGCATGATAATATAGTTTTAGCAGTGCACCTAGTTTGTATAAATCTTCAAAAAATACAATTTAATAGCATAATTGTAATTTGCTAAAATAATTTGGTAAATATGTTTTTATTTGTCACTTTTGTAAGAGGTTGGATCTGCATTCCTAATGTTTGTGCATCCCGATATCCCTCAATTTCGTCCATTCATTTATTAATATTATGCATCCCTTGTTGGGGTAGACGTTCCCAGCACCTCTTTTAGTGACACCCAAAAGTGATCATTATAATAGATATTAAGTAACAAATAAACACTTGAACAATATCAAGATAGAATGCAATAAAAATAACATTACTGATTACTTAACTCGTGATTGCTAATGTTCAATCCAAAATATAACAAAAAGGAACAATAATAATAGATTCAAACCGTTGACAACTCATTCCCATAAACGATGCTTATAACAAAAATAAAACCTAATCACAACTCATCCCAAAAACAATTCTCTTCCATCAAAAAATTGACGGATTACGTAATGCAACAACTCATTAGTTTGGTATATACTGCTCACTTGGCCGCATGCTTGGCTTTTGTATGAGACTTTAAACCTTTTTCGGAGTTGAACGTTCTGACATTCAACAAGTATATAAGCAAGTATAGTTTAAGAAATAGAATTAGTAGTTACTGTGTATTTACAATGGAAATACAAATGAAAACAAAAGGGTAAAAGACACATACTTAGAACATGATTTGCAAGAAACAGAGCAACCTGATTTAGGACTCTTTGCTAGAGTTTCTTTTTTCACATCACTACCACTTATAGAAATGATATGCATCATTAAAACTACTTCTAGGAAAGATATCACGCTGACTATATTATTCATATGATATACCTAAATTATAGACACACACACACACACACACACACACACACATATATACATATACATACATATATACATACATACATATAAGGTTTTGAGAAGAAAATGGAGTTGTGAAGAAAGAAAAATTTACAAATTAATTCAAATGTACATTTCATGTGAGTAATGAATAGCTAGATGTTTTAACACCTTGAATTTAACTAAAAGATTTCTCATTTATAAATAAAAAGGTGTATGTTATGTGATGAATGTTATATAGTATAGGATGTTTATGTAATGTGTTTACGTGTTATGGATTTTCGAAACGCACATCGTACCATAAAGATTACTCCGAAGTTTTTTGAAAATTTTAACATTTGAAGTGTGTTTTTGGTTGAAAGACTTAGTATCGTCCTACATGAATTCATAGTCCTAGTCCACGGAGGATGGGTAAAGGATGGTAACCATTGTTATGAGAAGGTGCCGACTAAAATTGTTGTGTATTATATGAGCAGTGCATTTGATATCCGCGATTGGTTTTGATGACTGCATGTTTGTTTTAATTGTAGATGGGTAAAGTAAAGCTAAAAATATTAGTCTATTATGGATTTTCCTAACAGGAAATTGTAAGGACGCAATTTTGTTAAGGAGTGAAGTCTGCAACAACTTGATGTTGATGTTGAGAAACAATTAATTAAATCAATAGTAGATATTTAATTAATTAAATGTGTTTTTAATAATAAATTGTGAATATTATGATTTATGATGATTTGGAAACATAGAATTTATTTGGGACTTAAAAAAATGAATTAAAATGAATTTTGATATTAAAATGAGGAAATATAGAAATAATTGGAAAATTATATGGAAAAATATGGCACGATCCACTTTTCCGTACAGTTCGAACTGACATTTTACCACGCTTGTCCAGTCCAAATTGAACAGAAAGGTGGATAGTAAGAAAAAGAAAGTAGAAAGAAGATAGGAAGAAAATGGAACAACACATACTCTCACAGCGAAAACAAATAATCTATAATATAGAACAAGTCTTTACATGAAAAACTGTAACTTGAACATATACAGACGTCAAACAGAGTATACAACATATTCAGCACAAACAGTTGTAACAACCTGTCCGTACAATTACTGATATACATAACTAAATATAGTGGAATATAATTATCTACGAGAATACGACTATGGCCCTCCAGCTCCTCTCCTGAAGCTCCAATCCTTCTAGCTAAACATGGAAATATGCTAGGTCTGACCCAAGCATATAGGAAAAACCACGCCCGGGTCAGTCTGGTAAAACCAGCATGAGAATTTAAATCACAAGGAATTTTATTCGTTATAACTTTCAAAATCCTTTTAAAATCAAACTTTTCCCGTAAGACCATACCACACATAACACGACTAATTTTTTCCTTACGGTAACCGAAACATTTTTGTACAAAATCCAATGATATTATAATAGTGTCTAAGTATAAATACTTATTCAATTGGTTGAAATTATTACGTTAATTAAATTCTAGAATATTAGGCTCTACAACCAAAACCGCAAAGGAACGTATGGGAGAATGGATTTCATACGAATGACTAGGCACTGGGTACCACCTACCATAGTACATGTCTAGAAACTACGTACCGAGGATCACGCTGGGATTCCCTACAACACAAGACCGACCCTAACCTGGATAGACCGAATATTTTATCACCTCGGGTGTTCCCACCCTTTTCGAGCTCCTTCCATGTATCGCAGAAATAATATCCAAGGGTATCTAGAAAGGTGATAAACATACCTTAATTGGGTGCGAACCACTTAGCCTTACTGCATCTCCCCTGCTTTTCAGTCATTCCTGGTTAATGGGGCTAAAAGCTACAATCACCTTTTAAAGGAAACTTCCGCTTAGAATACTTATTGCCCTCCATTGACAAAGTACTGATAGCATTCATCCATAAAAGTCCGTTCTGGGTCCGAACAGAACTGAAGGCACTATTCCTACTACATCCGTTTTGGAATCATCCTCAGGATTATTAGCGATTAGCCCTTTTACTTCACTACTCCATCTTCGACTCCATCCTCTTGTTTTCCTTTCAAAAACGTACTCATTAGATCGAAGTGGTTTTCGGATAACTTATCTGATCCCGGTCTCTTCGAAACAATATTCGATACTTTCCGATAAACTCAACCCCGGTTCTTTAGGAAATAAACAGATGAAAATAAGATCGAAGATCACCTCCTAACCACTAGTGGATGGATTTTCTTATAAACATCCTAGAAGAACAAAACGAGTATACATGTATAGTATAGCACCTCGAACTGTAGCTGTACAACATAATTCTCGTGTTTCTTCTAGATATTCCCAAAGTTATGTTTTTGGGTCAACCTTTGATAGTCGGTTATTTAACTATCAAATATACAATCATCCAAATAAAGGCCTAATTAATTTTAATTTCGATGAACTCAAATTACTAAATTAAACAGCATATGCTTATCTCACCGGATAAGTATATTCATAAAACATTCATTTCAAAATATTTGAAAACCCTTTTTAAAATAAAAATGGAAAGCACTACCGCGATATCAGCCATGGATTCACAACTCGATGGTTATGTCTCTATCCATGAAAAATTCAAAACTTAACTGTGGCACTCACTGCCTCCGATTACACCATGAAAGTATACCATTACTTTCCAAAAACTTTACTTAATAAATTTTCAAAATAATACTTATAAAGTTTCAATATAAGTTTTCAAAGTTCTAATTAAGTAAAATGTTATAAAAGTTTACTACATAATATATTATTTTTAAAACATCATTAATTTTTAATAAATTTATCTTTGAAATAAATATACTTTGATACTAATTAACCCTTGAGTAAAAATTAACTTTAAAACAATCATTATAAATTTACTTTAATTAATAATTAATATAATTTAAACAATTAAATAACTTTAAAACAATAACTAATACTTTTTACATAATTTTTTCAAGAATAATAAATAATTACTTTATATCATTATCAAAATATTTACCAATTAACTTTTTAAAATATCATTAATAAATATCAATCATCTTTGAACAATTTTGGTTCAACAATCCACTTCCAAATTGAAATAAAAGGCTTAATATTCCTAATGGAACTTAATCAAGTTACCATTCAATTCCATAACATTCCAGAGTAATAGATATAGGTATTCCTATCAATTAGCTTTTAATAATCAATTCAACATCATATTGCCTGATATAATTATCGAAAAAATAAATAAATGTCCGTACAAATATAATAGCAGACCAGGGTGTTATTTCTGCTAGTAAATGTCTACAAACAGATATATTCAATAATAATGGCAGAATGGTGATTTATTCTGCCAACAGGAATCCAATTAAAACAATTAGCGGAATGGTTTTTTGTTCCACTAAATAGATGTCAAAACATCGTAATTAACTTAAACTAACCCGCTGTTATTTTTATCAGGAAAATATATTCAATATATGGTCATATAAATTTAACGTCGATATTTGGTTTTAAAACGGTATTTAAAATCTGTCCGTTTCAAAATACCGTAAAATTTCAGTGGTTCAAATTCAATAATAGGTCGTACGACGATGTAGCATTTGTCGACACAAACCCAACGCGGTCAGTTTTGCATCGAACGGATTTCTTATGCAATATCATTTTAAAATTCACAAAGTATACATATATATAATTATAAAATTCAATTTTAAACTCCTTTTACATATTTTGTTTGGGCCAAAGCCCAAACTAAACTACCTATCAATAAGGAAAAGAACTGCTTCCACTTTTCCCCCTTCTCTTCTCCTCCTCTTTTGCCTTCCCATTCAAATCTCCAGTTCAACAATCAAAACACGATCACAGTCCAACCCAAACTTCGATCGACTCATGTGCCTTCCCCTCCATCCATGCATGCGACTCAAGAACCCAAACTCGCCTTCTTTAATTTCCAGCTCGTCAAAACGACTCCGCGTGCATGCTGTGCACGTGCACACTCAACCATACGCCTAAATCACCACTGCGATGCCTCAGGCAAACTCTCCTTCCTTACCTGACCACCATCACCTCCTCGCCGAAGTCTAGCACCCACAGATTCGAAAGCCAAGCCCTCAACCCGAACCCAAGAAAAACTCCCTGCCATTGATCACCGGTCTACTCGCACCTCACCTCATTATTTGACTCACCGCCGCCACCACGTGAAGCCCCACTTCCATCGCCTCCTCCCTGCCAAGTCCCACGACATCCGGTCATTCCTCCATCTACCAATTCAATCACGTTGCAAGCCCAATAAAATTAACCCAAAACCTTAAAATCGCCTCGTACGCCAAAATCACCGCGTCAGATCGAAAACCCTACGATCAAAACCTCATCCTCAACTCCACGACCAACCCAAAGTCGGCGAACCACCGCCTCGATCACCACAAATCCAAAAATTAATTTTTTTTTTTGTGAAAAGCGTTCATCCCAAAATTTCTCTCAATCTAATACTTTAAAAATCAAAATTTGTTCACTAAAATTTTTATTGCCATACAACGATCATGAATATATTCACGAATCAATAGTTTATGGATATTGAAACTTGACAAAATATTGATCGCTTACTATAATTCCACTTTATCTCTATACATACCTCATGAAATACAACCGTTAACATGTTCTCAATTGGGAAAAGAAAGTTTCATCAGTTCACATCATTTACAAATTCATATCGAGCATAGGGATATTGATTTTTGAAGACGGTTATATATAGAAAATTTTCTCTGTTTTGAACATGATAGAGGAAGATTTTAAATGCTCACCTTAAACTTGCTAGCCCTCCCAAAATTTCCACTTTAAACTTAGTTTTAGATCTGCAAGCTTGAATTCTCGAAAAGGACTTGCTTTGGTTTTGAACAGAAATTGCTTCCTTTTTTTAATGTGCTTTGTTTACCGGCTTTGATATTACAGAGCTTTTATTCTTCCTCTTTTTTTCTTCTTCTTTACAGTTTTTAGTTTACAGACTTTAAGCAACAGAAGCTACCCACTCAAGCTCTCGTATATATACATGCTCATACCATAGAATGATTGGTACGTAAATATATATTTTTTGTTTAAGAAAGACTGGCTGTTGTACAAGAAAATCTTATACGGTGATGGATTGAAAAGTGGATTGGAGGTGATGTATTTTTGAGTTGAAAAGAAGTTAAAATGTGTGTTTTTGTCTTTATTTTTTTAGACTAGACAATGCTTATGTTTGTATATATATTTTTTCTCTTTTACATAAATTACTTGACCTGGCAATGGTTTCATATGTTTATATTTTTATTTTACCTATTTTTGCTTATTTGTTTTTACCTTTTACTACTTTTGCAGGCTTGGTTTTACTTTCACTTTTTACCTTTGCTTTTAAACATGCTTTCATATATATATATATATATATATATATATATATAATTTGAAAACAAGAATTATAAAGTGGTTTTAAAACAACTTCAAGTCTTCATGTAAATGTGTTTGTGTGTGTATATACTTCCATTAATATATAACTCAAGGCAAAAATAGAAAATTTGCTACTTTATTTTAAGTGTATAAAATAACATTTCTGTCAAAACATTGCTTTGTGAATGATTTGAAAGATTTTCTCACTTCTACAATATAATATTATCATATATATTACTTCATTTATTTTTCAATATATAAAAGTATATATTACTTTTTAATAAATTATGATTATTTGGCTCATATATATATATATATATATATGGGGTTTTAGGCTCAAGGAAAAAGTTAAAGAAAAATTTAGTTTTAGGGACAAGCAGTTTGCATTTTACGCTGAAGGACACTTTCTAGCGTAAATCATGAAATGATAGTTGCAACTGTCATTTTCTATTTATACTAAAAAGTGTCCTTCAAACTAAAAGGCAAACTTTTTGTCCCTGAAACTAATTTTTTTTGCAACTTGTTCTCTGTGCCTATTTTCCTGTATATATTTTACTTACCATTACATATATTGTTTTCAACATACTATATTTATTTAGTTTATAGCATACAATATTTATTTGTTTATAAATACTATAATTTTCCATTTTGCACTTATATATATATATATGCATTCTTCTTAACTAATATGTGTGTGTGTATAGTTAAAAATCAAATTTTAAACTCTCTCCAGTTATGCTACACTATATTATTCATAAGCCTAAAATCATTCCCTTTTATAATATTCCTCGTATTCATTTTATTTGCTATGAAATCTGTTTTCAAATATATATAAATTTGTTGTCCTGAATAAATATATATATATATAAGAAATTCCAATTAAACCAGTTTCCTATTTTATAAATAAAAATCTGGAAATTCAATATTATTTTGGTTTAAAAACTGTATATTATTGCCAATTGTTATTTAACGAGGATTCTTATTTGACTATAACACCGTATTATTGAATACTAAAAATGAATATTCAAAACTTGGAACGTCAAAAATCTCGAGTCGTTACAAAATATTTATAAAGTAATAGAATAATTTATTTGACTAAAATTTGATTTCAAAAGGAGTTTTGGCCTTTTTTTAGGGACAAAATGATTTTCGAATGTATTAAAAATGGTTAAATATATTTCTAAAATTAAATATTAAAAATAAACAAGATAAAGGAATTATTTTTAAAAGAAAATAATTTTCATTTCACTTAGAAAAGGAGTTTATTAATTTACTTGTGAAATTGGGCTTTATACGGCAAATATAAAAATGATTATTTAATTAGTAATAACTAAAAATAATAATTATGGAAAATTATGAAATGATAGCAAAACATTTATGGAGAATGAATATGAATTTTATTTGGAGCTACGGGCTAAGTAGTATGGTAGAAAAATATATTAGTGTGTGAAGAGATTAGAAAAGGAATTAAAACAAATAAAAAAATAAGAGCCCTTTTGGCTTAACATGGCACTTAGGAAATTATCCACTTTCTTTGCCTTTCATGAGAAGTCTAGAACTATCTCTCTTGCATATAAATTTCATCATGGTTTAACATTTTTGCTTTCATTCTCACAATTCCAATTATGAAAACTTTAACTCCCCTTCTTTTGAATTTAACATAAAATCAAATAAATTACCATAAACCATGAAACTTGAAACCAAACTTCTCTACACTCCTACAAATCTTCAAAGTGGAATTTTTTGCAATTTTTATGTCATGTTGTCATTTTAGAAAAGGGACAATTGGTTTTTAGTGAAGTTATGAAGAGTAATGGAATGTTTGGCGCTTCTCTAGGCTAAGATGAGTAATCTCTGCTCACAATTTATGTTTAAAGCGTGTGCTTTCATGTTCGTGGTTGTCATGTTGTATTGTTTGATTGATTTATTGTCTTGAGCCATTGTAGAAAATTTTCTTGATTGCATTTTTTGATAATATGGAATGCGTTTGGGTTGCTAAGTGTAATGTTGTGTATAGTGAAGAAAAAGGGATCAGGTTGAGGGGAGTAGGCGGTTAAAGCCATCGAAAATAGCATTACACGACTTGGAACTTCACTATTTTAGGTTGTGGACTAGTAGACTAGTCATAAAGGCCGATGCACCGGTGTGAGGCTTGGAACGGTGATGTTCAAGCCAGTGTGTGCATGCACCGTTTTATAAAAAATGAAAAATTAAATAAAAATTTGATTTTTGAAATAGAAAGTTAGCACATTGCAATATGGAATTATTTTTGTAAAAAAAATATTATGTAAATTAATATTAAATGTATTATTAAAAATATTTATTTATCGAACGAAAATATGATTCTTGACTTCAAATAATTATTCAAAAATCTTATAAAATTCCAAAAAATATATAAAATGGTTTCTAGTCAATATTATGTAGATTTAAAGTATATTTCATGATTTATGAGTATAAATAAGAGTTTTGGAAAAATATTCTATGGATTCGAAATAAAAGAAAATTGGTTTAGAGTTTATAAATTCAACTAAAAATTGAAATTTAATTATAGTAAATTAAAATAATGATTTTTATAAGTAATATTTAGTTATATAAGAGGTTTCTAAGATTTACATATAAAGAAAAGGGTTTAAGAAGGCTTTAAATCCTTATTTCTGGTTTAGTACAAATGGGAAAAAAATAGTATTTTGACTTTTTAAAGTATATAAAGGCTTTTCAAATATTTAAATTATTTTTCTGTAGATAAAAATTATTTTCTAAATGAATTGTGTGTGTTATGTTTGATTATATCTTCTGTGTGATGAGAATATTTGATAAACGGAGTTATAATACGTTTGGTATAAGACTTTTCGTAATATTTTTTCGGTTATTCTTTGGACTTTAGCATAGAATATCACCGAGTGTAGTTTATGAACATTAAGTAAACAAGAAAGTAACACCAGACGATATACGATGTTTGAGCTATTATTGGTTCTATTACCTTTTGTCTGTAGATATCACTCTTACATGGCCAAGTTAGAGGCATTTATATTTACGGTGTTGCAAACTGGGAGTGAGCAGGCTGAGAGCGATAAGCTCGTCTACTTATTATCTATATACTCCTATTCTACGACATGGAGTAAAAGAAAGCGAGAGACCGGTATACTAATTCCTTGCTATGAATTACTTTTTCATTATTCATTCCTTAGCTAACCGGGAAGAGCTCCAAAAAACATACTGACACGGCCCAGACAAAACAAAGAAGAGTATAGCCCTGAGATAGTTGAATAGGAATTGGGGCACTACCAACGAAAAGACTAAGCTTCACCACTGAGAAATGACCAGGTCTGGCCCATTCCTCGAAAGACCTTTTTACAGGATCCCTATCTACAATAATTTTCACTTCGGGTTCCGGCGAATGAATAATAATTAAGTCCTCCTCTTTCCGGACAACACATACAAAGAGACCTGCCAATAGTACTGGGTCGCCCTAGCTTGTTTAGTAAAGCATTTTACGAGGGCACCTGGGTCTCAGGAGATACCTACGCCCAATTAATATACTCTGCCCCAGTAGAACTGGAAGATCAGCTCTCTCCTTGCCTTTTCCCGGCTAACTCTGTGCCAGCAGCCGCGGTAAGACAGAGGATGCAAGCGTTATCCAGAATGATTGGGCGTAAAGCGTCTGTAGGTGGCTTTTCAAGTCCGCCGTCAAATCCCAGGGCTCAACCCTGGACAGGCAGAGGGAATTGCCGGTGGAGCGGTGAAATGCGTAGAGATCGGGAAGAACACCAACGGCGAAAGCACTCTGCTTGGCCGACACTGACACTGAGAGACGAAAGCTAGGGAGCAAATGGGATTAGATACCCCAGTAGTCCTAGCCGTAAACGATGGATACTAGGCGCTGCGCGTATCGACCCGAATCCCTTACGAGTCCCAAAGTATTCCTTTAATTTAAGGGGGGTTCATCATTTGAAGGGAAGTAGACTACTCAATAATTTCACATTTAAATTGTATTTTGTCGTAAATAATATTAGGCTAGTATCCATCCTAGCGGCTTGATTGCGAGGTCGTTCCTCAAATTCATGGCATACCTTTTGACATATATGGCTGAGAGCCACTACCACATGTCATATAGGCTAGTAGTTTGTCACCATTGGGCACCGGTAGGGTTGTAACCATTGCATAGCATAGACATGCATTGATGGATATTGGATCACGATGGTCGTCGAGATAACTAAAGACTGTGGAAGTAGCACTATGAGCGTGTGAGGAAGGCTCATGAAGCAGGCTGAGAGTTGTAGTCTCATGTTTTGTTATTACTAATGAGATGCTAAGACACATACTTATTCACCCATGAGATCATTGCGTATACGGCTGAGAGCCGATCGGATCATTCTTGAAACCGATGCCAAAATACTTATATATGGTGCTGGGAGCATATAGGACTGAGAGTTCAAATGACTGTCTACGATACTAAGAGTTGAGTATATTATTTGAGGTCCAATAGGCCGTATGATTATTTCAGTGGCTGAAATCCAGGTGGATTACTATGATGCTGAAAGTCTAGATGATCATCATGTGATTATCAATTAATTGGATTATTCATGAGACAGTGTATCCATGAATTTGTGTAATCCCAAACACATCGATTATACTACTATTGAGGATAGTTGGGGATGCTAAGAGCAAGAACTTGGACCTTATACTTCCTTTTATATGGTTATTGTCGTCAAAAAACCACTCCAACTTGGTCGAAACCTTGAAGAACACAGAAGGAGGATCCATAAAGAATGATAGTAATGGCAAGACCTTTCGAACGAGTTGAGGGAATGCTTTGCAAAAATTGGATGAGTAATGCACTTGCGAAGAGGTAGAAAGGGGAACGGGGACACCCAACTGCTTCAATTAATTACCTTTCGAAATGATTGTTTCTGCATGCATAGAGGTGTTTCGAATGTGTTAAAGGCACCTTTTGAAGGCAATAGATTACAAGCTTTCGCATGTACGCCATGCCTTTCGAAACAGTGGGTTTCGACATCATTTACCTTCTGTGGGAGAACATTTGTCCCAAACTACCCCTTCAAAGCACAAATAAGCCATTTGAATCGGTTGAAACCATCTACAATTACTAAGGAAAGCGTACATGAGTTCAATATGGCCTTCTTAAACATCAAAGGATGGAGGTTTCCGGTCAATCAACGAGAATGCATTCGAAAACCACGTTCCACATTCAAGCCTCCTACCATGCTCCAACTCATTCGAAGCCTAAAAGACATACCTTTTGATGGTATCGAAAGCCCACATCCTTTCCTGCTTGCAACAGTGCATCAACAACAAAGTGAGGGCGCGTCTACACCTTTCAATGAAGTCGAAAGTACTCAAGTTCCATTCAAAAGTGAAGTTAGAGGGGCCCCTTGAATTTAATAGCAGCGAAAGCACATTGTATCCTTTCGAATAATTCGGAAGGACTGATTCGAAAGGGTCCAATCCGCACCTATAAATAAGACCCTAGGGGTTTTGTTTTAGGAATCCGATTTCATTCACACAACACTTATTCATTCTTAAATTTGTAAACCCTAATTCTGAAATAAGGTTGGGGATTTTACTTCCTTTTAGTGCTTAAAGAATTTAATAAAATTATTATTAAAGGAAGTATACGGCATTTCTGAATATTTGAATGATCTGTGACTTCATTATGCTTCTTGCTATGACGTACTTGTCAATCGAAAGGTTACATTTTGAAGGAGTAGAAACCAGTGATTCAGTTGAAAACCTTAGATCCAATAGGTCCCAACCTTAATTCACTTCAACCATCTCAAAAGGGGTTGTCGAAGGTGTTCCAAATTATCGCAACTAGTACGAAAGAAGGTTTCGAAGGAGTTCTAACCATCCCAACCATTTTGAAAGGTCCTTTCGAAAGAGTTTTGGATTACTTTTACTGAATCGAAAGGTGCTTTTGAAGGGGCTAGTCTCACTTTTCTATTTTGGGTGTTGACAAGTTTTCTTGTTAACAATGGTTATCTGAGAGATGACCATGGCTATCGTGGGAATACCATATTTGTATTTCATGTTTGTTTGGTTTGGATGATTGTTTATATATTTTTGTATGGGTTGAGTATGACAGATATGAGAATGTCTACTTTACGATCACCTGAGATATAATCTTAGGCATTGTTGTGTGCATGCCATATGATGATTGATGACCTCTTATGCTTGATGATAGTTAGGTATTTGCTTGTTTCACCCCCTTAAGCTTATATGTATGATGTGCATATTGACATGATTTTTTATATTGGTGATGATACTTATGCATGGTTTTGTGATATGTTGCTATGTAGAAATATCCTTGTGATATTTTATGTTATCATGGATATACCATGTTGATACGCTATATTTTGATCAATGACTATGTGCATCAACAAAAAGGAAGAGATATGTGCAAAGTTAAAGGAAGAATGATGAAGACCGAGGATAGCATGAGTATAATTTAAATATAGGTCTTAGTTTAGATTTATTATTAAAATCTATCCTCAAGAGGCTTGCACAAACACTAGAACACGTTTTATAAACTTCATTTTCTAGATAAACATTCACTGTGCAAAAACCAATAGTTCAGTCGACTAAACAGGTAAGCCCAGTCGACTGAACCTGTTACACATATACAAACATGCACAGTTCCAGTCGACTGAAACAACCTGCTCGGTCGACTGAATCTATTCCTGAAAAAAAATTCTTTACATTTCCAGTCGACTGAACTTAAACCTACGAATTTTCTCTGAATGGACACCCTCTTCCTCCCAAGAGTTGCAACCATTCTCCAATGCAAATGGAAGCATCTCTTGTCTGCATCTCTAGCCAACAAATGCATCTCTTCTACACCTATATATACATGGTTCTAACATCTTCAATTAACCAATTTTTATCTTTAATCTCACTACTTTCTTGAACATATTTTATATTCTCTAAAAGGTTTCAAAGTAATCACCAATCTATTGCTTGAATCTCTGCTTTGTTTATAACATTCTTTTGATTCATAGCAATTCACATTTCCTAAATCTTCACAAACACATTGCATACTCTCGAGGATAAGATTATAGGAATATTGTACTACATTGGACTCATTGTGTTGCCAAGAACACAACAAGTCGAATAATTGTTTTTAGTAATTGAGTTGAAGTCCTCTTCGGTAGTTGAGGCAAGAAATCCCGTTCGGTTGTTCGGGTAAGTTGTAAACCTATTCCTTCGGGTTAAGAGAGGGTTTTAGTTAGTAGAATTCCTAAGTGAAGCTTAGGGACTGGACGTAGGACTAGAGGTCCGAACCAGTATAAAATCCTTGTGTCTACTTTACTTATTGCTTATTGTTATATACCTATACCATCCACTATTCCATATTATACGATCCTACCACATAGCTTCTTTCAATTGGTATCAAAGCAAGGCCGTCCTATAACCATAACACTGTTATTAGACATATTGATTATATGGAAAATAACGCAAGTACAAGCACAACATCTGCCTATAGTTCTACAATTGCGGAAGGACAATCTACCTAAATACTCCCCTATTCAATGGACTAAACTATAACTATTGGGCTATAAGGATGAGGATTTATATGCAAGCAACAAGTTTCGAAGCCTAGAATGCCACTCAAGCAGAGTTCGTTGTACCCACGACCGATTATCCTACATGGACACAAACTCGGAAGAATGAAGCTAGTGCAAATGCCAAAGCTATGAATATGCTATTTTGCGCCCTGGATAGAAATGAATTCAACCATGTTAGCATATGTACTACTGCATATCAGATATGGGAAACACTTAGATTCATACATGAAGGCACAAAAAAGGTCAAACAAACAAAGATATCCATGCTGAAGAACCAATTCCAAAACTTTAGAATGCGACAAAATGAATCCATCAATGACATGTACTCAAGATTTCAAGACATTCATCATGCGTTAATAGGACTAGGAGAAAAATACACGGACTTTGACATTGTGTCTAAAGTTCTAAATTCACTCACTGATGAATGGGAGAGAAAAGTACCAGCAATCGAGGAAGCAAATGATCTATCTACAATAAAACCAGAGGAATTAATTGGAAATCTTATGTCGTATGAAGTAAATATGCAAGCTAAGAAAGATCAAGCTCAAGAAAGAAAGAATGTAGCTTTTCATGCGAAAAAGGAAGGATCAGAGTCTGAAGATGAGGATTTAGCATTTATAGCCAAAAATTTCAAGAAATTCTTAAGATATAGAAAAGGAAATAAAAACGGATTCAATGAGAATTTCTTAAACAAACCAACATCCTCGAATACAGAATGTTTCAACTGTCACAAGAAAGGTCACATGCACAAGGATTGTCCAGAGCAAAAGAAGGAGAATCAGAAAGCTCTCAATAATAAAAACAAGAGAGAGAAATTCAAAAAGAAGGCATTCTTTGTAACATGAGACGACTCAGATTCTTCTTCATCTGAAAGTGAAAATGATAGCGACAATGAACAGACAAATGTATGCTTTATGGCTCAAGAATCTGAGGTTAGTAATTTAACTTTCGATGATTTGATTGAAATAAACACTGAAATTTTGAGCACAATAAAAACTCTTAAAAAGAAACTCAAGGAAACTCGTGAAAATCAAAACAAAGCTGAATTTGAAAGGGGTATGTTAAAAGATGAAAAGAAAATTCTAGAAGAAGAACTTGAAAAAGTTCAAGAATCTCATTCAAATTCGAAAACTCGATTATCACTTTTAAGTCAAGAAATTGAAACTCAAAAGACAAAGAATGATATAATTGTTTCTGAAAATCATGAGTTAAAAACTAAGATTAGACAAGTTGAGTTAGAAAATAATAGTCTTCGAGCTAGATTAGATAACATCACTACCAATGTTTCTAACTTTAACAAAGGAAGAGAAAATTTATCTAAGATTTTAGAAAATTCACAATTCTCTTCAAATAAACATGGATTACGATATAAAAAGGAGTCAAAAATTCCTAAAAAGAAAATTACAAATTTTAAGAGGAATATTGATTCAAAACAACAAATGTTATTAAGAGAACCTATTAAAACAAAAGTAGAAACCAATATAGTCAAAATTTGGGTTCCAAAAACTGACAATATTTTAATTAGGAATGAATATATTAAAACATTATGGATAGTGTTCATAATAATAAAAACTATATTTACAAAAAGGATACTGAACCGAATTGGGTTTGGTTTCCTAAGCTCTAACTTTTAGGACCCTATTAAAAAGTGGGTACCAGTAATTTCATATTTATTTTCAGGTCCCACTCAAAAAGAAGAAATGGATACTAGACAGTGGTTGCTCAAAACACATAACCGACGACAAGGATATGCTTACAAACATCACATACTTCGATGGTGGCTCGGTTAACTTCGGAGACAATTCAAAAGGTTATGTCATTGGCAAAGGAGATGTGAGCAATTACGGTACATCGAATTTACCTTTTATAACAAATGTTTCATTAGTTGAAAATCTAAAACATAATCTATTAAGCATAAGTCAACTTTGTGACAAGGGTTTTAAAATATCTTTTTCGGAAAATAAATGTAGTATTTTTTATCAAAACCAAAATCTTGTTTTTAAGGGAAATAGAGATAGGAATATTTATGTTCTAAATATGAAAATTAATCATAATACAAATATGTGTTTACTAGCCAAAGATAATGATTCTTGGTTATGGCACAAAAGATTTTTTCGTATTAATTTTAAAACTATTAGAAAACTTTCTAAAAATGAATTAGTAAGAGGTTTACCCAAGATAAACTTTAAAATAAAAAATCTTTGTGATGATTGTCAAAATGGAAAATTAACAAAGTCGTCTTTCAAATCTAAGAAAAGTATTTCTACTTTACAACCATTAGAATTACTTCATATGGATCTATTCGGACCAACACAAGTTCAATCCATTAATCATAATCGATATGTATTTGTAATAGTTGATGATTTCTCAAGATATACATGGACTATTTTTATGAAAAATAAAAGTGATACTTTTGATCATTTTAAAATATTTGTCAAAATAATTCAAAACACTAAAGATTTGAAGATTAAAAATATACGAAGCGATCATGGAGGCGAATTCGAAAATGAAGCTTTTGAATCTTTTTCTAAAAAGAAAGGAATAAATCATAATTTTTCATTTCCTAGAACTCCTCAACAAAATGGAGTTGTAGAAAGAAAGAATAGAACATTACAAGAATGTCCAAGAACATTATTAAATGGAAGTTTTCTACCAAAACATTTTTGGGCAGAAGCCGTAGCTACTGCATGTTATGTATTAAATCGTAATCAATTAGACCATTAACTAAAAATACTTCATATGAACTATTTAATAACAAAAGGAAAAATGTATCTTATTTTAAAATATTTGGATCAAAATGTTTTATTTTAAATACAAAAGATCAACTTGGAAAATTTGATCCAAAAGTTGACGAAGGAATTTTTGTAGGATACTCAGAACGAAGTAAGGCGTATCGAGTATTTAATAAACAAACAAACATAATTGAAGTAACTTTACATATATCTTTTGATGAAAATTTTAATAAAAATTTGAGTATAAATGATGATGAAGAATTTATAAATATAGAAAACACAAACCTTGAAAATTGTAATAATGAACTAAGATCTCCACCAAGAATATTACGAGATCACCCAGCACAAAATATAATAGGTGAAATGAATTCTCAAGTTAAAACAAGAAGTCAACTAAATCAAATGGGACATGTTGCTTTCATTTCAAAAATAGAACCTAAAAATCCTAAAGAAGCATCAACAGACGATTACTGGATTGTTGCTATGCAAGAAGAATTAAATCAATTTGAACGTAACAATGTTTGGGAGTTAGTTCCATGTCCTAATAATCAATCAGTTATAGGAACAAAATGGGTTTACAAAAATAAAGTAGACGAACAAGGTAATATAACTAGGAATAAAGCTAGGCTATTAGCACAAGGATATAATCAAGAAGAAGGTATTGATTTTGAAGAAACTTTTGCTCCCGTTGCAAGACTTGAAGCAATACGTATTCTATTAGCCTTCGCATGTTTTCACAATTTTAAACTTTATCAAATGGATGTTAAAAGTGCATTTTTAAATGGTTTTATAAAAGAAAATGTATATGTAGAACAACCCCCTTTATTCTCTCATGAAAAATATCTGGATCATGTACATAAATTAAAGAAAGCCTTATATGGTCTTAAACAAGCACCTCGTGCTTGGTATGAGAGACTTAAGAGCTATCTACTAGATTTGGGATTTCAAATTGGAAAAGTAGATCAAACTCTTTTCATTAAAAATACTACTAAAGATATGAAAACTTATGTAAAGAATTTTCAAATATAATGACTAAGGAGTTCGAAATGTCTCATATGGGAGAGTTATCCTATTTTCTCGGACTTCAAATTAAACAATTAACCAATGGAATTTTCATAAACCAGGAAAAATATTGTGCTAATCTAATTAAACGTTTTGGAATGGAAAACACTTCTTCTAAACCTACTCCTATGAGTACCACTACTCATCTCGATCGAGATGAAAATGGCAAAAGTGTAGATCAAAAATTGTTTAGATGTATGATAGGCTCCTTACTTTACTTAACAGCTAGTAGACCACACATAATGATGAGTGTATGTCTATGTGCACGTTTTCAATCTAACCCTAAAGAATCACATTTAAGAGCTGTAAAACGAATTATGCGATATTTTAACTATACTAAAGATTTTGGTCTTTTCTATCCAAAAGAGTGTCCATTCGAGTTAGTATCGTTTAGTGATGCTGATTTTGGTGGATCTCGAACAGATAGAGAAAGTACAAGTGGTACGTGCCATTTCATTGGAAAATCACTTGTATCTTGGTTTAGTTAGAAACAAAATTGTGTTTCGATTTCCACGTGTGAAGCGGAATATATATCAGCCGCTTTAGCTTGTACTCAAGTCGTCTATTTGCAACAAACACTTAAAGATTTTAATATAAATTTAACAAATTCTACAATATATTGTGATAATACAAGTACAATAAATTTATCTAAAAATACGGTAAATCATTCTCGTACAAAACATATTAATATTCGTCACCATTTTCTATGTGACAATATCGAAAAAGGAATCATAAATTTGGAATATATTTCTACCGAAAATCAAATTGCCGATATATTTACTAAACCATTACTAGAAAACTCATTCATAAAATTATGACGAGAATTAGGAATAATATCTTTCAAAGATATTTTGAAGTAGCTAATATTTTATACACTAAACATATATTAACCATTTTCAAAGAAAATATTAACCATCCATTAGCTAATATTACATAACCATCCATTTTCAAAGAAAATATTAACCATTAATTTAATTCTGGTTATAAATTCTTAATGATTTAACACCACATTCTTTTTGGAACTTTCATACTATATATATACATCTATACATATGTTATTTTCAAAAAAATTACAAAGTTTGAAAATCCAATATAAAAATGTCTTCCAACAATTCATACTCTCCAATCAACATTACCTCCTCGGTCGATAACTCACCTACATCACCACAACTTCCTACGCCTACACCAAAGCATGATCCGGTTTATAAATGGAAAAACTATCAAACTGGCTACACACCGGATTCAAAGAAGGCAAAACGTGGACTTTTTATCTCTCCTGATACGAAAAGAAAGACTGATGAAATTCATCATTTTCAACAGCAACAAATTGACCTTCAACGTGAATTATATTTTGAATAAAAAGTAACGACTAGACGATTAAGCTTTCTTGAGCAAATCGGTTTACATTTTTGTAGCTCGAAGAAAAACGATGTGACTGAGCCCCTACCTCGACCAGTTAGTTCGTATGATCCATCTTCGTCATACCGTACACCAGCCGATCCATTGAATCCTTGGATGTCGCCAAAAACTCCTCAATATAGTCCAAATTCATGGGACAAAAACTATATGGCGAATGAAGGAAATAAACCGCAAAAGAAAAATAGTCCATCTCCAAAGAAATGATTATTTTTTATTTTTGGTCAAATCATGTTGTTATATTGTAATATGTCTATACAATTGTAATCATTTCTTTCAATCCAAATCTTCTACTTTAAAAAATTTAAAACACCAAAAACACAAGGTTCAGTCGACTGAACCTTACTGCTCAGTCGACTGAACATAAGGCAGAAAACAATTTCCAATAGCTCGGTCGACTAATTTCTCTGCATAGTCAACTAAATTTACCACAAAAACTTTCAGATAATAGTTCAGTCGACTAAAAACACTGTTCGGTCGACTGAACTTAACACAGAAAATTTTCGGTCATCAATTCAGTCGACTGAACAAGCTATTCAGTCGACTGAACGTCATTTCCCAGACTACTTTTTCCCTTTTTACCACCAATTTCTACCTTTACCCTTTACTTTTATCATTCCAAAAGCTCCTACTTCACCATTATTCTTCAAAACCCTAGCCCCCAATCTTCATTTTTTTTTTCAAATCCCTCTCAAAACTCTCACAACAATGGCTCCAAAAAGATCAAGGGCTTCTACTTCAACCTCCTCCGAGTCAATTGACGCTCAAATTGCTCAATGGCTTTATGGTGGAGTGGCGGTCACAAGGTGGAACAAAATGAAGAATTCTCGGATCTTTGAACACTCCTTCGTTGATTTTCAGAGTCTCCAAACGTACAACATACAAGCTTTGACGGATCAAGCAGGTTTAACATATCTCTTAGACATAAAACGAAATAACCATGCAATCAATCATATTATGGTCAAATTGTTCTATGCAAATCTTAACCTTGGACACCAAACTCCAAGAGATCCAAACGATAGTGTTTGGAGTATGGTGTGCGGCAAAGGGTATGGTTTTTCCTAGACCGAATTGCACACATTTTAGGATCTCCTAACATAGGAAGGAAGCTTGAAGAAATCGAATTTAATCCACATATTCGAGACAATATAAATCATCAATTTTTGGATGATAACATCAACATCAGGGATATTAAATCAACTTCCTTACGACCAAAAGCAAGGCTTCTTCACAAAGCTCTTATGCGAACCATCACTCCTCGTACGGGCTCATATGAAATTGTATACCCAAACAATTATAGAGCACTATATGCTATTTGGAGCAATATTCAAGTTAATTAGGTCAAACTAATTCTTGATGAATTTCTTACTTTCAATAATGGAAAAATGAGAACAATATATTTTGACGAGTATATCATGTGACTACTCCTCAACGTTGATACACCATTACTAGAGTCCGAAAATACAAGGTTCATCAAATTAACCATCGGACTATAAGCCTTATGCAACTTCCGGCTAGACCTTCTCGCTTCATATCTCTTGCCGAATGGGAAGCTAGACATCAAGAACCGCAACAACCTCCTCAAGCCCAACATGAAGAACCTTTTGATCAAGATGATGAAATTTGTATCGTTGAACCAAGTTTTACTACCAATCAATCGTTATGAATTCTATCAAGAAATCAACAAATTCTTGCTAATCGCCTCAAGAAGGTAGATCGTAAACTTGATAGAATTAAAGGACTCTTCAACAAATTATGGGATGTCATCTCATGCACGACCTCCACTACTTCTTCAACCTCCCGTGGCAAGCGTCCGGCACCAACTTTCACATGGACGTCATCCGAAGAAAATCCAAGCAGCAGCACAAGTGGGAATAGCAGTGGTCAAGGTGGAAGAGCTTATAGACCACCCACCGGTGGACCCGTTATTCGCGAACCGAAGGGAGGGAGAGAAGGCTCATATGATTGGGATAAAGATGAATAACTATTCAAAAGGCTTGTATAAATAGCCTTCTATGTTTCATTAGTTATGCTACATTCTAAGTTTTTGAAACTATAGTTATGCATATCAGTGATTGTTTTGATAATATACCTCTGCAATTATTACTTCCTTTTTGTCGATGAAAAAGGGGAGAAATCTATGTTACTAACCTTGTTTTGTAGGAAAGACAGTGCATATATACAGGGGGAGGAAATAATTACATCTCTACACGTTTCAGTATTGTCATCAATCAAAAAGGGGGAGAATGTTGATACACTATATTTTGATCAATGACAATGTGCTTCAACAAAAAGGAAGAGATATGTGCAAAGCTAAAGGAAAAACGATGAAGACCGAGAATAGCATGAGTATAATTTAAATATAGGTCTTAGTTTAGATTTATTATTAAAATCTAACCTCAAGAGGCTTGCACAAACACCAGAACACGTTTTATAAACTTCATTTTCTAGATAAACATTCACTGTGCAAAAACTAATAGTTCAGTCGACTGAACAGGTAAGCCCAGTCGACTGAACCTGTTACACATATATAAACATGCACAGTTCCAGTCGACTGAAACAACCTGCTCAGTCGACTGAATCTATTCCTGAAAAAAAATTCTTTACATTTCCAATCGATTGAAATCCCTACTCAGTCGACTGAATTTAAACCTGCGAATTTTCTCTGAATGGACACCTTCTTCCTTCCAAGAGTTGCAACCATTCTCCAATGAAAATGGAAGCATCTTTTATCTCTATCTCTAGCCAACAAATGCATCTCTTCTACACCTATATATACATGGTTCTAACATCTTCAATTAACCAATTTTTATGCTTTAATCTCACTACTTTCTTGAACATATTTTATATTCTCTAAAAGTTTTCAAAGCAATCACCAATCTATTGCTTGAATCTCTGCTTTGTTTATAACATTCTTTTGATTCATAGCAATTCATATTTCCTAAATCTTCACAAACACATTGCATACCCTCGAGGATATGATTATACGAATATTGTACTACATTGGACTCATTATTGTTGACAAGAACACAACAAGTCGAATAATTGTTTTTAGTAATTGAGTTGAAGTCCTCTTCGGTAGTTGAGGTAAGAAATCCCGTTTGGTTGTTCGAGTAAGTTGTAAACCTATTCCTTCGGGTTAAGAGAGAATTTTAGTTAGTAGAATTCCTAAGTGAAGCTTAGGGACTGGACGTAGGACTAGAGGTCCGAACCAGTATAAAATCCTTGTGTCTACTTTACTTATTGCTTATTGTTATTTACCTATACCATCCACTATTCCATATCATACGATCCTACCACATAGCTTCTTTCATACCATGTTGTTTGTTATGGTATATTGACATGTATATTTTAGACATAGTCGGACTCGTATGTTATATAAAACTCTGGTCAGTCCAAGTCATTTTAGATTTACGAATGAAGAGAACAGCTTGTGATTGTTAGGCATAGTCAGAGGCATGTTTATTAGTTGACTAGAGTATCATTATATATTTGTATAGCTTTACGTGTATTAATGATGTTGGGATGTATGTGTTGGACATATACATTGTATATTTTTGAGAAAGCACGAATTTGACATATTTTGTATCCCACTTAGACTTGCGTATATTCTATTATATATATTATCGCTGCGTCGATTACTTTGTGTTCTCTATCATTTACTGATATTGTGTATTGTTTTATCTTTAAAACACATGTATTTAATGCTTTGTGCCGATAGTGTGTACTTATAGGTGAGTCGTTTATAATTTTTGAAATATGTACCGGTGTTGACCTAAGGAAATATTCACATGTGACAGCCCAATATCACATCCTTCTCTGTATTATCATACAGTATTATCTACTAATATTGTTTTATAGTATGGGTATAGAGCTCGGGTGTTATACTAAAACTTGATATTGGATCATCCAAGAAGTGTACAATCGAGAAAAGAGTTCTTAGAATGGAATGGATCAACATTTGGAGGTCACTTATGCTTGCAGAAGAAACTCATAAGAAGATAAAAGATCAGGGCGAACAAGGGAAGCATGGTAGATAGTGCTCAAGTGGTCCTAACCGCTTGTGTTTGCGATGGATATAGTCAATGCTTATGGTGCAATGTAGATGAAAAAATATGTGCAAGTCCATCAAGTGAATCGATCAATGCTTTCCTTCTTTGACTCTAAGAGCATGATCAATAATCTAAGTCACATGGGTCTTAATACTTTGGGACTGGATGGTATTGGACCAAATTGAGTGCAATATAAGATTAAACAGGAGAATAGTTTTTAAAACCCGACCCGACCGCGGTTGAACCGCAAGTAACCGCGGACCGTGGTCCATAAAGGTCGGGAAGTCAATCAAACCTTGTCCGCGCACAAACCGTGGTTCAACCTTCCAACCGTGATTCAACCATTTCTTTCAGCCATGGTCCAACCTTCTGTTGTTTATAATATAATTCTTTTGTCTATGTTCCCTGGAATTGCACTACATGATTAATTATTTACTTATGTCAAGGTGTAGCTACTTTACTTATGTCTAGGTTTAGCTATTGTGTATTTGTGTGTGATTATGGCTGCACATTTTGTTTTGTTGTGCTGTGCTATATCATTATTATACTTAAGTTTTGCAGGGTTGCCATTGAATGCACTAAAATATATTTATGTGAAAAGCCTATGTTTAAAATATATTCACATTTTCACTATTAACAACCATATGCGGTTCTTGATGGTTCGACCGATCGGACCTTCGAAACCTTGGACTTTGAGTCCTCATGGTCGGGTTATAAAAACACTGGATAGGAGGCTCATTGATTACTGTAGAAAATTACATAGATATTGTTGACTCGTGTTGCTTTCAAGTTTGCTTAGCATGTTGTGTATTTCTTGTCATCGGATATCGAAAACTTTGTAAGTATGCTTGATTGTTAAGGTGCACCGAATGTTTTGTATACATTGTGTTATGTTATGTTGATTTGTACGTTAACTCACCTTAACATGTTAGACCCGTAATGTGGTGTAACCTTACTTATGTCGGCAGTTAACATTTGTGGTTATATGTATCTGGGTTGCTCTGGGTTGCAGTTGGAGGGATATAAGCATAGTGCAATGGACCAATCTCATGATCGCTCTTAAAAGAAGATCAGGTATAGGTATCACTTGTATCATTCCTATGTATACTGGTCATATACGATATTTTGGTCAGAATTCCTCACACCGAACTCTTGTGTGATTAGTATATTTATCTCGTTTCTGCAACATCTCTCAGGTACTCTCACGAGTAGGCCGATGGTTTGGATATGGGATATACGCTTTAGTTGATGGAGGATCTAGAAGGAAAGCTTCGATGATTGATTTTATCTATAATTTGTTTTCAGTTATTTAGTAATTTAGTATTATGTCAAGCTATATGTATGATACAATGTATCGTCTTATCTTCATCGGTACTTTTTCTTACGTATGAGAAAACTTATTATCTTTGGACATTGGTTGTTATCATATGTCAGTTAGTATTTCCTTTTATACTATATCCCATGTTACAGCCATTGTGAACTGTACATATGTTTATCATATTATATTTATCATATTATAATTTATCATTTCCATTGTTAGCTGTGACATGTGTAGATTACGAGACTTATGCTAGTTAAACCAACTTAAACTCGTTGTTTCCGGCATTTGGTATCAGATGTTGCATGTATGACATCCTTTTAATGTGTTGGAAACCATCGTACATCACACATGGTCCGGTACATATTAAAATTAAATTCAATAGAAAAATCAATGATATGTCTGTTGTCATCCAACATGATAACTAATTTTCATACTCTATAGTGACCCATGTTGTTCTCATTCCCCTTAATATTGTATTTACAGTGTTCAATTCGATTTGTTAAACGTAGGAACAAGTATGATTGCCCCCATTAAATTACTACCATTTGATTAAAGAACCTCGTACATCGGAAAAAAAATGTTAGAGGAAGAGATCATTAAACACACAAGCATTTAAATCAAAGTCAATTCTTAATCATATCATATCTCCGTTGTTCTTACCAAGCTTACAAATAACTTTTTCACTTCTAACACAAACAATCGAAGGCTTAAAAACCATTGTTCAACAAATAGTATCCTTTAAGCATCTTTTTCATTTGACTATGTAAGTTACTCTTGGTCAAACAAATTAGCCATAATTTTATAGAAATATTTTATAAAAAAAAATCAATTGCTTTAGGCTCATTAATTCAAAGATCACCATCTTCTACCTCTCTTTCGGTTTGGCGGCATATTATTCGATAAGCACATGTTTATCTTTTAATGAGATAACATTCATGGATGTCCTACACCATTTGTTGGATGGGTAAATGCAATTTGAAGCGGTAAATTTAACAAAAAATACCTTTGATAAAAGCTTTGGTGACATATGATAAATTTAAATAGCATACATTTTCTTTTTTAACAAAAATAATATCCGGACTGCTTTATGTTCTTCATTTTTGCAATTTATTTTGATACTTTTGACAAATACTTGTTTCCTATAATAAAGTTTGTGATTTATATATAATGATGAATTGATGTGCTTATATAATGATATTGCCAACAATTTAGGTTTTCCAACCATTGAATTATCACACTTAGACGTGCAAGTGATCTTATACTACCGCAATATCATAGTAACACTTGTACATATATACCATATAAGCTGGGGATAATCCAATGAGTAATTTAAAAAAAATTGCACTTGTAACGGGAATGTGTTTGCTTTTTTATTCTTGCTACCTAGGCACAAACCGTTGTGTTTTATTGCATGCGCTTTTTTGATCTTTAGAAAAGACATGATAATATAGTTTTAGCAGTGTATCTAGTTCAACAGCATAATCATAATTTGCTAAAATATTTTGGTAAATATGTTGTCACTTTTTGTAAGAGGTTGGATCCGCATTCCTAATGTTTGTGCGTCCTCTACCCGACACCCCTCAATTTCGTCCACTCATTTATTAATATCATGCATCCTTTGTTGGGGTAGGCGTTCCCAGCATCTCTTTTAGTGACACCCAAAAGTGATCATCTCTTTTAGTGACACTCAAAAGGCGATCATTACAATGGATATTAAAGTAACAAATAAACACATGACCAATACCAAGATAGAATGCAATAACAATAACATTACTGACTACTTAACTTGTGATTGTTAATGTTCAATCCGAAATATAACAAAAAGGAACAATAATAATAGCTCCAAACCGTTCACAACTCATTCCCATAAACGATGCTTATAACAAAGATATAAGCTGATCACTACTCCCCAAAAATAACTCTCCTCCATCAAAAAATTGACGGATACCGTAATGCAACAACTCATTTGTTTGGTATATATACTGCTCACTTGGCAGCATGCTTGGCTTTTGTATGAGACTCTAAGCCTTTTTCCGAGTTGAACGTCCTGACATACCACAAATATTTGACAAATATAAGTACTTACAGTTTAAGCAATAGTATTAGTAGTTACTGTGTAATTACAGTGGAAATACAAATGAAAAGTAAAGGGTAAAAAAACACATACTTAGAACATGATTTGCAAGAAACAGAGCCACCTGATTTAGGACTCTGCTGCTTCTTCTCACTCTTCGCCGGAGTTTCTTTTTTCGCATTACCACCACCTATACAACAGACATCCACACTGGCCATATTATTCATGTGATATACCTAAGGTATATATTAGTGGTGCAGTGCACACTTAATCATAGTTTACACGGTACACACACACATATATGAATATTCCTTCAACCATGCTTTGTCAATGCTGTTAACTATATTAAGAAAAGAAACTATGGTGCCACAATTTGCACTGGTTAGTTAAAACATGGGCTAATGTTAAAATATTTTGGCAGTCATTGCCCTGTACTGGTTGGTTAATCACTATTGAACATTACATCAAAAATAAAAGAAATAAACCTTTCTTGCCATCAGCAGGAGTTGCGGCAAGCTTAGCCTTCTTCTTCTCAGACACAACAGCTTTTGTTGCGGGTTCAGCTGGCTTCTTCTTGTCCTTAGAAGCAGCCTACGTATATAGCATGAACAAAATTAATAAATACAGAATGAAAGACAAATTATATCTTCTACTCTCCAATACAATTAGCAATGACTGACCAAATATATTTACCTTCTTTGGAGTTTCTTCCTCTTCCTCAGAATCGTCGTCCTCGTCATCACCTTCATCATCATCATCACTTCCCTTCTGTCATTATAAAAAAATGTTAAACTATGAAGGAATTTGTGCACATAGTACTTCTTGAAAACCATACTCTAAAGAATGGGATTATGAGCTTTTGTATGATTTAGGTGCCATTAGAATTCAATTGAATTAACAATAATAATGAAACAACTTAAATGTACTTCTCGTGTTTTAAATAATGAAATTGGTGACAAATGGATCGAATAATTTAAAACATAGAACAATTAGAATAGCTGTGATGTACAAGTTATTTATGGGAAAGCGGTATTCTTTGTGAGCAATTCTATACATATTTAAAAATTCGAAACTATAACAAGAAGACCAAGTTACAAAAATAACCTCGTCATCAGAGCTACCGTCATGAGAGTCGTCGTCATCCTCAAAATCTTCATCTTCAGAATCATCGTCATCATCGGGAATTTGCTCAGCTTTATTAGCCTTTAGAGCGTTCACTTTTGATTTTCTTTCCACCTTTCCATCATTGGATTTTGCCTCAAGTACATCAGATCCGACTGTTTCTTCCTCTTCAGATTCTGAAAAATCGGAATCGCTCGGAACTTCATCATCAGTTGGAACAATCGATTTGAAGCCAGTAAAGTAAACACTAGCATTCTTCGAACTGTGAGACAATTCAAAGTCCTTCTCGAACACTAAATCATAAGAAATCTGGGCACACTTTTCTGAAGATAGAGTTCCAATAACCAACTTTTGATTGTCGAACGTCACATAAATGACAACATTATCAGCTGCCTTCTTTGATTCTCCAAGTGCAGCCTGTAATTAAAAGATAAATACAGTAAGTTCAATAAATTAAAAAAATAGTATAAAAACAATCAGGAAAGCAATAATAACCATAGAAAGATGCAGCAATTTCTCCTCTCCTGGCTCGCATTTAACAGTCTGATTGGGTTTTACTTCAACACCTAAAGATGTAAAAAGCAAAGGATTAGTAATTTAAACAATTACAATGTAAGATAAAAAGTGCTAGGTCAAGGCAATAATGTTGACAATAAGAAAGGATAGTATTACTTAACATGATTATGACCCAGTACCAATTGTGATTTAGTTTACAGAGAAAATATGGTTTACATAAGAAAGGATTGCTCTCTAGGGATTAGGTTAACAAAAGAAGGTAATCCTTGAACCACTGGACATCTACTGGTTAAACGTGTAGATAGTAAACACAAGTACCTACTGAGTTTATATTAATGGTATAAACAGATGTGTTTATAGATGCCGGATAGGCATAGGAATCCTTTCTGTACAAGCAAAATGCAGCTCAATTTAATAACTAAGATGCTCTAATCAACAGTAATAAATACTCGATTCTACAAGGAGCAATAATGACAAACAAATGACCAGATTGTATGTAAAATATAGGGAGAGGAAAATCAAGTAAGAAAATCCAAAACAAAAGGGAAGAACATGTTCTCCTTCAGTCCAATCAATAGTATTTTGCGTACAGACTAAATCATATAGGCATCAAATTATCGGGAAACAAACCTCCGAAGGTCAAATTTCAGCAAAACCATACATCTAAATTTATATTTCAGGATAATTTTAGCATTCAACGAAATAAACATAAAGGGATAACTAATCGGTACAGACAATTGTTATTTCTTCAACCAAGCAAAAAATAACACATCTAACAAGCAAAAATCAACGAATAACGTCAAACGAACATAGAAAATTAACATTGAAGATTAATCACAACAAATCTAATGGTAGCCAAAAAAACAATAATAAAGAAAACTTACCCCAAAACTGCATTGAATCGGCCATTATGAGAGAACTTAGTGTGGAAAGAGAATGCAGAAAAGGCGTGAGGAGGCACTTAGGGTTTTGGCTAGGGTTTTAGTGCGGTTATTTATAGGGTAAGAGCTTTAAATCAACAGCGGCATCATTTTCTTCTCTCCCTGTTTTTTTCCCCTTTGTTGAGAATGGGCCGATAATTTTTTATAATGGACCATGTAATGCACTATGATTTTGAATTGGGCTGCATCATTGCTGCAACTTTTAGTAAAACGCTACTAAAAGAGTCCGCCACGAAATTCATAAAAAAAATTGTGGGAAAAAAGAAAAAGTGAGCAGAACATCCCAAAGCACGAAGCCAGCATTCTCTTGCTGTCTTATTTGGTAGCATCTGCAAATCCATGTGTCCATGTTTATTAACTACTGTGTAGCCCTTGCGCGCTATACACAGTAATATTGTTAAAAAGTAGTATTTATATCTTAATTATTACTAACATTATATTTTATTGTTCAACATATATAATAAATTTATAACGATATATTAACCATAAGCTGAAATGATTTTCGACGCTTAGACATAAGGTCGAGAGTTCGATACTCGCTAACTACATATCTATGTAAAAATTAATATCCTAACCCAAAAAAAATATAAATTAAAATTTTTTAATACTATATTTATGTAAATACTTTATGTTATGTGATTTATTTTTTATGTATGAGTTAATAAGCAACTTCACCATTTTGTTAATATGATTATTGTATATATATTGAATTGTCATCTTTTTTAAAGTATTTATAAATGGATTAATGAACATTGAATAGTTGAATTTATTTGAATAACTTGAATTAATGATCAACATAACTAATTAAATATAAGATGATAAATGTAAAAAAGTTGAAAATTGAGAAGAGCTTTGTATAAATTTGTAATTGAGAAGAGCATATATCTTATGGTTAGTTTATCTCATACGAACTTTTTTTTGAATAGGCATGTGAACTTTTATTCATTATTGAGTTTTCATTTTTAAACAATTTTATCCTTATAATCAATTATAGATTTCATGTTCTTGTAGGAGGGTCATACTAACGACTTTGATAATTGCAAAATAATGTTATATAACACTTTATTGAGTTATGAGATGATATGATTTGATAACACATTGAAGGTAAGAAATGTTTATATAATCTAATTTTTATTGGTGTAATCTTTGCATTCACATCGCATTAATGTTGTAAAATATAAATTTATCTTTTAAAGGTTGTTAAAAATGAAATTATGTTACATAATGTACGATAATTTTTTGAGACAAAAGAATTAAAAACTAAAAATTAAAAAGTTATTATTATTTATGTATACATTTTATGTTATATGATTTAAATATCTTTATATATCTAAACAAAGAAGAAATAATTTTATCATTTTCCTTATATACGTAAATATTGTATATATTAAAATTCTTGCATTTTTATGATTTATTAGATGGATTAATAAATATTAGTTAATCATATTTATATTTAAATAGTTTAAATTTAAGATTATACAATTGTTAAATATATGGACTTGAATACAAAATATTATAGGACAATTGAAAAGGGTTTCAAAGTAATTGTAAAAAAATATTCTAAGAAATTGTAAAAAGTTTAAAAATTTAGGTATTTGAAGTTAATAGAATTTTATAGTGTAATGTATGATAAATTTGTTATTGTTATTAATGTATATAATTTATGTTATGTGGTTTATATATATTTGCATCTAAATATATTTTTTACCAATTCACCGATGCGCCTGTAGTGTACATATTTAAAATTTCATCTTTTATTAATAAATATTGGTTGATTAAGTTGACCAATTAGTTTAAATTTTGGATTTTGTAATTAATTTAAATGTGTGGACTGTAATGTAAAATTTTAAGAGAGAACCATCAAAGATTTATTAATAACTGTAGATTCATTTAAAAGTAGGTATTTGAATGTAAAATAGTGTGAAAAATTTAGTAGAATAGTTATAAAGTGGTAAATTATATGATTTTGAAAATAAAAGATCCACTTAGAGAAAATTTAGGAGAATAGGGATGATTCCTATAGAGAGAGATTTAACTTCTCATGTTTTACTATTATTTAATATAGATTCATAATTGAAATAGAAGCATAATCTTTAAGTCCAACCATGAACTTTCTAAAATACCCTCCACTCATGTAGAATTAAGTATAACCTATTTTGTCACCTAAAAAGAATCGGTAAAATAACATGTTAATTATTTTTAAAACTAATGAAACACATATATTATTTCTTTTATTTCTCCATCCAATTTCTATGCTGAACTGAACAATTCAAACTAAGTTAACATATGAATATTTCAATAAAAATATATGTCTAGGCTTGTGTGTTCACTTGAGAACAAGTCAAATACGCACATCGGGTACTAAAATATTCTCCCAGATAATTTTAACACATCACCATAAATATATATGTTAACCTTCCTTTTCTTATTAGTTATCAATTCCTCTTATTCCTATGTTCATTTATTCAAAATTCCTTCAATCCCATATATCATTCTAAGTCCAATAAGGTACGACATGCTTTGTCTGTGTTTAGGTTTGGTTGTTTCAATTCTATTTGCAAATTTAGACTCATATACAGCAAAACACTGGTTAAAAAAATTATTTTTTCTACGGTTATAATATTTTTGAATGAACTGGCATGAATATACTTGAAGATATGTTTATTCAACCTTCTGGCCATTTCGTTGCTTAGCCATCCTGATTTTGATTATGAAAATGCATTAATCAATGTGATGCTTAGGCTTTATACATGTAGTTTGTCATAGAAAGTTGTATACATACCGATATGAATTTGCATGGATACGTAAATGTTTGTTTACATCCATTTTCTTTCCTTGCAAAAACTTTCGTGTGTATGTACATATTTCTTTCATACATTCATTCATAGTGTTATGTATATACTTGCAGTCTAGGCTAGCAAACCGTACTAATTTGTTGTATATATACACACACAAAAATATGAAAAATGACTCACGCTAGCATGAAAAAAATGTATATGTGAATACATAAATAGAACATGTCTTGTACATAGGAAATAAATAAACACGTACAAGAAGCTAAAGGGAAAAAATATACTACTGAAAAGGAGCATGTATACATGTATAGTCATGGGTACACAATTATATTAGCACGTAATATGGAAACAATTAATATAATACTAAAAGGAAGCGTGTACACATGTATATTTTTTATTATGCCTTGCCATCACTTTTTGCAGTTCTAAATTAACACGACGATATATTCTATTCAGTAGGGCAACTTATATTTTTCTCGGCAATTATATCATATTTGAGATCTTGCTCAACAATAAGGTAATTTCTTTTTGAAGTATTTAAAAAAGATTTATATTTACTTATTCAAATCAAATAATATTTTCTATTTACAAATGTTCTTTACACATACCCATAATAAAAATCATTATCATCCTTCCATCAAGTAGAGCATACAACATAATTTATCAGCCTAACAATGGATACTAAATACCATGATAAGCAAAGGTCGACTCAAAAAGATGATATATCTCCAAAAGCACCTTCAACAAAGGATAGTGCACATGTCCAGAAACTAATAAATACCAATAAAAAATCTCTCTCAATGGATGATTATGGTTAGGATGATAAATTTACTTCTGCAGTGGTGATATATCAATCAAAATTTTGAAAAAATAATATAATTAAATTTTATTGTCATATCGGTTTTCTCTTTATGTTTTTGCAGGTAAAATTTATGGAGAAAAATGGTAGTGATGATTATGAAAAAAATGTGAATAAATTGTCACTACGTAGGAACAAACTATGATGAGTAATAAAATTAACATCTATTAGTGGTACTTTTTAGGTGTTGCAACTCTTATTATTAATAAGGAAATCACTATATAGTCTCTACTTTTATGTATTCCATTTTTGAAATAAAGTTTAACGTATATTAATGTTTGCAAATAGTATAATTACCTTATACTTTATGTGGTGTTTGAATTCAATTTCATTCTAATGATTTTACTGTTATAATTATCGTTATCTTAATCAGTACCATCAGCTGCTATGTGAAACAGAATATTTTGAGGTTAAATATCAATAATCTAATCATATTTTTCAACCAGTTGTATATCAAAGATGAATATTCAAAGTGGATAAAATAGAAGAACAAATATTGTAAGTGATGAAAAAAAAGAAATGCGTCATATGAGAGACAGAGAACGAAGGAAAGCTATGACTCAAGAAAAAAGAGGAAATTATCTAGCTGTGTGTCGTGAAATGTATCGACGAAGAAGAGAAAGATCCCAAGATGCATCTTTAGAAAGAAATATAAATACTATAAGCAATGAATCCCATAATTACCAACAAGAAGAAAACCTAAGAATACAAAAAGAACAAACAGAAACCACATCCGTTGAGGATAGAAACATATTATAGATGACCTACCACAATCTAACCAGGAGCAGGGACGATCATCATAAAATAATAATCAACTATAAATACGTCAAGCTATACGAAGAAATGTTAGAACTCATAATGTTGCAAAAAATTTCAAAGATCATACTGGATTTCGAAAGCATTTATTGAAACAACCAACATTTATTAACATTGTTGAGCAAAATTATTTTAACACGAGAGTGGATCATTGTGTTGTTCAAATAGAAGAACCATACTCCCCTCAATGCATTCACCAAATGAGCTCTTGGAGCTCTAAAAGGATATAAATGTTGATGGTATATATTTCAAAAGAAATAATCGATCATATAACAATGTATTTTCCTTCATTTCAATTGGAGTGCATATCGATGAAAACCTGACAAGTGAAAGAGCTGGTATTTACACTTTCTATGCTCAAGGTTGTATATATCACAATATTGAAAGCCTACTTCCTCAAGAAGGAGATAGACTAAGATTTCTACAACTATATATATATATATATATATATATATATTTATATAACTGATCATGAAAATCGAATGATCGAAAATGAATACTTGAATGGAGGAATATTAAAAAGGATCCAACGTATATTGTATGGGAATAATGGTTTTGCTCAATATTTTCGTCGAGTTTCACTACTTCTGGAGATCTATAATTATAAATTTTTATTTAAATGAAAACCACTACAGCAATATGTACTGCCTACATCTTCACAAGTTTCTGCAATGATAGTTGGTCAAGATGAGACAAGTTTTGCAAATGGTCGGGATATTGTTCTACATACGACGACGATTCAGCTTATGAGAATTCCAGAAACACATATTTGTTATGACCCTCCGCAGTATCCTCTCCTGCTACCTTATGAAAGTTATGGTTAGGACCTTAACAGCCATAATGTAAATGGAACTCCTATTGCATGTTGTGAGTACTACGCTTATATTTTGCAAGTACCAATTAAATTTACGTTCATAAAAATATAATTTTACAACTAGCATCATCATATGATAAAAAAAATTAATTATTGGATTCCATTCGTTATCTCTAATCAACTTAAACTTTAGATTCGGCGTGAAGATATTTCTTTTTTCTTACATGGAGGATGTTTACTACAACAGTATGTCATGGATAATTACGTGAAAATTGAAAGTGGTAGAACAAGATGATTTCGTCAACATCATATTAGTTTGAAATTGTATATAGGACTTCAAGATGCATTGAATGTTGGAGAAAATAATGCAAGCATGACACTTTTCCCTTCTCTTTAGTCTATTATACAACATATACGTATACACATATACATACATACATATATTGCAACAATGCACAATTACGTACATTTTAAGCTGACAATAAACCACACATGTCCAACCCATTTTCAACGAAAATGCGGATTGTTAGGGGAAAAAGAAAATAAAGATAGAATAGAATTTCACACAAATGGGATAACATATATTATTTCAATATATAATCTTTACAGCGGAAAATTTTGAATACAATAACAGAGTTTAACTTGGATTTAGCTTGGACAGTTATAAACCTTTTGTCCTTACAAATGCTGAAAAATAAAAACAAATGCAATAGATGCAGCAGATAATAGAATACGTCTATACATAGATGAATATCTCCAGCTCCCCTCTGAAAACACCTAGCATCTTCACCTAAACATGAAACTATTTAAATTTTACCCAAGTACTGAAAATACCCGGATCAGGCTTGATAAATAAGCGTGAGATGCTCGAAATTTAATGTATAGATCATGCTGATGTCAATCAAAACATTTGAAAAGAAGGGTATTTCATAAGATCACGTCCATACATAAATACGGATGAGTTTTTACCTTATGATAACCAAAATACTTTATACTTACATCATTTGATATTATTTCTAACAACGTTACTTTGAAAATCCTTTCCAAGTAAATTTATATAAGCATAGTCGAATTAAATTCTAATAAGGTGTAGTTGAATGTTTGCAAAGCATTATAGTTATTTTTGGACTACAATCAAAATCGTAAAGCTCGTATTGGGATTGGATTTCCAACACAATAGAGAACTAGTGGTCTTTTCCTTCAATCCACGCATAGTAACCATAGTCCCCTCGGAAGCCTTATCGCTTTTTTCAAGCTAGCCATTCAGAATTGCACTTGCTACACTACTGTGGAATAGAGTATTACTCAGTGGCTTCATACGATCTCTGTCGGCCTCAATACCTGTCTATTCCATCATCTTAAGGCAACAGATGCCTTTCATTCCTCATAGCTAATAGCCTAAAATATGTCCTGCAGACCACATAGTATCTCGTATCATTCCTGGGATGTGAGGCTCATGAGGCTACGCTTAACTTCTACAAAGCCACGCTCTTTTTTAGAAAAAGCAACGCTTTGCCTTTCTCATAATAGGTTCCACTTTGAAAGTCATATTGTCATTCCTTCGGTCACTACTGATTTTCATGAATATACAACCTCTGAGCTCGTACGTCTCAGAGAAGGGTGTTAAGCTAAGATAAGTTGCATTCTCCACCACCAAACAGATATACGTTTGTAAAAGTCAATGTTGTGATCTCATAAATGCAATGTCAGACATTTGTCCATACAATTTCGTTTTGGGACTGAACGAAACTGTTGCACCAAATATCCTTTTGACCTTGTCGAAACCCGATTGAATAGAAGACAAAGAAGAACAAGAGAAAGAAGCTGCAGCAAGACCTTTCGAAGGAGTCGAAGGGACCAACATCCAAAGACTAGAAATATCACAACCTTTTGAAGGGGTCAAAATGGTCGAAAACTCCCTTCCACTTCAAGAGATTCCCTTTCGAAGCAGGTGCTTCCGCATGTATGAAGACCTTTCGATTGAGTTAAAGCAACATCTTTTGAAAACAAGGAATGATAACCTTTCATATGCACACCAAACCTTTCAAAACCAAAGGTTTCTCCTTCATTCAAACCACTCAGAAACACGCCTTGGTTAAAACAACCCTTTCGAAAGCAAAATCAAGCCTTTTGAATCGGTCGAAGCCTTTAATATCTAGGGAAGGTTCTGCATCAAGTCGCAAGCATGTTCGGAAGCTACTATCAACATCAAAACCATCAGCATTTCAAAACCTTCGAAACCCCTGGAAACCACCTGTTAATAGAGTCGAAAACTCCTACCTTCATTCCTTGTGACAACAAACCAACATAAAAAAGAAAGGCGCAGTCACCCCTTTCGACGAAGACGGAGGCAATTGAACCCATTCGAAAACATTATAAAGGAGTGTGCAAGTGTCAAAGGAGCCAAAAGGCATCTGAAGCCACCTTTCAACCAGGTCGAAAGCTGTGAAGACTCGTCTCCTCGACTCTAAAAAATTGACACTAATACATCCACGGTATTCACGTGCCATAAATCCAAGTGCTAGGGAGGCAGATTTTCAGAGGTAAATTAAAGTAAAAGATAGAACACAAATTCCCACATCACGTTAAAAAAGATAGATAGTACATACAACCACCCTTACTAGGGTACATTAGAGTTTTGGTATGAACTAACTCAGCCAGGAACAGTTATAACTGCCTACTCCCACAATTGCTGGGACAAATTAAGCTTAGACATAGAGGAAAAATAAAAATAAATAGATAGATATCAAGTGCTACGGCTTCATGCTCCAAAAATCTCTCCCAGCATGCTTTTCCTAAAATACTCCAACAGGATCCTGACTACTTGGCTGCTCGAAAAATAGGGCACCCCTAGTTTAAAGGGAAACAAAATAACTCCGGGTCAGTCGTGTGACTGGTGTGAGAACTCAAAATACGTTGTTTGAAAATAAAAAGGTATCTCAATAAGACCACGCCGCGCATAAACACGAAACGAGTTTTTACCTTATGATAACCAAAACATTCTTATGTAAAACTACTTGATATTATTTTTAATGACATATCTTTGAAAGCATTTGCAAGTAAACTTATTAATCTTAGCCGAAATTGTTGCATTGATTAAATTCCAATAATACTAGCCACAAACACGGGTTCTATAAACAAACTGACAGACACTTATTGAAGAATGGATTCCATACAAACGACCAAATGGAGGGACTACCTTCTGGAGGTTCATCTCTAGAGGAATGTACCGAGGTCAACAGAACATCTGCACCTTTACCAACACAAGGTCGGCCTACCTTTCCTTAGATAATACCGAATATGTCATCACCCCGGTCCTTACTGACCTATCCAAGACGTCCCTTAGCATACACCACAATAATTTAAACCCAAATGTCATAGCAGGTAGAAATATATCTAGAAGGGGATGATCATACCTTAATGGTTGTGAGCCACATAGCCTTGCCGCATCTACCCTGTTTCGGCCATTTCCAGGTGTGAGGCTTAAGGTAGCGATTACCTTTCTCATAGCTCATCATCTTCCTTTGAATGCCACACTGTCATTCCATGGTCACATAACTGACTCTACAAACGTATAACTCCTGAGCTCGTACGTCTCAAGAAAGGGTGTTAAGCTAAGAGAAGTTGACTTCTCCACCACCAAAAAGATAATACGTTCATAGAGATCACTTATGTAACTAGGAATGCAACATCAGACATTCGTCCATACAAGTTGTCCAGGTACAGGATAAACCGAAGGCACTCTCCTACCACATCCTGTCGAGAATTCACCCTAGGATTAGTAGCGATTAGTCCTTGCATCGGATATTTCATAACGAAGAAACCACCGTTACTATATGTATATTGGGAGTTTATCCCCAAATGATCAACAAGTAGTCCATCCTTATAATGATCCCAAATATCATATCCATGTCTTCACTTTGAATACGTAAATTGGTTCAAGTGGTCTTTGGATAGGAATTATCCAAATCCGACCCCGGTTTCTCTGAAACAATCATTGATAAAACGATGTTCTTGTGAATAGGAAATCATTCTTTAATTGATTTAGTGCTTTTTATCAAAATCTCTATTGGAGATATATATTCCTTAAAACATTCTTTATGGTATATACGAAATCATTAAACCTTTCTTATCACTGCTTTTAATTTCTTAAAACCTTTTTACACTTAACTCATTTCCAACATTTCGATCTTATCTATCCCTCATCCAAAGAAGAGGCCAGCGTAGCTAGCGCACTAGCTGCTCCTGAACATCTCCTTAGTTTAAGCATCTCACATCCGGATCTCACGAATACAAAAATCTAGTCCACTCATCGGCTTTTAGAACCAAGATTAAATCACTTAATTTGTAATGGCTTTTCTTTAAATTGTTTATTTAAATTCTTTTAAATAAAGAATAAAACTTTCAAAAAATCATTACAACACTTAATTATCCTTTTGAATATATGTATAAGAGATTTGGAAAAGAATTGTTAAGTTTAAAGCTATATTTCGAAAGTTATAGAAAAGTGCAGCAGAAAGTGCTCTTTTAAGCTATATTGATCGAAACAACTTTTTATTATTTAAAGATTCATTTATATTACTCAAATCACTTTTAAAACATTTTAAAGCATTTATAAGATTTTTATACATTTTAAAATAATTTAAAGCATCATTTTCAAAGAAATATAGTTTTGGATTCCGAACTGTAAAATTGCGATTTTTCCGTAAACTTAGTTTACTCATATTTCAAAATATAGTTATCGAAATCTCGATTTTCTTTCTTCTTGGAAAACTATGGATATAATAGTTTAAATAATTCTTATCTCAAAGAATTTCGAGCTATATTCCATTCTGTACCCTCGTTTGACTTTTATGGCGCGAAATCGCGAACTACCATTACACGATGCGTCTATTTTTGACTAAATTTTCCATTTTTTTCAAACTTCACCAAAACACTTTTGAATGTTTATAAAACATTTTAAACTCATTTTAACCTTTTTAGAGAGATTTAAACTTCCGTATACACCAATTCATTAAATCAAGGAAAGAGATTTCTTTTGTGCCTATCGACGTGTATTTCCATGACTTGCATACATTTTCAATATTCATATGAAAACAACCAAACTTGATGATCAAAGTATATTAAACATCCATTTACAACATCATATCATCATCCAACATATGGCACAGTAGTTTAGGAGTTCTCACCTTAGATTTTAAACGATTTACTTAAAAATTCGCTATAATTCCGCTATTCGAGTTTCGAAGCTCGCTTTTCTTCGGATTTTAGCTCCCGAATGCCTCGACCAAGTCTTGAGAAGGCTAGGAGGTGCACGACCTAGGGTGTAGAGAGGAGTGGGATCGGCCTAAGGTGGAGTGAGGTGGGGTTTGTGAAGAAAAAAGAGAAATGAGGAGTTTTGAGATCGTTTTGAGGAGTTTTACTATATATAACTATATATTATAATTTTAGTTTCTTTTTGCAATAGTTTTTGACATTATTTCTCTTAGGATAGAAGCCATAAAGAAGAAGCGAAAGCTTGAGAATATTAAGAAGAAGATGAATGAAAAAGAAAAGAAGAGGGTATAGTATTTATAGGAAAAAGGAAGAGTATAAAGGAAGACATGTATACATCACTTTTTCAAGGCTTCTTCAACACACCTTCCTCCTTTTCATGCACGGCTAGAAGCCTTACTCCAAGTGCACATCACTTCCATCTTCTCATATATACATATGTTGACTTATAAAAGCTTAAGGAGTAAGTTTGCTTAAAAATTTCTTATATATTTCATATTATCTCTTTAAACTTAAATTTATATATATATATATATGTGTGTGTGTGTGTGTGTGTGTGTTTATGTGCATGTTCTTATGTATGTACATGTACATGTGTATGTAACATATACTTTCAACGTTGCACCACTTCTACATGTTGTATCGTTACAAATCCCGATTCCGTTCTTCGGTCATATTTTCTCTGCTAAATTTCTATGCAAATTTTTATAGACAATTTTCGAAAATATTTTTTTCTACCATTCTTAACTGATTAAAAAGATTATATTTTATTTATAAAACCACATCAATTAATAATAATAATTGTTTACAAAATTATTGTTATATCGATAAGGCTAATGATCATTTATTTATAGCGATATATTTACGGGTCGTTACAGACTCCCCTCCTTAAAATAATTTCATTCTCGAAATTAAGATAAGAGAAAATAGCTCAAAAGGAAATATATTCGATGTGATGGGACATACACAAAAGTATGAATAATTGGCTACTCCACAGGCGGTGAGTATGCAGTTCATTCTTCAATTCTAAACTCGGGATATGCCTTTTTCATTTTATCCTCTATTTCCCAAGTGAAATCCTTAGCATCTCCACTCCATTGAACTTTGACTGACCTTACCACCTTTCTCCTTAATCGTTTTTCATCACGTTCAACGATCAGAATAGGTCATCAGATAATCACTAAATTTGGTTCCACCTCCAAGTCTTCTTGAGCAGTTGTTTCTATGATGCACATGTTTCCTCAAATGAGACACATAAAAGACAATGTGCACTCCTGCCAACCTTTCTGGCAATTGAAGCTAGTGGACCGATTCGTTCAAGAATGGGAAATGGTCTAACATATCGAGGTGCTAACTTTCCAGCTCTTTCAAACCTCACCACTCCTCTCATCGGAGAGACTTTCAAAAAGACTGAATCTTCAACCGAGAATTCCATATTTCTATGCCTTTGGTCTGCATAATTTTTCTGTCTGCTTTGGGCTTCCTTTAGAATCTTTCTAATTACATTGACTTTCTATGAAGCTTCTCATATCATATCAGGACCAAGAACTAACCGATCCTCGGTTTCGATCCAATAAGCCGGTGACCTGCACGGAAGACTACATAGAGCTTCATACGGTGCCATGCTGATGCTAGCTTGATAACTCTTGTTATAAGAGAACTCTACTAAATACAACTGATTTCCCATGAGCCTCCAAAGTCTATAATACATGCTCTAAGAAGATCTTCCAAAATGCGGTTGACTCTCTCCGTCTGTCCATCAATTTGGGGGTGATAGGCAGTGCTTATATTTAGCCTTGTTCCTAAAGCGCTATGTAATGCTTTCCAAAACTGACCAGTAAAAATTAGATCCAGATAGCTTAGTATATTGCTCGAAACTCTATGCAATCGGACAATCTCCTATATATATATACATACATACATATATATATATATATATCTTGCAGCGGTCCTTGTTGGCTTAACTGGAATGAAATGTACACTTTTAGCTAATCAATCTATGATAACCCAAATGCCTTCGTTCCCTTTCCACGTTCGAGGTAAACCATTAATGAAATCCATTGATATTTGATCCCACTTCCAAGATGGAATCTCCAGAGGTTGAACTAATTTTGCAATTTTCTACTGGTCACTCTTGACTTATTGACAATTGGCGCATCTGCTAACATAAATGGATATATCCCTCTTCTTTCTTTTCCACCAAAATGTGTGTTTCATATCTTTGTACAATTTGTTAATTCTAGGATGAATGTTAAGTTTGGACTTCTTGCCTAAGATTTTCCACATCCGGAACACAAACTCGCCCATTCAATCGTAATATTCTGCTTTTATCCACTTCAAAGCTTGAATTCTGCCCTTGACATACATTCTTATAAATTTTTCTTAAAAACCCATCTTCCTTTTGTTTACCGAAAATTCTTTCCAGAAGAGTTGGAGTTACTATAAAATAAGAAATAACAACATACTTTCTACTCAACGCATCTGCTATTATGTTGCCTTTCCTTAGTGTATAAAATATCTAGATCATAGGATGCAAGATATTTCAACCAACATTGCTGCCTCATGTTTAAATCCTTTCGAGTGAAAAGATACTTTAAAGATTTATGATCCGTAAAGAGCTCAAACTTTTCACCTAATTAAAAGAGGAATTTTATTCACTTAGGTCAATTCAAAGTTTTAATTGAAAAGACTATGAAGAATTTTTACCCATCAAATAGTGCCTCCATAACTTTAATGTGAACACCATGACTAATAATTCTAATTCATGTGTTGCATAATTCTTCTCATGAGTCTTTAGTTATCTTCCTGCATAAGCAATCACCCTCCCCTCCTGCATCAGAACTGCACCAACTCCTTCTCCACAAGCATTAGTATAAACTGTTCATCCATTATTTCCATTTATGATTGCTAGGACTGGAGAGGTTGTTAATCTCATTTTGAGTTCCTAGAATGCTACTTCACAATTAGGAGTCTAGATAAATTTAGCATCCTTCATGGTCAACTTCGTTAGGTGGTAGGAAATCTTTGAGAGGTCTTGAATGAATCTTCTGCAATACCCTGCCAGACCTAAGAAGCTATGAATCTCTTTAGGAGTTTGTGGCTGCTTCCAATTTAGAGCAGCTGCAACCTTTACAGGACCTACTAAAACTCCATTCCTTGACACTATATTTCCAAGGAATCTTACCTCATTTTCCCAGAAATGGCATTTTGAGAATTTGGCTTCAAACACAATATTTCGTAATATTTTTAGCATAATTTCTAGACGCCTTTCGTGTTCTTCTTATGTCTTAGAATAGATAAGGATATCATCGATAAAGACTAACATGAATTCATTGAGTACATCTCTAAATACTCTATTCATAAGGTCTAAAAAATAAGCGGGCGCATTGGTTATCCCAAAGGCATAACCGACCCCTCAAATAAAGTATTCAGACCTTTAAATGCAGTTAGATGGATGCATTCCTCTGTGATTCTCAACCGATGGAATCCTGTAGCTAGATCCATTTTTGAGAATACCCGAGCACCGTGTAAGATCAAATAAGTCATCTATTTGAGGTAGAGGATACTTATTCTTAATGGTTTGTCTATTCAGATCTCGGTAATCAACACACAACCTTAGAGATCAATCCGACTTGGCAGCAAAAACTACCGCTAATCCCCAACTTGAACGACTCGGCCTTATCAATCCTTTCTTTAATAGCTCTCAGGTTTGGTTATCTGACTCCTCTCTCTCCTTCGGAGCCATCCTTCGATCTCATTGTTTAATTGGCATTGCACCAGAAATCAAATCAATATGAGAATTGATTTCCCTATATGGGGGCAAACTTTTTACTTCTTCAAAAACATTTGGGACTTCTTTAATAACATGTATGGTTCCTAATCCTTCCTAGGATGAGTCTAATGCATATAGAAAACTTCCTCCCTTTGGACTAGGATCTTCATAAGATATTTCTATAAACTTCCCAAAACTGGTCCCTAAGGTTATTGTCCTACTAGCGCAGTCGAGAACAACTTTATACTTAGTCAACCAATCCATACAAATTAAAATTTCAAATCCAATAAAATCTAGGGCAAATAGGTCAAAAGGAAATTGATGGAAAGAGTGGGAAATTGGGACTTTTTTACAATTCATACAAAGGTTAGTGGTACTACCTATAAGATTCATTACGGAAATAAGGGTATCAACTATCTTAGATTCAAGTTTTCATTCTTCTTCGGTTTTCTTAGCAATAAAACTATGAGAAGCTCACGTATTAAACAATACTCTAACTAAAACATCTTCGATAAATATATTACCTTCCAATACTCCCTTGCCCTTCACATCCTGAGAAGTTGAAGGCTCATCCTTAAATGCATAGACTCTGGCTTACTCTCCCTTCCTCATAATCGGACAATCGTTGATCATGTTCCCCGGTTGGTGACAATTATAGCAGAGGCTATTCTGAACCATATGAGAGGCGAAATCCTTGACCTTTGGACTTCTACAGTTCTTTGCAATATGGCCCTTCCTCTTGCAATTATTACAAGTATAATCCTTGAAGCGGCTTCCTTGAGGTCCTTCCCCGGATTTTCCTGGCCATGGTTTTTTCCACTGTTATTGAACTTCCTCCTTTTCCAGTTGTTGGCATTATTGTTGTTGTTGGTCTAAGCTACTACTGGCTCCTTCTTGTCTAATGTTTCATAACAGAATCCCATATCCAGCAAATCTATAAATGACCCCTTAACATGAGCAGCCATGCCGCTCTGGTATTTCTCCTTCATTCCAGAAATAAACTTCTTGTTTCTTTAAAGGCGTGTTAATTAGACCTAGCCCAAAACAAGGTAATTCATTGAACCTATTCGCATACTCCTCAATAATTATTTCCTCATGCTTTAGATCCATAAAGCTTCTATAAAGATGAGATTTCCTCGACTTTGGCATGTACCGCTCCTCCAAAACCTCTTCAAATCTTTCCTTAGAGAAATTTTCCTCTGAATCATTTAGGATAATAGACTCCCACCAAGCCAGAGCCCCTTCCTGAAGTTTCAACTAGGCTAAAAATCTCTTTTTCACATCACCGATGTTCAATGCTTTAAAGATTCTCTTGCACGATTTAATCCAAGCCTGTACTTCAATGATAGCTTCTGTACCCTTGAATGGTTTTCCCCCTAAGCTGATATAATTCTTGCACATGGTTGCAAAATTAACCTAGGGTTGTATAGTAGCTATGTCTTCTATAGCGGTGGTTGGAGCTCAACCGTTGGTTGATGTGGTGTTGCTATTTCCCCTCCTTCGTCTTCTACGAGTACTCATGTCTTACTACTTGAATTTAATAAGATATCTTTAGAATACAAAGACAAAATTATCCTTGGGAATGGGTATATAGCATAACTTTTATTCGGATAAGGATTCTAAATGTGCACTCTCAAGATTAAACTCATTCTAGGGTATTGCTAACCCTATCTCTAATAAGTTATACCCCGCCAAAGCTAAGGTTCTCGCTTAACCTTCAGCTTTGATACCAAATGTGAAGATCCGTCTCCTCGACTCTCGAACATCCACGGTATTCACGTGTCGTAAATCTAAGTGTCGGGGAGGAAGATTTTCAGAGATAAAGTAAAGTAAAAGATAGAAAAAAAATTCTAACATTACGTTAAAATAGATAGATAGTACATATAACTACTCTTACTAGGGTACATCATAATTTTGGTATGAATTAACCCAGCCATGAGCAGTTATAACTGCTTGTTTCCATAATTGCTGGTACAAATTAAGCTTAGACACAATGGAAAAATAAAAATAAATAGATAGATATTAGGTGCTCTAGCTTCATGCTCCAAAAATCTCTTCCAGCATGCTTTTCCCAAAATACTCCAACAAGATCTTGACTACTTGGCCATCCAGAAAAATAGGGCACCCAGAGTTTAAAGGGAGACAAAATAACTCCGGGTCAGTCATGGGACTGGTGCGAGAACTCAAAATACATTGTTTGAAAACAAAAAGGTATCTCGTAAGACCACATTAAATATAAATACGGAGCATGTTTTTACCTTATGATAACCAAAACATTCTTACGTAAAAATATTTGATATTATTTTTAATGACATATCTTTGAAAACATTTGCAGGTAAACTTATTAATCTTAGCCGAAATTGTCACATTGATTAAATTCCAGCAATACTAGCCACAAACGCTGGTTCTACAAACAAACTGGCAGGCACTTATTGGAGAACGGATTCCGTACAAATGATCAAGTGAAGGGACTATCTTCCAGTAGTACATCTTTAGATGAATGTATTGAGGTCAACAGAACATCTGCACCTCTACCAATACAAGACCGGCCTACCTTTCCTTAGATAGTACCGAATATGTCATCACCCTGGTTGTTACCAGCCTATCTGAGACATCTCTTAGCATACACCACAATAATTTAAACCCGAACGTCATGGCGGGTAGAAATATATCTAGAAGGGGATGGTCATACCCTAATGGTTGCGACCCACATAGCCTTGCCTCATCTATCCTATTTGGGCCATATCTAGGTGTGAGGCTTGAGGTAGCGACTACATTTCTCATAGCACATCATCTTCCTTTGAATGCCACACTACCATTCCATGGTCACACAACTAATTTCTACAAACATATAACTTCCGAGCTCGTACGTTTTAGAAAAGAGTGTTAAGCTAAGAGAAGTTGTCTTCTCCGCCACTAAACATATGATACGTTCATAGAGATCACACATGTAACTAGGAATGCAATGTCAGACATTCGTCCATACAAGTTGTACAGGTACATAACAAACCAAAGGCACTCTCCTACCATGTCTTGTCGAGAAATCACCTTAGGATTAGTAGCGATTAGTTTTTGCATCGGATATTTCATAACGAAGAAACTACCACTACTATATGTATATTGGGAGTTTATCCTCAAATGATCAACGAGCAATCCTTCCTTATGAAAATCCAAAATATCATATCCGTGTCTTCACTTCGAATACATAAATTGGTTCGAAGTGGTCTTCGGATAGGAATTACCCAAACCCGACCCTGGTTTCTCCGAAATAATCATGGATAAAAAGATGTTTTTGTGAATAGGAAATCGTTCTTTAATTAATTTAGTTCTTTTTATCAAAATCTCTATTGTAGACATATATTCCTTAAAACATTCTTTTCGGTATATACGGAATCATTAAACTTCTCTTTCACTGCTTTTAATTTCTTAAATCTTTTTTACACTTAACTCATTTTCAACATTTCGACCTTATCTATTTCTCGCGTAGGGAAGAGGCCACGTGTGCCAGGGAACTGGTTGCTATTAAACATCTCCTTAGTTTAAGCAACTCACATCTGCATCCCACGAATAGAAAAATCCAGTCTACTCGTCGGCTTTTAGAGGCAAGATTAAATCAATTAATTTGTAATAGCTTTTCTTTGAATCATTTATATAGATTCTTTTAAATAAAGTATAAAACTTCCAAAATATCATTAAAACACTTAATTATCCTTTTAAAAACATTTATAAGAGATTTGGAAAAGAATTGTTAAGTTAAAGCAATGTTTCAAAACTTATAGAAAAGTGCTGCGGAAAGTGCTCTTTTAAGCTATATTGATCCAAACAGCTTTTTATTATTTTAAAATTCATTTATATTAATCAAATAACTTTTAAGACATTTTAAAGAATTTATAAGATTTATTCCACATTTTAAAACAATTTTAAAACGTCATTTTCAAAGAAATCCAATTTTGGATTTCGAACCGCAAAACCGCGATTTTTCCACAAACTGTTATACTCATATTTCAAAATCTACTTATCGAAATCTCAATTTTCTTTCTTCGTTGAAAAAATATAGGTTAATAGTTCCAAAGACTCTTATGTCGAAGAATTTCAAGCTATATTGCATTTTTACAGTCGTTTGACTTTTATGGTGCGAAATCGCAAACTACCGTTATGCGACGCGCCTGTTTTTGACTAAATTTCCTATTTCTTTTCAAACTTCACCAAAACATTTGAATATTTTTAAAACATTTCAAATTCATTTTAAACCATTTTTAGAGAGATTTAACCTTCCATATATACCAATTCATTAAATCAATGAAAGTGATTTCCTTCGTGCTTATCGATGTGTATTTCCTTAACTTGCATGTATTTCCAATATTCATATGAAAACCACCAATCTTGATGATCAAAGCATATTAAACATCCATTTACAACATCACATCATCATCATCCAACATATAGTATAGTAGTTTAGGAGCTCTCACCTTGGATTTTAAACGATTTACTTAAAAATTCGCTATAGCTCCGCTATTCGAGTTTCAAAGCTTGTTATTCTTCGGATTTTAGCTCCTAAATGCCTCGACTAAGTCTTGAGGAGGCTAGGAGTGCACAGCGTAAGGTGTAGTGAGAAGTGGGCTCAGTCTAAGGTGGAGTAGGTGGGGTTTCTGAAGAACAAAGAGAAATGAGGAGTTTTGGGATCGTTTTAAGGAGTTTTACTATATATAACTATATTTTATCATTTTTGTTTTTTTGAAATAGTTTTTGATATTATTTCTCTTAGGATGGAAGCCATTAAAGAGGAAGCAAAAGCTTAAAAATATGAAGAAGAAGATGAATGAAAAAGGAGAAGAGGGTAGGATATTTATGGAAAAAAGAAGAGTATAAAGGAAGACATGTACACATCACTTTTTCAAGGCTTCTCCAACACACCTTCCTCCCCTTCATGCACGGTTAGAAGCCTCCCCCCATGTGCACATCACTTCCATCTTTTCATATGTACATATATTGACTTATAAAAGCTTAAGGAGTAAGTTTGCTTAAAATATCTTATATTATCTCTTTATACTTAATTATATATATGTATGTATGTGTGTGTGTGTGTTTATGTGCATGTTCTTATGTATGTACATGTACATGTATATGTGTATATAACATATACTTACAACGTTGCACCATTTCTACACATTGCATCGTTAAATCTCGATTTCATTCTTCGGTCATATTTTCTCTTTTAAATTTCTGTGCATGTTTTTGTAAAAGAAAAATACAAAAATAAATTTCCTTCCATTCTTAACTAATAAAAATGATCATATTTTATTTATAAAAACATATAAATTAAGAATAATAATTATTTACAAAATTATTGTTATATAGATAAGGCTAACGATCATTTATTTAAAGCTATATATTTACAGATCGTTACAAAAGCACTGAGTCGAAAGGTGCCAACCTGCATCTATAAGTAAGACCCAAGGGGCCTACTTTGGAGGATCCGGATTCCGTCATTCCAGACTTGTATTTTCTTAATATTTCAAAGTTGTAAACCCTAATTTGTAAATCTAATTGGGGAAATTGTTGAGCACAATCATTATTGGATTAATAAAGGGAAGGTTTCAATATTCTTGATTATATAGTTGTTTCGAAGGCTTTTATTTGGATTTAATTGTATTTTACAGGTATTGACCTCATCGAAAGGCACCTTCTGAGTGAGTTGTAACCCTTGCTTTCTCAAGTAATTCAAATCCGTAACTACAAATCACCATTCATTAAACATTCACCTTCAGTGAGTCGAAACCTTAATCCAAGCTGGTTTTACCTTAGATTCCAGAACCAAATCTAAGTCACTAAATAACTAAGATTTTGACAATAATGAAACCCACTTGGTCAAACCTTACTCTTGAATCCTTAGAACCATCCTTTTGTGTTCCATAACTATTTCAAAAGGAAGGTTTCAAAGGGATAATCAAACTACTCCAGTCGGCTCGACAGATCATAAAGAAGGGAATTTAAGTGTTTCAGCTGGGTAGAAAGGTCAATAAATAAAGGATTTCACAATAGAAACCTAGTCGAAAGGTTGTATTGAAGGGAATATCCACATCCTTTCTTCATATACTTAACCAAGAGAGACCTAAAGGACTAAACTTTTCCTTACAATCAACTTTGGGTTGTTGACAAGTTTTCTTGTTAACATTTTTAGCGCTAGAAGGAGGGATTGAACCTCCGACTCTGTTGTGCATCCAACACCACCTATCTTTAACTCAATCCTATTTCAAGCTTAACTACTAAAGACCTTAATTCATCATGACTAGCAGAGTTAAATGATCTAAGCAAGGATCCTTGGATCCACACTTAATAGGATTCTCCCCAAGAACAAATCATGATTCCAAACTATATGAAGAGAAAATGCTAAGATTGAAAGCTCTAAGGATTATAAAGAAGAAAAGAGTAGAATCATATGATTTAGAAAAATGGAGCTTAACTCCTTTCCATGTTGGCCTCACCCCTATCTTTGCCTTAGGAGAAAATACAAATGGAAGCGACAACCTGTTTGACCAAACGAGGAAAACAATTCAACACTATACCAAAGCCATAATCTTCGAGGAAGGAATAATGACAAATTACAACGCCTTTGCACACAAATAGCAACAAGCTACAATTTAAACACTTCTAGCACAGGAACTCAAAAGGGTGTGAAAAAGAAAAACAACCGATGAGGATGAAACTATAAAGCCAAGTAACAAAAGACCTAGAAACCATCTTAAGAAAAAAGCTTCAAGTCGAGACTTCCAAAAGAATGCAACCTGACAACACTCGTTGAGAATGTCTACTTGCTAACCAAGGATGAAATCAATTATTGGCCATCACAAAAGAAAAGGCCAAAATATGAAATAAATCTAGGGGGATCATATTGCCATTATCATATGATGAATGATCATGAAATTAACTACTGTAGAGCCCTAGAATGATGATAATCAATGTATCCATCAAGGCAAAATCAATGAATTTGTAAAGAGATCATGAATGAAGTCAATAAAGAACAACTTTATTAAGAAAAATCTACATGGTTGGGAGTGAAATGCTCCTTTCATTTGGACATTACCTTAATCGGTCAAAGCCTCTATTCGTGCCGAGTTGGCCAGGGCAGAGCACCTCCTGGAGGTAGAAATGTAAACTTTTATCCACACCACGCTATGGCCAGGATAAAGCATCGACAAGTCCATGTTCACACCACGCTATGTCCAGGGGTGAGTACCTCTTGGAGGGAGTAATGTAAGCCTTTATCCACGCTACGCTATGGCCAGGTTAAAGCATCGATAAGCCTTTGTCCGTGCCACCTATGGCCATGGCAGGGCACCTCTTGGGGGGAGGAGTGTAAGACATTATCCGCACCATGATATTGCAAGTTTAAAGCATCGAAAAGCCCTTAGTCACGCCATGTTATGGCCAGGTCAAGGCACCTCCTGAAGGGAGGAGTGTAAGCCTTTGTCCGTGCCATGCTATGGCTAGATTAAAGCATCGACAAGCCCTTGGCCGTACCATGCTATGGCCAGGTTAAGGCACCTCTTGGAGGGAGGTTGTGTAAGTCCTTGGTTCCAACTTGAGTATAAGCTAACCAAGCACATGAAACAACAATGGACTAAGACGTCTAGGCCCAAGAAGCGGCATATCTATAAAGGACTAAGACGTCCAGGCCCAAGAAGAGACATATCTACAAAGGTCTAAGACGTCCAAGCCTAAGAAGAGGCTCATCGAACAATGGACTAAGACGTCCAAACCTGAGAAGCGGCTCATCAAATATCAGACTAAGATGTCCAAGCCCAAGAAGTGACATATCAAAGGATGGACTAAGATGTCCAAACTCGAGAAGAAGCCAATCAAACCGCAACTACTTATACAGTCTAAAAGGTTTGCACATGATGAAGAAGATAGAATTTAAGGAGTAGAACATAACTCCACCTATTAATACCCGAATCTGGGTTTTGGGTCTATCATTTATAAGTTTCATCTGTTAATACCCGAATCTGGGTTTCGAAACTTTTATCGGACTTCACTTATTAGTGCTCTAACCTGGGCTTAGGATTTCTATTACAAAGATAATTATTATGGATTTCTGATTATCCACCACTAACACCCAAATCTGGGTTTTGAGATTATTACTTGACTAATACTCGATTCTGGATTTTGAGACTATTACTTAACTTCACTCATTAATGCCCGAATCTGGGCCTAAGACTTCTATTAAGAAGATTATAATGGATTTATGGTTATTATCGGCCAATACCTTAATCTGGGTTCCAAACTTCCTAAATTTTGAATTTCATTTATTAATGCCCGAATCAGGGTTAGTGGACTACAAATGTTCAGATAGTGATTTTTGGACTTCTATCACACGGTCATTAATAACTTTCTATTAGCTATCTCCAGAGGATGACTTTTTAAAAAACATTTATATCCTTAGTTGAGACAATGGTTTTCTACCATAGATTGCAGATATTCTAGTAGTATGTTTAAAGCTGAATTCTTAGTTATCTTTTATCATCATCAAAGATGGGTTTCAAAGTGTTTCATCAAAAGCGATTACTTTTTATCATATGGTGACATACTGATTTATTAATCTTCGCCAATGATGAGGATAAACTTTTATATATATTTCAAGCTAACGATTATTATTTGCTTCGTGCTTTTTATAGAGAGCAGAATAGTAAAAAGGATTGAAAGATCCAGCAAATACAGAAATTATGGAATAAGCTATCAAAAAGATGATTCAACAATAACATTATAGGAAGAGATCACAAATCAGGTGATATTTACAAAAAAATTATAGCTTATATAATTAATGACATCGTTTACAAGTATACAAAGCAAATATATACATTTCATAAATATAAGTCGTTCATAAATCTTGAGCAGCTGTATTTAGATTCTCAGAAATTAAAGGATCCACGATGTGATTAATAGCAATGCAAAGAACCTCTTTAAGTTTCTTCTCCTTCTTCCTCATCTTATCTTCATCATCAA